>CM052547.1:44377770-44454475 GCA_028533065.1 Trachops cirrhosus | reverse complement strand
TCTTTAGCTTCTACATTTCTCATACTATTCTTGCCCTCCCCCTGTCTATTTTCTACCTACCATCTATGCTACTTACTCTCTGTACCTTTTCCACCTCTCTCCTCCTCACACTCCCCTGTTGCTAACCCTCCATGTGATCTCCATTTCTGTGGTTCTGTCCCTGTTCTAGTTGTTTGCTTAGTTTGTTTTTGTTTTTGTTTCAGATGTGGTTGTTAATAATGTGAGTTTGCTGTCATTTTACTGTACATGTTTTTTATCTTCTTTTTCTTAGATAAGTCCCTTTAACATTTCATACAATAAGAGCTTGGTGATGATGAACTCCTTTAGCTTGACCTTATCTGAGAAGCATTGTATCTGCCCTTCCATTCTAAATGAAAGCTTTGCTGGATAATACAGTCTTGGATGTGGTCCTTGCCTTTCATGACTTGGAATACTTCTTTCCAGCCCCTTCTTGCCTGGAAGATTTCTTTTGAGAAATCAGCTGACAGTCTGATGGGAACGCCTTTGTAGGTAACTGTCTCCTTGTCTCTTGCTGCTTCTAAGATTCTCTCCTTCATTTTTTACCTTGGGTAATGTAATTATGATGTGCCTTGGTGTGTTCCTCCTTGGGTCCAACTTCTTTGGGACTCTCTGAGCTTCCTGGACTTCCTGAAAGTCTATTTCCTTTGCCAAATTGAGGAAGTTCTCCTTCATTATTTGTTCAAATAAGTTTTCCACTTCTTGTTCTTCCTCTTCTCCTTCTGGTACCCCTATAATTTGGATGTTGGAACGTTTAAAGATGTCCTGGAGGTTCCTAAGCCTCTCCTCATTTTTTTGAATTCTTATTTCTTCCTTCTTTTCTGCTTGGTTGTTTCCTTCTTCCTTCTGGTCCACTCCATTGATTTGAGTCACAGTTTTCTTCCCATCACTCTTGGTTCCCTGTGCATTTTCCTTCATTTCACTTAGCGTAACCTTAATTTTTTTTATCTAATTTGCAACCAAATTCAACCAATTCTGTGAGCATCCTAATCACCAGTGCTTTGAACTGTGCATCTGATAGGTTGGCTACCTCTTGGTCACTTAATTGTATTTGCCGTGCAGCTTTGATCTGTTCTTCTGTTTGGGCCTTTTTTTTTTTTTTTTTTTTTGACTTGTCTAGCCTGTTATGTATGAGGGGTGGAGCCTTAGGTGTTCACCTGGGCGAGGCAACCCAGTGGCTGGGTTGTGACCTCTATGTGGGGCAGGGTCAGAGATGGAACAATGGTGCTTCCTGTGCTCTCTGTGGGACTTCAGTCCCTTCTGTTGCTTCCCCCAAGCAAACTGGGCCTTTCTGGTGCTAATTCCTGTGTGGATGGGCTTGTGCATATTCTAGAACCCTGTGGGTCTCTCCAACGAACTCTTCCTGTGAGGCTGGGAGTCTGTTCCTGTGCCTCAACCCCACAGGTGTTTTCATTCAGTGCCCCGAGGTTCTGTTTCCCCAGCACTGAGACCCTGGGTTGTGCGCAGTGCCTCGCCTCACTGGATGCCTTGCTGGGTCTGCCGGTTGCCACCCCACGCCCATGGTCTGTCAGGCACCGCCTGCGCACCCAGAGTCCATCTGTTGCGGTCTTGCGTGCAACTCTGCCCCTCCTACCAGTCTGGATGTACGTGTCTGTTGTAACTCCTTGGTTACCTGACTTCCATACAGTTCAATTTTCTGTCAGTTCTGGTTGTTATTCTTTTTCCGAATTGTTGTCCCTATCTTGGTTGTGCGAGGAGGCACAGAGTGTCTACCTACGCCTCCATCTTGGCCGGCAGTCCCCAAATAAATAAATAAAGTCTTTTAAAAAATAATGAAAAAAAAAAAAGAAAAGGAACATTGTACATAGGACAGTGACACCTCAGTTCCTTTCAAAGTAGGCACCTTGGGACCTCACACAGTTCTCCCAGTCATCATCAGTTGCCCTGTCATACTTATTGAATGTCATCGATGATCTGAAGTCTCTTTCCTTTCAAAGGTGACTTTAGTTTTGGGAAAAGCCAGAAGTTGGGGACCAAATCTGGGCTGTAGGGGGACTGAGTCACTTGGGTGATTTGATGTTTTGCCAAAAACCTGTACATGAGATGTGATGCATGAGTGGATACATTGTTGCAATGAAGCTGCCAATCACGAGTTGCCCAAAGCTGCAGCCTTCTGAATCATCTAAATAGTTTCTCCAGAGGAAAGTTTGAGTTCAATGTAAAATCTGATGCAGATTCATTGTCCTACTTGCTCAGTCATTTTGACTGTGACAGTCACACAGTACACATGCTCATTCAGTGGTGTCTTCTGTTCCCACTGACTAGGACAGTGCAGTTGTCATTGTTCATGCATGTACATTCCAGTCCACTCTTCTTGGCTGCCAGATTACATCAATATCATGCAAACTATTCTTGTTATATTAATAGTGGCTGGATTTTTTCCAGACAGACCTTGTATACTCTTCTTTCAGATTATTCTTGCTTCAACTTAATTGTGAGATTAAACACGCTATTGGACAAGTTTATACTTATTAGTAAAAGATTATTTGTAGGGATTTAATAAACAATATATTTGAAGGAAAGGTTTCTGTAAACATTGTCATAAAGTACAAATTGAAAGTTCACATAACTTTGCTTGAGGCTATAAGGTCCTTCAAATTTATTTCTCTTTTTGTATTAATTTTTGTCCCCAAGCAGTGACTTAATTGCATTTCTGCTGTATCACTAGACCAGGGGTTGGAAAATTTCTGTAAAGAGCCGGATAGTAAATATTTTACAATAGGTTTTGTGGGTCACATCCTCTCTGTTGCACCTACTCAGATCTGCTATTTGTAGGGTGAATGCAGTGATAGACAATACATAAATGAATGAGTATAGTTGTCTTGCAATAAAACTTTGTTTACAAAAACAGTTTTAGGCCAGTTTAACCTGCCAGCCATAGTTTGCTGAATCCTCACTATAGTGTAAGTTCAAGGTCTATAACATTTTTATTCTTTACCCATCACACAGTGCCCAGCACACAGCAAGCCTTCTCTATATAATTGCTGAGATGAATCTTGATTTTTCTGGCCACACTAAGTAAGGCCATAAACCTAACTTATAGTCAAATAATGAAATGACTTATTTAAATTAAACTTTGAAAACTTTCAGAACTACACAAAACATTCAGCCATTGTTAGCATTTTGCCAATTTGCTCTATTTTTCCCTCAGTTATTCATATATACACACACACACACAATGTAATGTATACATTGTTCTGAATCTGAACTTCTTCACTGCACCTTCTGAGAGTAAGTGGTAGGCATCATGATCTTTTAGTCTGTGTCTCCTAAAAGCAAGGTCATATTCTCACAGTCACTAATGTAATGCAGAAAAGGTAACATCGGTACCATTGAACTATGTAATACATAATTTATCTTCAGTATTTGACCATTTGTCTAGTAATACTCTTTATAGGAGCTATTTTTCCAACTCAAGACTTTTGCGTTGCATTTAGTTGTCATGTCTTTAATTTGGAACAGTTCTCAGCCTTTATCTTTCACAATATTGATATTTTGAAGAGTCAGTTTGGTTTTGTCTGTTTCCTCATGTTTTGATTCAGGTTATGCTCTTTTTTGGGGGATAGGAATACTGCATAAGTAATACTATGATATTATTATCAGTGCTTCCTTAAGATGCACCTGATGTCAGTTGTCCATTATTGGTGGTGGTCATTTTAACTGCTTTGTGAAGGTGATGTCTTCCAGATTTCTGTACTTCAGAATTCTGTTCATTTCCTTTTGTAATTAGTAAGGGAAATAAATAATTTGACACTGGGGAATAGCCCATTCCCAAAATAAACTTCTGTACAGCAGTGTTAGAATGTGGTGTTAATGGTTCTTACCTGGTTGGCATTCTGCTTTACAGAAGATGTTGCCCTCTCTATTCATTTTTGGTTTATTTGTTAAAATATTATTTTCATGTCCCAAGTCTTATAAAATGATTAAATCTCTACGGTGTATCTCACCATCTTTCATTTTCTAAGATGTACAGACTTGGGAAACAAAATAAAAGTGGCAAGTTTAATATGGCCTGAGCAGTATCAAGGGAAAAATTGAAGGGAAGATCAGACTATCAGCATTTTTCTGCTTTAGAGGATATTATTAGAAGCTCTGTGTGGAATAGAAGGTTGTTTTGATCATGCTTGGTAAAAAGTTAAGTTGTACAAATAAATCAGTTTTCTTTGGTGTGGTACTTCTTAAAGTTATTAACATGCTAATGTCGTGAATACCTTGGGGGAGGATAAAGCATAGTTAAAGTACCCATATCGCTGCAAGCATCTCTAGGGACTCCTTTTTCATTAACAGATATTAATGAATTTGCATTCTTCAAGAGAAGCCTTAAACTGGTTTTTAGGTAATAAAAAAGATTAGCAAGACAGTCTTTGTCTTCAAAGAGAATTTATCTCTTTTGAGGGGAGGGAAGTAGAAGAAAATGAAAAAAAAAAACCTCAAACAGTGTAATTATTGGCAGAGTATAAGCAAAAGACTACAGGGATATCTTAATTAGAAAGAATAGAAAATGCTTCCTTGATGGTTTTGTAAATAGCTAAATTTAAACTGAGATGATGATAAAAGGGGCAGAAATGGGACAGATGAACTCACTTAATGCAGCAGAGTAATAAGGCACATGGCAGAGAATGGGTCCCAGCATGGGCTACATGCAGTGGAGAATAGATTGGGGACAGATCATGGAGACTCTTGAGTTACAGCCTGAGAAGGTTGCACCCTAATTCATATTGCCTGGCGGTGTCGGGGTGGGGGTCGCGGGAGAGAAAGGAGGAAGGGCAGGGAATGTATTGCAGAGACTAGTCCTTAATGAAGGTAGAAGTACTTGTGGTATGTAAACTGGATTGAATGAGGAGAGACTGGAATAGGTGGATTTGAGGCAGTTGTAATAGTCTAGGGCAATGGTCTTCACACTTAATTCCTATATACCTCCTAAAATAATTTTGAAAACTCTGTATCTCATGCATTTTAACATTAAAGTTACTTTAGAGAAATGATATTGTATCGCTTTAAAAAATAAAATCTAAATACCATAGCACTTTCAATACCCATTATCATTTAATTAAAAAAATTCAATAATATGCTCTTTAAATTGGGAATTTTATATAGTTCTTTTTTTTCTTGATCTCTCTTCATTTTCTATACAAATTTAACAATATATTTTTATGCTTAAAAGTTTTAACTATTACCTTACGACATTTCTTTGTACCAAAAACATGTATATAAAGAGAAATTGAAAGTTTTAATTTTCTGTGGCCACAAAACATCATTTTGGTTTCTCTTATTAATATTCAGTTGATCAGTCAGAATGTATTACAAATGATGATAAACACTTTGTAAACAAAAATTTTATTGAATAGTGTGGCTAAAAAAATAATAGGGCTAAAAAAAGTTAATACTTCTCCTCCTACCTTCTAAGTTCTTTTAGTGGTGCTAATCAAATTAACAGAGACAGGAGAAAAAAACATAAGCATGAAAATTTGAAAGACAGTAGGGAAAGATTGGTATAAATGACATTTCTGGAAAAAGGAGCAAGGGTGGGGCGGGGTGTTAGAAGTGAGAATGGGCAATTTACTAGTACTTGAAGAAGAGCCAGCCAGACTGGACAGGAAAATTCTTGCTAGACAGCTCTGAAACTGTGGGACTTGGGGATTGTGTGTGGGTGTGGGGGGGGCGGGGGGGTGGGTATTTAGCTCACAGGTCCCAGTTTAAAGCCCTCTTATTTTACCATACTTACCTCAAATTAGGCTAAGGTGAACTTCCTAAATCTTCTTGAAGCTGGTTTCTCTGAATCTCTTGGGTAGGAAAGGGGGAAGTGTCAAAGGCTTTGTGCTTGTTTTTCTTAATAAACAGCTGAAAATCAGTATCTGCAAAAGATAAAACCATAGTTCCCTTCAATAAGCATTAATTAATGAAATGGATAGGGCTTTAACAAATAATTAGGTATTTGTGGAGGACTATAATTTATTAGAATGAGACAACATTTAGCATCAGTTCCTTTTTTTATCTTAAGGTCTATAAGTACTGAGAGATTCTCTTGACATAAATAAGTTGATAGAGTTTTGTTAGCAATGCCAGTAATTTCCTTGAACTTCTTCTAACTTATGTACCCAAAATTTTCAGTTTTTTGAAAGCAATGGATTGAAAATACCTGACTTGTAAAAATATTTAGCTTTAGAGAGTTGATTTCTCCAAGGCCCCCTTTTATTTGGCAATGGAGGCTCTTTTGTCTTGTTGCTGTGCATCAAGTGTATCCCTTTGTGTCAAGTGCATCACAGGTAGCCTTGAGATACTGTTCTTTGTCTGATGGGAGGCAGAGGTTGTGATCCAAGTCCCCAGGCACATTTTTGGGGTGGACAACTGGAATATCCCTTAAAGTTAGACATATGATTTATTTTCAGGAACATCTTTGTCTACCTCAGGGGGTTTGAATACCCCAATTTACTCTAAGCAAAAAATATCAGAGCCTCTGAATTAGGATGTTGGGAAATGAGAGGTGAGAATACAGAATACTATAAAAGAATTTATCGTTCTTAGCATCTAATTAGATATGGGGCAAGAAAGGTATGGTAAAAAAAAAAGGTAACAAAATTTCATGTTTGAGAATTCAGGGTTAGTGAGGAGAAAGATGGTAATTGAAAAGTCATGAGGAAGAGATCATTTTTATAAGATCAGTTTGGATAGTTTAATTTTCGGAACAAATGCAACATTGAAGTGGAGATTCTGTGAAGTATCTGAAACTGTGGATCTGGTGATCAGAGCAGAAGATTTTTGGGGGGTTATTTGAATATCATAAATTATTATTGAAGCTGTGGATTATCAAGGAGAGGACGGAGGTATGTGTGTGATGCATGTATGAGGACAAAAGTAGAGGGAAATACAGCTACATTTACTCTGTGCTATCTATTTTACATAAAAGGGTCAGAAAGAAGTAAGAATAGTACAGAAAGATAGAAAAATACTCAGGATTGTGTACTTCCAGAGAACATAAGAAAAGAGAATTTGAGAGGATACTATTGGGGTGGGGAGAGTTGACTTTGTCAAATGTAAAGAAGTTGAAACAGTAGGTCTAAGCAGGGCCCCTTGCTTTTGGCATATTATTGCTAATCTTTGAGAAGAGATTCCCAAGAGTGAAAAATAGGACAGGTTATATTTGTGTTGATGGAGAGGTGAAAGGCTATGAAATGAACTGTACCTTTGAGAAGTTTACTGAACAAGTCATTTTAGAGACAAGCAGCTGAAGTTCCAGATTCATTGTGTCAGGAAGACACCCATGTAGTCAGAATTGCCCTTAATCACCTTTATCAACATGTTGCTCATAAAGTATGATCTTCATGATTTTACATACAAGTGTAACAGTCATGTTTTTCTTCCACCATTGTAACTGTAATTTATTGTTTTTGTGGTTTATTCCTAGATGAGGTGGTTGGTGTTAGGCCATGTTGTTGGAAAATAGACTGGTAGTAAGATGCTCTATTTTGAGAAGCATGCAAGAACAGCTGCGGCACCTTTTAATCTCCTCCTCATACCCGTAAGCATATGTGTATGGTCATGCAGTAGAATGGTGATCAGGTACATCACTAAACTGTCCTCTTCCTTGCTTTCGTTTCCCTGGTTGCTGGCACTTTTCCCCCTGTAGAGCACATCAAAAGCATGTGTGATAGTAAGGGAGGACTGGAGGCTGATGTTTTGAGTTAGAATAGGGATTTGAAACACATTCTGAGAGAATTGTAAGATTTAACAATAGTAGATTCAAATTTCTTACTGAGTCAGCATGAAGTTAGCATGAACTTACAATATATGAAGCATTATTAAAAAAAGAGACGTACTTTACAGTGTTGATGCAGGTAGAACTAGAACCATCTCCACTGAGTTAGAATGGTGTACTCTTGATGGGACTAGATTTCTCTGTACCTTCCCTCCTCTGCTCTCTGACAACTAAGAGTGGAATAATTGGAAGGAAAATGAAATGTGGCCTCAGGTTCTCTTAGAATGCTATGTGAAGACAGAGAGTAAAGCCATCATGATCTTTGTTTGCTTTTTCTTACTTTTAAAAAGAAATGATGGTTTTAATTAATAATTGATACTTTTAATTAGATTTTATTATAGCATAGTTGAATGTCAATATACTTCCTGGAATTGTCTGTTGCTTAAAGGAGATAATTGTGGAATTTAACTAAGTTATTGCTTAGAATCTCAAATGCTATTTCTAACTACAGGGTGGTAATGTGATTTCTCTAGCCAGGCAAGAGGATTTTGCAAAATATAATAACGTTACTATTTAAAATTAGAAGGCTACATTAATTTTGCTTGGTCACATTCCCCTACTGCTCCTGCTTCAAGTCTCTGTGAACACTATGCCCCACCTGTACTAAATTACTTGTAAGTTTGCTAAATATGACATGGCTTTTTGGATTTCTTTGCTTAGAATACTCTCTTCTTGCCATCTGTCCTGCTTGGCATACTCCTGTATTTTTCAAGAGTTGGCACAGTAAGATTAACAATAACTAGCAATAAAATAGAAAAATTATAACCATATACTCTAATAAAAGCTATGTGAACGTAGGGGTCTCATTTTTTTTCTCAGAACATCTTACTGTACTGTACTTATCCTTCTTGTGATGATATGAGATGTTACAAGGCCTGCATGCTGAGATGAAGTGAGGTGAATTGTGGGGTAATGTTAGGCTACTTTTGACCTGATGATAAGGAATAGATAGGTTGGATAAAAGGATAACTCATTTTCCAGGCAGGCAGGAAGGAACAGGATGGTACGAGATATCCTGCTCATTTTAATTTTTAAAATTCAAAAATCTAATTTTTGAATTTAATTAAATTTAAAATTTTAATTTTTAATTCAAAAATTAAAATTCAATTTTAATTTTTCTTTGCCTTAAGAAAAAAATTTGTTATACTTACCCAAGGATGTTTTTTCATTGTTTTTAAAGAGAGAAGATGGGGGAAAGAGAAAGAAACATCAATGTAGGAGAGAAACATTGATCTGTTGCCTCCCGTATGCACCCAGACCGGGGATCATTCACACCCGGACTGGGGAACAAACCTGAGACCTTAGGTACGTGCCCTGACTGGGAATTGAACCTGCAACCCTTCGGTTATGGGACGATGCTCCAACCAACTGAGCCACACCAGCC
This sequence comes from Trachops cirrhosus, assembly GCA_028533065.1. Classification (NCBI taxonomy): domain Eukaryota; kingdom Metazoa; phylum Chordata; class Mammalia; order Chiroptera; family Phyllostomidae; genus Trachops; species Trachops cirrhosus. The sequence continues at coordinate 44,445,296 of CM052547.1, read as the reverse complement.
AGGGCTATTGCCTTTCTAGCTATCCTTTCTTGCATGTTTTAGAGATTACTCCTAAGGATTGTAATTTGCATCTTTAATTTATCATAATCTATTTAAAGTTAATGTAAACTTTGCATAGCTATAGAATCCTTATAACAGTATCTAGCTACATTTACTCTATGCCATTTATTTTATATGAGGATATTATTGACTGTACCATCACTTAGGTTATATGCTGTAGAATTTTTTTATTAGTGGTAATAATTTTTTATTGATTATATTTTGTTTTGTCTTTGTAACCTGTGGCAGGAATTTGTAGGGTGTAACTGGGTAAGACTTAAGTGTGCAGTATTTTTGTGGTCTCCACAAAGATGAAAGTAGAACCTTATTAGTCCAATCAAGAATTGTGGAGGAAATCTTGAATTTGAAGAGGATGACTGAGGCCAGAATGATTCTACAGATACTGACAGGAGGCACAGCAGTACTGGGAAGTAGAAATGAACCTTTGTCACCAGTGCCTCTGCCAGAGTGGAATACTTCCTTTTGTATAGAAATAATTGTTAGCTGTGATTGATAGAGTGGTGACAAAAGTTGAGTCAAAATATGATTTTATTACCCTCTAGGAGTATGTTTCTCAAATATGATTATTCAACAGTCTTGCATTGGATTGTTGAAACTGTAGATTATCAAGCAGGGGAAAGGTGTGTGTGATGCATGTATGAGGTGAGGGTATTTTTAAAAAATGAATGCTCCTGAGCCTCACTCCAAGTATATATATATATATATATATATATATCAGTGTCTACATATGAGATCTGGGAATCTGCATGTTACAGGTAAGTGCTCCAAGGTAGTCTTAAACTCAGTTATGTTTGGCAATCACTGCTCTAGGAGTCTTCCCCACAGCTGCTTAATTACCATAGATCAGAATCAATATTATTAATGTTTCTCTTTAAGATTAACAATTGTGAGTCAAGACTGAAATAGTTTGGTCATAGACATAGAATTCTAGAGCCTGTATAAGGTAACTTTGAAGTCATGCCAGGTCTTAAGTTACAGAGGAGAAAACTGAGGCCAAATGTGAGAGTGATTTTCATAACTGGTTCATAATTAAGGTACATGGCGATGAATTGCAGATTAGAATAACCTGCATAAAAATTATCCGTACTATGTTTAAGTCATTATTTCATGTTAGGTGTTATTTTTAATCCAATTTGACACTCTGCTTTTTAATTGGGTTGTTCGGACCCTTTGCACGGAAAGTGATTCTTGGTGTGTGTGGGTTTATCACTCATCTTGCTGTTTTCCGCTTGTTCTGTTGGTTCCTTCATCCTCTTTTTCTGCTTTATTTTGGATTTTTTTTTTATGATTTTATTTTATGGCTCTTACTGGCTTTCTGGCTCTATGTCTTGGGTTGGTTTTTTGATGTTTAATGGTTGCTACAGAGTTTGTAATTAGTATATACTATCTTTAACTTATTACAATCTACCTTCAAGTAATATGTATCTTTTCACATACAGCGTGAGAACCTCAGGACAGTATACTTTACATTTTTCCTGCCTTTGTGCTAGTATAATCATACATTTTACTTCTGTATATGTTGTCTCTTAGTACATTTTTTTATCTTTTTGTTTTATAGTACATTTTTTTCTTTAAACAAGAAGGCTTTTGCATTTACCCAGTATTTACCATTTCTGATATTCTTCATTTCTTTGTTGTAAATCCAGATTTCTACCTGGTATAATTTTCTTTTTGCTTGGATTGCCTTTAATCTTACAGTGCAGGTCTGCTGGTGATATCTGTCAGCTTTTATATGTATGAAAAAGTCTTTATTTCACCTTTGTATTTGAAAGATACGAATTTCAAATAAGATTCGTACTTACAGAGTATAGAATTGGAGGTTGACATTGATTTTTCCTTCAGTCTTCTGGCGTGTATTGTTTCTGATGAGAAGTTTGCTTTTATTCTTACCTTTTTGTTCTGTATATTAGGTTTTTCTCTGACTGCATTGCAGAATTAACTCTCAGTGTTTGACATTTTATTTATTTACAAGTTAGGTTCTGATTGAATGTGTAAGTTCTCAGGTCTGTGTAATCACTCTTTTCTGTGACCACCCCATACTGAGTTTCTCCATCTTCTGACTCCTGTGCTTCTAGAGGCAATTTAGAACATATCTGTAAAAAAAAAAAAAAAAAAAAAACCAAAGGAAACATCCTTCAGCTGTCATAGCTTCTGAATTGATTCTAAGATTTTTCCATGATTCTTTATTCCACTCCAGATTCATTAAGAGCAGTTTTACTTATGCTGCTTCAGACAGGCAAGGGGTACTTTTTAGTTTCAGAGTGTTATAAGGAGTATTTCTGATGTCTCTGATAGTTGGTGTGGATGACTACAGCTCAGAGTCTGATGTGATTATTATACCTTCAGCCCTGGACTTTGTCTCACAAGATGAAATGTTGACGCCACTGGGCAGATTGGACAAGTATGCTGCAAGTGAGAACGTATATAACAGGTATGTGCATATTCTTCTCATTAAAGAGGAAATGGAAGGTGGTTTTTATTACATTAATTTCAAGAGGGAAAATAAAATGACCTGATTTAAAGTAGGTATTATTAACATGTACAGTCTGAGTCACCAAGCTCTCATAATAGTCACAGCCACAGCCTCTTTATAGTTGTTTTCTCCTTGATCCTGCTAACAATATAGCACTCTTTTTTGGCTTTTTGGCAAAAAAAGAAAAAAGAAACAAACAAAAAAAAAAAACAAGAAACCATTGCTTCTTTGCTGTTAGACATAATTTTGATATTGTGTAAAGTGATCACTGAGGAGTACATTACTCTTTCAGCAAATGATGTTGTATACCTACTATGTGCCAGGTGGAGGTCAAGAGAACTGTGACATAAAGTGGCTAAGAGATAACACTCTTCCTAATACATTGTTTCTCACTGGTAGTCACAAGACTACCTATATCAGACTTTCCTGGGAAGTCTGAAAGTCTTTGTTTATGTTTTTTGACTATAGATATATAACATTCATTTAGTGAAAATATGTAAAGATGTTTTATATAATAAAGAAGAGTAAATTTTTCCATCATTACAATTAAAGATTACAGAAATGAAATTTCATTGACCTTATAAATTTGTTAAATCGGGTAAAGATGAAAAATATTTTAGTAAACATTCAGATTCTTCTTGTTAAAATAAAATCCATACTGGTATTTGTCACTTAGGAAATTAGAGGCTTTAATATATGTTATAAAATGTATAAGAAAATATTTTCTTTAAAACTTTATAGATTCTGCCTTTTGAAATTTTGAATATTAAGTATTGATGCCACTGAACACTATATAATGTTTTTTGTGTGTGTAGACAAATGGTGGCCCGGAGTTTGCTGGATACATTGAGGGAAGTCTGCGATGATGAAAGAGATTGTATTGCTGTTTTGGAAAGAATTAGCAGATTAGCTGACGATTCAGGTATATGTTTATGCAGAGAAAGTTTTCTTTTACAAAATTTGTGTTTTTAAAATTAATGAAAAACTTACTGTGATAAGAAATTTAATAAAATTTTTCCTAAATAAATTATCAAACCCATTAGTAAACAAGAAAGTAAAATCCTATTATTAAAATCCAAACATTTTATGGTAGGCCCATGTGGTTTAATTTTGGAAATTTCTCAGTAGAAAAATCTTAACAAGTCCTGGCTAAGTATCTCAATTGGTTAGAGCATCATCTCAATATGCCAAGGTTTTGGGTTTGGTCCTTGGTCAGGGCACATACAAGAATCATCTGCTCTGGCCAGTGGTGGGTCAGTTGGTTGGGTGCCATCCAGCAAAGCAAAAGCTCTCCAGTTCCATTCTAGGTCATGTCACATGCCTGGTTTGTGGGTTTGCTCTACCCGGGCAACTGCGAGAAGCAACTGATTGATTGTTCTCTCTCACATCGGTGTTTCTTTCCCTCTCTTTTTCCCTCTCTATAAAAATAAATACATATTTTAAAATAGAATCAACTGATGAATGCATAAATAAGTGGAACAACTTGATGTTTCTTTCTGTCTCTCCCCCTTCCTCTCTCTGTTAAATAAATAAAAACAAATTTGCTTTTAAAAAAATTTTTAACATTGTTTTGCATCATGCATGTTAATATTTTAGGCTTAATAAAAACTTTAAAAATATTTTGAATAAATTGAAAGGGATGACTTGGGCTATAAATTCTTTTAGGCATCTATAAAATCTTTTTGTATGCTTTCCCACTTGCAAAAAATGTTAATCACTCACTGTAAAACCAAAGCTGTGTGTCTCCAAAGTGAAAATAGGAGGGTCTGCTTAAAAAAGAGGTAAACTTGATTTGAGGCATGGAACAGTTATATTAAGTTTTTCTAAAAATATTTTTATTGTAAAGTATGCAAAAAATTTACCATTTTAATCTAACATTAAGTTTTAAGCAAAATTTTATATTTCACTTTAGGAACAATTCAAAAATAAATAGAAAGGTTTTTTTCTTAAAAACTATTAAAATGCGTTATCTTTCAATTTCTAATGAACTTTTTGGCATGTCAGCCAGTCTTTTAATTTTTAGTTGAGCTCATCTTTTGGTTAGCCATTCATTTTATGGTAATATCTTTTTACTATTGACATAGCCTTAAATAATTTTTATTTTCTTTTAAGGTAGAAAAATTATTTGTAACCTTACTGATAACCTTTGTCATTGTGATGATCTGTATACATAATTGCTCATGTATATGCTTGTTCCAGAACAGTTTTAGTAGAGAGTCTCATCAACTATAATTTGTACTTATAATTTATGTTTTGATTTGGCATGGATACAGTTTAACTTAAGTTTTTGGGAATGTTGCATCCCATTGTGATTACTTTTCTTAGTAGAGACATAGATATTCTTTAAAGAGGAATATGTATTTACCATATTTTACCAGGTATAATACACCCTTTTTTGCCCAATTTCTGAGGGAAAAATAAGGATGCGCATTATACATGGGTAGTACTAATTCTGTGTCTATGTAAATATTTTTAATTATTTTATTTATGCTTATGCATTAAAAGTGTAACTGTAGGAAGCAATAATGATATCTCAATGCAAAATAATACCCTAGAATACAATAATCAGTTTTTTATATAAATAAAAAAATTAAATTAAAAAAATTAAAACAAAAGATTTTTTTCCTAAAAGTTTGGGCTGAAAACGTTATGTATGGGAGCACATTATATGTGGCAAAGTATGATGTTGTCTTTTACCTGTTTATCAATCATAGTGCTGTTTTTTATAAATATATATGTGTATATGTTTTTAAAAAATGTTCTCAAGTTGTCAAGTTTAATGATAAATGTCTTATTGACATTTATACTTCTATTCACTCAGTTAATGTGAAACAGTATTAGAGCAGATACTAAAATGAAAAAGATTCCTGTCATTAAATTAACAGTTTAATGAATGCAATCAACATATAAACAATAAATTATAATGGGGGCTGGATTCAGAATTTGAGTTGGATTTGACAGAATGATGAGGTATAGAGAGGGGAATGTATACTCAGGAGAATAAAAGATAAGTTTAGAGGTGTGAGGAGTTCAAGGTGTTGGCCTATTTGGTCCACAGTGAATTTACTGAGTCTACAGTTTAGAAAAATGAGGCTGTTATATAATGAGGTAGTTGAAGCCTAGATTGTAAAGGTTTATACTACGCCCTGTTAGAATGTTTGCATTTCTCATGGTTAAGAACAATAGTGCAGCAGTATGGATTGACTTGATATAAAAAATGGGTGACAAGAAGACTAGTTGGGGGACTAGTAATTGTTATGAGTTGTTTGAGAGAAATTAAAGTGCTAGGGAGGGATTTCAAAGCTACTGTGACAGTTGAGAAGAGTGAAGGAAGAGAGGAAATTGACCCTAAGATTTCCAGCTTGGTAGGCTGGGTTGGTTGTGATGTTTGAAGATGATAACAGCATTAAAAAATAAACAATTTTAAAGTTAATGCATATACTCCCATCTTCCTAAAAAAAAAAAAAGGAGCTTAGTATATTTAAACCTTTGTTGTACATTATTTTATCAACTTTTTATCTTGCTATCCCATAAACTTAGCGTTCATATTTTTATAATTTTTATATAGTAAATACTTACATTTACTACTAAATTTTCTAATTTTTCCCCTCATTAGTACATTTTTCATCTGACTACTTTCTGGTTTAAGTTCCTCTTTCTAAAAAGACATAGTAATGAAGGTCTGACAATAGCGTTCTTTTTCTTTTGTCTCAAAATGATTTTATTTCACCATTACTTTTTTAAACTATATTTTATTTATTGTGCTGTTACAGTTGTCCCAATTTTTCCCCCTTTACCCCCTTCCACCCAGCAACCCCTTACCCTCAGGCAGTCCCCACACCTTTGGTCATGTCCATGGGTCATTCGTATAAGTTTTTTGGCTACTCCATTTTCTATACTGTACTTTACACCCCCATGGCTACTCTGTAACTACCTATTTATACTTCTTAATCCCCTCACCTCTTCACCCATTCCCCTAAACCCCACTCCCATCTGGCAAACATCAAAACACTCTCAGTATCCATGATTCTGTCCCTGTTCCTCTTGTTTGCTTAGTTTGTTTTTTAGATTCAATTATAGGCATGTATTTATTGCCATTTTACTCTTCATAGTTTTGATCTTTTCTTAAATAAGTCCCTTTAACATTTCACATAATAATAGTTTATTGATGATGAACTCCTTCAATTTTTTTCTTGTCTAGGAAGCTCTTTATCTGTACTTTGATTCTAAATGATAGCTTTTATCATTTGGGTAGAGCAATCTTGGCTGTAGGTCCTTGCTTTTTCATGACTAAGTATTTCTTGCCAGTCCCTTCTAGCCTGCAAAGTTTCTTTTGAGAAATCAGCTGACAGTCTTATGGGAACTCCCCTGTAGGTAAAAGACTGCTTTTCTCTTGCTGCTTTTAAGATTCTCTCTTTGTCTTTAACCTTTGGCATTTTAACTATGATGTGTCTTGGAATGAACCTCTTTGCATGCCACTTGTTTAGGACTCTCTGTGCTTCCTGGGCTTGCATGTCTTTCTTTCACCAAATTAGGGAAGTTTTCTTTCATTAATTTTTCAAACAGATTTCCAATTTCTTGTTCTTTCTCTTCTCCTTTTGGCACCCCTGTGATTCAAATGATGGAGTGCTTGAAGTTGTCCCAGAGATTACTTCCACTATCCTTGTTTTTTTTTTTTATTCTTTTTTCTTCTTGGTGTTCTGATTGGTTGTTTTTGCATCCTTATGTTTAAAAATGTTGATTTGATTCTCAGCTTCACCCACTCTTCTGTTGTTTCCCTGTAAATTGTTCTTTATTTCAATTAGTGTATCCTTCATTTCTGACTGGGTTTTTTTATGTTGTTGATGGTCTCACAAAGTTCTTTGGACATCCTTACAGTGTTTTGAACTCTGCGTCTGATAGATTGCTTATCTCCATTTCATTTAGCACTTTTTTGGAGTTTTGTTCCATTCTTTCAATTGGGCCATGTTTCTTTGTCTCCTCATTTTGGCAGCCTCCCTGTGTTTGTTTCTGTGTATTAGGTAGAGCTGCTTTGACTCCGTGTTTTGGTAGTGTGGCCTAATGTAGTAGGTGTCCTGTAGGGACCAGTGGCACAACCTCCCCTATCACCCAGGCTGGATACTCGAGTTGTGCCCTCTGAATGGGCTGAGTACCCCCTCCTCTTCTAATTGAGCTTTTTTTGCTGTTGGCAGATCAATGGGCGGGATTTATCCAGGCCAGTTAGCTACAAGGACTGGCTTTAACTACTCACCACTAACCTCTGCCCTCTGTGGAGGATCAGCTGTGCAAGGGCGGGCTGGTGGTGCTCCGATGTGGTCTGTAACTGTCCACTGGGTGCATAGGCTCTATGCTTTACCAGGTAGTGCAGACCAAGGTCAGCCCCAACCTGTGTTTTGCCCAGGGCCACCCTGCTAGAGCTATAAAGTAATCTGAGAAGGCTGCTACTTGTGCTAGGCTGGGAGATTGCTCAGTGAAGTCAAGCTGTGAATCTAGGCTGGCTGCTGTTGTGTGGGTCCTGGGACCACTAAGCAAGTGGTACAGGGGGTTGGGGGCTCAGTGAGGCTGGCTATTGCTTGTTTGAAATGATTTACAAAATTGTGAAGCTTGAGCCAAGAACAGCCATTCATATGGAAAAATCACAGTTGATAGCTTTGGTGGGTCAGCAAGTTGGATGGGATGGAGTCTCAGGGGATCTCCTGGGCAGGGCAAATAGTATAGCCAGGTTGACAGAGTCTCAGATTTGGCATCCACCTGCCTCCTACGTGGCTCTGTGGTGGAGAGAGTTCAGAAAAGTGACAGTGGCCTTTCCTTCCTTTCTTTCTGGGAGAAAGCTGTTCTGCAGCTGCTACTCCAGTGCTGGAGCTCAGAGGGAATGAATCTAAAAATCTCTGTGTGGCTTCTTTAAGAGAAACTGCTTGGGACTGCAGAAGATTCTTTCACTGACTCAATCCCTGCAGCCGGAAGTTATGGGGACATCTTCCTGGCACTGGAACCCTGACCTGAGTGGGGCCTGGTGTGGGGCTGGAACTCCTCACTTCCTCCTGAATTTTTATCTGCCACGTGCGTGTGTAGGAACAGTGTGTTCCGAATCTCTGCCCCTCCTAGCAGTCTGGATGTATGTGGTTTCTTTAATTACGTCGTTGTCAGACTTCCATTCAACTTGATTTCTGAGAAGTCTGAGTGATAATTGTTCTATATTTTAGTTGTAATTTTGATGTGGTTGTGTGAGGAGATGAGCCATGTTCATATGTGCTGCCGTCTTGATTGGAGGAGTCCTTAATGTCACCATTCCTCTTAAATTGTCATTTAGCAAAGTGTCAAAATCTAGTTGTTAGTTGTTAGTTTTAATACTCATCTTACTGTTGTTACTATTGAGAAGCCTGTTGTTTAGTTTGGTCTTTATTAGGTAATCCTGTTTCTTTCCTGATTGCTTTTAAAACTTCTTTTCCTTGGCATTGTTCAGTTTTACTGTTATGTATTTAGGTACAGCTTTATTTTTGTTCTACTCAGGACTTTGCCCTGCTTCTTGAATTTGAGGATTCTTATTTTTCATCAGATAGGGGAAATTTTCAACCTTCAACATTTTGAATATAGCCTCTCTTCCATCTCATACTCTTTTTTTAAGTTTATTTTTTAAATACTTTTTAAAAAATATTTTATTTATTTATCTTTAGAGGGGAAGGGAAGGAGAGAGGGAGAGAAATATCAATGTACAGTTGCCTCTCGTGTGTCCCCTGCTGGGAACTGACCTGCAACCCAGGCATGTGCCCTGACTGGGAATGGAACTGTGATCCTTTGGTTCACAGTCCTGTGCTCAATCCACTGAGCTACAACAGCCAGGGCTTTAAGTATGTATTTTGTATATGGTTCCAAATATAGAACTCTCGTTATATAAATGCTGTTTTTCCATGGTTGTTCTGTGTTCTTACTTTCCAGTCCTTTATCTCCCATCTGCATTTTGGTCATTTCTCTCAGCAGATAGTATATCTGCTACCAAAGTCTAACCTGTAATTTGACTGTTGAATATTTCATTGCCATTATCTCCATTTTTCATTTTCAGGAGTCTTAAGTGCTTTGTTTTCATTTCCTCTTGTTTTTTCTTTCCCTATTATTGTGTTCCTTTTCAGTATATTTTCTTTTATTATATCTTTAAAATAGAATGTTTAAAATTCTAAAGATTTTTATAGCATCTAAAGTTCTTAGTCTTACAATTCTGTTGTGTTTTAACTTTTTTGCTACTGAAAGATCATTTCCTGGTAATTTTTTTGTAATTTTGCATTGTGAGCTTATCTTTTGTGGGTCTTCATAGGTTTTGGAGTCAGTTCAGCCTCAAGTGGTTTGGAGTTGTATATCAGGCTCAGGGTAGCAACTAGGAGTGATTTTATGTTAATTTCTTGTGTTCCTATTTTTGTAATTGTTTGGGAGGAAAGCAGAGAGGAGAGGGGCATTCTCAAACTATCCTGGGGACACATCATGCATATTTACTTAAGGTAACTTTAATAATATCAGTAATAGGTGCTAGAGTTCTATAATGAGGTCTGAGGTAATGAATTGTGTTGATAAGCCATCATGTCTATGTGTGCGTCAGTCACTTGCATTTCTTCTGTGAATTGCCTGTTTGTATCCTTATTTTCTTTTTTTTATTTATTTGAACAATAGGTTCTTTGTATATATAGTTATTAATACTTTATTGTGCATGTGTTTTCTTCAAGGTGACTGATCTTTAAAAAAACTTTTGGAACTTTAATTCACTTATGTCTTATGTCTGACATAACTTATGTCTTTTTTTCTGACATAACTAGCTGATTTTTCTACCATTACTTAGGTTCCTTTTTAAACCTAGAGATTTGAAATGCCATATTTGTGACATTTGAATATGCCATATATACTTTGATCTTTTCAGATCTTAAAAAAATCTATTGCTCTCCTTTAATATTTACATGCCCATTTTAGTCTTAGTTAGGTCTAACTATAAATCCTCCATTCATTGACTAAACTTAGATCAGAAGCCAGTCCTTATGGCTTGTCCTAGGAGGTTTTTCAATAGTAGACTTTATAGGTAATACCATATTATAGTTAATGTAACTTGGATATTTAATCTCTAGCATAGTGTGGCATAATGTAAGTGATGAATAGATTCATTCAGTCATTATCAGAAATGACTGCATACTAAGTATATATACTATGAAGATACTTGGGATGGGGTAAGGTCCTCTAAATGATGGGGTTAACCTATGTATGATTGTGAAAAGAATTGCAGAGTTAGAGAACATTTTGTAAGCCCTTATTAAACTGAGAATGAAAGTCCTAGTCTCAAGCCTAGGCAAAGATTTTGTTATTGGGGAGAATGTTTGCTCACATTTCTGTTATTTCAATAGAACCAACTGTGAGAGCAGAGCTGATGGAACAGGTGCCTCATATTGCATTGTTTTGTCAAGAAAACCGACCTTCAATCCCATATGCTTTTTCCAAATACTTACTACCTATTGTGGTTAGATATCTCGCAGATCAGAATAATCAGGTAAGAGTGCCATTTACATGTTCTTAATGGAAATTTATATGATATGATGTATGTAGAATGGCATACCCTAGGTAGTCCGATTTGAATGTTTTCTTTTTTTGTTTGACATTGTTACTTTGTTTTGCAAAAGCCCATTTGTCTTGGACAAAATATGTTGAGAGTTTGGCATATCTAGGAGGTCTATGTAATGCCATTGTAGACAGTGCCTCATAGCTGCATCCTCACTTGGCTCCCTCATAGATATCCCTCAAAAAGTTACTTTGTGAGACATTTTACAAGATAGCTTCTTTGTTACACTTCTGTTATACCACAATCTTTCACATTCTATCTTTCTGATACTTAAAGAAAATAGCCACACATTTTTATTCGCATGATTTTACCAGTTGAGATGAGAAGTCTTCATTTTTGTGAAAGTCAAGTAATAGAGTTTTGCTGTATTATGTATATACTTTGTTTATACTGTTAATTTTTTCACAGGTAAGAAAAACAAGTCAGGCAGCTTTGCTGGCTCTGTTGGAGCAAGAGTTAATTGAGCGATTTGATGTGGAGACCAAGGTGTGCCCAGTCCTCATAGAGCTCACTGCCCCAGATAGCAATGACGATGTGAAAACAGAAGCTGTGGCTGTAAGTAGATTGTGGTTTTTCAGTTTAGGTAAAAATTAGTCACTACATTGACTAATAAGAGATGCTCAATAAATACTATGCTACATTATGTCTCGTAGGGTTTATACATATTAGATTTCAAAGTAGCCACAAATTTTTGAATTTGAAATAGATGACTGGCTAGAAAGGGGCATTGGCTCACAAGGGAAAAGTTATATATTCTGTGGGCCTTCTATTGTGCCAAACAACTGGAAATTAGATGAGTCTATCACTGAGCTCTGAAAAGCAAGATATATAGAAAGAGAATGAGTAACTGTGAACTTACTATTATGTGAAAATGGAAAAATAAGATGGGAGAAATAACCAGTGAAGGTAAAAACGCATTGAAGGAAGAAACATTTGAACCCCTTTAATTGCTCTCAGTTTTCTAGGCATTCTGCAAGGACAATAGGGAAAAAACAGTAATACTTGACTCCTGCCCTTAACAGTATGATCTTTGGGGGAAGGATAGTCCGGCGAGTAATTTTACTATGATGTAAATTATGATTATTAACAATATACAGATTAATTCATAATGCACATGATAAAGTCAGGTATAATAGTCTAATTTCTGGGGTTTTTTTTACATAGTTAGCAAATATTTTTATAGAGAGCCATCAAAAATAAGGCATGGGAGACTTCCAGCCAAGATAGAGGCATAGATAGATATACTTTGCTTCCTTGCACAACCAAAGGAAGGACAACAATAAATTTAAAACAAAAAATAACCAGAATTGCCAGAAAATTGAACTGTATGGAAGTCCGACAACCAAGGAGTTAAAGAAGAACATTCATTCACATGGGTAGGAGGGGCAGAGATGGGCAGCCAATGTAGAGAGGACTTGAGGCAGGGCGGCACCTGGAGGACCGGGAGGTCCCGTATCTGCATGCAGATAAATGGGAGAAACACCTGGGGAGCAAGAAAGACTGCAACCCAGGAATCCAGCACAGGGAAATAAAGCCTGAACACCTCTGACTGTAAAAACCGTGGGAGTTGCAGCAGTGGGAGGAACTCCCAGCCTCACAAGCGAGTTTCTTGGAGAGACCTACAGGGTCCTAGAATGCACACAAAACCACCCACATGGGAATTACCACCAGAAGGGCCCAGTTTGCTCATGGATAGCAGGGGAAGTGACTGAGCTGAGCAAGAGCCAAGCAAGCGGCATTGTTCCCTCTGGACCCCTTCCCCAGGTACAGCACTACAGCACAGCCATGTGGGTTGCCTACTGTGGCGTATACTTAATGCCCCACACGTTACTACATAACAGGCACACTGAGACAAAAAAAAATATGGCCCAAATGAAAGAACAGGTCAAAGTTCCAAAATTAGCACTAAGCAATGAAGAGACAGCCAGCCTATCAGAGGCAGAGTTCAAAACACTGGTAATCAGGATGCGTATAGAAATTGTTGTGTGGTCACAAAATAGAAGTAGTAGTGAAGGCTATGCAAAGTGAAATGAAGGGAAATATAGCAAAGGGAAGGAAATTGGGACTCAAATCAACGGTTTGGAGTAAAAGGAAGAAATAAACATTCAACCAGAACAGAATAAAGAAATAAGAATTCAGAAAAATGAGGAGAGGCTTAGGAACCTCTGGGAGAACTTGAAACATTCCAACACCTGAATCATAGGGGTGTCAGGAGGAGAAGAGGAAGAGCAAAAATTGAAAATTTATATGAAAAAATAATGAAGGAGAACTTTCCTAATCTGGCAAAGGAAATAGACTTCCAGGAAGTCCAGGAAGCTCAGAGAGTCCCAAAGAAGCTGGACCCAAGGAAGCACACACCAAAGCACATCATCATTACATTACCCAAGATGAAAGATAAGGAGAGAATCTGAAAAGCAATGAGAGCAAAGGAGACAATTACCTACAAAGGAGTTCCCCTAAGACTATCAGCTGATTTCTCAAAAGAAACCTTACAGGCAAGAAGGGGATGGAAAGAAGTATTTGATGTTATGAAAAGCAAGGACTTACATCCAAGATTACTCTATCCAGCAAAGCTATCATTTAGAATGGATGGACAGATAAAGTACTTCCCAGATAAGGTCAAGTTAAAGGAGTTCATCATCATCAAGCCCTTATTCTATGAAATATTAAAAGGTTTTATCTAAGAAAAAGATAAAAAATTTGAACAGTAAAATGACAACAAACACAGTTATTAACAATCGAACCTTAAAAAAAAACAAACTAAGCAAACAACTAGAACAGGAACAGATTCACAGAAATGGAGACCACATGGAGGGTTATCATCAGGGGAGAGGAAGGGTGACAGAAGGGGAAAAGGTACAGAGAATAAGTAGCATGAATGGTAGGTACAAAATAGACAGGAGGAGGTTAAGAATGGTATAGGAAATGGAGAAGAAGCCAAAGAATGTATGTGTATGACCCATGGACTTGAACTAAAGCAGGGGGAATATGGGTGGGAGGGGGTGTGCAGGGTGGAGGGGAATAAAAGGGGGGAAATGGGACAACTGTAATAACATAATCAATAAAATATGTTAAAAAAATAAGGCGTGAATTAGAATATATAGTACTATCTGTTGGAGTTCACATCTATAGTTCCTGAGTTCAGATGGCAGCAATTCTGTTAATAAATTAGAAAACCAATAAAACCATTTAAAAATGTATTCAAATCTGTTTGGATATTGAGACTTTACTATTTCAGCGTAAAATAATATAATTGCATCTTTGTTGAGATAAAAAATAAAACCAAAATTTTCTAGTAGTTCTAAATCATTAATAGTATTAATTTAGTCATCTTTCTGGTCCATTTCTCTTGGTAATTTCTTGATTTCATTATTTTATTTTTATATACTCAGGTACAAGTAAATAATAAGTTTTTTTCTACCAATACTATTTTTATTGAAGTGTAATTACATAATGTAAAAGTAACCATTTAAAGTATACAATTTAGTAACATTTAGTATTTTCACAATGTTGTACAATGGCCACCTCTGCCAAATTGTAAAACATAGATTTTTTTTTATTTTTAAATTTCACAAGTTCCTCATTAAGGGAAGTAAGTTTTGGCATCAGTGTTGGTTTATATTGAGCAGAGTTTAACTTGCTCTGTTACAATTTTTTATGGGATTTAAAAATAGTAAAACATAATTATAGTAAAAAGACTATATCCAGCATTAGTATGGAACCTGTGATTTTCTTACAAATTTTATATGTTTATTTTGTCAGGTTTTGCTTTCCCTGGCTTCCCAGTTGTTCTCTTCCTGGGGACTAATTTATTCTAATACTTTTAATTATGGTAATTATCAGTAATACAGTGGAACTTTGGATCTTTAACCCAGGGGTTGGAAATTCTTAGAAACTGTACAGGGTCAAAAAATAAAATGGGCTTTGGGGTTTAGGAGATGTAGGTGTTATCCCCCAGTTCTGAGGAGGCTGGGATTTTGATAGGGAGTGTGCTGCATCTATAGATCAATGAGGGAATAAGTGCCAGCTTGACCATCCATGAGCATGGTAGGTCTCCATTTATTTAAGTCTGTTACTTATCAGTGTTTTGTAGTTTTCAGTAGAAATCATGTATGTTTTGTTAAATTTCATGTTTTTTAACATAGTTGTAAATAACTTTAAATGTTTCTACTTGTTCATTGCTGATTTACAGAAATGCATTTGATTTTTATATTTTGACATAAGTCTTGCAAACTTCCTAAACTGACTTACTTGTTCTAGTACCTTTTTTGTAGATTTCTTGAGATTTTCTATGCAGACAATCAGGTCATATATGACTAGAGGATTCTTTCCAATCTGTATGCCTTTTACTTGTCATATTTACACAGCTGGGAGTAGCTGGAATAGATAAATGATGACAAATTATCAGATTTCTTTCTAAACCCAACTATGGAGGATTTCTTTCTATAACCAACTATGTGGCCAATTGATTTAAATAATGTTGGGCTGGTTTTTAAACAGTTCACCCTCACTTTACCTAGTGCTGCATTAACTGAAACATTTGCATGGTGGAACTGTGTCTTTGCCTTCCTTGGAACCCAGGCTTTGCAGAGAGTGGGGACGTGGTTCCAGTGTGCACAAGTTTCATTTATTTAAAGCAGTACTTGGTAAGGACTGCCTCTATAGTCTTTTCTTAGCAATACAGATAAACCCAGATCCTTCTTACAGATAATCATTCCTTTTAAACTGTCCACATTTATTTTATTACTGGGAAAATGTAGGGTTTTTCACTTTTAAAGTTATCAGGTAAAATGATTTTACCTGATATTACCAACAGTTAAAGATTGGAACTATAGACAAAAATGAAATTTTAAGAATTTTCTCTGGGTTTAGTATACATTGAGTAATTATTGGTTGATTTTTAAAAAAAATTTTTTAAATTTTAATTATTGTTCAAATACAGTTTGCTGCCTTTTACTCCCATCCTAGCCTACCCCTGCAGCCCTCCCCACCTCCTTCTTGTTTCCACCACTCCCTCTTTGTTTTTGTCCATGTGTCCTTTATACGTGTTCCTGTAAACCCCCTTTTCCCCTGAAATTCTCTCCCCTCTCCCCTCTGGTCACTGTCAGCCTGTTCTCTATTGGTTGATTTTATTGGTGGTATTAATGTCTGTTTTTCTGTCTTCAACTCAGATAATAAGATGAATATTTTTAGTAATGTATGTTATATAATGATACCATATCATCTTTTAATATCCTAAAGTTACATACTTCTAATAAGTTAGCAAACTTACCTGGAAAAGTTTTCATTGTGTTTTATTCTTATTTTAGATAATGTGCAAAATGGCTCCCATGGTTGGAAAAGACATTACAGAGCGTCTTATCCTCCCGAGGTTTTGTGAGATGTGCTGTGATTGCAGAATGTTTCACGTTCGAAAGGTATTTAGTCTTTTCATTTGTTTAAGAACTCATGTTTCTAGTGGTTATATATTAATATGTGAATTTTTAAAAAAGATTTTACTTATTTATTTTTTAGAGGGGAAGGGTGGGAAAAATACAGGGAGAGAAACATCAGTGTGTGGTTGCCTCTTGCACACCCCCTACTGGGGACCTGGCCTGCAACTCAGGCATTTACCCTAACTAGGAATTGAACCGGAGACCTTTTGGTTCACAGGCCAGTGCTCAATCCACTGAGCCACACCAAACAGGGTGATATGTGAAATTTAAAAGGTTATATTTTAAAGAACTTTATGTGTAATATTTTGAAATTTCAATGATGCTTTTGTTGTTAGGTTTGTGCTGCCAACTTTGGCGATATTTGCAGTGTAGTTGGCCAGCAAGCTACTGAGGAAATGTTGGTAAGTACTATAGAAACAAGAGTAGTAAAGGAGTAAGCAATGCATTACAAAATAGTACATAAAGTTTAATATGCATACATTTACCCCCAGATTTTATTAACACAATTTAATAAATGTAGACCAGAAAGATAATAGGACTTTGAGTTGGAGTTTAAATTTCTGTAATCTGAACTGTATTTTTGATACAGTTTTTACCTCTCCCATTTTTATTAAACAAATCAATTCTTATTTATTCAAATTAATATTTATTAGCAGCCCTCAAGTCTTTTAGTGACAAATCCACAGCAGGTTATTTTTAAATGGCTAATTCAGAGAATGTGTACGCTTAATATACAAGTCAACATACTTTAAGAGCTTCTAAAACCATTCGTTTTACAAAATAAGTTTAGATACAAGCTCTTGGATAATAAGATTTAAGCTATATTTGTTGGGAGTGTTTTTCTTTTTCATAGCCAATAGTATTGTGAATTAGGTTATTTTAAATTATCAGGCATTAATACTAAACGGGTCTCCTAATTTTGTTGAAATTTCATACTTTAAAACAGTGTAAAAGTAGAAAATGACATGCATACCTCAAAAATACTGCAAGTTTGGTTCCAGACCCACACAATAAAGTAAATACCACAATAAAAAGTCATATGAATTTTTTGGTGTCCTAGTGCTTATAAAAGTTATGTTTATACTGTAGTCTATTAAGTGTGTATTAGCATTATACCCACAATAAACAATATACATACTTAATTAAAAAATACTTTATTGTTAAAAATGCTAACCATCATCTGAGCCTGTTGAAAAAATGGCACTGATAGGTTTGCTTGATGCAGGGTTGCCACAAACATTAATTTTGGGAAAAAATGCAGTATCTGCGAATCGCCATAAAGCAATGCATAATAAAGCTAGATGTGCCTGTACTGAAACTCACTCTGTCTGCCTAATAAAACACTATCTTTGCATAGCTTCCCAGGTTTTTCCAACTTTGTTCCGATAACGTATGGGGAGTCCGGAAAGCTTGTGCTGAATGCTTCATGGCGGTTTCATGTGCAACGTGCCAAGAAATACGGCGGACTAAATTATCAGCACTATTTATTAATTTGATCAGTGACCCTTCACGTTGGGTAGGATTTTATTTAATTATCATTTTTTAAAAGTAATACATTTTACAGCAAACATTTGGATTTCATAATTTAAGAAATAATTTATAATTTAAGGCATGTTATTAATACTTCTAGGAGTAGACAGTAGGCAGCTATTAACTTTTTTTAAACTGGAAGAAGTTTCTGTACAAATAAAAAGCATGTTCATTCCATTGTTATGATGTAGTATATTGATTTTCAGATTTGAAATAACCTTCAATCTCTTGGATGTCTCACTTGGTCATAGTGTAATAATTCTTTATATGTTTCTGGATTTTGCTAGTATTTTAAGGATTTTTGTATATATATATGAGGAAATGGTCTGTGGTTTTCTTTGATGGCTTTTTTATTATTTTTGCTTCGTTTTGCTCTCAGTGTAATAATGGCCTCATAAAACAAGTTGGGATTCACTCCTTCTCTTCTGTGTTTTGGGAGAATTTGTAAAGAACTGGTAGTAATTCTCCTTTAACTATTTAGTAGAATTCAGGTGTGAATCCATCTGGGCTTGGACTTTTCTTTGTCAGGATAGTCTTTTTTTATTACTACTTTCACTGTTCATTTATTATATAGGTCTATCTAGATTGTCTGTTCCTTCCAAATACTTTGTCTTTTCTCTCTCTTCTCCTGATATTCCCATTACACATGAAATATATTGGTGTGCTTAAATGGTATCTCACATTATTCTGAGGCTGTGTTTATTTTTCCTCATATGCTTTTTTTTGTTTTTTGTCTTGTATAAGTTATATTTATATACCTTGAGTTCATTGATTTTTTTTCTGCCAGTTCAGATCTGTTATTGAATTCATGTAGTTAATTTTTTATTTCAGCTATTATTACCTTTCAACTCCAGAATTTCCATTTGGTTCTCTGTTTTTATTTCTGTCTCTTTATTAATTTTCTTTATTTGCTATGACATTGCCCTCATATCTTTACTTCTTTAATCATGCCTTCCTTTAGTTCTGCAAACAATTTGTGATGGCTACTTTGAAGTTTTTTTGATGTGGTTAAGTCCAGCATCTTACTGCTCTCTCACATAGCTTCTGTTACCTAATATTTTTTCTAGTGTATGGTTCATACTTTTCTGTTCTTTTCATGCCTTGTAATTTTTTGTTGGAAACTGAAATTTTAGCTAATGTAGTAAATCTGGGTACTGGTACCCATCTCCCGTCCTTGTTATTTGTTTGTTTAGTGACTGATAGAATACTTCAGTGGACTCTCATTCCCCCTTCCAGGAGGCACAGCTTTGGGTATGCACACAGTCACCCATGGGATGAGAGCATTTTAGTAGGAGTGGGAGGTTCGCCAGCTTGAGGTACTCTTGGTTTGTCTCTCCTGGCCTCACTAGCTGGGGTGTGGGCTGTTGGGGCCTCAGAATTTTGGGCCACACCTGGTATAGTTTCTGTTCCACTAATGGGCCTTGGGTGGGCGAAGGGAGCCCCCACCACTCCACTGCTCTTTCCCAGGACCTGGCCTCAGCAACAGGTAGCTGAGGGCAGAAAGAGAAATGCTGAAAGCCTTCTTAGCAAGGATCTTGGGGAGAGGGAGCCCACTGTACGGTTACAGCAGTCTGGATGGAAGCTCTACTTCCCTGAGCTGGTCTTGGTTCAGATACCACAGACACTGAACTTTTGTGGGTTTTCTTGACTACATATTCATTAATTTGTTGTTTGCCCTTAGGACCTTTTCCAGAGGTGTTGAATGGTGGGGTTTTTTTCCCTATTTTACTGGTGAGTGTGGGTCAGTGGAGCTCTAATGCTGTCTAGCGGAAGTTGATCTCATGATCTCACCATACTCATTTTCTTTTTTTATTTTTTAGATTTTATTTATTTATTTTTAGAGGGAGAGAAAAGTCAGTGTGTGGTTGCCTCTTGTATGCCCCTTACTGGGGACGTGGTCCACAACCTGTGGCATGTGCCATGACTGGGAATCGAACTGGCGGCCCTTTTAGTTCACAGGCCGGCACTAAATCCACTTTGCCACACCAGCCAGGGCTCACCATACTTATTTTCAAAATAAAAACTACGCAAAGGAAAAGACTATTGAGCCTTAGTACTATTCTAATGTTTTTCTATTACCTTGTATAAGATTATTGGAAAGAGTGTGTAGCTTATTTGAAGTTTTCATTTTGAAGTTTTAACTACTTTGTCATAGTTTTGGCAGAGCAACATGCAGTATTTACTGTTAATTTGGGAATAGGTTTGTATTGAAATGAAGGATTCCCATCACTTCTCAGCCTTTTGGCTAAGATCAAGTATAAAATGAAGGATTCCTTAAAGGTATATTTATATATACCTCAAAAAACTGAGGTATATATTTATATATACCTCAGTTTTTTGAGGTATATATAAATCTTATGCCTATTTGAGATGAACTCAGAGTTTTAACAGTATTCAGAGTAGACTAAACTCATGCATATAATTTTAAAAGTTATGCTGTTAGGGAAATATAAAGAGGGGGAATCTGTAAGTTAATACATATGCACTATTTTTTTTTTTGCTATCATATGTATAATTCTAGCCTTTTTAAAAAAATCACTTGAATCATTTTGTAACTGCTTCTTCAAACAGGTAAATATCAATAATAGGTGTACTTTACATATATTTACCTTTGTAAAATTTACATATAGCATGTAATCCTCATTTTAAAACTTGGAAAAGGTATTTTATGCCTAAAAGTTGTAATCTCAGAGAAATTGGTTTATAGTTTTTCTCATCATAGTTGCTTTTGTTAGATTGTATCCGTCCTTATACTTCCTATAAATGTCTCCTTTTTAAATGTGTTTTTTAATCTCGATTACAAACATAATATGAAGTAAAATTCTATAACATTTTCAGCTTTACTACTTGAGACATTCATTGATAACAATAGTATATGCCTCCAAGTTTTTGTGAAATATAGTTTAAGTTGATATTTCTGATGAATGTGTATGTAGTTCTTGTACATCTGTCTTCTGTGTAGTGAATAAATTAGTCTTTCCTACCTGAAAACATTAAATTGATTATTGACATTTTGTGGACTTTATTGCTTTATATTTGCAGTTTGGCATCTTTTTTGTTCCTGAGACCACAACAGGACTTTCTTTAGTTTTATTCTATGTAAATGTTTTATAGGATCTCATTTTCATACTCTCATGGTTTAAATATTCAAGCCAGGATAAAAATATTGAACAAAAAACAAAAAATAGTTTATAAAGAACTTTACATTTTAGCTGAAGAACAACTTAGAGTTCTGAATCTAGGTTTCTCTTAGAAAAACTTTAATATCTTAAATGCTTTAATATCTTCCATTCAGTATATGGAAAGTAGATTATTAATAGTTCTGTATTTTTATGTTTTATGACCATTCTTTTCTTCCTAGGTTCGCCAAGCAGCTTTTCAGTCTCTGGGACCTTTCATATCTACTTTTGCTAATCCGTCTAGCTCAGGCCAATATTTTAAAGAAGAAAACAAAAGCTCAGAAGATACATCAGTAGAAGACAAAAATAGGTATAATTTTTTACAACTTTGTTTTCCAGTTTTACTGCTTGGAAACTTCTTTTTCATTTTCACTGTTTTATAATGTGTTCTTTTTGGAGAGTTTACTATTTCTTTTGATTTACAAATTAGTAAATATTTTTATAGTTCTATTTTAAATACATTTGTTAAACATTGTTTCAGTTGGTTGTGTAGTAAATGATTAGATGAAGACACACAAGACACACACACTTAGCTTGATGCCAGGCACATAGAGCACTGTAAAATAAAATGATAGATACAATAACAGGTTAAAAGAAAGTTTACTTAATAAATTATTTACCTAGTAAATCGTGTGGTGACACCTAGAATATATGAGGTAATGATCATACAATTTAAAGGGTTTGGGTTTTTAAGGATTAAAATCTAATTTAGGAATATGTTTTAGTACATAGTCCATATCTTACTATTATTTTTCCTTCCTGTCAGTTATTTAATTATGGATCTTGGAGTCTCTGCTACAGAATGATGATGGTAATCTCATGATTAGCTGAGGAGGAAAGTGTTGAAATGATTAGCACTAAAGTAGTGTACTTACTAACTGGAATATCAGTTTTAAGTATGTTAGTCTAATAGGGCCACAGGTTTTAAAATGAAACTTAGAAGACAACTCTGATTTTTATTTTTAAATGTTTTTGCATTTAAAAAATTTGAGTTTTAGGTTTTAAAATTTATTGTAATATATACTTGGGGAAAAAATTCAAACCTTACTTAGTGCATGGGAAATAAGCACAAACTTTTGCAAGTGTGCCCTTGAAATAATTGAATACCTGTTTTTGAAACAGTCCCTACTATAATGCTTGAGTTACCATAGTGTCTTGTCCCTCCCTTGTCATGATGCTAATGGACATTTTCTTCTGTAGGTCTTGATACTGTGATATTTGCTTTCTTGGTGTTTTGATTTGGCAGTTCTTCCTTTCTTCTCTGCTGCCTTGTTTTACCTTTTTGCCCGTTCTCCTACTGTCCTGCTGAATAGCCAAACAAACCTGAGGTACTGTTTTTTGTAAAGGAAGAAAAGTCACTCTAAACCTGCCTTCCTAGCAAGCACAATCTGTCAGTTCTTTTGAAAAACAGCTGCTGCAAGTAATTTGACAAAAATACAGATGGGGGGATATTATTTATTTTTCATTTTTAAAGTCAATATATCATTTCACTACCTAACTGTACAAAGGCTGTGATGTAACTTTTATTTGTTTTTAAATCTGGAGCTAGTCTAGCAAAGTGAAAATAAAAATTTACAGAGAATTGCATAGGACAGGCTAAGTGAACTTTGTGTAAAAGGCCAAATAATTGTGTTTTCAGTCTCTGTAACAACTACTCAACTCTGCCTTTGCAGTGTGTAGCAGTCACAGACAATATATAAACAGATGGGCTTGGCTCTGTTCCAGTAAAACTTTGCTGACAAGAATAGTTGGTGTGGCTGTCAGGGCCAGTAGTTTTGCTGACTGCCAGTCTGTGTAGGACATTATTGGAAGAGCTATTTACATCTTTTAGCTACAGACCTTAATTTCTCTTCCACTGTAATGAGGTACATCTTAATGTCAAGTCAATACTATTTGTAGCATTGGATTTTCACTAGATTATTTGACTTTATTGAACTGTGTTAATGGCATAGGGGAGGGAAGGGAAGGTTCCTGGCTAAGGAAGGAGTTGTGTTAAACATTGTAAAAGCTTCTGTGTAGTTTTACTTTCTAGCTTCAAAAAGAGTCATCCTATATATTAGTAATCTTATAAGCATTATTTTGCCCTCTCTTAAATATTGCACTGGCTTTTGTTTTAAGCTGTGTTAAAACTGTTGTTTTGTTCTTTAAGATTGATTAAGCACAAATTAATTGAGCACCTACTAAGAACCAGCTACTATAGCTAGAAATAGGAAACTTGGTTCCTATTATCAAGGTCCTCTCAGTTTCTTAGAATTCAGATTTCTCAGATATGTTACTAAGTAAGCCAGTTTTTGGCAACATTTTTCATTGCTGCTTATTTATTATATATTGCTTTATCTAATCCTGGAAACATTTAATATCATTTAACATGCTTTGAATCATTTACTGATTATAAACATCTGACTTTATATTCAAAATTTATCTTTAACTTACCCCAGATTAGGCTATTAATGGTTCTTTGAAAGTGTTAATAGCAGAGTTAAATATTCAAATATGCATTTCTAAATTTTGCCAAACCAACAATTACATTGTTCTCTGAACACATTATTCTTTTGATTCTCCTTGCTTTCTGTTAGGGAAACCCTGCTGTTCCATTTATACCTCATTTAACAAAGTCACTGTCAGTGTGTTTGCTGTCTCTAAACTCACTACCTTCAAGAATCCTTCTCTGAGTTTTTCAGGGAAAGATTGCATCTTGGCTGTCAGGAGGACTAGACTAATGAGAACACTAATTTTTTTTTTTTTTTTTTTAGATTTTATTTATTTATCTTTAGAGGGAAAGGGAAGGAGAGAGGGAGATAAATATCAATGTATGGTTGCTTCCTGTGCATTCCCTACTGGGAACTGGCCTGCAACCCAGGCATGTGCCCTGACTGGGAATCGAACCGTGATCTCTTGGTTCACAGGCCCGCGCTTAATCCACTAAGCTACACCAGCCAGGGCAGAACACTAATTTTTAATCATATCTTTTCAGTTGTGTGTGTATATCTACAGCAGACTACAAGTCCATGCAATATAATAATCTAGTGTTTTATCTTTGTGTACCCAACCACCTTCACTGCGCCTGGCACATGGTTGGCATTATATAAATCTTGAATGAATTATTATAAGGAAATATGTTCAATTTCAAAAGCCTTAAATTACTGAGCCACTTATACTAGTTTTTGTTCATTTAGCTTAATACCAACTATGTGAAAGTAAAATTGTTACTGGTACAAATTCAGAAGTATTTCACTGATGTTAAAACTTTATTTAGTTCATTCATAGTACTTGAAAGATGTATCTTGGATAGTATTCTTTGCATTTATCTCAGGATACAGTGCTCCTTTAAGCAGCTATTCTATAGGTCATTTTCTCCTTGAAATACATATACAAGTACTTATTTTTTGGCCCACTGTCTCTAGTCAGGAACTCTAAAGATTAATTATAAACTAAAAGAAACTTAAGGTTCTTTTTGAGAGAAATCTCTGGCTTATCCTCTGGTGTTCTTGTTGCCTATGATATCTTAGAGGATAATTCTCCCTATGCAGATCATGTCTCCTCAATTTTCAAAACAATTTTTGTGTAATGGTATTTGGAAGTCTGACAATTAAGAATATCAGAATTTTTGCATTTAGCAGTCCAGGGGGAAAAATGAGTATTTAGAGAATTTATATTTTTGACATTTTGAAGCAACTGTCATTCATACATGTATAATTCTTCCCAGAATTTAATACTAGGGAATTTTTTTTGTCTCTTTAAAACTATACTAGGAGTTTTAATTTTGAACAAACTATTGATTTTACATAAGTCAAGTAGAATGACTTGGCCATTATTTTTTCTGCTAAAATATTAAAAGTTAATGTTGTTAATTAATTTTAATATTAAAATTTAATCTGAATGCTAAGGTGAATATAGGGATCAGGAAACTTGAGGCTCTTGGAATAGTTTTATATACTGAGTGGCCTAAATGAAGCTTTCTAAAATTCATCAGGTAATAGATGAGGCCTTACAAGTTTTATTCATTTGCTTCACACTCCCACAAAACAATTCCTTGTTACTATAATTTTTAAAATTCAGTTTGCATGCTACAGAAAAACTACAAAAATAACAGAAAGCATCCCATACACTCTATACCTAGGTTCTCCAAATGTCAACATTTACCATATTTGCTTTATTATTCTTTGTTTTCTGAATTCTTTGAGAGTAATTTTTAGACATGATCATCTTCTTTTTACTTATTAAAATATTGACTGTATTTCCTCAAAACATAGACATTAATATATAACCAAATAGTCCAACTACATAATTAAGAAATTAACATAGATGCAATATTATTGTCTAATCTAAAGACTTTATTCAGATTTTACCAATTATTACACTAGTGTTCTGTAAAACAAAAGAAAAAAGATCTTTTAATAAGAACAACATAATTGGAAAATATGTAATTCATACACATAGAAGATATTTGTTTTGCATAATAGCACTAGCTTTAAGAACTATTTTGGAAAGGAAAAAGATCTTACAGGTTGTCTAGGACAGTTGCTCATTTTTATGAATAAGGAATAAATGTGGAAATCTGTAAGTCCCTAAAAGGTGTGGGGTTTTTGTTTATTATGTAGTGCCAATCCTGGCATAAGAATCTAAGACTTATAATTCAGTTGTAACAATTTTATTATGTGTGCATACTACATATTTTACAGTTGTAAGAATGGAAGGGCAACACCAGAATTTAAAATGCGATCACTGTGTGGTATGTTTTCAGATGACTTAATAAATATTTTTGTCTGTATTTAAAAACTTTTTAAAAATAATTATCATGTTTCTAACAAATATTTCTGAAAATGTGAACATTACTATTATTACTACAGATTAAGACTAATCAGAGGAAAGTTGATAATTTCATGAGAACATATAAGGTCTGTCTGGAAAAAAGTCCAGCTGTTGTTAATATAATGAGAACAGTTTGTGTGACATAAGTGTAACCTGGCAGCCAAGGAGAGTGGACTGGAATATGAGTGCGTGAACAGTGACATCTTCACTCTACTAGTCAGCGGGGGCAGTAGATGCCATTGAGTGAGCATGTGTACTGTGCGACTGTCACATTCAAAATGACTGAGTAGGACAACGATTCTGCATCAAATTTTGCATTAAGCTTGAACATTCCTCCTTGGAAACTATTTGGAAGATTCAGAAGGCCACAGCTATGGGCAACTGGTGATTGGCAGCTTCATCACCACAGCATGCCCATGGAGTTTATTGGTGAAATCACCTAGGTGACTCAGCCCACCTACAGCCCAGATGTGGTACCCTGTGAATTCTGGCTCTTCCCAAAACTAAAATTGCCTTTGAAAAGGAAGAGATTGCAGATTATAGATGAGATTCAGGAAAAATATAACAGGGCAACCGATAGCAATTAGGAGAACTGTGTGAGGTCCCAGGGTGCCTCCTTTGAAGCGGTCTGAGGCGTCATTGTCCCATGTACAATGTTTCTTGTGTCTTACATCTTCTTCAGTAAATGGCTCAGTTTTTCATATTACATGGCTGGATACCTTCTGGACAGATCTCGTATGTGCTATTTAACATGTATGGGATATTGCATAGGTGTTAATGTCACTTCCATTTTTGCACAAGGCCTCCTGTTTAATAATCTTTTATTGTGTATATGTAAAGGTACATAATTTCAAGGGAGCATCTTTATTTACTCTTACAGATTATATTTACTTTTAGAGAGAGGGGAAGGGAGGGAGAAAGAAAGGAAGAGTAAACATCGATGCATAAGAGAAACATCAATCAGCTGCCTCTTGTACACCCCCAGCTGGGGACCTGGTCCACAACCCAGGCATGCCCTGACCAGAAATCAAACCGGTGATCTTTCAGTTCACAGGCGGGTGCTCAATCCCCTGAGCCACATTAGCCAGGGCTCAAGGGGATTGAGCCCATCAAATACAGTTTTTCTCCCACACTCACCTTACAAATTTGCCTACGTATTCATCCTTAACTTCTTTTTCATGTGTCTTAGAAAGAGGTGTCTCTTCATATGTCTACCTGTGTTCTTCAGCCCATATTCTATTTCCTTTATCAGTTATTTCATCCGTCTCCTGTTTCTCCAGTACCTTCTTCATCTCTCATAATCCTCTTTCACCAAGCCTAAAAATATGCTCATCTTTACCAACCTTTTATATAAGGAAAATGCCTTCACTCTGTTATTCTATATGAGTGTTATGTTTTCCTTCATTTACATTTCTTATATCACATATAAGCCCTACACATATCCCCTGAGTTGATGACCTTTAAATCTGTATCTGGTGTTTGATCAATTTCCCATGGACATCACCACCACCTTCAACATAGATACCTAATTCAGCCTATCCAAACTGGAACTCATTAGCTTTCTCATTAAATTGTTCTTGCATTTTTCACTGTTAGTTGGTACTACCAGCATCTAATCAATTGCTCTAGTCAGAAATCTGGATATCTTCCCAGATTCCTCTCTTTGTTTCCCCAGCATGCAGTAAGTGAACAAATCTTACTGGGTTTACCAATATTTGAATGTGTTTACTTCTGTAGTCCCAAAGATACTGCCTTCATTTAGAAAGCCATCACTGTCACTCACCTGTTTTTCTGTTTCCTGCATCTTGTCTCACCTCCATCCAATTTTCTTTACTGCTTCCACAATGGTCTTTCAAAAATAACACATCTAAAAATGTAAGTCTCTTAATTCCTACGTTATTTCCAGTAGCCCTTAGGATAATTCCAGAGGTATTCAGTATGGAATACAGTGATTTCTGCAGTTTTTCATTTTTGTCATCCATCATTTCCTCCTCTTAGCAATGATAAACTCATTGCTGTTTTCTAAATGTTATACCTTCTCTTATCACCCTTGCCATTGCATATTCTGTTTCTCCTTTCTGAAAATTTTCTTTCCCTTAGCCTCATAAACATTTATTGGTTCTTCTAAACACAAATCTATATTAGTTCCGCTAAAGCCTTTTAATTTCAACTCCCGTCTCTGCCTCCTGTGTTCATTGTATATACTTCTACATTTACCATTCTGTCTGGTAGTTATTTGCTTATAAGTTTTTTTTATTTGCTTCTAATTTCTAATCTCACAAGCAAGATCTACAGCTCACTCTCACATATGAATCCTTAATACCCATTTCCTGGTTCCTAGTACGTGCTCAATACATATTTGTTAAATGAGTCTAATGAAACGTAGGGGATAAACATTTACATAATGGATGGTGGTGATCAGTGGTCTTTAGGAACGTGTACTATCTGTCCTTATCAAGTAAGTCATAACTCCATAAGGGAGTAGAGCTAGAAAGCTTAAAGAACTGGAAGAAATAAAAATAAGACACTTGAGTGGATTCTTACATATTTTGTGACATAGTAAATAAGATCTTTTGTGATGCTGTGTAGAGGGTTTTTTTTTTCTTTTTTATGTAAGCAAGTAGGTTTTAATTCTTAAGCTTTTCAACATGTCATCCAAGCAGAGTGGCAGTACCAAAATCCGAAAAATCAGATAACTTTAAAAATGCGTCTGTCTTAAACTGCATTATAGGATTTTATCTTCCTACTGTTTTTTAGTTTTTTATTAAATTATTGAAATTGTCATGGTATTGTAGAATCCTAGGGTTCTTTTTTTTTTTTTTTTTTTCCCCCAGGGTTCTTAAATGTTATCTTCACCAACTAATATCAGTGCTTTAATCTGGACTTAGGCTTGACAGGTGTTTACATCTCTGAACATAGAACAGCTGATGGGAAAAAAAGCATTATCAGTAATTTACATAAACTACTCAATATGTATGGATAATTTATAATTTTTAATATTTAGATTATCTAAATGCTTTATGTAGTATTTGTCATTGGTTTTTTTCAGTAATTTTTATACTTTCATTTTTCCCCCCCAAATGAAACAATAAAAGGATCAGAGATAAAGAAGTCCCAGAGGATGTACAAATCAGGCCAGAGGATATTCCTTCAGATCCCAATATTAGTAATTCCAGTGTCAATCTGGAAAACACTATGGAAGATCATGCCGACACTACCAGGAAGTCTCCAGGTGAAATAAATGTTCCAATGGACAGTTCTTTACTTTGTACTTTGTCCTCGGACTCTCATCAGGAAGCAGCTAGTAATGAGAATGATAAAAAATCTGGTAACTGCAAATCTACATTACGGCCAGAGGTTGGCGACAGTTCACAGCAGTCTGCTCTCTTAGATCAGGAATTATACAACTCCTTCCATTTCTGGAGGACTCCTCTTCCTGAAATAGATCTAGATATAGAGCTTGAGCAGGGCTCTGGGAATACACGCAACCCAGAGAGACCAGAAGAAACACCTGAAATAACTATACCAGGTTCTTCAAACATCACTATGGCCACCAGAAAGGAGCTTGAAGAAATGATAGAAAATCTGGAGCCACATATTGATGATCCAGATGTTAGAGGTATGAAAATTTCAATCAAGTTCTTTATGCTAAAGTTGATATAAAATGATATTTTCTGACCTTTTTTCCCCCAGAAAAACTGCCTTATTAAATATAAATTTAATGCCTTGCTTTGATAAATATATGATTTTTATGAAATATCACTTAGATAAGCTCACCACTATGTTCCGAACTGTCAAATGTACAGGATTGTTGATTTACAAATCTCGGAAATTTTCACAGTCATTCAAACAGTGTTTCACATTTACAATTTTAATCTTGTTATGCTTTAACTGTTCTGCTCTGGGTCTTTTCAGCTTTTTTATTAAACAGCAGTGGATGCAGTGCTTTTCAAGGAAGGACCATGGTTTACTATAGGCAAAAGAAACCAATTTTCCTGTGGAATATGATGTGTTTTACGAGGCATAGATGCCTGTAAGGGTTGATTAGATTACTTTTCAGTACTGACTCTTTTCCATTGAGTTACACATGTGTATCACCTAGATTCTTTCATTATGAATCACAGCCTGAAAGAAAGTTGTTCTGTGTTTAAATCAAAAGTTGCCTTTTATTAGGTGGAATGTGTTGTAAGTGTGTGGGAAATAAGATGTCCTAAAGCAGTCCCCATTGTTCTGCTGGCTGGGGCTTGGAAAGTGGTTAAAATCCTGGGACCAGGACCTGATGCAGATGTTATCTTTCTGCTCCTTTGAAGACTAAGGTCTTCCTAATGACTCTTTCATAACTTTATTCAGTGAAATCTGAGATACTATTTAGAACAAAAATAATTTGACAAATCCTATAATTAGAAGTCTTTAGAACTAATACCACTTTGTAGAAATTTTTTTGGCCTTGTTCTAAATGCTAAAATTTATAAACTGTTGGTTCACTCAGTGTTGGTAAATACCCATTTTTAAAGCAGATAAAGATTGGTTCCAGCCAAGATGGAGCCGTACGTGGATATACTTTGCCCCCTTGCACAACCAAAAGAAGGACAACAACAAATTTAAAACCAAAAAATAACCAGAACTGCCAGAAAATCAAACTGCATGGAAGTCCGACAACCAAGGAGTTAAACGAGAAAAATTCATCTAGACCACTAGGGGAGGGGTGGAGATGGGCAGCTGAGCTGGAGAAGACTCAAGGCAAGGTGGTTGCTGGCAGAGCAGGTGGTCCCACATTTGCATGCAGATAAACCAGAAGGAACAACTGGGGAGTGAGACAGACCGTGCAACCCAGGGTTCCAGTGTGGGGAAATAAAGCCTCTAAACCTCTGACTGACTCAGAACATGTGGGAGTTGCAGTGATGGGAGGAACTCCCAGCTTCACAGGAGAGTTCTTTGGAGAGATTCACAGGGTCCTAGAATGTACACAAACCCACCCACTCACCCAGGAATCAACACCAGAAGGGCCCATTTGCTTGTAGTGACAGAGGAAGTGACTGGAAACCAGCAGAGAGCTGAGCTTGTGGCATTGTTCCCTCTCAAACCCATCCCTCACATACAGTACCACAAGGCAGCAGTGTGGGTTGCCCCGCTCTGGCGAATACCTAGGGCTCTGGTCCCTTACTATATAACAGGCACACCAAGTCAAAAAAAAAACCAGCCCAAGTGAAAGAACAGATCAAAGCTCCAGAAAAAATACCCCTAAGCAATGAAGAGATAGCCAACCCATCAGATGCAGAGTTCAGAACAATGGTAATCAGGATGCTCACAGAAATGGCTGAGTATGGTCCCAAAATAGAGGAAGTGAAGGCTATGAAAAGTGAAATAAAGGAAAATGTGCAGGGAACCAATGGTGATGGTAAGGAAATCTGGATTCAAATCAATGGTTTGGAGCAGAAGGAAGAAATAAACATTCAACCAGAACAGAATGAAGAAACAAGAATTCAAAAAAATGAGGAGAGGCTTAAGAACCTTCAGGACAACTTTAAATGTTCCAACATCTGAATCCTAGGGGTGTCAGAAGGTGAAGAGGAAGAGCAAGGAATCGAAAACTTATTTGAACAAATAATGAAGGAGAACTTACCCAATCTGGCAAAGGAAATAGACTTCCAGGAAGTCCAGGAAGCTCAGAGAGTCCCAAAGAAGCTGGACCCAAGGAAGCACACACTAAGGCACATCATAATTACATTACCCAAGATGAAAGATAAGGAGAGAATCTTAAAAGCAATGAGAACAAAGGAGACAGTTACCTACAAAGGAGTTCCCATAAGACTATCAGCTGATTCTCAAAAGAATCCTTACAGGCAAGAAGGGGCTGGAGAGAAGTATTTGAAGTCATGAAAGGGAAGGACCTACATCCAAAGTTACTCTATCCAGCAAAACTGTCATTTAGAATGGAAGGGCAGATAAAGTGCTTCCCAGATAAGGTCAGGTTAAAGTTCATCTTCACCAAGCCCTTGTTCTAAGAAATGTTAAAGGGACTTATCTAAGAAAAAGAAGGTGATCAAAAATACAAACAGTAAAGTGACAACAAACTCAAAACTCTCAACAGCTGAACCTAAAACAAAGACAAAAACAAACTAAGCAAACAACTAGAACACGAACAGAACAGATTCACAGAAATGGAGATCACGTGGAAGGTTATCAAGTGGGGAGGGGGGAGGGAGAGGGAAGAATTGGGGGAAAGGTACAGGGAATAAGAAGCATAACTGCTAGGTACAAAATAGGGGGGGGTTAAGAACAGTATAGGAAATGGAGAAGCCAAAGAACTTATATGTGTGAACCATGGACGTGAACTAAGGTGGCGGAATGATGGTGGGAGGGGGCTGCAGGGCAGAGGGGAATAAAGCGGAGAAAAAAATGAGACAACGGAATAACATAATCAATAAAATATATTTCAAAAGAAAGTAAATACCCATTGTTTAAAAAGCTAAATACAAAATATAGTAGATAAAATGATAACCTTCAGTATCCCTCTAAAACATAACAAAAGCTTGTGTTCAGACTTTGAAAACTGTATTAATGTTGGTTAAATTAGCAGTTTTCTTTATTTGGCTTTAATTTATCATGATTTTTAAAAGATTTCCTGTTACAATTTTATATTTGGAGAAAAATTATATGATTAAAGGCGTATTTCATATTCTTGATTGTTGAAAGTTAATTTAACTGACAGATGGTCAGTTTCATTTTTTTTTAAGGTTTATTGGGACATAATCAGTAAAATTTAGCCTCAAAGGACAGTTCTGTGAGATCTGACAAACATACAGTTGTGGGTAACCATCACCACATTCAAGATACAGAATAGTTCCATCACCCCAGAGCATTCCCTTTTCCCCTTTATAGTCAATCCTTTCTTCCCTGCCCAGCTTCTGGCAACCTCTGATCTGTTTTATGTCCCCATGATCTTGCTTGCTGCAGAATACCACATACATAGAATCAAGCGATGACAAACCTTTTTTGTGAGTCTCACTTCTGTCACTTAGCACTATGTATTTCAGATTTATCCTTGCTTTATGTATCAGTAGTTCATTCTTTTCTATTATATTCTGCAACAAGGGCAAGAGCAGAGGAGTGAATATTTTCAGTAGCAGATCCTATTTTTTATCTCTCTTGGTAGATTTCTTTTTTTAATCCTCACCCAAGGATGCACTTATTGATTTTAGAGAGGGGAAGGGAGGGACGACAGAGGGAGAGAAACATCAATGTGGTAGAGAAACATCAATGTGAGAGAGAAACATTGATAAACTGCCTCTCGTATGTACCCCTACTGGGGACCAAACCCTCAACATAGGCATGTGCCCTGACCAGGAATCAAACCCATGACCCTTCGGTTTACAGATGACACTTTAGCCAGTAGAGCCACACCAGCCAAGGTTTATGGTGGGTTAATTTTTATGAAAATCTTAGAGTTTAACTTTCTTTGTTTATTCCTCAGTTGTGGCTTCTGTCATTTATTTATTTTGTACCCCACTGAGCCAGCATTTTCATTTTATGACAACTTGATGATGTAGCAAGTATTGAGGTTTTTGTTTTGTTTGACAAATTAGAATATTCATCAAAATCTTGCCTTTGTAGTCTCTCTCCATCCCTCTACTGTCTGTCACCCCAGAATGAGGAGAATTGAGAGACAGAATTACACTTAAAACTAAAGATGTTCATAGATGAGGATAGTCAAATTTTTTTAAGATTTTATTTATTTATGTTTAGAGAGAAGGGAAGGGATGGAGAAAGAGAAGGAGAGAAATGTCAGTGTGCTACAGAAACATTGATGGGTTGCCTCTTGCATGTTCTGAACTGGGGACCTGGCCCACAACCCAGGCATGTACCCTGACTGGGAATCGAACCAGTGACCTTTTGGTTTGTGGGATGACGCCCAACTCACTAAACCACAGCAGTCAGAATGAGGATAGTCAATCCTTCATAAATTTTTGTCTTTACAATTTTTAGCTTTTTGTTTAAATTTTATTATTATTTATAAACTTAAGTTCTATTCAGTTGATCAAACTGTAGTAACTTTCATCCTTTGTTTTTCTTACATTTCAGTTTTATGGAAAAAGGCTTTAAACCTGTGCTGGGAACTCTCACTGTATTATAGTACCTTCTAGTTTCCTGACACACAGTAGGCACTTAAAAAATAGTAAATATTTTTGGAAATATTGAATAACTACTTTAATTTTTTAAATAAATAAGCTAAAAGTGACATGCATAGTTTGCTTTTTAAAAAGACTTACAGCCCTGGCTGGTGTGGCTCAGTTGGTTAGGCATTGTCTGCAGACCTGAAAGGTCATGGGTTTGATACCTGTTGGGGCACATGGCTGGATTGTAGGTTCAGTCCCTTTTGGGGCATATACAAAAGGCAACCAATTGATGTTTCTCTCTCACATCAATGTTTCTTTCCCTCTCTTTCTCTCTCCCTTCTCTCTAAAACTCACTCCCTTCCTCTTTCTCTAAAAGCAATAAAAAAATGTCCTCCAGTGAGGATAAAAAAATAATAAAAAGGCCTTGCATGTACATGTAAGTTTCAGAAAAAACTTTGCATTTTCAGAAGATGCCTGCTAATACTATGTTGACTTATGTTGTATTGTAAAAATATAACAACACAATCATTATAAAATTATAACAATTGGGAGATTTCAACACAAATACTCCATTGTGAGTTAAATCACTTCTCTTTCTAATTTACCTCTTAAGCATGCTGTTTTTAATTTGTCATGTTGTTTCTGTCCATTAGGATAACTTTTATAACATATCCATTGATTAACTGATTTAACATTACTTATCGAGCACCTCTATGTGCCTGATACTCTCCTGTGTACTAAATATATAGCAGCAACAAACCAGACAAAAATCCCAGCCTCAAAGAGCACAGAAGGGTGAGGCAGCCCATTAACTGCCTGCTTGTCGAGTGTTCTACAGTGAAACGTCGATGGGCAGTGTTGGGGATATTCTGCTTAGATTACAGAATTCTTAAGCATTTGATTTTTATTGAAAAATGAGGGCATGTTTAATCCTTGTTAATTTCATAGTTAATTGAAAATTTACTATGCTTCAATTTTCTATAGTGTTAGATGGAGTTTTGAGTTTTTAAAGGGATACACCTTAGTTTTAGATGCTTTTTTTCTTCTAATCTGCAATCATGGGCAGTCATTTTCTTCAAATTGTCAGGAAATGTCTACCTTTTTGAAAGGTAGAGCTTTAAGGCAAAATAGAAACTAAATTTTGATCAGGGACCAAACTAGTTATGTTGCGAGTGTAAATTTTTTCTTGACAGTTGGGCAGTAAGATCTGAGAGGCGCTGCCCAGAGAAACCCTTGCAAGGCGAACTTTAGCTTTTGTAGGCCTCGGGGCTACCTGTTCTTTCCCTCATCACTGATGGGTGGCACATATCATGGAGGGGAAAGCAAGACTTGGGGTTTTTTAAAATTTTAAGACAGCCTTTGTTTCACAGTTTAACTCTTGCCTTCCTTGCATTGATTTTTTGTGTGTGAAATTTGGCCAAAAACTTTAAGTTGTTTCCCAGACTATAATGAAATACTCCTTTTTAGAAAAATAAAGCCCTTTCTGAGTTAGAAATAGATACTACATGAAAGGCCAAAAGGGAAGTGGTAAAATAGGAAGAAGGTGTAAGAGATCCTCTTTTCCAAAATACTTTGGGAATGTGAGGTTTTTCTGTCTTTGTCCAGGACAGTTTCAGATCCCTGGCATTTGGGATTGCCAGCTGAGTCAGGCATGGGTTTGAGCTGTACCCACATAGGATGGGTGGTGCCAGCTTGATTCACAACTAGGTTCATAGACTACAAAAGGAAAAATGGCCCAAGCTCATGAAATACAGATTTCTTTCCAGTTTAGGCTCAGTGGAAGAATTGGGCACTTTTGACAGTCATGGTCAGAAAAATCATATTGTTCACTGACTAAAATTAATAAATTGTAAGAATTTGTGACAACCACCAATAAAGTTTGTGGGAAAGTTAGAGATTACAAAGGTCTAGTTCTACCGTACCAGCTGCTTCAGGGAAGGGGTAAAACTCAGTTTCAAGGTGGACCCTATTTCTGAAAACAAATTACTACAGTTATGTTTTTTCATAAACCTGTGGTTAAATGAGCTCTGGTTCCTGGGATTACAGTTAGATTGCAAGAAAATCGAGATCTTGATAAAGATCCAAGTGTTTAGTTTTTTTAAAATTTGTTGTAGTGGTATATCCTACTAAAATTTCAGCATTAGCCAAGGGTTAGATTCCATCTCATTCTCTGATGGAGAATTTAAGCATCATGTTTCCCGAGGAATCAGCATTAGTCTTTATCTTCATGATCTTTGTATCAATTTTTTGAAGAAACTAATTTCAAAGTGTTACTCATTTAAACTTTTATGAATGTACAAACCTAAAGATGAAGTTTAATATAGTTCATTTAGAGATAAATGATCTGTATGAGGCATTTTCTGTGAAAGACTGATTTATTAGTTACTTCCTAGGGAACACAATCAAGATGTATTACGGATATCTATCTGTCTATCTCTTTCTTTCCTTCTTTCTCTTTCTCTCTCCCTCTCTTAGACACACCTCCCCCCATGAATTTTATGTGGGACAAAACATTTTAACCTTTATGTATTGTACAGTGTACTTTAATACTATTTTTATTTTGTTTTGGAAACTTAAAAGATTCCAGAAAGGGGAGCTAAAGTAATGAAAAGGATTAGAACATACAGTGCAGCTGAAATTCTCAAAAGAATGAGTATATTTTTCATGAGTAACTTCATGATTAAACACCTCAGTTTGCATACTTAATTTAGCAAATAATGACCTAATAAACCAGAACCTCATCGTGTATGTTTCCTGTAACCCTATTGCCAGGTACTCCATATACTTAGACTAGAGTTTTATAAATGTGTCAGTATAGTAGCAGGTTATCTTAATGGGTGCTCTGCTTTGGGGACACACTTTCTAATCTTTGTACTAAGTAAATTCAAAGTTAAAATCTTATAAATTGTTATATTTTTGAGTATCCAGGTGGATTGTTACCTGAAGTAATGCTAACAATATTTTTTGTTAAATTTCTCATTTGTGGGGGAAGGAAGAATGGCTTATCTCAGTTTTGAGTCACTTTTAAAAAGAGGAGTAACTCAAAACATAGACAGTGCTACTTGCCAGATTTAAGAACTTGGTAAATTGACAGTTTGGTTTGCTGCAAGCAACACAGTGCTCATTTGGGATCCCTATGTTTGGGACAAGTCACTGATTTTATTTTCAAGAAGAATTAGAAAGAGAAAATAAACTGGAAAAAGATATTAGATGTTTAAATGTTAACTGCAACAAAAATCTTTGTAATTACGATTGTTTTATGTTGGCAGGGTTTGTAAAGTGACTGCTCTTCTGCTAAAATAGCTTAGTAAGTAAGTTTTATAAGTTCAATTCATACACTACCAAAACATAGTTAACTCACACTGAAATTGACTCCTTTTAATAAACTGGAGGTACCTCCAAAACTAGATAGCATTTCTCTTTTCATACTAACGCAGAATAATGTACAGTAGTGTATAAATATTTTTAATCTCATGGAAGCATATTAGTTTTCTACTTTTTTCTCTTGAAGAACTAATAATTTACTATGGTAGAGTTTATTTTCCAGCTTTTTGGTGGCAGTGTCAAAAAGTATACATTTCATTGATAATATATAATGCAAATGGAGAAGAATCTTTGAGGCATATTATAATTCTTCTACTTAATATCCTTTCCCTATTCTGCCTATAGCACAAGTGGATGTGCTGTCTGCTGCACTGCGTGCTTCCAGTCTGGATGCTCGCGAAGACGCCAGTGATGTGGAGAAGAAAAGTGATGTGCAAGATGATCTGGGCGTCAGTGAGCTGCCAAACTGTAAAATAAATCATGATGCCTCCGTGCCTTTAATCAGCGATGCTATTGAGGTAACAAACTCAGTAAAGTGTTTATCAAGTGAGAACAGTTTGAAACAGAAGTGTTTCACTGGGGATTAATTGTAGCTAATCACTTTCTAGTTAGTACATTCTGTTTGTTGCTGATTTTCTCAGCTCTCCCTTTTGCATAAAGTAAAAGTAATTGTCACCACACCCTATCTTTGTGACATTAGCATTATGTTCAATGCTTGGAAAAGTAAATCCTAATCCTGTCTACATGACCATTTTAGTTAATAGCCTCAATGTTAATGTAGCTCACTGCAGTGAAATAGTCTTACTGGAAACAAAGCCCTTTATCAAGAATAATTAACTTTTTCCTTTTCTTTTTGGAGAGGTGCTTTGTTTCTGATCGGACCATTTCACTGCAGCAAGCAACACAGTATTCTGAGCAGAAGATCGGGACTTGAGGCCATGTTGCGGAGGGCCAGTGGCATTATCTGGACTCTGGAGTGTGAGGGTGGGTACTGTTACTAGCATCATCTTCACTGTATAGTTGGAGTTGTTCTGTATGATCCTTCCTTAATTTCCTACCACATTTCCACCAAGCCAGTGTCATTTGTTACCAGTATTTCTGACCCCTTGTTTCAATAAACAGGGAGAAGGAATACACCACTGAATGCCAGAATCAAATGGTCACAGATCAGAGTAGCTTGAATGAGAAGCTCAAGAAAGAGTGCCAACAAGCATATATTGGGGATGGCAAGAGGGTTTTTAGACCTTTAGTGGATTTCTGTTTTGTTTTTTCTTGGTGACATCTAGTATATTAGAAATTTTGTATAATATTCATGATTCAGAATGAAACCCTGACCACTAATTATCATTGGAGATTTGAATACTATGATATCTCTGCATTTTGGAAGGTGTTTTGTTTTATTTTGGGGTGTTTTTTTACTGTTAAAAAGGTACATTTGTGAAATGAGGAATAGCCAAGACTAGCAACAGTAGGAGAATAATTACATATGACATCCCAAGGCTTTTAAAACAGTTGACTGAAACACCCTCTCTCTGTGCACTATTTTATAAATAAACTAATTTTAGATATTTGGGCCATTTCAAAATCAGTTCCAAATTTTTAATTATTTTATTCTGAAATTCTTTTTCATACACATGACATCCTATTCAGCAGGTTTAAGGCAAGGGAAGTTCTTATGAGGCCTTATGTGTAATTATAAACTTTTAAAAACATGAAGAATTTATATGTATTTATATCTTTGACAGTCTCAAAAGGTAAGTAACTTAGTAAGGTAGTTTAAATGAAGGAAACTCGTTAGATGGTTCAATTTTTTAAGTAAATATTTTTTTCTAACAGAATATGGAGACCACCCTTCGTTATATTCATAATGATTCAGACTTGAGCAGCAGTAGTAGTTTTAGCCCTGATGAGGAAAGGAGATCTAAAGTACAAGTAAGTGACCAAAACTGCTTTATTTGGTGTGGCTGTTGTTAATTCCTCTTTTAAAGCAATTTCTCACTGAATTTTGTCATTTTTTATACTGACTTTTAAAAATTAAGACTAGTGCCCTGGCTGGTGTGACTCAGTAGATTAAGCACTGGTCTGCAAATCCAAAGGTCGCTGGTTCCCAGTCAGGGTACATGCCTGGGCTGAGGGCCAGGTCCCCAGGTGGGGGTGTGCAAGAAGCAACCACACATTGATGTTTCTCTCCCCCTCTTTTCTCCCTCCCTTCCCTTCTCTCTAAAAATAAATAAAATCTTTAAAAAAATTAAGACTAGTATATCATGCTTTCAACAAGGAAATTCAAATAGTAGAATAAAATAGCAAAAATCTTCGTCTTTTCACACCTGTTAATCCCATTCTTTTTATTCAGAGTAACCACAGATCATAATTTCTAATGTATATCTTCATAAATTTATTGTGAATATCTAAAACTTATTGTAGGTATATGTGTACCCCTTTTTGTTTTTCAAAGACAAATAGAATTATACCATTATACTAAGACATTTAAGATACAGCTCAATTTTAGAGATGAAAATAAGAAAAAAAAAAGGTTCACTGTAGTGCCATCAGTGACAAGTTGCACTCCAATTTCAGAGATTTTTAAATGTGGGAAAATATGCTTAAGGAATCATCAGAACATGATAGCTTGTGCCCTGCCTGGGAGAGCTTTCCATATGAGCACATAAGGGCTCCCTCCCCCGACAGCAGCAAGGCATTCGCATGCTCTGGTGTCCTACTCCAGTAGAAGGTGCCGGAACTCCAGTAGTTCCTTGCATGCCAGCGGGTTTGGTTTTGTTGTTATATTGCAAGCAGTGTTATGTTCATCATGATTATGCATGTTATTTGCTTCTGGGACTATATTTTACTATAAGTGGATTTCCTAGGTCAAATGGTATGTGCTCTTTATTTTCGTTGCTTCTATTTATTAAAAATGGAATTATAATCTTGAAAATGATCATAGTTTTTTAAAATATGCTTTCACCACTTACATTGGACACATAGTTTCAAGTCAGTGCATACAGATCATCTCATTCAATACATGTTGCTAGTAGTGCACAAAAGTACCTGTAATCATATTCACTAGGTTAATCAACTTTCATAATCTTTGCTAACATTGAAAGGTACTGGTCATATATTTTTTTAATCCTCACCTGAGAATGTGTTTATTGATTTTAGAGAGAGAGGAAGGGGGAAAGGTAGAAATATTGATATAAAAGAAATATTGATCAGTCACCTCCTGTACATACCCCGACTGGGGGTGACAAAACCACAACCTTTTGCTGTACAGGACAGTACTCCTGGCCTAGGTCTGGCTATATTTTAATGTGTCTTTTAAATTTAAAAATCAGTTATAATTGTCCTTTAAGCTGTTTTCTGTTTTAAGATCTTATTCATTGTTTTTCTCTTAGAGTTGTTTTTATTTATATATGCATTTCCCCTCAGCATGTTTTTCTTTTCAGTTATTAGGTAACTGAAAATTTCATATTGGGTTTTCTCTGCTATTTCAGATGCTGTGTTAAACTCATATATTTAAAAATAAGTTTACCTAATTTATATCTACACTGCTCAAATTGCATCACTGCCCTGTCTCTCTCATCATAGGACGTTGTGCCTCAGGCTCTATTAGATCAGTACTTGTCTATGACTGACCCCTCTCGTGCACAGACAGTGGACACTGAAATTGCTAAGCACTGTGCGTATAGCCTCCCAGGCGTGGCCCTGACCCTCGGCCGGCAGAACTGGCACTGCCTAAGAGAGACTTACGAGACTCTGGCATCAGACATGCAGGTTAGTAAAATAGTCAAGGAATTAACAAGAATGCTCAGATAGAAGGCATAATGTTTTGCCTTTCAGTACCTAATAGAATTTCTGTTCATGTTCTAGCAAGTTCCAAGAGCTGTCTTTTTACATGGTCCAGGTTCCACAGTTTTGCAATTTCTTTTTTATCTGAAATACTAAAAATGATCACACTTGACAGGTCTAAGTTCCTAATTTACAAATGTGCTATTGTCTAAAATTAGTTCTTAAGAATATAGGATTTAGTTTTCTCCCTAGAATCAGTGTTATAAATGCTTCTACTATTTTAAAACCTTCATAGAACTGTAGTATTATTATTGGCACAACTGAGTTTTGAGCTTGTGAGTGACTCTGTGCAGGTGGGAGAAGGTTAATGGGGATATGTGGGTTTGCTCCTCCCTGTACAGCACACCATCACACCCTCCAAAACAGCACAGAATGTGAAACATTGACCCTCAGTTATTTGTCTGGATATCTGTGACTTTTGTCGTTCTTTTCCTATGCTTTGTTGACTTAATTTCCTCTGCCATTAGATATAATGGCAATACCAAACTTTTGCCTGCCTTCCACAAAAACCTATTCCTTCAGTAAAATTCATCTCAGTTTTTAAGAAAACAGTCTAGTTAGACTAATTTGTACTGAGAAATGAATGATTTTCCCTGAGTTTCCAAGGAGTCAGTGCTGTTGACTCAGCGAGTTAAAAGTGGAAAGCAATCTTGCGAGACCATAGTTGACATTCATCCTCTGACCTGTGAGGCTAGGAAACCAGGGTCCGGGCAGAGTGAATTTATCCCATGCTAACACACTTCTGTGGTAGGATTGGGCTTGTGTGTGTGTAGACTAATGCTTAAGAATGTTGGATTTTGTTTCTCCCTAGAAAGGGAGAAAACCACTTTTTTGTTAGTAGTTTTCCATCCTCATCCCACAGAATTCAGAGTTCTTGTGAGGCAAGTGCTGTGGGCTCGGTGAACAGGAAAGCTCCAGGTGATCAGGGTTCAGGCCTCCTATCTCCTCCCCTCCATCAGAACATCCCTGCCTTTTATCTATTTAATATGCTGACCATGGATATAAAATTTTTTTCAGGAACTGGTTCTATATTTGGGGTGGTATAAAACCTTTGCTCTAAGCAATTTCTCAGCAGGTAAAGTTTTAAACTAGGTAACAGTAAAAAAATTTAAATTGAGGTAACATGAAGAAAAAGATGTTTTTAAATTAGTTTCCTGTCAATGCAAGGCATTTCTTTTTATTATTATTATTTTTTTTAATCCTTACCCAAGGTTATGTGAGAATGTTTCGTTGATTTTAGAAAGCAGGGTGCGGGGAGGGAGAAAGAGAGGAGAGAGAGAACCATTGATGTGACAGAGAAATATTGGTTGTTTGCCTCCCCTACACACCCTGACTGCGGATTGACGCTCCAACTAACTGAGCCACCCGGCCAGGGTGAGGCATTTCTTTATAGTTCTTTTTCCAAGGCAGTCCACAAAGGACTTTTCTATTCTTATATTTCTTTAATTGCCAATTCCTTAAAAACTAGTTTTGTTGTTTTTCTAAATCTGTAGTAGGCTGCACAGGAATTGAAAGGGGAACAGTAACAAGAGGATGATACTAGCCAGGCTTTGGTCAGTGTGGGACATCAGTAAATCGGGCATCCACTGTTCAGAAAACTATAAAAAACTATGGCATAATAATTTCCAAACTTTTTTTTTCTTCATAAATGAAAGGGAGATAATACAATTGTGCAGAGATTTAAATATTTTTCTGCCAGTTTTTGATGCATAGTAGGTACTTAAAACTTAGTATTTATTATTATAATTATTACTTCTGATTTAATTTGTTGAGATTAATAGCATTGAGATGTTAATCAGCCGTTATATTACAGTACCCCCCTTAGTGTGGGGGCTATAATACAAGACCCCTAGTGGATGCCTGAAAACACAGCTAGTACCAAACCCTGAAAATACTGTTTTTTCCTATGTGTACATACCTAGGATTAAGTCTAATTTAAATTAAGCACAGTAAGAGATTAATAACTAATGAAATAGAGCAATTAAAACAATATACTCTAATGAAAGTTATTTGAATGTGATTTCTCTTTCCTAGCAAACTGGCATGAATTTCTTTCTCCACAATTTCATGGATAGGAGATTCATTCTTACTATAGATCTTAGCAGCTTCAGCATATGATTTTTTTTTTGTCCTTATTAAGTCAGTAACTTTTACTTAGCATGTCCAAATTGCCAGCATCACTGCTCCTGTGCTTTGGCACCATTATTAAGGAAAATTCTGATTACTTGAACACAAGCATAATCAGTATGATAATCAGCATGACTTTTACTAATGGGCTGAGGGCACACTCAGCAGGGGAAGCTGACAATGGGACAGATGATTCATGTCCCGAGTGGGATGGAGCGGGATGGCATGAGACTTCATCACACTGCTTAGAATGGTACTCAATTTAAAACTTAGACATTGTTTATTTCTAGCATTTTCTACTTAATAATTTAGGACCACAGTTGACCAGAGGAACTGAGACCTTGGAAAACAAAACTGCACATAAGGGAGAACTACTCTATTGTCCAAAAGTTAAAGTACTTTGTATTTAGATTACTAATGCAATTATTTTTATTTCTGCAGTGGAAAGTTCGAAGAACTTTAGCCTTCTCCATCCATGAGCTTGCAGTTATTCTTGGAGATCAGCTGACAGCTGCAGACCTGGTTCCAATTTTTAATGGCTTTTTAAAAGACCTCGATGAGGTCAGGATAGGTGTCCTTAAACACTTGCATGATTTTCTGAAGCTTCTTCATATTGATAAAAGAAGAGAATATCTTTATCAACTTCAGGAATTTTTGGTGACAGATAATAGTAGAAATTGGCGCTTTCGAGCTGAACTGGCTGAGTAAGTTCTAAGAGTTTATTAGAATATGTTTGTAGGGGTATATATTTACTTCATCTTTACCATTCCCTATATTTGTTCATTACATTTTGTGGGTCCAAGTTTCTTTATGGTATCCTATTCCTTTAACATTTCTTTGATGCAGTGAAGTCCCTTAACTTTTTTTTTTTTAACTCTATTTCTCTTTTTAAGAATTTGTGGTAAAATACACAGAACCAGAGTTACAATTGATCATGTGTAGTATATCCACAATATTATACAACCATTTAGCCCTGTATCATTCTAGAACATTTCATCATCTCAAAAGAAATCCTTCACCCCTCTCTGCCCCCAGCTCCTGCAGTCATTAATCTATTCTCAGTCTCTGGGATTTGCCTATTCTCAGCATTTTATTTATTTTTTTAAAAATAATATTTTATTGATTATGCTATTACAGTTGTCCTGAGCTTTCCCACTTTGCCCCCCTTCACCCAGCACTCCCTACCCCCTCAGGCAGTACCCTCACCATTGTTCATGTCCGTGAATCATATGTGTAGGTTTTCTGGCAACTCCATTTCCTATGCTGTACTTTATATCCCCAAGGCTATTCTGTACTTCTTAATCCCCTCACC
This sequence comes from Trachops cirrhosus, assembly GCA_028533065.1. Lineage (NCBI taxonomy): Eukaryota > Metazoa > Chordata > Mammalia > Chiroptera > Phyllostomidae > Trachops > Trachops cirrhosus. Next base: position 44,400,491 of record CM052547.1, on the reverse strand, counting down.
TCTTCACCCATTCTCCCCCCCTTCAAATCTAGCAACCATCTGGCAACTTCTTTTCTCTTCCCACTTTTAGGAATCTCTCTTTATCTTTAACCTCTGGCATTTTGATTATGATGTGTCTTGGAGTGGACCTCTTTGCATCCATCATAATTGGGACTCTGTGCTTCCTGGACTTGCATGTCTATTTCCTTTGCCAAAATAGGGAAGTTTTCTTTTATTACTTTTTCAGATAGATTTCCAATTTCTTGCTCTTTCTCTTCTTCTTCTGCCATCCCTATGATGTGAATGTTGGACTTCTGGAAGTTGTCCCAGACACTGTTTATACTATCCTCATTTTTTTGGATTATTTTTTCTTCTTGTTCTGAGAGGTGGTTTTTGCTTCCTTATGTTCCAAATCATTGATTTGATTCTCAGATTCATTCACTCTCCTGTTGTTTCACTGTAAATTGTCCTTTATTTCAATTAGTGTGTCCTTCATTTCTGACTGGGTCTTTTTTATGCTGCTGAGGTCCTCACTAAGTTCCTTGAACATTCTCATAAATAGTGTTTTGAACTCTGCATCTAATAGATTGCTTATCTCTATTTCGTTTAGCTCTTTTTCTGGAGTTTTGATCTGTTCTTTCATTTGGGCCATGTTTCTTTCTCTCCTCATTTCGGCAGCCTCTTTGTGTTTGTTTCTATGTATTAGGTAGTGCTGCTTTGACTCTGCCTTGGTAGTATGGCCTATTGTAGTAGGTGTCTTGTAGGATCCAGTGACACAGCCTCCCCTATCACCCAAGCTGGGTACTTGAGGTGCTGAGTCTTCATGTGGGCAGAGTACACCCTCCTCTTGTAGTTGAGCCTTGGTTGCGGTTGGCAGATCAATGGGAGGGATTTACCCAGGCCAGTCAGCTACAAGGACTGGCTGTGACCACTGACCACCAACCTCTGCTCTCCATGGAGGATCAGCTGTGCAGGGGCAGGGTGGTGGTGCTCTAACATGGTCTGTAGCTGTCCACTGGGTATGCTGGCCCTGGGTTTCCTGGGTGGTACATGCCAAGATCAGCACCCCCCACACCTTTGTTATGCCTGGGGCACCCTGCCTGAGCTGTAAAGTAATGAGATGGCTGCTACTTAAGTTGGGCATGGAGATTCCTAGGGGAAGCCAAGTTGTGAATCTAAGCTGGCTTGACACTAGGGCTCACTGAAGCCAGCTGTTGTTTGTTTGATAGGATTTAGGAGCCAAGACCAGCCATTCTTATGGAAAAGCAGCTTGGGTGGTCCCTAAATTTGGATGGGACAGAGCCTCTGGGGATCTCCCAGGTGGGTCAAACAGTGTTAGCCAGGTTGATGGAGTTTCAGATACGGCAACAGTTTACTGGCTCTGTGCAGGGAGGGTTTAGCAATGGGATAATGGCCACTGCTCGCCTTTATCCCAGACACTTCAGTCTCTCCCTGTATACCATTGGTGCCTTTCAAGCTGCTAGCAGGTGCTAGAGCTCAGAGGGAGTGAGTCTGAGTAGGTGAGGCCGTGTGTGGATTTTTTAAGAGCAACTGCTTGGGGCTTCAGAAGTTTATTCCACTGACTCAATCCCCACTGGTTCTTGCAGCCAGAAGTTGTGGGGACTTATCTTCCTGTCACTGGGGGGTTGTGGTATGGGTCTGGGACTCCTTGCTCCTGAGATATCTGTCCTGAATTTTTATCCACATTGGTGTAGGATCAGCACATTCGAAGTCTGCTCCCCTCCTACTAGCCTGGATGGATGTGGTTTCTTTAATTCCATAATTGTCAGATGTCTATTCAGCTTGATTTCTGACATTCCTGAACAATGGTGGTTCTGTATTTTAGTTTAATTTCGATGCGGTTGTGGGAAGAGGTGAGCATCGCCATACACAGCCATCTTGATCAGAAGTATCATGAGCATTTTATATAAAGGGAATCATAATGTGACTTTGTGTCTGGCTCCATTTAGCATAATGTTTTTAAGATTTATTCATGTAGAATGTAGCATGTTTCAACACTTGATTGCTTTCTATGACTGAAGAATACTTTATTTCATGAATATACCAGTTTTTAAAATCCATTCTTCCATTGGTGGGCATTTGGGTCATTTCTATCTTTTAACTGTTTTGAGTATGGTGCCCTGAGCATTCATGTACAAGTTTTTATTTGCATACCTGTTTTCAGTTTGTTTGAGGTAGATTTGCTCTTGTCATTGGTAATTCTTTGTTTAATTTGTTGAGGAATTGCCAAAGTATTTTCCACAGTGGCCATATAGAATTGAAAGCCAACAGTTTTTCTTTCAGTACATTAAAGATGTCCCTGCACTGAGTTCTAGCATGTGTTATTTCTGACTAGAAACGGACACACCTCTTCTCCATTAGTGTGGAGGGTTGAGTCCATCTAGCCTGGACTGAGCTGGATTTGGGTTCATTCATTGTTGTGTTGGTTACCTTCAGTGCCCTGTAAGCTGTGAGCTTCTGTCTATGGGCTGCCTCTGCCTCTTGCTGAGGGTGAGGGTGAGGGTGAGACCTGGAGTGCTGGTGGGCCTTTTCATGTGTTAATAGTCCACCCTCATCTTTAGCTACTCCTGCCCTCTGGGGAACACATGGGTCTTTTCTCTTGCCTCTCCCCTCCCTGTAGACTGTTTACAATGAGATAGACCTATTCTGGGATATGAGAGAATTTCTGTTATTTTGGTTCACCTTCAGATTTTGGAAGCCCTGTGTGCCTGGGCTTTCTCAGAATTCTTGCCCCTGCTCAGCAGGAGAATTCTGCTTTGTATCAATGTAGGGTCTTAGCTTGAGAAGCTTTGCTGTTCTTCTCCTTGGAAGAGTTTTTTTCTTCTCTTCTACCTGCAGCTACAGTTTGTCTCCACTAGTAGCTTAAGGCATCGCTTTGTATGAGAAAAGAGCGCAGGGGATTGCATGGGGGTTTACGCCTGTCCCCAACATCTGTCAGTCACTTTCTGCCTGTTAAGGGACCTCTCCAGTTTCCTTTCCTGACCCCTGGCTTTCTCATGGACACCCAGGAGAGGCCAGTGAGAAAGTTTGCAGTGTCAGTAAATACAGTCATTAAGTGTGCATTTCTCTTTGAGGATTTCTGTTTATGTATATATGCAGGTGACTTTGGCATTGCTACATTATCTATTTTGATGGTTATAACAGCAGTCACCCCTTATCCTTGAAGGACATGTTCTAAGACCCACAGTGGATACCTGAACCTTTAACTGAGCAAAGTGGGGCTCAGCCACTTGGTACCTCTAGTCTACATGACCCAACAATTAATGTTAAAAGAAACAGGTTTTTATTAACAGGGTTTCAACCTTGGGGGTGCTGAGAGCACTCTGCCCAGAGGCTTTCTCTCTCATAAGACTTAGAACTCTCCTTGCTCCCCAAAAAACTACAAACTAAAACCACGCCCAGAAGTTCCCCATGTCCCAATTTGTCCTTAAGCCACTCATGCAAACAGGTCTCCATCTCCTCCGGAATATGCTCTTGCGAGTTTCAGAGTTACCATCCTCTCGCAGCAGCTCTCTCCATCAGGATCTGGGGTGGACTGCTCCCTGTCTCCATGTAGCAGTTCAGGAAACCATGAGCTGTGTTACACTGTCCCAGTGTGGGACGCCGCCTCCAGGAGTGGGCTCCCATCCTCTGTGGGCCCCTGGTGGGCCCCACGGCTGTTGATCCCACAAGTGCTTCTCTCCATGCAGGGAGCAGGGCCAGAAGCCCAGGACGTCCAAATGCTGAAGACCCAGGAGGAGAGATAGCTTATACCAAGCTCTAAAGCCCCTTACCAAAAGTCCCCAAACCAAGAGAGTGCCTTCTCTGTATGTCAGAGGTGGGAGTCTACAGCTCAGCATCCCTGGTCACAGTCCAGCTCCAGGCATCTCTCATGTGTCTGTGCTTTGCCTGGCGGGTTCTCGCAGCTCCGTCAGCTCTGTCGCTGTCTTCTCCAGGCAGACCTCATGGCTGACTCCTGTGCAGTCTTCCTTCTCCTCTCCTCACGTCCTTCCCTTCTCTGACCTTCATCCCGCCCTAATTTAAATGCTCGGTGGAACTTCCTATGTGACCTCACATCCTGCTCTTCCTACGGAGTGTTACTGCCCTCCATTTTTGTCAGCTCCCCAGTGTCTGACCCTCTTTTGGATGCCATCTTCAGTCAGGGCAAAAGTTCCCAGTGACGCACAGGCGTCCGGGGTAGGCGTGTTCCCCTCGCCTGCTATGTCATGAGTCACTGCACATTCTCACAGTCACATATGCAGTGCGCCCTGGGCAGTAGCCTTCCCTTTAGGAAGGTACGTGGCTGTTAATTTTGCCTTTACTGTGCAATCTGCCTTAAAACACCATACCCCCCCGCTGTTCTCTTCCCCCAGTCCTGCCTGTAGGATTATCAGGGAACCCATGCTCTTCACCCCATTACAAAACCACAGATAGTACCAAACCCTATATATGCACTGTGTTTCCTCCTATATATACATATTTATGATAGAGTTTAAGTTACAAATTAGGTAATTTCCCAGTTAGATTTGTCCTTACTGTAGATCTTAACAATCTTAGCACTCAGTTGTTTTTTACTTTAATAAAGTCAAGAACTTTCACCTTTTCACTTAAAGGAAGCACTTAATCCTTCTCTTTGGCATATTCAAATTGCCAGTATTACTTGTGTTTTGGGACCATTATCAAGTAAATTTAGGGTTACGTGGACACAACAAGCTCTGTTGGTTGATCTGCTAGTCAGCTACCAAGTGACTGACAGATGGGTAGCATGTGCAGTGTGGAGATGCTAGACAAAGGGATATTTCAGTCCCAGGCAGGAAGAAATGGGATGGCTCAAATTTTATCACACTACTCAGAACAGTGTACAATTTAGAACTTATGAATTGCTTGTTTCTGGAATTTTCCATTTAATATTTTTGGACCATGATTGACAGCTGGTACGCAAAACCATGACCACAGTTCACTTCCTGCTGTTTACAGATGTAAATAATCTCAAAACATAAAATCTGAAAGGCAATAGTCTCATTCCTATTCAAGTGTTTCTTCATGAGCAGTGTTGCATCTTCTCTGATGAGCCTGGTGGGTGCTGTTTGTCTTCAGTTCTCATCAGCAATAATAGAAACAGTTGTTAGAGGACCACTCACTTATCTTACCCCTAGTAAATGTATCATTCCCTTAGAAGCTGCTTAGAGCCTTAATAAGTACACATTAGGTTACCCTAAACTGCTGGAACTTTCTTATTTAGATAACTGATTGTAGATGAAGGTTTCTTAGCACAGTCTAAGCTATGGGAAAAAACGTGTTTCATGTTAGGAAATGCTTTGCTCTGTCTCTGTCCCTGTGGACACAGACATACAGAGGCTGAAGGTAATGCCATGCACGAGAGACCAGGTAAATCACTAGTCTTGGCATGTGTTCATCTTACAAATAGTAACCAGTACTATAGATTATTCAGATGATCAACCTATTTTCATGTTTTTTAAAATTTTAACTATTTTTCTAATTTATTTTTGTAGACAGCTGATTTTACTTCTAGAATTATATAGTCCCAGAGATGTTTATGACTATTTACGCCCCATTGCTCTGAATCTATGTGCAGATAAAGTTTCTTCTGTTCGTTGGATTTCTTACAAGTTGGTATGTGTTAAAACTTACAATTTTAGATCAGCAAAGTATTTAATAAGATCACAAAATGAAGATATTCATCACTTCTCCATATTCACTCTCCTAGGTCAGTGAGATGGTGAAGAAGCTGCACATGGCAACACCACCAACATTCGGAGTAGACCTCATCCATGAACTTGTGGAAAATTTTGGTAGATGTCCCAAATGGTCTGGTCGTCAGGCCTTTGTCTTTGTCTGCCAGGTAATCAGAGATATAGCCATTTGTGGCACTTTTTTGTATGTAGAACTAGGTTTATTCTTTACTCCTTGCCTCTCAACACCCTCTTTCTTATTCTTAAAGGACAGAACTTTGCCACCTGATTGTTTATAGGATTCCATTCCTCAGTTGGGTATCTCCCTAGTTCACCAAGTCCTCTGTGTAGCCCACTGAACTCCTTAAAAAGCTGGTGCATCCACAGCAGTCCCCTAGAGCAGTGGTCCCCAACCTTTTTGACACTAGGGAACAGTTTTGTGGAAGATGATTTTTCCATGGACCAGGTTAGGGGGGAAGGTTTGGGGATGATTCTAGTTCATTACATTCAAGCTTAGCTCCTGCTGTGCAGCCTGTTTCCTAACAAGCCAGGACACTGGGGACCCCTGCTCTAGAGGGTGCTCGGGGTCTGGACCATAGCACAGGTGTGAAAATGAATGTGATCAGGATCATGTCAGGTCTCTGTGGAGCAGTTTAAAAACTATTATCTCAGTGGGGACTTAATTATGACATATTTGCTTTGAGTTCCCAAGTACCTGGAATATTGGTTTGAAAAGCAGTAACTAAGATCTGTAGCAATTATGTTCTTGGGAAAAGACTTTGTTAGCTAGTATTATGGCTTAGACTGAATTGGCAAATGTAAAGCAGTTATTACTTTTCCCCAGACTGTCATTGAAGATGATTGCCTTCCCATGGACCAGTTTGCTATGCACCTGATGCCACATTTGCTAACCTTAGCAAATGATAGGGTTCCAAATGTTCGAGTGCTGCTTGCAAAGACCTTAAGACAGACTCTACTAGAAAAAGGTAGGTACACGACTCATTCAGGAAAAGTGTCTGTGGCAGGAAGATTTAGAGATTATGTGAATAGATGAGAATCTAAGCAGTATGATATGTAAATAGAAAGAATATGATAGAAGAATATATTGTAAGTTGTTCACAGTGGTTTTTTCTATGAGAGGACACTGAAGATTGAAGGGTGAAGAAAGGAACTTTTAATTATTGCCCTTCTGTTCTTGGTGAATCTTTTTATGATTTAAATCTTACTAGTTTGAGAATTGGGCATTCACTTATGACTATGAAAAATTACTGCTTTTGGACACTCCCCACACCCCTTGGCAAGAGGTGTGTTTGTGTTTCCTCCTCTTCGTTCATCAGGCAGAAAACAAGTGCTCCATGGTATTTGCTTTGATGCAGATTATAAGCTCCTCATGAGTCAGGTGGTTTTATTTACTGTAATCCCCCCAAAATGCTTAATATCATTTGAATGTATGAACTTATGAATGAATCACAGAAAGAAGTCTTTAATGGACCTCAAAGGATTTGAGTGAATGAATGGTTTTTGTTTTTCCTCCTTTAGAACTCATTTTTAAAAAAATAGCAATTACAATAAAATGGCTAGAGAAGACTTTGGTTTTCCATGTGTGTTTGGTATTTGGAAGTGTTCTTCCTTTTACTGAGCTAATTAATAGCTTTAACTAGTATAGGTTTTAATGTATTTATTAGTTTCCATGCCATTGAACATTATGAGATACAGTCAAGATACTTCTTTCTTACATTTGGGGATCTTTTTGACATTACAAATCAATTTGAGTTTCTGTTTATAATTCAGCAGAGCTGTGTTTTTACTTGTAGAAAAATCATATTCTATCATGACTAAGAACTTTGTGTACTTGTTAACAAAACTGAGATGTTAGACTGTTTGTAACCTCACTTCTCTTTTCCAGACTATTTCCTAACCTCTGCCAGTTGTCATCAGGAAGCTGTAGAACAAACCATCATGGCTCTTCAGATGGATCGTGACAGTGATGTCAAGTACTTTGCAAGCATCCACCCTGCCAGTACCAAAATCTCTGAAGATGCCATGAGCACGGCTTCCTCAACCTACTAGAAAGCGTAAACCTCGGTGTCTTTCCTGCTTCCTAAGAAGCCGAGGTTCGACACGTGCTGCACACGTGTGTGAGCTAGGACGCTTTGGGGAGGAAGAGAGACCTCCCTCTCTTGCAGGCTTAATTGCAGATGCAAGTTGCCTGCATCGACACCAGGGATTTTAACAGTCAAGAGAAAGTACAGTAAACACTATTATCTTATCTTGACTTTAAGGGAAAATAATTTCTCAGAGGATTATATTTGTCACCAAGGCCTTAAATCTTCTGTCTTCCTGACTAAATGAAACTTGAATTGGCAGAGCATTTTCCTTATGGAAAGGATGAGATTCCCAGAGACCGGCGTTGCTTTCTCCTGGTTTTATTTAATGACTGATAGGTGGAATTATAGCCAGAAGGTGGCTGTGAGCCAGGATATGAGAGACATTCAGTATTAGCCCTCACTGTTCCCATGCAGGCAAGGACCTGTGCGGTTCTGTGTTTAGCCGCCTGTCCAGCCCTAAGTGTGAATAGTTTTGATATGTATTAACAGAAAAGGAGATTTTAAAAATTCCTCCTAAGGGCTTGATGCTAACACTAAAGTAGAATTGATTTTAACTCATAAATGCAGCATATTGCTGTACACATTACAGAATGTTTGCTGAGTTATCTGTATGTCCTAAATTTTTTTTTTCATGCTGGTCATGACCTGAATGAAATTAGCACATATGTTGTATGTCAGGTGTTTTTAACTTGATCATGATCAGCTCTGAGGTGCAACTTTTTCTTCACATACTGTACATATCTGTGACCACTCTTAGGAGTGTTGCAGTCTTTAATCATGCTGTTTAAACTGTTGTGGCACAAGTTCTCTTGTCCAATAAAATTTATTAAGATCTGTATAGAGAGATATATACACTTTTGATTGTTTTATAGCTATCTGCGAATAAATGCAATTTGTGACCTGTATTACTTAGTATAAAATGGGAAAACTAGATTAAAATTTTCTCTTTTGACTAGTTTAGTAGTTTCTTGGAAATCTGCACATGCCCCCTGGGCAGGGTTCTGCTCTTGGCAGGTGGCAGTTCTGGGTGCTGTGCTTCCCAAGACTGATCCAGGTGTGGCTTGTCCTCCGTCAGGTGTGTTACAAGCTGTGGCAGCGGAATTCTGAGGATAGCAAGACCTGTTGGATCCTAACATGCGGCTTTTGTTACACAAGGTTTTCTGAGGAAAAAGATGGGCTTCCAGAGGCAGTTACAAAAGTAAACCAATCTAGAAAACTGATGATTCAGCAGTTATTTGAAATCCCCCAGGAGGCAAAAACAAACAATTCGTACTCAAGATATTAACTTCACAATAGAAAAATGAATAGACTGGCAATAATTATGTCCCCATTGGGATTTTAATACTAGCAGATAATCTTAGATCTTCTGACATATCTTTGGATTTTGGAATAACCAAGGTAAGGAGGAAAACTGCATTTTTCTCAGCCCACGTACTTGGTCATTGCCAGGTGTCCTTCCTCCCCTCCCACCATACCCTCCCACACACAGGCTCCTTCCTCACCATCCTGCCTGACTCCCAGCTCATGGGATGCTAAGTGATCTCTGCCACCTTTGTCTGAGAGAAATGTGTTTCAAGCTTTTGTGAGCTTTCAAAGTGTCCCCCACTGAATTTACCCGGCCAGCCAGCTTCTATTTGACTGCTCAGGGGAGTGGCCCAACAGTCACCTCCTTTGCCAACTCAGGGATATTTCTCTGGTGCCAGACCACGGTTATTTTTCAAGCCTTCAAACTCTGAATTGGACAAGCACCAAGTTCCTGACAGCACCACCAGATTAGTGCCCTAAACTGCCCACGCTGCCAGCATATCATCAGGAGACACTTCTGGACAACTCTCGGTCTGCTGGGCAGGCGCTGGGTACACTGCTTAACTACTGATTATTCCTTGACCTCTTAAGTCCAAGTCCCAGTTTCTATGGGGATGAGCATTTCTCATCCCCCATTTCTTAGTGCACTGTGAGCTGAATATGCCAAAGGAAACATCCAGAATGTCATGTCCCTTCCAGTGTCAGCGTTCCAGGGGAACATGGAATGCCTGAAACACCAGGCGTGTGTGCTTAGTGTATTGGGGGGCATTGGAGCGATGCTGCAAGGGGTGGCAAGGTTTTAAACTGACCATCTGTAGGAAAGAGGGCTGTGTCCCAGGTTCTGGGCCCCATGACCATTTCCATGCATGGTAACATTTCTGTAAATCCCAGAGAAGCAGTGAGTAAAAGGGAGGAAAAGGACCCAACACCTCAACCAGGCAAATGGCCTCTTTAAAATGAAAAATCCTGACAAACCAGAGGCAGAGTTGAGTCTAGAAATAAATGAGTAAGCAAGACTGTGGTTTTGCATTTTTTAATTTCTCCCATAAGCCTTTATAATCTCGCACTAGATGTAGAATGTCTAAAAGAGCCACTGGTAAGCACTGGCCACCGGGGAGAGGTGTCAGTGGGAGGAATGGGGCTGGCTGGGTTCTGTGCGCCCAAAAGCACCTTGCACCAGAGCCCATGTGTAGATGGACCCACTGGGACCTCCATGTGAAGGGTAGCCAGGCCCTTCATGGTTTTTAAGTGACCTGGATAGGTCAGGGCCTACACAGTTCATGTAGCTCCTTCTCACTAGAAAACAAGATTGCATTTTAGGTAATGGTGGAAAAGGAGGCCCAATTCTCAAATCCCTCCATCAGAACCTCCAAACTGAGGTAATTTTGTGACCCCTTGAATAGGAATGTTTCTACCCAATAGACATTTTGACCTTGAGAACATTTTGACTTAAAAATTCCAGCAGTGATGTTTTTGAACAAGTTTTCTGTGAACTCAGTCCATTAAGTCAATTTGTGAGTTCATTTTCTATAGAGAACAAACTAGTTTTATACTTTTACAGAAATTATTTTCCTTAAGAATTCTTTTTCTAGAAAACTTGACAAATATCCCATTCAATGGTCAATTTTAGTCTATGTGACATTTTATAGTGCTGTTGTAGGTTTACTTCTATCAAGCTCTACTTATCTTTTACATCAAATTTTGCTGATGTAAATTTGGCAAGATCTGTTATTTAGGGTTTTTAGTCAGTAATTTTAGCATATGAATCTTTCACACTGATAAGGCTTTTTTTAAAAAAAAGATTTTATTCATTTTTAGAAAGGGAAAGAGAGGGAGAGAAACATCAATCGAATGGTTCTCACATGTGCCCCAACTGGGGACCGTATCTGAAACCCAGGCATATGCCCTGACCAGAATTGAACTGGTGACCTTTTGCTTTGTGGGATGACACCCAACCAACTGAGCCACACTAGTCAGGGCCTATTATTTTGTATCTTCAACAGTATAACAATCAAAAAGATTGCTAAGCATTTAATATTTGCATTTTTTCCCCTAAGTTGCAAACAAATGCTTTAAGATGCATTTAGTGTCAACTACCTACACAATGGCCATTGTGATAGTTGGTCATGACCCCAGCAGCTCTGATTGCAGCACCAGCTGCTGAACCCAAATCCTAGGAGGATACAGCAACAGATTTCCTGCAGATGCCAGAAGCAGTGAGGGACGGCCAGGTACAACAGGGTCATAGAATTAGTGTAGCTGCCTGCTCCAGCTACCCAGACTACTTACTCTGTTTGGCTCACCATCTTTAATAGAGAAGTACAGTTTGTGACCAAATCACAGGCAGCCCACAGATATTGGCATCAGAACATGTATGTGCTTAGTGAATAATCCACACATTTTTATACTTGGGGCAATGAGGTAAATCTGGTTAATTCTAAATCCTTCCTGGGTTCTTTTCTGTGTGTACTACGAATCATTTAACCTTTTGTAGTAGGCCCAGTTGCTAGCTGAGAAACTATGTCAGCATTACCAGACCTAAAAAATAAAGAAAAGCCAGAAAAAGGTTTTGTTGAGCTTACTGCTATAGGCAAAAGGGCTCATAAATCAAATCCCTTCCCCCACAAAACCCCAGGATGGGGTTTGCATGGGACAAATGTGGATTGCATTGGACATCCTTGTACTCAGGTGTTCGTCACTGTTGGTCTGATATTCAAATAGAACAAGGTGTCTCTATCTCACATAACGACCCCACAGTAATAAGATTAGCCTAAGTCAACAGATTGAACCCAGGGAGCTGTACACCACCTCTAGGGTCTCTTCGTCCCTGGAGGAGCTGCCCTCGGGTCGTGCCTGTGTTTGGGCCGCCATACCCACTAGGGCCAAGTTAATGTTTCATTCCAGAAAACTTACCATTCCCTCTATACTACTGGCTCCCTGTTTATGAAGGCTGACAGCAGAGGTCATTGGCACAATCTGAAGGTAGGCAATAACAACCACCTACAAGTTATAGCACTGCTTTGAGCCTCAGTTTCCTGTTGTGAAAACAACCCAGTAGGCCCAATATCACCAAGTGGAGACATACAGTCAGTCCCAGCTCTCCTAGAAACAGAATCTGAATCCAGTCACTCAGGAATCATCTGATCAGCATTAGTTTAATCTGCCTGACAGAGCCCTGTCAGAAAAGCTACACTGCAATAGCCATCCTGTTTTGCCAAGCTGGGCCAGCTGACTTGTGCATCAAGCTAGAAGGACAAAACTCACTACTTTGGAACCAAGTCATCACTCACGGAAGAAGCTGCAGACCTAGTGAGCTGGGTTGTGCAAACGTGTGCATTCAATGGCAAGCACTGGTTTAAGTGGGGAAGGGGGAGGGTGTCGCTGCAAACCCTAGTAGCCAATGACTGGGTACAACTCTGCCTGGGTGAGGAACACAAAGTGAGTTAAAACATTTTTTTCACTTTAGGACCTAAAGAATTATCAAACTAACTCCTTGACAGCCATTGGGCATTTAATTCAAAGAAAACGTATACAAAATATGAGAAACATTTTTTTCTCAAATGGCTGTTGAATTTATTTGCTTGATCAATAACAGTTCTGGCAAAAATTAGTTAACCAACACTGAGACAACTGTAATGAAATACTAAATTTTAAAAATCCATGACACCTTGATAGAAATTAGTTTACACAAACAAAAAGAAACCTCCAACATTGCCAGCAAATATAAAATGAAGGTAATATGACCAACGGGACAGCAACAAGGCTTTTATACATTTATATTTGACACCTGACCATATTTTCAGTCACCATAATATCATCTCTCCAGGTTTAAAAAAATAGTATGCTGATTTCTATAACAAAGCTTTTTTTGGTACAAAAATCAAATAATGGCCAACAAGTCACAACAGTGCAATAGGTAGAGGATAAAAAACCGCATCAAACAGGTGCTGAAAATAAATAGAAGAGGACAGAGCCCTCAAGGGGGTGGGGGGGATTTGTTTCCATCACCTTGACTGTGTCTTCACAGCCACGAGAGCTGACCTACCTCATGGGTGCCATCTGTTTGGGCAGAACAAAGTGTGACTCAACAAAGGCGCCCGAGACTTGGCCTCCCAGACCCCTGAGGTCACCAGGGAAGTGGCAAAGCAAGAAAATGGGGTTGGGGGTCACAGCTATCATTAAAAGGAAAAGTTATTTCCTATTGCTCAATCTTGTCAATTAGAAGTCCATCAGCAGATTCACTGAGATGATGTGGATAATGAGAACTTTTGTTTAACATGATAATATGGCTTATTCAGGCAAAGAGACATTTACATTCTAGCCCAAGCAAGCAATTTAAGTCATTCTGTTTTCACTGGAAGGTCAGTCACATAGAAGACTTCTGGTTTGAGAAACAGATCCTTTTTGTGGGTTCCTTAAGTCAAGGTGGTTACCTTGGACCAACCTAGTAAAAAACATTTGCTAATCAATAGCAATGAGAACCTGGGGGAGCCAGAAGGTGCGAGATGGCCCCTCCACACTGGGCCAGGCCGCTCCAGGGCTGGCAGACCAGTGCAGCTCTGTGACCAACTTGGCTACCCTGGTGACTCAAGAACTGTGTTTCAGGACTGTCAAAGGAGAGGGTGACAAGCATGAGTAAAGGTAACCCCCATAAGAGCCATTCTGGCCAGTCAGGAAATATGAGGCAGCTCCCCATGATATAATCTGCACCAAAAAGGTATAAAAGGCACAAGCAAGAGTGACTAGGTAAGCAGTGACCCTGGAGGGTGAGACTGTGGGGCGAGCCACAAGGCAGGAAGAGTATTTTTACCTTGTTTGGTTCCTCCCCTTGAATGAGAGAAAGAGATCCTGATTCCGCCATAATAAAAAAGCAAAGATGATTTTTGGTTTAAAAAGAAGCCACTCAAGGGTTAAAATAGTTACTTTAACAAAGAAAATTAATATTCAAATAAGCTATCTGGAAAACTCATCTGTCTTCTACAAGCCCACAATTCATCCACTGCTTTCTCCTCCCCTGTAACCTGAGCCTGACGCGGAGAAGTCAAATGTGTGAAAGACGGAAGAGTCTCTAAGAAAAGATATCTTTACAGAATGTACAGCAGAGAGTTGTGCACTCTGACTCTCGGGTTTACAGTAAGATGCACAGGTCTTGTTAGGTCTGGTGGACTCCACGACCCACAGGATGCTCAGATGGGCGTCTCCTTCCTGTCTCTGCTCGGGGAAGGCTTGGCCTGCTCTTTGCCTGCCTTTGGCTGCTCTTTAGCTGCTTTTGTCTCCGGGGCACTGTCTCTAGGCAGCTGGACAGCACCTCCACGCCTCTCAGGCTCCTCTTCGTCCTGTGCCTGTGGCTCAGACTTGGCACGTTGCAGCTGGAGCAGACGGAGCTGCACACGCAGCTCAATGATGGCCTCTCGTTCTTCATGGATTGCTTGATTCAAATGATTGTTCTTTATCTTGAGGAATGACACAAAAGACCTAGTGTCACTCAAGAACATCAAAATGACAGTGATTTGGGAGCAGAGAACAGTTAGCAAGGGTATCTATCCTACATAAGAATTTTTGTTTTAGTTAACTTAGTTGCAGAGTGGAAGACATCAACATGAATATACAACTGAGGCAAATAAAAATTCAAGTATAAACTCTGTTCCTCAATACAAAAGAGTAAGCATATCTGGAAAACACAAATGTACCAATAGAAAACAATTTTAATAAATTAAGGTTTCTAGTGTCTAAAATAGATTTAACATTTTGAAATGGCCCCTGAACAGCCCTTAAATAAGCGGACGATAAAAGTGACTTAAGTAACAATTGGAGGGGGAAATTAGAGACAGGACAAAAGCCTAGATTTGTCCCAAAAGTGATGTCCTTTGTCTTTTGTGAAAAGCATTACTTTACATCTGAACTGTGTGCTAGTCAAAGCACAGAAAATACTACTATCACTAAATTATCTACACTAGTTCAGCCAAGTTGAGGTAACTCAAAACAGCTAATCCCCAAACCCCCACCAACCTTCCTCTGTGGCAGGCTGCTGGCTGCACAG
The DNA here is from genome assembly GCA_028533065.1 of Trachops cirrhosus. Lineage (NCBI taxonomy): Eukaryota > Metazoa > Chordata > Mammalia > Chiroptera > Phyllostomidae > Trachops > Trachops cirrhosus. The sequence goes on along the minus strand of CM052547.1, from coordinate 44,385,366 downwards.
TGCACCTTCCCTCTTCATGTGGCATTTCCTAGCCTCCTTTGCAGCTAGCTACATCCATGCGACTGAGCCTTTCCTAACAGGGTAGAAGTAGAAGCACTGGATACAACTAGCATTCCTTGATTCCTTTTCTCCTTCCTGATGACTAAGACTGCACAAGACTTAGAGCAGCCACTTTAGACTCCAAGTGGAAAAACCCTGTATGGAGAAAGGCAGACCTGGATGTCTGCTAGGTGAGAGATATAACTATCTTGGTTCAAACCATGAGAGTATTATCTCTGTATACCAAGTACTATAATTCTGTTATGTGTTTTCCTACTTAGGATTTTAAAATGATCTGTAAAATGTTCAGAAAGCAAAATAAAGTGCCAATGTGAAAGCTTTCTAAAGAATAGAAGCTACCTGGTGGCCTAGGTCTCAACCACTGCTCTGCTGCTCCCACCACACCCCTGGTTGTAGTGAGTTTCTTCACCTTGAGCCTCAGTGGGCAGCCTCTGTGAACTCTGTCCATAGGTTCTGAGGAGAAGACTTTTGTGGGTGGTGGGTTTTATAAGGAATTCATCTAATTTTCTATGAAGTGGGTAGCTCTGGTTTGCTGGAGCAGCAGAATGCACCTCAGTGAGGAAAACAAAGCTGTTTCACTATTCTTAAATTTCTTTCTAAGAAGAAAATGGCCTCTCTCTCTTAACCCTTAGGTAAAACATCTGGAGACAATGTTTTATTTGGGGTAAGAAGCAAAAAACTCTGATCAAAATCATTTAATTTTGTTTTCTTTTAAACACACAGCTATCTCCCTATTTCCTATCCTTGTGCTGAATTTACTCTCACCTGCTGCTTTGCAAGTTAAGGACCAAGAGAAAACTTTGTCCCTTATTTCTCCCAGGGGGAGATTCAGGAGGTTTTTCATTCTTGCACTAGCATTTCTTTTTTCTGTTCATTTTCTCTGGGAACACAAACCAGATCATTCAAAGTTGCTCAAACAGACCCAGTCAGGTGAGACTCACCTTTAAGCGGAAAAGAAAGGTCTGTGTGCAACAATGCAGTCAGGGAAAGTTACCACACCTTAGGAACAGCCTGACCAGGTCACAGCCAGCCAGCAGTCAGTTTGCACCTTGCATGCTGTTTAGTAAAACTCACCTGTACTCAGCCTCCTCAGCTACCAAGAGAAAAATTGTAAGGGGAAATACATAGTCGCTATAAATTTCTAGAAGTTAGTGTGATTTTTGGTTATTTCCCCCCCAAACTCACTTCTAGCTCTTCATTCTGCCTCTGTAAATCTTCCAAGATGATCTGAAGCTCTTCTTCATCTTCACTCTCACTCTCGCTTTCAGAGGAGTATTCCTCAGTTTCACTCCGGCCATGCTGCTGACGACTATGAGGATGAGAAATCAAAATAAACTTTACAAACAACTACAGAAAATAGTGCTTGTCTGTTACCTTCCTTCTTTTAGATTTACTGGGTTTTCACAAGTCTACTTTATAATATAACACCATTAGTAACACTTCAGAAAGTTAGGATGATTAATTTTGCACGCCTAATTCTTTTATGTGAAAGTCTGAGAGCTGAAACCACTATGCATATATTTAAGTAAACATTTTTGGAAATTTTGAAACTCTTGCCTTTCCTTTACCTCTGAATTTCAGCAATCTCAGCTCTGAGGCGTTCGATCTCTTCTTTTTCTGAGGCAATCTGTCGGCGCAGAAACTGCTCCATAGCTAGAAGTTCCTCCTGTTCAGTCAGAATCTCATTCTCCTAAAATAACGATCATGGTGAACACCTTTGAGAGTATGAGTCGAGGAAATGTCACTTTTAGGTCATCTTCTATGTTGACTTGAATTCTTTAGCCCCATACACATAACACAAGTTATGAGAAAGCTTGTACTACACAACCAAAAAAAACATCTTGTTTCCTTACTGTCAAGAAAAGCCTCCATTGAGAAAAAGTAAACTACGTTATTTGGGAGGAATGACTAGATTTTTCTCAAGACAGAAATGTCACTTAGGAGTCCATGTTCCCGTTTTGCAAAGGCTCCTATGGAGCAAGCACTCTGGGCACAAAGCCAAAGTTCACGTTTTCCCAGTCCTTTCTGAATACCTTCTCACTTCTCAATAAAGGGAGAGTCTCTTTTAAGGCTAACATGGTCTCCAGCAGTGTCACTAAGAACAGAAGAACCCAGGAGATAGCTGGTGTCGACCTCACCTTAAAGCAGATGCTTACAGGGAAGATGTTCACAGAAGAAATCTCTTCTCACCACAGGCCACCATCCTCCTCAAACCATGTCCCCAGAGATAATATTCAAACAGGAAATATTCTGCTTTAACAGACTATGCATTTCCCAAACTGATTGAATCACCAAAGGGGAAAAATCCCTATCTGCCCAAGATCTAGTAGCCCTTTCAACACAAAGAACAAACACAGATAAAACTGGGGAGGTAACAGAGATGTAAGGCTATGAAAATGAGAGCCAGAGGCAAACAAAGGTCTACAGCATTTCTTTCCAAGCTAACAGGTACGAAGAGGATGAGTATTTGTGATCAAACTAAAACACACTAGTCAAGTTCTAAAGTGAACCACTCAAGGACCCCAATATGCACAAAGACTCTCCCTCAGAGATGTAACATACAGTATTTCCCTCATGTTTTTAAACAGACATGTTTATGTTCTAGGAATTACTAGACTAAAAAATTCTGAAATTAAGGCATAATCTGGGATTTCATTCTCCCTTCAGGGGACAATACTGAATTTTGCTGTATATAATGCACTCCAGTGTATAATGTGCACCCACATTTTTGACCCCAACTTCCAGGAAAAAAAACTTTACGTTTTAATTCAATTATTTTATTTATATTTAGATCACTGGTTTTTTGTATTATTAAGGAATTTTAGCACTTGTTTTTTAACATATTATGGTACAAGAAATTTTATGTACCAGTAACAAATTTATGATATTTATGCATCATAGAAGATAGATATGGAATTAGTACTACCTATGTATAATGTGCACCCTTATTTTTCCCTCAAAAACTTGGGCAAAAAAGTGCGCATTATACCTAGCAAAATACAGTAGTTACATGTTCCTGCTAGGCAAAATAAAGTACTTTACAGAACTGACAGGAAAGGACTGACACTTAACAGGCTTGAGGTATCCCACGCATGAGTCTGGAGGCACAGACTATGTTGTCAGAGCCAAAACATTCATTCCTTACTGGTTAAACTCTGTTAATGTCTAGAACAGACTAAAGTTGACTTGAGAAATTCAAAAAGGGAGAAAGGAGCTCATTTTCAGCACTACTGCTGGAACAGATTACTCAAGAACTATTTGTCAAATCAATGAATGAAAAATAAAACAATTCATCAACAGTGGATTTTCACCTGCAAAGAATAAAATTAAAGTATCTCATGATATCTAATGAGGTGGGAGGCTGTGGTTTGCCCAGATAAGTGTCACTTGTTTTATGTTAATGAGATTGAGTTTTAATAAAATTTTATTAATATTTATAATTAACATAAATGTTAATAACATTCTATAATAAATATTAAAGGCCATGTTTTAAATATTTATTAAAGTCTAATCTCATGAATATGAAACAAGTAACACTAATCTGTGAATTAGAGAAAATACTTACAACCCAGAGATTAAGTAAAGCATCAATCATTCAGTAGAAAGTAGGTCTCTTGCTGCAGCGACATGACTGGGAGCAAAGACCCTGATTTGGGAGCCAAGGACAAGGACTTTTTTAAGAAAATGTCAGATACACTGGACATGGGGGAAATCGCGAGCTTCGACAAGGCCAAGCTAAAAGATGACAGAGACGCAGGAGAACACTGCCAACCAAAGAGACCATTGAGCAGAAGTAAAGTGGAATTTCTTAAGGGCCTGGAGGATTCCCCACCCCCATCATCTCTGGAACCCCAGTCCTGATGTGGAGGAAAATCTACCTGCAAAATGGACATGAGCGACAAACTGCACTGTTAACCCAGACATTCCGCACCCCTGCCATCAGCCTGTGGTTCTCTGAGGGGAGCCCTCCCCAGTCAAACTACCAAATTTTCCGGTTTTCCCTGGGATATTATCGAAAATTATTTGTATGATTAATAAAACTCACCTCGTGGCATGAAAAAAAAAGTAGTTTCTCCAGCTGAACAATTAAAAAACAGATCTGTATGAACAGATTCATACAGAATCACAAAAGACATCAGTAGCCAAAGCAAACTTTAAAAAATGAACAAAGTTGGAGGCATCATGTTACCTGATTTCAAAATATACTACATAGCTATAATAATCAAAATAGTATGGTACTAGCATATAGCCAGAAATATAGAATTAATGGAGCAGAATAGAGAGTCAGGAATAAACCCACGCATTTATGATCAATTCATCTTTGACTAAGATGCCATGAACACACAGTGGCTGAAGAACAGCCTCTTCAAGAAATAATGCTGGGACTTCTGGTCAAAATGATGGCATAGGTAGACACAGCTCATCTCCTCTCATAACCACATCAAAATTACAACTAAAATACGGAACAACCATCACTCAGAACTGCCAGGAATCAAGCTGAATGGAAGTCTGTAAACTATGGAATTAAAGAAACCACATCCATCCAGACAGGTAGGAGGGGCTGAGACACGGAAGGGGGTGGTCCAACATCTATGAGTGGTGGATAAAAATTCAGGAGGGATATATCGGAAGCAAGGGGCCCCAGCCCCATACCAGTGCCCCCAGACCAGGGTTCTAGTGCCAGGAAGGTAAGTCCCCATAACTTCTGGCTGCAAGAACCAGTGGTGCTTGAGTTAGAGAAAGAAACTTCTGGAGCCCCAAGCAGTTCCCCTTAAACAACCCACACATGGACTTAGACTCATTCTGTTTGAGCTTCAGCACTGGGGTAGCACCTTGAAAGGCACCGGTGGCATAGAAAGAGGAATTAAAATGTCTGGCATCAAGCCAGGAGCTGGGGGACATCATTCTCCCAGATATAAAGGCAAGCAGAGGCCATTATCCCTTTTTTGAGCTCTATGCTGACAGAGATACAAGGCTAGCAGGAGGATGCTATATGTGAGATTCCATCAACCTGGCTTAACTGTCTGCCCTGCCTTGGAGATCCCCTGAGACTCCACTGCACCCAACTTACAGGCCCACCCAAAGTGTAAACCGTGACTTTTCCATCTAAATGGCTGGTCTTGGCTTATGCTTCACAACTTCCCAAATCCTAGCAAACAAGCAACAGCTAGCCCCCAGCCCTGGTACATCTTTCTAAGTGGCCCCAGGCCTGGCACTAGCAGCAGCGAGCCTAGATTCACAGCTTAGCTTTTCCTGAGAATCTTGTGCCCAGCATATGTCTCACCCACCTCAGATTGCTTATAGCTGAGGCAGGGTGGCCCTGAGCAAAACACAGGTGGGGGCTGACCTTACCCTGCACCACCCGGGAAATACCAGATCCTGCACAAGCAGTGGACATATACAGACTATGTCGGAGCACCACCACCCTGTCCCTGCACAGCTGATCCTCCACAGAGGGCAGAGGTTGGTGGTCAATGGTCACAGTCAGTCTTGTAGCTGATGGTCCTAGGTAAATCCCTCCCACTGATCTGCTAACAGCAACCAAGGCTCAACTACAAAAGGAGGGTGTACTGAGCACACACAAAGAGCTCACCTTGAGCACCCAGCATGGATGACAGGGGAGGCTGTGTCAATGGACCTGACAGAACACCTACTACATTAGGCCACACATAGTAGCACTACCTAATACATAGAAACAAACACAGGAAGGCTGCTAAAATAAGGAGACAAAGAAACATGGCCCAAATGAAAGAACAGATCAAAGCTCCAGAAAGAGACCTAAAAAAATGGAGATAAGCAATCTATCAGATGCAGAGTTCAAAACACTGGTTATAAGTACGCTCAAAGAACTTAGTGAGAAACTCAACAGCATAAAAGAGACCCAGTCAGAAATGAAGGATATACTAACTGAAAAAAATAACAATTTACAGGGAAACGACAATAGAGTAGATGAAGCCGAGAATCAAATCAATGATTTGGGATCTAAGGAAGCATAATAAAACCAATTAGAACGACAAGACAAAAAAATTCAAAAGAATGTGAACAGTGTAAGCACCCTCTGGGACAACTTCAAGAGTGCCAATTTTCACATCATACGGGTGGCAGAAGGAGAAGAGAAAGAGCAAGAAATTGGGAATTTATTTGAAAAAATAAGGAAAGAGAGACTTCCAGCCAAGATGGAGGTGTAGGTAGATACATTTTGCATCCTTGCACAACCAAAAGAAGGACAATAAATTTAAAAACAAAAAATAACCACACAACAGCCAGAAAATTGAACTGTATGGAAGTCTGACAACAAAGGAGTTAAAGAAGAAACAGTCATCCAGACCAGTAGAAAGGGTGGAAACGGGTAGCTGGGGCAGATAGGACTCATGGCAAGTTGGCAGCTGAAGGACCAGGGTGGGCGAGGTGCTGGCTGGTAGACGGAGAGGTCCCACATTTGCCTGCAGATAAACCAGGAACAAGAACTGGGGAGCGAGACAGACCACGCAACCCAGGGGTCCAGCATGGGAAAATAAGCATCAAAACCTCTGGCTGTAAAAAATCTGTGGGGGTTGCAGTGGTGGGAGAAACTCTTGAGCCTCACAAGAGAGTTCACTGGAAAGACCCACAGGGTCGTAGAACATACACAAACTCACCCACCTAGGAATCAGCAACAGAAGGACCCAATTCGCTTGTGGTAAGCAGAGGAAATGACTGAAAACCAACGGAGAACCGAGTGAGGGCCACTGTTCCATCTTGGAACCCTCCCACACATACAGCGCCACACAGCAGTGACCTGGGTTGTCCCACCCAGGCTAATAACTAAGGCTCTGCCCCTTACTATGTAACAGGCACACTGAGACAAAAAAAATATGGCCCAAATGAAAGAACAGATCAAGACTCCAAAATTAGAACTAAGCAATGAAGAGACAGCCAACCTAGCAGATGCACAGTTCAAAACACTGGTAATCAGGATGCTCACAGAAATGATTATGGTCACAAAATAGAGAAAGAAGTGAAGGCTAGGCAAAGTGAAATAAAGGAAAATGTACAGGGAACCAACAGTGACGGGAAGGAAACCGGGACTCAAATCAATGATTTGGAGCAGAAGGAAGAAATGAACATTCAATCAGAACAGAATAAAGAAACAAGAATTCAAAAAAAAATGAAGAGAGGCTTAGGAACCTTTAGGACAACTTTAAACGTTCCAACATCCAAATCATAGGGGTGCCAGAAGGAAAAGAGCAACAGCAAGAAATTGAAAACTTATTTGAAAAAAATGGAGAACTTCCCTAAATTAGCAAAGGAAACAGACTTCCAGGAAATCCAGGAAGCTCAGAGAGTCCCAAAGAAGCACACACCAAGGCACATCATAATTACATTATCCAAGATTAAAGATAAGAAGAGAATCTTAAAAGCATCAAGAGCAAAGGAGACAGTTACCTACAAAGGAGTTCCCATAAGACTGTCAGCTCGTTTCTCAAAAGAAGCCTTGCAGGCAAGAAGGGGCTGGAAAGAAGTATTCCAAGTCATGAAAGTCAAGGACCTACATCC
>CM052547.1:44360523-44377270 GCA_028533065.1 Trachops cirrhosus | reverse complement strand
CTTCCCAGATAAGGTCAAGTGAAAGGAGTTCATCATCACCAACCCCTTATTTTATGAAATGTTAAAGGGATTTATCTAAGAAAAAGAAGAAGATCAAAATACAAACAGTAAAATGACAGACAGCAAACTCACAACTATCAACAACTATCAACCTAAAAACAAAATCCAAAACAAACTAAGCACACAATTAGAACAGGAACAGAATCACAGAAATGGAGATCATATGGAGGGTTATCAGCGGGGAGAGGGAACAGGGAGAATGGAGGAAAAGGTACAGGGGATAAGAAGCACAGATGGTAGGTACAAAATAGACAGGGGGAGGTTAAGAATAGTATAGGGGATGGAGAAGCCAATGATCTTCTATGTGCCACTCATGGACATGAACTAAGACAGGGGGAATGCTGGTGGGAGTGCGGGTGCAGGGCAGAGGGGAATAAAGTAGAGAAAAAAAACTGGGACAACTGTAATAGCATAATCAATAAAATATATTTAAAGAAAGAAAAAATAAGGAAATAAAATTTCCCTAATTTTGTGAAGGAAATAGAATGCAACTCCGGGAAGCATAGAGAGTCCCAAACAAGATGGATGCAAAGAGGTTCACTCCAAGACATGTCATAATTAAAAGGCCAAATGTCAAAGATAAAGAGAAAATCTTAAAAGCAACTTGAGAAAAGTAGAGATACCTACAAAGGAGTTCCCATAAGACTGTCAACTGATTTCTCAAAAGAAACTTTGCAGGCTAGAAGGGACTATAAGAAATATTCAAAGTCGTGAAAAGCAGGGACTTACAGCAGAGACTGCTCTACTCTACAAAGCTATCATTTAGAATTGAAGGGCAGATAAAGAGCTTCCCACACAAGAAAAAACTAAAGCAGTTCATCACCAAATTATTATTATGTGAAATGATAAAGGGACTTATTTGAGAAAAAGAAGATCAAAACTATGAACAATAAAATGGCAATGAAAAGATATCTATCAACAATTGAATGTAAAAAACAAACTAAGCAAACAAGAAGAACAGAGACAGAATAATAGATATGGAGAGCATTTGAATGTTGCCAGATTGAGGGATTGATGGCAGAATGGATGAAGAGGTGAGGGGATTAAGAAGTACAAACAGTAGTTACAGAATAGCCATGGAATGTAACGTACTGTATAGGAAACAGAGTAGCCCAAGAACGTACACATGTGACCCATGGGCATGAACAATGGTGGAAGGGAGCAAATGAGGAGATATGGGACAACTGTAATAATATAATCAATAAAACATAATTTAAAAAACTGATGTTGGTACACTGGTTTCCCATATTCAAAAGAATGAAATTGGACATTTATCTCACTCCATAAAAAAATAATAATAATCAACACAAAATGGTTTAAAATTTTAAATATAAGACCTGAAACCATAAGACTATTAAAAGAAAACATAGGAAAAAGTTCTTTGACACTGATGTGAGCAAAAAATATTTTTAGATATACCCCCTAAAACACAGACAACAAAAGCAAAAATAGACAAATGGAACTGCATCAAATTAAAAATCTTCTTCATAGCAAAGGAAACAATCAACAGGTGAAGAAACAACTAACGGAATAGAAAGTATTTGAAAACCATACTTGTCCTGGCTGGCATAGCTCAGTAGGTTGAGCGTGGGCCTGTGAACCAAAGGGTCACCAGTTCAGATCCCAGTCTGGGCAAGTGCCTGGGTTGCAGGCCAGGTCCCCCGTACAGGGCACACAAGAGACAACCACACACTGATATTTTCTCCCTATCTTTCTCTTTCCCTTCCCCTCTTGCTAAAAATAAATAAATAAAATCTTTAAAAAAACATACTTGTGATAAGGGATTAATATCCAAAATATTTTGACATTATTTTGGATATTAATAATATAAGTAACTCAAACAACCCTTCATCAAGAAAACAACCCAACTGAAAAATGGGCAATGGACCTAAGAGACATCTCAAAAGACATACCAATGGCAACAGATATGTGAAAAGATGTTCAATATCACTCATCATCAGGAAAAATACAAATTGAAACCCCAATGACATATCACCTTACACTTATTAGCATGGCTACTATCAAAAAACATAATATAGTAAGTGTTGACAAGGATGCAGAGAAAAGGAACCCTTGTACACTATTGGTGGGAATGTAAGTTGGTACAGCCATTATGAAAAACTAAGGAAATTCCTCAAAAAATAAAAAGAGAACAGTCATATTCCAATAATCCCATTTCTGAATATATATCCAAAGGAAATGAAAACAGGATATTGAAGAGATATGTGCACTCCATGTTCATTGTAGCAATACTCACAAGGGTCAAAAAAATTTAAAAAACCCAATCATCAACAGATGAATGGATAAAGATGTGGTGCATACACGTGTATACACACACAGAGGAGTATTATTCAACCATGGAAAAAAGGAAATTCTGCCATTTATAACAACATGGATGAACCTGAAGGACATCATGCTAAGTAAAATAAGCCAGAGAAAGACAAATATTGTATGATCTCACTTGTATATGGAATCTAAAAGTCAAACTCAAAGAAATATAAAGTAGAAAGGTAGTTACTAGGGGAGGAGGGGTGTGGGAAATGGGAAGGTGTTGGCCAAAAGACACAAGTTGTAGTTATATGAGTAAGTATAGAGACCTAATGTACAGGCATGATGACTATAGTTAATAATACAGTACTGAATACTGAAAACATACTAAGAGTAGATTTCAGGTGTTCTCACCACAAAAGAAAAGTAAACTATGGGAGGAGATAATAGTAATTAACCTGACTGTAGTAATCATCTCACTAAGTATACCAAATCATCAGATTTGCACCTTAAGTATATACAATTTAATTTTTTTTAAAAAGCTGGCAAAATAGAGAAAAAGAGTTTAGCTTGCCTGGGCAAGGAGAATATTTATAACTTCTTCATTTTCATTCATTTCTTCTTTGGAAACATCCTCTTTTGAAAGACTAGCTATCTCTTGTGCAATTTTGGTTTCACACTCCTATCAAGACAAGTGAAAAGTAACCGGTCAGCCTATATATAACACATATTCAACAAATTCACATCATTACCATTTCATAAGTTTCCTACTTGTTTCCTAGAATTAAAAAAATAACATTTAACAGTTGGAGGAACCATCTAGATGGTTTCACACTATAACCTGTGGTTATAGTGTGCAAAATATGCAATTAATGTGCTCACTATTTATATAACCTTTCCACACAAATTGCCTTCTGTGATACTTTTTTTGGTGGGAAGGAGGGGGTTGATTTTAGGCATACGTTAGTTTTAACAAATGTACACAGTCAAGTACCCATCACCACAATCATGATATGAAACGTTTCTATCACCACACAAAATACCCTGGGGCTCCTCCACTATCTGCTAGCTCCTGGCAACCACTGATCTGCTCTCCATTGCTACAGTGTTGCCTTTTCCTGAGTTTCATATAAATTTAATCAATCAGTAAGTAGTACTTTTTGTCTGTTTTTCATTTAGCATAATGCTTTCACGACCCATCTGTTTTGTCGTTTGTCGTAGTAGTATGCTGAGTAATATGCCATGATGTGAATGTACCACAATGGTTTATCCAATCACAGGTGATGAACATTTGGGTCCTTTCTAGTTTTGAGCTATTATCACTAGGGCTGTTATAACATTCTGTATATGCTCTGTGTGGGTATATGCTTTCTCAAATACCTAGGAGTAGGTTTGCTGGGTTATATGGTTTACCATATGTTTAACTATAAGAAACTGCCACAATGTTTTCTAAAATTACTGTACTATTTTTCATTACCAAGCTCACTATGAGTATCAGTTGCTCCACGTTCTTGTCAACACATGGTACTTTTAATCTTACCCATTCTAGTTGGTGTGCAGTGCTATCTCACTGTGATTTTAATTTCTATTTCCTTAATAATTAATAATGTTGAGTGTCTTTGACATGCTTATTTGTGATCTGTACATCATCTTTGTTCAAAGGTACAAATTGCTTCTTGAAATTTTTGCCTTTTTAAAAGTGAATGGTTATTGTAATAAATGTACCACTTTGGGGACGAACACTATGCATGCATTTTGGGGAGGGGCATATGCAAACTCTCTGTGCCTTCTCAATTTTGCTGTGAACTTAAAACTGCTCTAGAAAAAATAAGGTCTAAAAAAATGAACTGTTTTGTCTTCTTAAGTTGTTTAAATATTTTTTTAAAATATATTCTAGTTCAAGTCCTCTGTCTGGTATGTGGTTTTTGCAAATATTTTGACACAGCTTCTGGCCTGCATATTCATTTTCTTAAGTCTTTTGAAGAGCATATTTTAAAATTCGGATGAAATGTAACTTAACAAATTTTCTTTTATAGTCCCATTTAAGCTATCAATGCCTAAGCAAAAGTCAGTAAGATCTTCTGTATCTTCCCCTGGAAGTTTTCTTTAGGTCTTTGTGTATGATTCATTCTGAGTTAATTTTAGTATCTACTGTATGAAAGAGTTAAGGTTCTTCTTTTGCATAAAGGTATCAAATGGTTCCAGCACCATTTGTTGAAGAGAAAATCCTTCTCCCGCTGAAGTGTCCTAACACCTTTGTTAAAAATTAATTGCCGCCCTGGCTGGTGTAGCTTAGTGGATTGAGCGCGGGCCTGTGAACCAAGAGATCACGGTTCGATTCCCAGTCAGGGCACATGCCTGGGTTGCAGGCCAGTTCCCAGCAGGGAATGCATAGGAAGCAACCACACATTGATATTTCTCTCCCTCTCTCCTTCCCTTCCCCTCTGAAGATAAATAAATAAAATCTTAAAGAAAAAAAAAATTAATTGCCCTTATACATGTGAGTCTATTTATGACATTCTATTCAGTATGTCTATCCTTGATTAGCATGGCTTCATAGTAAGTCTTAACAATCAGGTAGTGTGAGTCCACCAGAGCTGTTCTTTTTCAAAATTGTTAACGCTACTCTAGGTCATTTGTATTTCCACATAAATTTTAGAAGGATTTATTAATTTCTATAAAACCCACCTGTTTATATTTTGATTGGGACTGCATCCACATATCAATTTGAGGAAACCTAACATCTTAATAATATTGAGATATATCGCTCCATGTTATTTACATCTTGTTTTTTTCTTTTTAGATTCAATATTTAATTGTTCCCTGTTAATATACAGAAATACAATAGGCTTTTGTATATCTGTTTTGTACCATATAACCTTGCTAAATTCACTGATTACTTTTTTTATAGATTCCTTAGAATTTTATACGGGGGGACCCATAAAAAAGTGGAATTTATTTATAAAAAATTATGTATGTATTCTTACATGTTTAAACTTCAGTCACCTTCAAAGTACTCTGCATTTGATGCAATACACCTATTGAGACATTTTTCCACTGCTCAAAACAGTTTTTGAACTTGTCGATTTTGATGCTTTTTAGTGCTCCTGTCATTTTTTTGTTTCACCTCTTCCACATCAGCAAAACATTTCCCTTTCAGATTTTTCACCGGGAAAATAAAAAAAAGTCACTCAGGGTGAGATCGGGTGAATAGGGAGGGTGGACCATAGGGGTATTGCCATTTTTTGGTCAAAAACTGCTGAACACTCAGGAGCACAGTATGGGCAGGTGCACTCATAAATCACCCAAATGTGTGAAACAGGCAAATGTGTTGAAAGAGTCTTAAAAAAGTCATGAAGCCAAACACAGCCTCTCACAACAAGGCCAGCTGGTGCACTGATGCAGATGGGTTCCTAGAATACCCACCTAGCAGGGAAACCTGTACTTCAAGGCGCCCGCCCTCCAGAAGATAATTCTGGGGGTTTTGGGGTCTTCCCTAGTATATAGGTGATGATGTCATATACATACTTATTTCTCTTTAACCTGTATGCCTTTTTTTTTTTCTTGCTTCATTGCACTGACCTGAACAAACCTCCAGTACAACATTGGGTACAAGTGGTAAAAGCAGAAATCTTTGCCTTGTACACCCAATCTTAGGAAGAAAACATTTAGATTTTTGCCATTAAGTACGTCAGTTATAGAATTTTTCACAGATGCACCCTTTATCAGGCTGAAAAAGTTGTTTGCTGAGAGTTTTTATCATGAGTGTTGAATTCTGCCAAATGTTTTTCTGTTGGTGTGTTTTCTTATTTTTAATCTGCTAACATAATGAGTTACTTACTTCTACCTTTAAAAGTCATTCATTCCTCAAAATTGAAAATCACTTGACAGATCCTCTGAGTATTTTGTGAATTAAAGAGCAGGCATGGAAAGATAACATCAAGAAAACTGATAATGGTAAACCATCCTTTTCTGTTATTGGCTCTGTTTTTTTATGTCATAAGTCGTTTATCCAAGAAAGATCCAGAAGCAAGAGAAATAAAAGCCAAGGCTGTATTAGTCCTGTCCTAGGTAGGGACCATTTGTTTAAGGACACAGGCAATGCTACCTGGTTAACAGTAACAACCTTGAGGCCTGGCTGGTCAGGCTAAAACCTGATTTCAGGTTGAATCATGAGGGGAGTAATAATCATCATAACAACAACAACAATAATAATAATAATACAGATAAACAGGCACCGGAAGCAAAATACACAGAGGGCTTCTGCTAGTCTGCTAGTCCTGGAGTACATGTGTAAAAATCTCATCAATGTTTTCTTTTTTAAAATTACAGTTGGCATTCATTATTATTTCACATTCTTTTCAGGTGTAAAGCACAGCAGTTAGATGATTATATAATTTACAAAATGTTCCCCCGATAATTTAAGTACGCACCTGACACCATGCATAGTTATCACAATATTATTGACTATATTCCCTATGCTGCACTTTACATCCCCATGACTGTTCTGTAACTACCAATCTGTACTTCTTCATCCCTTTACTTTTCACCCATTCCCCCAACTTCTCTTCTCTCTGACAACCATCAGTCTGTTGTCTACATGTATGAATCTGTTTCTGTTTTGTTTTTTCATGTATTTTGTTCTTTAGACTCCACATTAAGTGAAATTATTGAATGTTTCTTTTCTGACAAAGCTATCTTCCACATCAATGTAAACCTCTAACCTCAAAGCAACAAAAGTACTTGAGTAGTCTTTGACTTTTAACATGATCTCAATGGCAACCCACCACCAATCACACTCTCCCTGTTTGATATAAGCTAACTGATATGCCATGGAAGGGCTATCTGGATCCTGCCACTGAATCTGCATGTGGGTTGTAAGAGGGTCCAGAGATTTGGAGTCTTAGCCTTGTGTGCAGCTGGGAAACTCCATCCCAGAGCCAGGCAACATATACTAAACTACAAGGGAGATCGAAAGTCTGATTCATGTACCCCAAACTTAATCATGAGTCACATGCTACTCTTCCTATTACTAGGTAAAGAAAATCCCTCCTGACCTTAGCACCTCCATGTACTTCCAAAGAGCTAACTCAAATTCCTCAGCAGTCTCTGAAACGTATCACTCTCCAATTGCTTCTCATACTTAGAAAGATGTTTACAGGTACAACCAACCAGGAAATGACAACACATCTTTTAGTAATATAATTTATTTAAATGAAACGTTTCTTTGATACTAAGTTCAAGAACCAATAATCCAGAACTAGGAACATCTAAACAAACAAATTTCCCACCAGGGACCTCTACTTCAAGAGACATGTATATACTGTATTTTTAAAAAGAAATAATGTGAAAGAGTATATAAGATCCCAGCACATTATTTTTATGTTTTATTATAAATATGATGCACCAAAATAATAAATTTACTCACTTGTCTTTTAGCTTCTCTCAGTTTTCTTTTGAGTGCTGTCAAAATTCTTTGTACTTCCCATAATCTTTCTTCTTTAGATAAATCCTTTATCCCACCCTGCAGATCTCGATGTAAACAATTCAAAAGAAACTCCTAAAAACAATAAACCACATACTTCTGATCATTCATATCTTATCATCTTAAAATAAAACTATGTAATTTATAAAGATGTAAAATCAACTATTTTTCAATTATTATTAAAAGAATGAAATAACAGTGCAAGTTATTTTTTAAGGATTTAACTGAAAAATAATTCTTATTTGTTTTACCTAGTCATTGGGTTCTCATTAATTTACATTAGAAAACAGAAGTTAATTTACATCCCTTTTCCCAACACATGATCAACTAAGGAATGGGAGCTCAGAGCAAGTGAAAAGAAAAAAAAAGCAAGCAGGGATTTGATAACATGTATGCAAATAAAAGATGTAACAATAATCAAATGTAAGTAAATTTCTTATTCAGTCTTGAAATTTCTTACTCAGCTTGCCAAATACACATACAACCAAATGACACTGTTTTGTTGGTTTTTTTTCCTATCAAAGTAGCAAGTAGAAAAGCACAGGATTTGGGGTCAAATCCTGGTTCTATAGTTTAGTAACCATGTGCATCAGAATAAGTTATTTAAAATATCAGTATTCTTATCCATAAAACATGGTCAATAATAGCAACCTTGTGTGGATAAGCTAATGTTTTTGGACTGCTTACAACATGCCTGGCACCATGCTGAGCATCTTTAATGCGTTATCTCATTTATTGTAATCTTCACGTCAAACCTTGAGAGGGCCCAATTTAAAATGGGATCACTAAGGCTTAAGGAGGTTAACCAATTTGCCTAAAAGTCAATTGGAAGCAGAGCATGAACTTAAAGCCAGGTTTTTTATTTCAAAACCTGTGATCTCTCCATGACATTCTGCTTAATTGGCATGTAACATGAGCCTAACAGAGCTCCAGACATATGTTAGAAAGTACTCAGTGAACAAGAGTTCATTTTCATCATCACCATCATCAGTCTCCAAACAGGTCAGAGCAAAAGTAGGCTCTTCAGGGCTAAAGCACAGGCTGAGCTCACACACCTGTCTTCTGATCTCCTCCTTGATACTTTCCTGGGTCTCTGGCAGTGTGGGCATAGTGGCCATGTTAGACCAGCGAAGAGGTTTTGTCACTTGCTTTAATATCACATTTCCAAAGAGATCTTGCACATGTGTGAAAAACACATACAGGACACGATTGCTAATCTAAGAAAAAAAAACATTTGCAAGAAAACTATTATTTTATTTTATTTTATTTGTGTCTATTGCATAGTACATCCTTTAATCCTAGACACATGAATGAAAGTTTTCCTCAGTAGTGACTATACCTGCTTTGCTAATTAGCAAACAATTTAAAAAAGAGAATGAAAAAAATTGAGTTAAGTCATGTACTTAAGCACCATAAGGAACAGGAAAGGGATGCAGAAGCTGATGACCATCAATGTTTTCCTTCTTAACACTATATTAACTGATTTTTTAAAAATCTTATGTCTTTTCATGTTATTTTGAGACCTTTTAACACACACAACTTGGTCTGTTGAAGAATATGAAGGCAGTAAGAGCACTTGCAGTTGTAAAGCTGGGCTGAGAGTCTGAGACCTCACTCCAGAAACAAAGCCTTCTGGGTACATGTGCATAACCAGTGTTTAAATATTAAGTTCATATGCCAAACCAGGACATTAAGTTGGCTGAAAAGCTAATAAAATAAGTTACTTTCTACCTACAACTTACTCTTACAACACACTTGAATCTTCTATGATACTATCATCGCTATTAGAGTTATATTTACCAAATTCTGAAATCATGACTAAAACATAAAAATCACCTCATTTTTTTTTTTTGCCATTTGTCTTTAGCCCATATAATATCAGTAGCTAAAGTAAAAAAGAAAGAAAGGAAGAAAGAAAACCACACTCTATGTGAGGGCCAAGTGAGCAATAAATGAAGGCCAAGTATTTCTGTTATAAAGAGATACCAATGAACAGTAATGTCTTCTCAGATTAAGAGTCTATAACATGTCTCTCTAGGATCTATCTTTATGAATGGAATCCTCAGATTAAATCTCTAATCAAACAAATGTTAGGTCCCTTTGTGCCTGAATCTGCTTATAACTAAGCAGTAATACTATTTGAAGAAATAGTTGAGATCTTTGAAATTCTATAGATGAACTGTGTAATGGCAGGTACCATGGGCTCCGCTTCTACTGACAACAGACCACTATTATCAAGAACTGGTTTATAAACCCATACCAAAGACTATAGAATACTCATATTATTATAGCTACAAGCCAACAGGCAAATATGTTCATCATCTTCTATGTTGACATTGTCCATACTGTGAAAGAAAAAAAACACTATTCAGGCTGAACCATTATCTACTTTCGCTGGTTAATTTGCTCTGGGTGCAACTAAGCAATGAAAGTGATCCCCCCGCCAGACCCCAAGGCCAGCATCAGAGGGTACATGTACCTGAACGGTTGGGCTGAGCACTATAGAAATGTTCTGTATATTCATTTTTGTTTCCAGTTCCTTTGAGATAACATGGTCCATGTGCACAATCAGCCAGGAAATCAGAAGATAGTTACATTCTGGCAGTTCTTTCAGTAAGCGTTGGAATTCCTGCACTTTCTCGCTCTCTGTGCTCCTCCCACAAGCCTCTTCAAAGCGAGGCATAAGCTCTTTGGTAAGCAGATTTTCCGGAAGGTCTCGCAAATACTGCTTCAGCAAACTGGCTACGGTGTTAGGCTCATATTCTTCCAAATTTGGAGACTCCTCTCTGTCATAGGCTGCCTTCAGCTCATCCACCTTTGATTTAATTCCTTAAAACATTCAGAGAGAAAGAGAATATCGAGGAAAAAAAATCAAACAGCTTTCTTCAACCTTGAACTCACCCCTGGGGAGAGATCTGGAAAAAGCCAATCTGACAACAACAAACCTCTAGTTACAGAGTATTTATCTGTACAATTCCTCTGTAAACAAGATAATAATGAAACACTGTAATTTGAGGAGGATGAATTTAACCAAAAGCTAAATAACAGAAAACTCAATATTCAAAACAAAAGTCATAGCAACCATGAACATATTAAGGCAAATACATCAACTCTGTGAAAAAAAATTTTTTAATTTAAAGAGAGGTAGTTAAAATTCAGGCAAAAACTAACCTACAATCTAAGCATAAAGTCTTGTTCTACATGGGCAGCCAGCTACTTTTTCTAACTAGTCACAAAACTGAAAACAAAAACAACCCAGTATATTATTATATATATTAAGCATGCTTCAAAAAATTGTGGGTAATTACTTTTTTATAAGTAAAAATTGTATTGCAAATGCAACCAGTGAGTTTGCTATCTAAACAAACTCTTTGAAAATTATTCTCCCTTAAATAATCCCGATCTAATTTCTATTTTCAAGTTTGAATTCTTTACATATTTTCTTAATCAGGAATAGAGCTAGAAAAAAAAGTAAAATTTGAGGTTTTTTTAAATCAAATTGTTTTGCTTTTCTTACTGGATAGAACAAAACACTGACATACAAAATAAATGTTTTTCAAACATTATAGAATTGTTAAATCTTTAGTCCAATCTGCATTTCAGTGACATAATTCAGTGACAGTGACCACTCCTCAGAGTACAAAGCAGCATTCTGTTGTTTTTAATACTTAAAACTTTAGGCCAATTACTAAAAATAAGCAACAACTTATGGCTGAGAGATTATAATGGCAAATGAGAGAACACTGAAGTGTCATCTGATTAGAACAGCATCTCACACTGAATAGCGCTGCTGGCATCTGGGCTTTGGCACTCCTCATCTTATGTGAAAGCCTTTTAATGGCATTTAATCAATGTGTGACTTATCTAGCAGTGACAAAATCAGTATTCCAAAGATGAAAATAATATCTCATTTTTGTATCTTTATTTTGAGGGAGAAAAGTTAGAAAATAATTCCCATTTTCTTATTATGATGAGTGAAAAACACAGTGAGTGATAATTCTAAGTGAAATTCTTGACAAAGACTTCCTTTCTCTCTCTCTCTCACATATATTTTACACATTTAATTTTTCCCACAAAAGTGCCTACCCAGAAAATTGCACAAGTAAACAATTAGAATGTATTTGGTTTGCTGTTACCCTGGAACTGTTATCAAAATGATTTCCTTTGAAAAACTGGACACTTCAAATAAAGCATCTCAGGTAGAGAAAGAACATATGCAAAATGATATAAATACATATTTAAATTTTAAAACTGGAACTTATATACGAATAAGTGAGACCCAAAAATCTCCAGCAGAAAACAATATTATTAGCATTCAAAAACAAAGCCACAGCTGCAAACTCTGCGGTCCACAGTGTGCTGGGATGCAGCTTGCCACCAGAGCAAAAACAGTAAGTAACAAACTGATCAAAGCAGGAGTTCAACCCCAAGAGTCAATAGGAAACAGCTCAGTTTGAATACTGTGCCTCATAAATAAAGAAGAGGAGTTCTGCAACTCTGACTTTCCAAAAGGTATAAACATCAAAAATAGCTCAAAGACAAAAGAATTCTTTGAGCAAAGTTGTAGAACTCTTCACAGAAACTTTCACCTAAACCAAATTTTCTTCATGCCTACCAAACCCATGTCAGAGAACCAGCTTATGTCAGTATTGTTTAACCCTCCTTTAAAAATCAATTCATCATAAAATAATCTTAAAAGTCAAACTTTCAAATTCATTTAAATATTTATTTTTATGTTACTAAGGATTTATAAGTAAATCAAATTCAATTTCCAATTTATTTTCTATAAAATAGTAGTACCATTTGAGTCAAAATACTCTTAAATGATAATGTTATCTATAGGATTATATAAAGGGTTTCCCCAATTATCAAAATATCTGCCCTTTCTCAACAAAATTTATTTTTTTAAAAGATTTTATCTACTTATTTTTAGAGACAGGAAGGGAGGGAGAAAGAAAGGGAGAGAAACATCAATGTGTGGTTGCCTCTCGCATGCCCCCAACTGGGGACCTGGTCTGCAACCCAGGTATGTGTCCTGACTGGGAATTGAACCAGTAACCTTTTGGTTCACAGGCGCCGTCACTCAATCCACTGAGCCACACCAGCCATGGATCAATAAAACCCAAATATCAACTCTATCTTGTAGAAATGTGTACAAACCAATTAAATGGAAAAACTAAGTCTAATTTCTTTGTAAATTCTAAATGTGTATTACTAACTCATGAAAATATGTGACTAACAATAAATTTTATAAAATAAATCTCTAGTACCAAGAAATTGAGTCACAGGAATGTAGTGGCTTGAACACATGTTGCCACAGGTCAGGATTTTCATATTATTCCAATACAAGTCATAGCGCTTTGTATGAAATTCTTTTACTTCAAGTAGTATATACATTTTGCTTGATTTCAGACACCTATATGAATTATATTCTTGCCAACTATGAAATTTTAATTTCATATGTATGCAACAGAGAAAGATGGAAAATCAATGTCACTGACAGCTGCACATGCTGACAGAAGCATTCACATTTGGGGCCTAACTATTTAGCAAAGAACATTCCATGTCCCTTAACTAACTCAGGAAATACATTATATCATTGTGCCAATAAATGTGTCTCTTGGTCAAAAAGCATCCTCAGCCCAGATTTCCTGCCTTCTCCCGCTCAACTCCCTCACAACAACTGAGCCCCTGCTCAGAGAGGGCAGATAAGAAGAATAAGGCAGGGTCTGAGTGCACCCAAGCTTCTTCCCATTCCAGGTTGCTGCAAGCTGTGCTCAATTCATACGTAAATCCTCCTAATGAAAAGGAGTATCATAAAAAAATCGAACTGCCAACACACACATATACACACAGTTCAAATGGAAGAATCAAGGAAATGAATAAGCCTCAGGACCCATGTCATAATTTTCCTCACAAGTTATTATTTGTCCTTTCTTTGAAAAACGGATACAATATACAGATGATGTATTATAGAATGGTACACTTGAAACCTATATAATTTTATTAACCAATGACAGCCCAATAAATTAAAAAACAGACAAACACAAAAGAATGGAAGTTAATTTTTAAAAGCCATCAAGTCCGTGTCCCCAATACCTGAAACTCTGTAGATGCCTTCACACTTCATGCCATACGTCTCTACATAATCTACACATTCACGGAAAACTGCCGGCAGTCGAATACCATCATACATCATGGTCCTCTCTGCTGCATCAGCCAGAGGAATTCCAAAAATGGGTTTGAGATTTGGAACATCAATCTGAGGCACCTCTGGCTCCTGAATTGGCTTCTTCTTTTTCTTCTTTTCCTTCCACTGTTTAACAACATCAGCTGCTGTCAAGTCTTTTGACTTCTTCTCTTTATGTTTTTCTTCTTTGTGCTTTTCTTCTTTATGTTTTTCCTCCTTGGGTTTCTCTTTTATTTTAAAATCCTTCTCTTTCTTTTTAGAAAAGCTGGGCTTCTTGAAAACATGGATTCCCTTGGATCTCTTCATTTTGGAAGGACTTTCAGCTTCATCTCCAGAGCTATCCTCCTGAAAGGCAGCATAGCCTTCAGCTGTGAAAGAAATGTGGGCAGTGTAAGTTATATGTTTAATGTCAAACTGTTCATATGCTTTTTAAGTACAGGACAAATATGCTAGCTGGCACTAGACACCTAACTTTTCACATCATGCCCAACCCCTCTTTGGTACTCACTCTCAGCAAAAAATGGGTTTCCTCTCCACTGAAAGATGTTGCAGTGACATCTCTTGACCACAAGAGGGCAACACAAAGAGAGCTGCTTATGGTTAATTTTATATGTGTTTAAGTGGAATTTTGGCAAACCAAGTATTCCAAATACACAAGGCAAGTTCTATACAAAGGGCTAATGGAACAAATCAATAACTCTATAAAATAGAGCATTCTTTCATCATCTGAACTTACTTAGCTTAGATTTTTTTTCCTACTTTGTCCCTGTGATTTGAGTCAATTTCAAACCATGACAGGAACTGTGTGGCTGTTTTAGACATTTTTTCATTGCCTTTAGAGCAGGGGTGTCATCTTCACCAGGGGCTGCATCAGCCTCGCAGTTGCCTTCGAAGGGCTGAATGTAATTTCAACTTCTAACAGTAATGGAGTAGTTACATTTATACAGTCCTAAAATTACATTTGGCCCTTTGAAGGCAACTGTGAGGCTAACATGGCCCCCGGTGAAAATTAGTTTTACACCTCTGCTTTAGAGAGAGAGGAAGGGAGAGAAAGAAACATAGATAAGTTGCCTCTTGCACACCCCTAACTGGGGACCTGGCCTGCAACCGAGAGATGTGCTGTGACCAGGAATTGAACCAGCAACCTTTTGGTTCATAGGCTAGCATTTAATCCACTGGGCCACACCAGCCAGGGCTATTAATAGCAGAAATCTTAAGGGCATACATACTACCATGATGCATAGCAACTTGAGTTCTCAGACACTGCTGGTGGGAGTGTAAGCTGATACAACCACTCTGGGAAGCCGTTTGCAGGATCTACTAATGCTGAATGAAATAAGCATGGCCTTGTGAGTGAGCAGTTCTACTCCCAGGCATATACACAGGACAAATGCATAATCATGTGCAATGATGTTTATAGAAGCACTTTCCATAACAGTCACAAACTGAAAACAACCCAAATGACCAGTAACAGTTGAATGAATAAATAAATTATAGTATTTCTAATATATTAAAGCAATGAAAATGAACAAGATACTACAGCATGAAAAAACACGGATGAATCTAACAAACAAAACACTGTACAAAAGAAACTAGACATAAAAAAAACTTTCTATTTACATAAAAGCAAAACTATGCAAGATCAAGCTATGCTGAAAGAATTATACTCTGGGAGGGGTGGGAGATTCCCTGTGTAACATCTATAAAGGGAATTTCTAAGTGGTCATAAAGCTCCATTTCCAGATCCTTGCAGTAGTTACATAGGAGCATAGTTTTTGTGATAACTCATCAAGCGGTACACAATCTGTGTGTGCATTCTATCTGCCTCAAAAATAAACTAACTTAAAAATACCATGAAATTCAACTTCTGGCCAAAATGTATACATAAGTAGATATACTTTGCATCCTCACAGAACCAAAAGAAGGACAACAACAAATTTAAAATCCAAAAACAACCAGAACTGTGAGAAAATAGAACTGTATGGAAGTCCGACAACAAAGGAGTTAAAGAAGACACACTCATCCAGACCAGTAGGAGGGGCGAGACCCATATACAGGGCAGAGAGGACACATGGCAAGACAGCGGCTGGCAGACCTAGAGGTCCCACATTTGTATGTGGATAAACCAGGAGGAACAACTGGGGAGTGAGACAAACCGCACAACCCAGGGTTGTAGCACAGGAAAAGAAAGCCCCAAAACCTCTAGCTGTAAAAACACGTTGGGATTGCAGCAGTGGGAGAAACTCCAAGTCTCACAGGAGAGTTCACTGGAGAGATCCACAGGGTCCGAGAATGTACACAAACCCACCCACCTGGGAATCAGCACCAGTAGGACCCAATTTGCTTGTTGGTAGCAGGGGAAGTGACTGAAAGCCAGCTGAGAGAGCGCCATTGTTCAATTTCAGACCCCTCCCCCACATACAGTGTCACACAGCAATGACCAGGGTTGCCCCACCCTGGCTAATAACTAAGGCTCTGCCCCTTTCAATGTAAGAGGTATGCAAAGACAAAGAAATATGGCCTAAATAAAAGAACAGATCAAAGCTCCAAAATTAGAACTAAGCAATGAAGAGACAGCCAACCTATCAGAGGCAGAGTTCAAAACACTGGTAATCAGGATGCTTACAGAAATGGTTGTGAGGTCACAAAATAGAGGAAGAAGTGAAGGCTATGCAAAGTGAAATAAAGGAAAATGTACAGGGAACCAACAGTGATGGGAAGGAAACTGGGACTCAAATCAATGA
>CM052547.1:44327851-44360023 GCA_028533065.1 Trachops cirrhosus | reverse complement strand
GGAAGGGTTTACAGGAACAAATATAGAGGACAGATGGACAAAACTAGGGGTGTTGGAAAGGGGAGGGAGGAGGGGAGGAATGGGTGGGTGGGCTGGAATGGGAATAAAGGATAGAAACTGTACTGAATAATCTGAAATAAAAAAATTTAAAAAAATAAACATTTTTTAAAAAGTAAATAAATAAAACTGTGGCTGTGAGAGTGTGGGGAAGAGGCAGGGATTGAGTACAAAGTAGCAAGAGAGAACTTTCTGCTTGATAGCTGTATCTTGACAAGCATGCGGGCTATGTGTATGTATACATTTGTTAAAATTTCTTAAACTGTGCATTTAATTGAATATAAATTATATCTCAAATCTCTGGAAAGGGGAAAAAAGCCACAGATGCTACACAGAGATGACGGATCATGAGCCATTAAAAAAACACAAACGTTCCTTTTCAAATGTTGCTACTTTTGCTTTTACCATCAACATCCCACCAACCCCTATACCCAAAATCACTACAATAGGAATGTCTATTTTTAATCTTTCTCAAATGAAAGCCTCTGACTGGTTCTTGTGAATAAGATTAATTTCTCTCCAGAAAGAAAGTGAAGGTTAAAAAATGTTACTTCTGCAACATCTAACAAATAGTATTAAGTTAAACATGTAAAGCAAAAAAAATCACATGTCTAGAATTTTACTTTATGACCAAAACAAACTACACCTCTGAAACTGAATAATATTTCAATTCAAAATAAGTTATGACTGTTAAAACTGAGGTAAAACAAGCCAAAAGAAGCCTCATAATACTTGAATCAAAATTAACTACCATGGTTTAAAAACATTCACTTCTCCAAAGAACTAGAAAAATATATTGTTCTTAAAATAGTTTTTCTCCTCATGTGCCAGTATTAATCAGTACATATAGTAAGAATCAACTGTCCATGCAAAAGGACAAAGTAATATAAGAAAGAATGACAGATAGCTAAATTAAACTCTCCTGAAATGAGCTTTTGAGAGTAACTCTAATGGTTTATTAAACTTGATAATATCTACACAGAAAAAGGCCTATTCCTGCAAACTGGTTTGTAAGTTAAGCAATTTAAATATTTTATAAATGTTCTTTATTAATAACTACCTGGCTAAAATTCACCAGAAGCAGTTTTTCCTAATTCTTACGGCTTTTTAAATCATCTGTAAATTAAAAGTCTCTAATCTAAAACTCTACTAGGGAATCCAAATACAGCTCATTTTTACCTATTGAACACTACAAGTATGAACCTATAATTTGAGAATGACAAATTTTGTAAGCAGTATTTGTATATACATTTTTCTTTACTTTTTATTTTTTAATCATTTTTTACTTTTCAATTACAGCTGACATACAATATTATTAGTTTCAGAAATACTCCCCAGTGATCAGACATTATATGACTTTGTAAGTGATCAATAAATCTGAGACCCATCTGACATCATAATTATTACACTATTATTGACTATATTCCCTATGCTGTACTTTACATGGCTTATTCTGTAACAACCAGTTTGTACTTCTTAATGTCTTCACCTTTTTTACCCATCCCCACATCACCCTCCCATCTGGCAACCATAAAAATATTCTCTGTATCTACATTAATCAGGTTAACAATAACCCACAACCTTCAGACCAACTACTCTGTGTATCTATGAATGTTTCTGTTCTTCTTGTTTATTTTGCTTTTTAGATTTAATTGCTGACAACTACATATTTATTGCTATTTTGATGTTCATATTTTTGTTCTTTTTCTTCTTCTACTTCTTAAACAAGGCCTTTTAACATTTCATATAATACAGGTTTGGTGCTGATGAAGTCCTTAAGCCTTTTCTTGTCTGGGAAGATATTCATCTGCCCTTCAATTCTAAATGATAGCTTTGCTGGGTAGAGCAATCTTGGTTGTATGTCCATGTTGTTCATCACTTGGATTTCTTGCTGATCCCTTCTGTCATACAAAATTTCTGTCGAGAAATCAGCTAACAATCTTCTGGGAACTCCCCTGTAGGTAACTAACTGCTTTTCTCTTGCTGCTTTTAAGATTTTCTGTCTTTAACCTTTGGCATTTTAATTATGATGTATCTTGGTGTGGAGCTCTTTGGGTTCATGTTTGGGACCCTCTGTTCTTCCTGGACTTGTATGTCTATTTCCTTCACCAGGTTAGGAAAGTTTTGTCATTATTTTTTCAAATAGGTTTTCAATTTCTTGCTTTCTCTCTTCTACTTCCAGCACCCCCATGAAGAGAATGTTGGTACACTTGAAGTTGTCCCAGAGGCTTCTTACACTATTCTTTTTTTTTTATTATTATTCTTTCTTTTTTGCTGTTCTGATTGGGTATATTTTCCTTCCTTATATTCCAAATTGCTGATTTGATTCTCAGCTTCCTCTACTCGACAGTTGATTCTCTGAAAACTATTCTTCATTTCAGTTTGTGTATCCTTAATTTCTGACTGGTTCTTGTTTATGGTTTCTATGTCCTCTTTCATGCTTTTGAAGTTCTAAGTTCCTTGAGCATCCTTATAACCACTGTTTTGAACTCTATATTGTTTGTTTGCCTCCATTTCATTTAGTTCTATTTCTGGAGATTTATCCTGTTCTTGCATTTGGAACTTATTTCTTTGTCTCTGCATTTTGGCTGCCTTCCTAGGTTTGTTTCTATGTACAGTCATACCTTGGTACTAATCAGCTATAGAACTCATCAAACCCTGTATTTGTTGCATTTTGACAAGAAAAAAATGTTTCAGCACTCAGCACTTGCTCAGGACTCGTCACATTTGCTAGAACTTGTATGAGTCACAACACCCTGCAAGAGAAAATGCTTAATAGGTACTAGTCCATTTCAGCAATCGCCACAAGTTCTGGAACAAATTAACAATGAGTACCAAGGTACCACAGTATTATGTACAGCTGCTACATCTCCCAGATTTGGTAGACTGGCCTTACGTAGGTGTTGTAGGTCCCAGTGGCACATCCTCCCCAGTCACCCAAGCTGGGTACTCCAGGTGCACCCCTCTGTGGGCTGTGTGCACAGCCCTGCTGTAGATGAGCCTTGACTGCTGTTGGAGTCAATGGGAAGGATTAACAGCCAGGCCCGTCATCTATTAGGACCAGCTGCGACTATAGCATAGGAGCTGCTGTGCTGGAGTTGACCCTACTGAGCAGGACTTGCTTTTGTGAGGCTTTTGTGTTCACCAAGTCTGCCCCTTAAGTGTGTGGCTTGTGATGGTGGTAGGGTTATTATCCAGCATGGTCTGAAGCTGTCTTTCAGGTCCACTGGCTCTGGGGCCTCCTGAGAGGTGCAAGGTCGGCCACCATCTGTGCCCTCCTTGTAGCCACCTGGCATTAGCTACAGAGTGCTCTGCAGATATCTGCTACTTGTGCTAGGCTTGGAGGTGCCCAGAAGAGGCCAAGCTGAAACAAAGGTTGGCTGCCACTAGTGCCAAGACTGAGGCCACTTAGTAAGAGGTATGGGTTATGCAGAGTCCAGACACTGCTTATTTGAGAGATTTTAGTAAAGTCTGAAGGATGAGTCAAGCTAGAACATTTGTATGGAAATGCCACAGGAAACAGCTTGGGTGGGCCCAAAAGTTGGGTATGGCAGGATGTCAGAGAATCACCAGGGAAGGGCAGAAAAGTATGAGCCAGGCTGATGGAGACTCAGATATGGTGCCCACCTGCCAGCTCTATGGAGGGAGGGCTCATCAAAGGAACTATGGCCTCTGCCAGTACTTTTGTCTGGGAGAAAGCTGCCCCAGAGTTCTTGACCAGATGCCAAACAATTCAGTTCCTCCCCATGTGACTTGGTGCCTTTTGAGCTGCTGTCCCAGAGCTGGAGCTCAGAGGGTGAGTCCAAGTCCATGTGAAGGCCTTTAAGAGGAACTCCTTGGGACTCCAGAAGCCCTCCATCTCAGCCTCAATTCTGACTGGTTTTTATAGCCAGATGTTGTGGGGACTTCTCTTCCAGCACTAGAACCCTGGTCTTAGTAGCCTGGTGTGGGGCTGGGACTCCTCACTCCTCAGTCAGGACCTCCGCAGCCAAGATATCCCTCTCTATCTGACACTTGTAGGTGTGGAACCAGACAGTTCTTCATCTCTTCCCCTCCTCCCAGTCTTGATGTGGCTTCTTTTTAATTCCCTAGTTGTAGGACTTCCTTTCAGCCAAATTTCAGGCAGTTCTGAATAGTGGTTGTTTTGTAGTTCAACTGTAATTCTGATATGGTTGTACAGTACATTTTTATTCTTAAAATGATGTGGAGAGAAATTTTCTAAGAATTAAAGGACAAGACTGTCCAAATCATAACTACTAGGCACCCTATATAGAAAATGAAAAGACCCAGACCAAAGAGTATCATGAGATTTCAGAGCACAGAGGGATAAAAAGACAATATTAAAAGATTCCTGCTGGGTAAGGGGCAAGGTAAACAACTTACATACAAAGAAGCAGGACCGAATTACCAACAGACACACTGGAAATTTAAAGACAATAAAGAATACCTTCAAAGTTTTGAAACAAAATTAGTTACAATTACCATTCAAGTATATAGGCAGAATAGAGACATTTCCAGATACACAGTAGCAAGGAATGTAGTTCCCATTCATTTTATCAAGAATCCTGAGGACTTGAGATGCAACCCTAGAGAGCAGCAAAGGAAGCCCCAGAAAAAGCAGGCCTGTCACCAACATGTGACACATTTCACACTGACACAAAGAAAGAACTCCGGAGGACAATGGGTATTGCAGGCACACTTGACCATGTGGAAAAGAATAGTAAGATGTAGTAAGAAACTACTAGGACTTTTGAAATAAACTTGTCAGAAGAACAAACTAAAAATGCAAAAAAAAAAAAAAATGAGCTAACCATTAACTCTATGAAAAAGAAAAAGGTAGATAAGAAAATGAAGTTACAGTCTACCGTGTGGCTGAACATTACACAATATCTGTCTAATTGCCATAATAAATACTGATTTTAATCAAACAATGTGCTCCACATGATTATATCAAAGGACTGAGGTAGGAAACTAGGGTAAGGGTGTGAAAGACCTAAATCTTCTTCTACTACAATACCTAGGTAATAGATAACATCTAAAATAGTATCTTAAAAATTAGTTAAAAATTAGTTTAAGTATATTATTTAGAAATAAGGAAATACAAGAAATAAATGAAAGACTGAGAGGATACAAGAATGAGGCAAGAAATAGCATTTTTCATTTTAAGTCTTCTAGTACTATGTTGGGGGTCCCCAAGACCACCCCCAGGCTGGATAATTCACTAGGACTCACATAATTCAGTATATACTCACACTCATGGCTAAGATTTATTACAGTAAAGGGATACAAAGCAAAAACAGCAAAGAAAAAGAAAGGCACATGGGACAAAGTAGAGGAAACCAGGCTTAAGTTTCCAAGAGTACTCTCATAGTGGAGTCACAGGGAATGAGAGGAATTCTTCCAGCAACAGAAGCAACATGTGTGAAGTGTTGTGGGCTGGGTGGCTCCTTAGACTCAGAGGCCAAGGTCTTTGTGAATCCTGATCATGCAGGCATGCTCTGTCTAGCATGTACCAAAATTCTGAACTCCCAGAAAAAAAGCATATATTCAGCATAAACCACACTATCTTTATAAGTGGTTTAGGCACAGTGAGCCACTCTTACACATTTAGGAAAGGTTTTATACTGTATGCTGTAAGGAACTTTAGCAGTCAAGTTCCCAGATGCCAGCCAAGGGCCAATCTTACAGGGTTCTAAAGATAGCTATTTCAGGACTGCTATAGTATCTCTGCACAAGTACTATTTGATTTCTTAAACTATCCTTATGAATTACTCTGATAAAATTTTAAAACACAAAAAATAAAATCACATCTCACAAGATCATTGCAAATCTTATTTTAAAAACAAATAAAAAGAGATAGAGAGCTTTCTCTTAAATGAGTAGTACTATTCAAAAAACAATTTTTTTTAAGTTGACAATGTGAAATGGGAGAGAAATAATCCCTCCGAAAAAGCAGATTGGGTCTAAAGGGTTTCATATCATCAATGGTGAAATCTTTCCCAAATAATATGTTTGAGGTTTATGGCCTGTACCCAATAAATGCAATCTAGTATTCACATTTACAGGCTTGACAGTAATTTCTGATGCATATTCCCACAGACAAATGTCATCCAAATTAGTTGTTACATAATTAGTCCTTTCAAATCTACTAACATTTGTTTAAAGCTATGCTTTAATAGAAATGTTACTCTTAATTTGGGTTGTTTCTTTTCTGTACCCTTCTTATGTATCATCAGATTTAATCTTTTAGTTTCTCCCCTACTCCCAGGTGCTTATCTGAACTTTTAATTAGAATCCCACACATCAGTCACAGAAAGTCACTGAATGACACAGTGAATTAATGTCTTCTGCTCAGCTTCCCAACGTTCAGTGTCACTGATTAAAACATGCCTAAGACATGTATAAAATCAGTTTAAAAATGAAATTCTAAAGTTCATTACAATGAATATGAATCACTTTATAATGTTGACAATAACTATTACATGATTAATAACAAGAAAACAAAAAATTAATATATTATTTAGGAGACTGACATAATACAATAAGTAAATTCAACCTCCAGATAAGACTGAAATCTAAAGAGCACAGATTACTTTGTACATCCATCATTTAAACTGCAAATTCAAACTCTGAGAATCAGAACATCAGGCACTGGAAAATGAGCAGCCAAAAGATACTGAACCTAACAGATAAATAATTCTACCGTCAGCCTACAAGGTGGGAAAGGCTGGGAAGGACACAATTTAGTTCTACAAAAAGCTGCCCAAATCAAAGGTTTTATATATAAATATATATGTTAAGTATCAGGGGGGGAAAAAACCCACATTGGACTCTTGCCTTTAAACAAAATTAAAAGTGTTATCACTAGCAGTCATTCTAATAGAGAGGACAAAAAAAAGTTTTCTTATAAAAAACAATAAATATCATTTGGTACCTATCAGTGAAACAGAACATTTTTACAAAGATGAGATATCCCCTGGTGGGGGGCAGAACTCTTTCCTACCACATTTCACAATCATATGATCTATCCTCAAGTAAATCTTAAATTAGAAATGAACTTGTAGGAGGGACCAACAAACTTTATTTAATAGTAACTTTTGTAAAAGCACACCAGTGGTTACAATAGAAACTGGCTAAAAGTATCCAGTCCATGATTCCAAAACACCGCACAGAGATTCCCGGAGCACCGTAAGTAAACTCATACAAGAGCCATGGGGTTATCTTATATTTGAGGGAAACAGAGTAGAATAGTCTCCCCCTTATCTACAATTTCACTTTTTGTGGTGTCAGTTACCCAGAATAAACTGTGGTCCAAAAATATTAAATGGAAAATTCCAGAAATAAACAATTCCTAAGTTTTAAGATGTGTCATCATTCTGAGTGTATGATAAAATCTTGTGCCATCTGGCTATGTCCTGCCCAGGACATGAACCATCCCAATGTCCAGTGTCTCCAAGCTGTGTAAACTGTCCACCGGTTGGTCACTTAGTCGCAATCTCGGTCATCAGATTGATATCGCAACATTTATGTTCAAGTAACCCTTATTTTACTTAAAAATGGCCCAAAGTACAAGAGCAGTGATGTTGACAATTTGGATATGCCAAAGAAAGCTGTAAAATAAGAACTTTTAAGTGTAAAGGTAAAAGTCTTGACTTAAGGAAAGAAAAAAATTATAGGCTGAAGTTGCTAAGATCTGTAAGAAGGAATCTTCTATACATTAAATTGTAAAGAAGGAAAAAGAAATTTGTGCTAGTTTTGCTGTTGCACCTCAAACTGCAAAAATTATGGCCACAGTGAGTGATAAATGCTTAGTTAAGATGGGAAAGGCATTAAACTTGTGGGCAGAAAACATCAACAAAAAATATATTCTGGGTGACAGCAACATGTGCCAGGAAGCAATGAGCCTATACAAAGACTTCAGCAAGGCATCCCCTGAAACAAGTGACCATAATCACATAACTTTTGTTGTTCTATCTTATCATTATGTTATTGTTAATCTCTTACTAATTTATAAATTAAAATTTATAAGAATATACATACAAGAAAAAAACATATATATATAGGGTTAGTTACAATAGGTAGTTGCAGGCATCCACTGGGGGTCTTGAAATATATCCAGAGAATAAAGAGGAACTACTATACTCAACATCTGTCAGACTCCGTACAAACTACCAGCTAAAAGTTCAGTTTTAACATTTGATTGCATTACACTCCTTTCAATGCAATAACTTTGCGAAGCTGGGTTTTCTGTGGTAGTCATGATTAAACAAGCAAGTACCATGTAAAAATCAACATGGAACAAGAAATGAGGGTTGTGATGTCCAATCTGACTGCAAAGCACTCAAATCTTTGCAGTGTCCAGCAGACACACAAAAACCATTACTTTTAGTTATTTAAAAGTAAAATAAAAACATTATTATGTATATTATGCTATTACAGTTTTCCTGATTTTTTCCTCTTTATCCCCATCCATCCACTCCCTCAGGCAATCCTCAACCTATTGTTCATGTCACGGGTCATGTGTGTAAGTTCTTTGGCTACTCTGTTTCCTATATTGTACTTTACATCAC
Organism: Trachops cirrhosus; assembly: GCA_028533065.1. Classification (NCBI taxonomy): domain Eukaryota; kingdom Metazoa; phylum Chordata; class Mammalia; order Chiroptera; family Phyllostomidae; genus Trachops; species Trachops cirrhosus. The sequence goes on along the minus strand of CM052547.1, from coordinate 44,351,396 downwards.
CATGGCTATTCTGTAACTACCTATTTGTACTGCTTAATCCCCTCACCTCTTTACCCATTCCCTTCTGGCAACCATCAAAACCCTCTCCGTATCCATGATTCTGTCTCTGTTCTTGTTTGCTTAGCTTGTTTTTTAGATTCAATTGTTGATATGTATTCATTGCCATTTTATTGTACATAGCTTTGATCTTCTTTTTCTTAAGTCAGTCCCTTTAATATTTCATATAATAATTACTTGGTGATGATGAACTGCTTTAGTTTTTTCTTGTCTGGGAAACGCTTTATCTGCCCTTTGTTCTAAATAATATCTTTGCTGAGTAGAGCAATCTTAGCTGTAGGTTCCTGATTTTTATGACTTTGAAAATTTCTTGCCAATCCTTTCTAGCCTGCAAAATTTCTTTTGAGAAATTGTCTGACAGTCTTATGGGAATTCCCCTGTAGGTAACTAAGTGCTCTTCTCTTGCTGCTTTTAAGATTCTCCATCTTTAACCTTTGGCATTTTAATTATGATGTGTCTCAGAGTGGTCCTCTTTGCTTTCATCTTGTTTGGGACTCTGTGCATCCTGGATTTGCATGTCTCTACCCTTCATCAAATTAAGTAAGATCTCCTTCATTACTTTTTCGAATCTGTGCAGTATCCAGCAGATACACACAAACCATTAATTTCAGTTATTTAAAAGTAAAATTAAAACATCATTATGTATAATATTAGTGTAATAATGTGATTTTCTAAATAAACTTTCTCTTACAGTTTAAAAAAAAAGATGAAATGAAAGACTGTTACCATTTAACAAGCAATTTAAAAATGGATACCAGCAATAATTATCAACGGCTGCTAATATCACACACAAAAAAGAGAAAACCTAGACGCACAAACAGCCTTGCAATAATAAACAAAAACCCTTAATATGACTTTGCCTCAAAATCTATAGGACATACAATTTAGTTTCTTTAGGTAATACTCTGCAAAAAAAGAGAAGGGAAGGAGGTAGACTGGGAAAGTAAACAGAAAAATTAAGAGAATCAAGACCAGAAATGTGAAGACAAACCACAGATTGGGAAAAAATATTTATAAAAGGCATATCTGACAAAGGACTGTTGTTATCTAAAAATGTACAAAGAATGCTTAAAACTCAACAATAAGAATCAAACCAATTTAAAAATGGGCAAAAGACTAAAACTGACACCTCACCAAAAGAGATACATGAAAGGTAAAATAGCATATGAAAAGATGCTCCACATTAGGGAATTACAAATTAAAACAATGAACCTGAAAAATCTACAGCTTTTAAAAATTATTTTTCTTAAAATCTTTTTATTACAATGTATGGTGGCAAACATTAACTAGACTTGTGGTGATCATTTTGCAATGTACAAATATCAAATTATTATGTTATACACCTGAAACTAATGTTTGATGTCAATAACAGCTCAATATTTTAAAATTTTAAAACATTAAAAAAGGAGAGATACTAATACACACCTATTAGAATGGCCAAAATCCAAAACACTGACAACACCAAATGCTGACAAGATTGTGGAGGAATTGGAACTTTCAATCATTGCTGTAGGAATGCAAAACAGCCACTCTGGAAGACTTTTGTTGGCAGTTTCTTGCAGAACTGTGATCCAACAATCACACTCCTTGGTATTTGCCCAAATGAATTGAGAACTTACGTATGTATACGTATACACAAACCTGGCCCTGGCTGGGTGGGTCAGTTGGTTGGAGTGTCACCCTGTACACTGAAAGGCTGCACACAACTAAGTTGTGGGTTTGATCCTCAACTTGGACCCTTATAGGAGGCAACCAATCAATGTTCCTCACATTGATGTTTCTCTCTCTCTCCCTCCTTCTCTAGCTCTAAAATCAATAAACATATCCTCAGGTGAGGATTTTTTTTTTAAACCTGCACATGATGATTATAGCAGTTAATTTATAGAATTATGCATATTCACAATTGTCAAAACTTGGAAGCAACCAAGGTGTTCTTGAGTAGGTGAATGGCTAAACAAACTGTGATACTTCATGACAATGGAATATTATTCAACATCAAAAAGAAATGAACTATCAAACCATTAAAAGACAAAGAAGAACTGTGGACCAAACAAACAATAAAGGGAGGGGAGGTTCTATGGAAAGTAATCTCACAGGGTGATCTGATCATAAAGTCCTAACTGAGCAGGTCATAGTATTTAGTCACGCCCAGGCATATAACTTGTTTACTAAAGGCTTCTCTTTGCCTTAAGCAACCCCTGTCCATTGTTTCTGTGCATCTAGGTTAACACACCCTTGAAATAACCATACTTAACCCCATTATCTTGTTAACTATCCTATAACCCAATCCTCACTTGTTTTCTCCTCCCTCCATATAATCTTTTGTTTCCTTCCTAATTTCAAATGCATAAAAGAAGCTGCAAAACTGTTACTCTCCTAAGCATTTGAGATCATGCAAGCTGGCATATGTCATCAGTTCGGCTGAAATAAGCTCTTACAAAATTCTCTACAGGTATGGACGTTTCTTATGTTAACAAAACCTTAAAGGTATAGTGCCAAGTGAAAGAAGACAATCTAAAAAGGCCACATACTGCCCAGGTCACTGTGGCTCAGTTGGCTGGCGCATTGTCCTGTAGCTGAAGGGTTGTAGATTCAATCCTCGGTCCAGGTGAGTACAGGAGGCAACCAATAGATGAATTCTCTCTCACAATGATGTTTCTCCCTCTCCCTTCCTCTGCCCCTTCCTCTATGATAAAAAATAAATAAAATAAAACAGCCACATACTGTATGGTTCCAGCTATATCACATTCTGGAAAGTTACAAGATCAATGGTTGCTGGGGTTGGCAAGGAGAAAGAGGAAGGGATGAACAGGCAGTGAAAACACTCTGTGTGATACCATAATGATAGAGAGATGTCATTATACATTTGACCAAACCCAGAATGTACAACACTAAAAGTGAACTGTTACCTATGCTCAATTGAAACAAATGTTCCACTCTGGTGGAAAAAGTTGATAATGGGGGATGCTGTGCATGGGGCTGGGTGAACAGAGTAGATGGGAAACCTCTGTACCTTTCGCTCAATTTCACTATGACCCTAAAAATGCTCTAAAAATAGTCTTTTTTTATAGATTTCTCATATTTTCCATTTTTATTTTTTGCTTTAACAATACTGAAAATAAATGCATAAAGAAAGCAGGCAAACATAAATATAAGCCCAATAATTATCTCAATAGTATGCCCATATAACTACTACTCAGGTCAAAATTTAAACATTTATTTCTAGTATTCAAGACTTCCTTCTATCCCCACCATTACCCTCTCTCCTTGTTAACATTTCTCATTTTTAACACTATGGTTTAGTTGCCTCTTTTAAAACTTTTTAAATGTGTCATTTTTCCTGGGTTTGGCTATATATGTATATTTAAAATACAATTATACATTTATGTATAAAACAATATTATATGTATTATGGTGTTAAGAGTTCCAATCTGCACAGATAATGTAACAATTTTACTTTTATGTACCTTAAAATATAAAAAAGTAAAAATGGACAAAACTAATAGGTCATTTGACAATCATATTTCAAGATTTTAACAAGTATCTGTCAATAACAGGTAATATATATACCAATGTTTATTTATTTATTTTTAGAGAGGGGCAGGGAGGAAGAAAGAGAGGGAGAGAAACATCAATGTGTGGCTGCCTCTTGCACACCCCCCACTGGGGGCCCAGCCCGCAACCCAGTCATGTGCCCTAGACTGGGAATCGAACTGGAGACCCTTTGGTTCACAGGCCAGCACTCAGTCCACAGAGCCACACCAGCCAGGGCTCAATCACATTTAAAAAATAAAGTCTTAATTAAAAACAAAGTAATCTGAGGACAACTTGAGAAAACAAAAATCTAATGTCATAATATGCTCATTTTCTTAAAATGCTAACCTAACCTGAAAAATTTAGAATAGTATCTTACTGCTTTTCAATTGTTTGTTACAATTAATAGTGTGATAACAAAATGTACTTCAGTGAGCTTTCTCTTCAGTTTTATATTCATACTTTCTTTTCCCATAATTTTCCTAAGCAGAAAGTCAAAGTTCTTGATTCTTTGAAGGAACTATGAAATTGCTAATACCTTAAAGTAATAGCTTCAATTTATGAATTTTCTTTTAAAAATTTTCATCCTAATAAGGAGTGGAGCTTTCTTACCTCATCTCCTTCCTCCTTTTTAATCTCAGGATAGTTCCTTATCCAAATATATATTTACCTAATGACACCTATCACTTGGTAAGTAAGTGAAAAATCTCAACTTAGAAAATCCCTGACACACGAAAACATTGTTTTTATAACAAACACACCCCATTTTTAAACAATGGCAATACTATGTAGTTTTAATTTCAACCTGCCATGATCTCTGGCTCTTATTTTTTAGTGCTTTTGAATTCATTTAACCTTCAATTGATAATGCTTCATTACATCATGGTATCAACTCTAAAAGCAATTCCAAAGGAGTTCTATTATTTTTTTAAATAACCTTTTATGCAAAAGCTTTATGTTTAAGCTTTATGTTTAAGCTGCTTGGTGTGGCTCAGTGGGTGGGGCATCATCCCACAAACCGAAAGGTCACCTGTTCAATTCCTGATCAGGGCACATGCCTGGGTTGCAGGCCAAGTCCCCGGATAGAGGCATGTGAGAGGTAACCAATCAACATTTCTCTAGCACATAGATGTTTCTCTCCTTCTTTCTCTCTTCCTTCCCCTCTCTCTAAAAATAAATAAATAAAACCTTTTTTTAAAACAGTTTCACATTTAAATATCCATACAACCCTTCCAGGTGATCAGTTTGAAAGACTTCACTCAAATATAAAGAAACAAGCCTAGAGCCTGGTACGTATTAAGTGTTCAACAAATACTGATTCCCTCACTCCACATATTACAGTATGGCTATTTTGAAAAGAATATATACATGTTTAGATATATATAAGATATGTATACTTATATATCATTTATATCTATATCTACCATACATATACCTATATATATCTTTGTTCATATGTATATAAAGCATCTCTGGAAAAATATACAAAAAATGTTAGGTTGTTAAACCTTCAGCACTATCTTTGACAGCTAAGGAAAACAATATTATTTCTGTCTCCTCCAGGCCATCATCCCTCTGTAAAGAAACTGGGAAATATCCTGATGGAGAGAGAATTTGGTAAACATTCTAGAGCAGGGGTGTCCAACCCACAGCCCTCTGGCTGCCTACGGCCAATGATGGCTCTGAATGCGACCCATCACAAAATCGTAAATTTACCTAAAACATTACTTAGTTTCATTACTAAGTTTTATTACTTAGTTATGTACATTTTCTGTATTAGTGATCACAAACTTGGGACCTGCTCAATAACTGTAAAAGATTATTGAAAGGGCTGCTGCATAACTAGGTTATTACGTGGGGACTTTTTTGCTTATCTGTGATGGCGGGTATCATGAAAATTATGCACGGACTTTTTGTTTTTGCTCATCAGTTTTCATTAGTGTTCATGTATTTAATGTGTGGCCCAAAACAATTCTTCTTCTTCCAGGGTGGCCCAGAGATGCCAAAAGTTTGGATACCCCTGTTCTAGAGTTTGATAGATGGTCGTGGTTCAAATCTTAGCTCTGTCTATAACATAGTTGTGAGTTTTAACCAAGTGCCATCCATCACCTTTCATAGACTAGGTTTCTTTATCTGTAAAACAGAATGTTGACATCTGTCTGACAATATATTGCCAAGATTAAATAAAATTATATTCCTGATATACAGTAGGTACTAAGTAGTAATAATAATTGTTAGTCAATATTTAATTGTGCTATTAAATATACAGAAGCAAGAGTATAAAAATATCTGGACAAAGCTTGAGTTTTTCTAAACTATATCACGGCATCCCCATGTAAGAATGATAAAGGAAGAGTTTTACTGCTTTTTCTTTCCTTGAAAAGACCTTCAGAAAATCTTAAGTACATCTTAAAAACACCATAAACAAACTTTAAAAGCCAAGAAAAAATCCTGAAAAAAATACTAGCACTAGACATGACAACTATTTTACAAAATTCATTTTAGAAAAAGAAAAGCACAGAATGGTACAGAGTATGAACACAAGCACACAAAAGAAAATATTTTTAAAAATGAAAACATAGAAAATTAAAGAAATGTTCTTTTCCATCCACCAATTTTCTAAAGATGTGATAACCAATATTGAGGGTATGAAGAGACACCTTCACACACTATGGGTAAAAGTGTAAACTGGTACATTTAAAAGGGCTATTTTGTAACACCTATCAAAAATTAATATTCTGACATAGCAATGCCACTATTAAACTTTATGCCCCAAAAGTGAACACAGATGTAGGTAAAAGGATGCTTATTCCAGCACTGTTTTTAACAGCCAAAAAGCTTTTATTCTACTGCATCACTATAAGCACCTAAAATTCTTTAAAAATAAAGCACAGAGAAAGAAAATATTGTCCTAGGTACGTGCTACCTACAAGAAATTTACTTTAATTATAGTAGCCTAAAAATAAATGTAGTAATAAATAAGTAGATGAAGTGATGTTGTCAAAATGTTGGCACAAGGAACCCCAAAAGTCCACCCCTCCATAAAAGCTTTAAGCAATCCAGGGAGTGCTACATCATACAGCTTTGTGGCATTCAACTTACTCAGGTCCTATCCTAGGCTCCCAGATTAGTGGTGGTCTTAAAAGTAACAGACCACTTTCCCAGTACTGGTACAGAACTCCCCCAGAACTAAACCCACTATATGGGGTGACAAATGTCTGTTGAAACATTTACAGACAAATGTGTTCACTGCTGCCACCTAAAGCAATAGATTGAACAAACAGCTGGGGCATACACTGAACAAAAACATTGAGAGGAATGGCTGAACAATGACATGTCTGGGGGAATAAGGACCTTGAACAGCTTCAACAAAGTCCTGGGAATCTAAGGGCAACATTGTGCCCAGAGCTGTGCACATGCTCAGAAATCTTGCCACAGAGAGAATTTTTGGTTGACAGGGTTCCTCTCCTCACCCCAATATTTGGGTTATGTTATCCTACTACTTTCTGTTCTCCATAGTTTCTGATGAGAAGTCAGTTGTCAATGATATTACGGATCCCTTGTAGGTGATGAGTCACTTCTCTAATCCTACTTGGGAAGGCCTTATACTCTTACCTGTGGACGACCTTGACCTCTGCACAAACAGGAAATAAATGCTAAGACAGTTGTCAAGTGGCTGAGTGGTAAAGGTAATTCAAAGTCAACTTTATAGATTCAATACAAACCTTATAAAATGTCAACAGCCTTTTTTGCAGAAATGGGAGAAGCTGAGTCTCACAATGCTGAAAACATGTTCTACATCATCAGCCATGAAGGAAAAGCAAATCAAACCCACAATGAGATACCAATTCACACCAAATAGGAGATAAAATTTTAAAAACCAGAAAATAATAAGTGTTGGTAAGGATGCAGAGAAACTAGAATCCTTACACCGAACAGTGAAACAGTTCAGCTGCTTTTGAAAACAGTTTCATAGTTCCTCAAAATGTTAAACTAAGAGTTATCATACAATCCAGCAATTCTACACCTAGGTCTGTACTCAGAAGCAATGAAAATACATACCCACACAAAAACTTGAACATGAATACTCACACAAGCATTATTCATAACAGTCATAAAGTAGAAACAACTTAAATGTTCAACAATTGATGGACATAGAAAATATGGTATAATCGGACAACAAAATAATATTCAGTAATGGAAAGGAATGAGACTTCCAGTCAAGATGGTGGCATAGGCACACATGGCTCGCTGCTTTGCAAAACCACACCAAAATTACAACTAAAATATAGAACAACCATCACCCAGGAATGTCAGAAATACAGCTGAATGGAAGTCTGACAACTATGAAATCAAATTGAATAGAAGTCTGACAACTATGGAATTAAAGATCCACCTCCATGCAGGAGGGGCACAGACGTGGAACGGACTAGTCTCACAACAACATGGATAAAAATTCAGGAGGGTATCTCAGGAGCAAGGAGTCCCAGACCCAAACCAGGCCCCCCCAGACCAGGATTCCAGTGCCAGGAAGGTAAATCCCCACAACTTCTGGCTGCAAAAACAAGTTAGCATTGAGTCAGTGGAAGAAACTGCTGGAGCCCCAAGCAGTTCCTTTTAAAGAAACTACATACAAACTCACTCCTTCTGAGCTCCAGCACTGGGGTAGCAGCTTGAAACACATCAATTGTATACAGGAGGAAACTGAAGTGTCTGGAATCAAGGAAAGCAGATGCCATGGTCCCTGTGCTAAACCCTTCCCCCAACAGAGCCAGTAAGCTGTTGCCATATCTGAGACTCCATCAACCTGGTTAACACTTTGACCCACCTGGAAGATCCCCAGAGGTTCCGCCGCATCCAACTTACAGGCCCAAACATGCTACTTTTCCATAAGAATGGGCTGGTCTTGGCTCCTAAATCCTATCAAACAAACAACAGCTGGCTTCTGTGAGCCCCAGTAGCAACCAGCCTAGATTCACAGCTTGGCTTCCTCTGGAAATCTCCAAGCTCAGCACAAGTAGCAGCCATTTCAGATTGCTTTATAGCTCAGGCAGGGTACCCCAGGCAAAACACAACTGGGGGCTGACCTTAGCCTGAATCACCCAGAAAACCTAAGGGCCAGTGCACCCAGTGGACAGCTACAGACCATGTTGGAGCACCACCACCCTGCCCCTGCACAGGTGATCTTCCATGCAGGTTGGAGGTTGGTGGTCAGTGGTCACAGCCAGTCCTTGTAGCTGACTGGCCTGGGTAAACCCCTCCCATTGATCTGCCAACAGCAAACAAGTTTCAACTACAAGAGGAGTATATACACAGCTCACACTAAGGGCACTCGAGTACTAAGCTTGGGTGATAAGTGAGGCAGTGCCATTGGACTCTACAGGACACCCACTACATTAGGGCACACTACCAAGACACAGAGTCTAATACATAGAAACAAACACAGGGAGGCTGCCAAAATGAGAGGACAAAGAAACATAGCCCAAATGAAAAGACAGACCAAAATCCCAGAAAAAGAGCTAAATGAAATGGAGATAAGCAATCTATCAGATGCAGAGTTCAAAACACTGTTTATAAGGATGCTCAAGGAACTTAGTGAGGAACCTCAGCAGCATAAAAAAGATCCAGTCAGAAACGAAGGTTTCACTAATTGAAATAAAGAACAATTTACAGGGAAACAACAGGAGAGTGGATGAAGCGGAGAATCAAATCAATGATTTGGAACATAAGGAAGCAAAAAACAACCAATCAGCACAAGAAAAAAGAATCCAAAAAAAATGAAGATAGTATAAACAGCTTCTGGGACAACTTCAAGAGGTCCAACATTCACATCATAGAGGTGCCAGAAAAAGAACAGAAAAAGCAAGAAATTGGAAATCTATATGAAAAAATAGTGAAAGAAAACTTCCTTAATTTGGTGAAGGAAATCAACATGCAAGTCCAGGAAGCACAGAGAGTCTCACAATTATGATGGATGCAAAGAGGCCCACTCCAAGACACATCATAATTAAAATGCTGAAGGTTAAAGATAAAGAGAAAATCTTAAAAGCAATAAGAAAAAGAAGTTAGTTACCAGATGATTGCCAGATGGGAGTTGGAAGGGAGAGAATGTGTGAAGAGGTGAGAGGATTAATAAGTACAAATAGGTAGTTACAGAATAGCCATGGGGATGTAAAGTACAGTATAGGAAACAGAGTAACCAAAGAACTTGACTCATGGACGTAAACAATGTTGGGGGAATTCCCTGAGGGAGTAGGGGGCACTGGGTGGAGGGGGGTAAAGGGGAAAAATCAGGACAATTATAATATCATAATCACAAGACATAATTTTTTTAGAAAGGAATTATGTCCTGCTTTATGCTACAATATTGATGAACCTTGAAAACTTTATGTTTAGGTAGTCAGTCAGAAATGATCACGTATTTGATTCCATTTATATGGACTGGGCAACTCCACAGGGACAGAAAGTATTGAATAGGTTAGTTGTTACTAGTGGGTGGTAGCAGAGGGAATGGTGAGTGGCTGATAATGAGTAAGAAGTTTCTCTTTCGGAGTAATGAAAATGTTTTAAAATTTATCATGGAATCGTTGCACAACTCAGTGAATATACTAAAAAACCATTGAATTGTAAACTTTAAAAAGATGAATTTTATGTTATATTCATTCTATCTCAACAAAGCTGTCATAAGGAAAAAAGCAGTCTCAAGTCTGCCATGTTAAAAAAAAATCCCTCCTTTACCCCTTAATTACCCCGTTAGTACCGCCTTCTAGTCTTCCCTTCACGGCTAAAATTCATTCATTTTTGAAGTAGTCAACATTTGCTTGCTCTATGACCTCCAATTTCTCCTCAATTCAATGAAACCTCACTTCTTTCCCAATTTTAGCATTAAGTAGAATGCTACAAACTGCTGTTATCAAATTCAAAGGATTCTTAATAATCCTTGTTTTATTAAAGTTTTCAAAGCACCTAAAGTATAGCTTTCTCTTTTTATTTTTATTTTTTCTGGACTCAGTTATGAAGTATAGCTTCCTTCTGAAATGATCCCATTTGGGCTTCTGTGACATTTTCTCATGGTTTCTCTATATCTCAAAACACTTGGGAATTTCCTTTTCCAGTTCTTCCTGTTTGGCTTTAAATTTTTGTTGTCCATGTCCTATTTCCAGAACTATTCTCCATCAGTAAACTCTTTTTATGTAGTGTTTCCTAAATCAAAGGCTTTGGCTACCACCTATTATATATATAACCTAATGACTCTCTTATCAAGACCTGTCTCATACTCCAAACCCACACACCCACCGATGCAGCAGTTGTTTCCACCTGGATGTTTCACAGATAACTTCCACTCAATATATCCAAAAGCAAAATACAAGGGGGGACCCCCAAAAAAGGAATTATCTTCCGTAGGGCAGGCCCCTTGTAGTACAGGCTTCCTCCTCTAGGTGAGTGTTCTAGCAACCCATCTGCATCAGTGTACCAGCCTTGTGAGAGGCTGTGTTCGGCTTCAGTGATTTTTTTTTTTTTTTGAAGACTCTTTCCATGCATTTGCCCATTTCATAATGGGTGATTTACGAATGCACCTGCCCACATCCCCTGAGTGTTCAGCAGTTTTTAAACAAACACAGCAGCACACCAGTGCCCCCTCCCTATTCACCCAATCTCATCCCAAGCAACTTTTTTGTTTCCCCGAGGAAAAAAAGTCCTCAAAGAGAAACATTCTGCCCATGTGGAAGAGGTAAAACAAAAAACAGCAGAAGCACTAAAAGGCATCAGAATCCACCGGTTCAAAAACTGTTTTGAGCATGGAAAAAAGTCTCAATAGGTGTACTGCATCAAATGGAGAGTACTTCGAAGGCGCCTGAAGTTTAAACATGTCAGAAAAAATACACAATTTTTTATTGATGAATTTCAGGTTTTTCTGGGTCCCTTTTTATACTATTCCTCCCCAAATTAGGACCTCTTCCAGAATTCCATCTCAGTATACTTTATCATTGTTTATCCAATCACCCCAATTAAAATGCAGGTCATCTTATCCCATTATGTCTCACTCCCCAAATCCAACTGTTACTGAATCCTATGTATTCTACCAGGTTGGCCAAAAAATCCATACGGTTTTTTTGGTAAAATAAAAAACATTTTTTATTTTCACCAGTAATGTTAGTGATTTGGATATTTTGAGTATGTTGGCAATCTCCCACATGGTGTAACACTGATTATTCTCAATGTCTTGATTTGATCGCTATCAACTTCAACTGGTTTACCTGACCATGGAGCATTATACACTGAGAAATCTCTAGCATGAAACCTCACAAACCATTTTTGATACATTCCATCAGTCACAGCACCTTCTCCATACACGGCACAAATCTTTTTTTTTGCATTTCAGTGGCATTTTTACCTTTCTTGATATAATTAAGCACAATATGCTGAAAATGTTGCATATTTTCTTTCATCTTCAATATTAAAATGGTCGCACAAAAATTCACCAATTGTGATTTTTTTTTTAAATGCATGCTGATGTGACATCTGCCACAATACAATTTAACCAAATTGTTTCATATGAAATTAAAGACAACTAAGTTCTACTAGAGCCATATTACAGAAACAAACAAACTTTTTGGCCAGCCCAACACCTTTTAGTATTAGCCTACTCCTCTGTGTCTCCACTGACACTACCTTTATTTAGGCCCTTATCTGTCGTCACCTCAATGATTATAAAAACTCCTAACCAGTCTTTCTGCCTTCTGCCTTATCTTCCCTCTATCCTTTCTGAAATGTATACTCCACAATAAAACTTCATCATGACCCTTTCCTGATTAAAACCATAAACTTTATTATCATTTACAGGGAAAAAAGCTCTCGAACCCTTAGAATGGTATGCAGTACTTGAGGATCTATCTGTGCAACCTCATCTTCTGCTACTTACCATAAATCCAATGCTAATAATAAACCCAATGCTATAGCTGTAGAGAGCGACTTCCCATTCTCAAAAATATACCAGGCTGTCTCTCATCATGTCCAAGTTTCCCTATCTTAGATTCCTTTCTTTCCAATTTCTTCCTCAGACTTGCCTAAACCTTCTCTTAGTTTAAGGACATAAAATATAAAGAACCTGATATAATGCTTACCACATAGCAGGGAGTAAATGGATGGGGATGGCTTAGGCCTCCCTTGTTTTATCTTGTCGCCAGACATTTGCTTACAAGGTAAAGTTGAAATCACTTCAACAGTATATAAGACTATCCATAATTTGGTCTCTGCCTACTTCCTCAGTTTCATGTCTTGCCACCACCCTATTCTCTCACTAGCTATACTTGCAGATCTTACAACTCATTATGCACAAGTTAGACTCCTGTGCTTTTGCTCATACTGTTCCTTCTACCTAAATGCCCATCCTTTCTATGCCTATATACTTACCTCTTTCATCCCCTCCTATATATACCTTTTTCTTACCACTGCCCCTTTCCTCAATCTCTCTCTCTTCTCTTAAGAAACTGGCCATTATCTCCTTCTTTCCACACTCACTGTTATCCCCATACTTTCTCCAATCAAAGCCATCTTAAAAATATACTGTACTTGTTGACAATTCAAGTAAGAGATAAAAGTCTTACCACCCTGAAAGCAGGGACACCACCTTATCCATGTGTTAAGTCCTCTTCACCTAGCACAGTACCTGCTACACAGTAATTCCTCTATAATACACATTTTCCCTCATTCTCTCCACATATACTAACTTAAGTTTCTACTGGGATTTTTCTTTTGAAAAAGAACACACTCTTGGATTACATTCAGGGCCCAATCTCTCCTGGACAACCAAACAACTGTGCAAATACAACTGTACACATTAAAGTTAATATGTATTTTCTGATACCACTTCTATTTTTCTAAATTAGTAAAGAAATGGTCCCTGAAAGATCTAAAGTGAGAAATGCTATTTTGAAGACATAGCATTTAAAGTTATGTCACACTGCTTGAAGATACTTTGTTTAAATAATTCTCAACAGTTAACTGTTATATTAGCCTACCCCACTTAAATCTGTGGGTTACTTTGAAAAGTGGGAACCACACCACTAACTTCCTTCCAACTACCAATACAGCTTACAGCAATTACTCCTCTTCAGGAAAACACTCAGAAAGTAATGATTAAATCACTATGATAACTCAAAAGACAGAAAGTGAGGTTACCTTTCTGATTCAGTCACATTTAGAAGTCCTGCCTCCATTACCACCACACCAAAAGGGTCTATTCCTTACCACCACTTAAATGTTTTGTGACTAACTGGCAAGCATGACAGAATGCTTCTCAAAGTATTCCAGCATTGCACATGCACACTCCACAAACCAAAAATTCAGTGAAAGCTTTTCTAATGAGATCAGATGGTGTGTTAACTCAACATAACGTCCAAGCGACTGTACTTCTTTTACACGCACATTCAAGCTTCCTACAATTAACATTTTAATTATCTTCAAGAATTATCTATTAGGCCTTAGGGAAATAATGATGCTTGATCAAGAAGAAGGCTCTGTAGTAATGAATCCCCAAACTTGAAACAGCGTAATTACTTCAGGTAAAACTAAGGTGTGTAATATTTTGTAAAACCTGTTTCACTCTCATAAAGGATAAACCAAAAAAAAAAAAAGCTGACCTCAATAACAGCACTTTCGCACAAGCACACTTGAAAATGAGTTGTGATAGTAATTCTCAATCGCAGATCTGTCCATCCATGCCCACTGAAACCTGAACTAAGGACCGCAGCACCCAAAGGAGCCCCACTGCTTACAAGCCAGCGGTGGGAAACATCAAGAGACTTTTCCTAGACCACTGAACAAGCACTGGAAACAGGTCGATATTCTGGGCTCGATTAGAAAACAGTATGATTATATAAAAGACCGAGTCCCCTCGCTTCCTTTCCGAAGTGCCCAAGAGCTGCCCTGAGGCCTGGAGCTCCAAGTGGGGGAGGGGTTCTGTTCCCGACTCTCCTCCAGATCCCAAGTGCACCTAATTACAACTGCGGCCGCCTTGAGTGAGGCCGGGAAGGCATATGGGAGAAACGTACAGCAAAGGGGGGCCTGAACCGAGGAAAAGAAACCGCACTAGGGGCGGCCACGCCCCCCACCCCCAACTCCAGCCCCACGAGCATCGAGCGTCCAGCCCAGCAGGCTGCCTGACAGACACCGCTGCAAGGCGGGTGCGGCGAGGGCTCCCAGGGCACGAAACGAAGGTATCACTGAGACCCCCGCAAGCCAATGCTGCCCCTCACTAACCTGTGCCCGCCGCCGCGCGACCGCCCACCCTAGCCTCAGCCACCGCCTCCTCGCGCTCACGCTGCCGCTGCAGCCACCGTAGCTGCCTCCTGCACTGCACCCCTGGCCGGCCTCCGGTGCCCCATTCTCACCCCGCCCCAACGTCCGCCTGTTTACAATGATTGGGACGGAACTAGACGAGCCGATCCAGAGCGCAAGCGCGTTCCCTCCTCCCGCCGCAGCCGGCTTTCCCAGTCCTCCACTCCGCAACCACTGCTAAGGTTGATAAGGGCGAACGCCGGGCTCTCGCGCAGGGTACGCTGGGAGGCGTAGTTCTTGGAAACCCAGCTCCCAGTCTACGGGAGAGCTCTCCGTCGAGGAAGCACACTACAACATCCAGGAAGAACCGGGCCTCCAGACGCCCAGAAGTTAGCTGAGGAGACTGAGTGAGCGAGAGAGAGAGAACGGGCTGCTCTGGTGCTCTGCAAAGGCCTGCGCAGTTCCTGGTCTAGGAGGACGAGGTGGGACATACCCTACCTGTAGCGAATATCCAAACCCACACACCCAACTCTGCAGCAGCTGTTTCCATTTGAATGTTTCATAGATAACTTACACTCGATATTATCTGAAAGCAAAAGTCTGTTCGCACCCAAATTTGGACCTCTCCCATAAGTCTGTCTCAGTATACTTTACCATTGTTTATTCAATTACCCAAATTAAAATCCTAGTCATCTTATTCCATTATTTATCACTCTTCCCGAATATCAGCGAAGATGGTTTGGGGGCAGCGTCTCCAGTGGTCTTGAGAAAGGAAATACCTTTCCTCTTGACGCTCTGGCCAGTCCTTTCCCAGCTACCGAAGTTGAGACCTTTTGTGCTAGCGAGCTTCAATCAACCTAACCAGTTAAACTAGCCTAGGAGGCCGGCCCAGCCCTTAACTCTTCCCGGCCTCAGGCTGGGTGGGGCGTCTTTGGCTTGAAGGTCAGGACACCTGCTCTCAGGATTTGGGTTAAAGGAAGCGATTTGGGCCTCTGAGGAAACTCTTATATGATTGGACCATCCTCAGAATTTCTAAAATCGGTATTGACAAAGGTCAGCCCTTGGTTTTTGCGGGATAGCAGGACTGCTGTCTTCTGCCTTCTTTTTCAACATGTGCAAAGAAACAACTGAATTAGTACTTAAAACTGCACAGTGCCTATTTAGCTTGCAAAGAGAAATGGAGTTCCTCCAGAAATCCTTCACAAATATTTAAAGCAGAAATTTTTAATTGGTGTACCACAAGAATTTTTAAAACATGCAATATCTGACTATTTAGTCAGGGGCACAATAATAGCCATCTGGTGTGAATGAATCAAAATTATACCACTTTTTGTCAGGTCAGCAAGAAATATATTTTGGGGTGTGCCTCAGAATTTTAGTAATTAATTTATGTGTGTCAAGAGAGGAAAAAGGTTGAAAATGGCTGGATATCAGGGGTGTTTTGTAGTGTTCTTGTTTTATAAAATTTGGCAGCTTATTCGTGGGAAATACAATTTGGGATAGATGATCTTTATCAATCCTTCCATGATTTGGGGTAGATGGTCCTTCTCAATCCCTTTCAAACCTACATTCATTACTCTCTTTAGAACTTCACTAAATATTTGGATTGACTTCTGTAATCCATCTTGCACAGTACCACTCAGATCAGCTTCCCTCTGATTTGACAATAGGTCTCTCTCCCTTGTACTCTGCATTTTCTAACCAGTAAAGTTGAGCCCCCTCAGCCTGACATTCAAGAGCCTCCCACAATTAGATACCAAGATGGTCTGTGGTAGCCACTGTTTTCTGATGGCTTGAAAGTCTTTCCTATTTTCCTTCTGGCAACAAAATAGTGTCCTCTGACTACTAAAAAAAATAAAAATAAAAAAGGTGTGTTACCATGACAACTACAATGCTCTTTACCTCTGGCAACACTGATTGGGCCAAAAGGTAGGTACTGATTCAAGTTGGAGCATTTTTGAGCTCTTGCTTGAAATTGCTTTATGGACATAGATATGAAAGGAGAAAGAGCTTTTTACTGAGGTAGTTGCTGCTGGTCATGTTCTTCACAACATAAAGAGGCCTGTCTACAGTAGGAATAAATGAGGTGGATGTGATGATGGAAAGGGACAGAAACCAAGAGCTGGGAGCATGAAAACTAGTTTCAGTTTCAAAGGCCATGGTTTTTATAACTCTTCTTTACGTGCTTTGAGAATATGAGCCTAGTTGGGTGAGCTGATATATTTATTTATTATTATTTAGGACTAATTTGTGTGGTTACAGAACATATTTGTTGGTTGCCTCCTGAGCATTCATTCCTCCCATTGAAGCTATGCAGCATAACTATACACTTTAGTGGCTGAGAGTTTCAGAGACGGTCGTATAACCTTATCAGAACCTATGAGCCCCACAGGGAATTAAGCTGAGGCTTGTACTAAACTGTGGCATCCTTGCTTTTCTGGTATGGTGTAAGTACATGGTATCTGAAAATGTGGCAACTGTTTTGCTCCTACAAGAGGAAAGGCTGAAGGGAATGGGTTTAAGGGAAAAGCACCAGTAGAGAGACTGAAGATAAAGTCCATACTGACAAATGAGTGCTGGAAAAGAGAAGAACGTTGTATTTGGTGGAAACATTAGACCTGCGCTATCAGAACTTAGCTATTTGACCTATAGACTAATGTCTACACTGTTTAGAATTGTGAGCCATGAATGTCCTGTATTGTTTAAGCTGGTTTGTTTTAGGGGTTTTCTGTGACTCAAAACTCTCAAAGTCCCAATTAATTCAATTGGGTTTCTTTTACATGACATTGATAGGTCCTGACTAATCCAAGTTCCTACTTAAAAATAAACTGTGGAAGAGACTTTCAGATGGCTGTATGACATGGTTAACAATTCATGAACACCAGTAATTTTCAACCAGTGTGTTGCAAGAGGCACACTGGTGTGCTGCAAGAATTGTTAAAATATGCAATACCTGACTATTCAGTCAGGGGTACTGATCTCTTTTCCCTTAGACTGTCAAATAAATATATGGCAACAGCCAACACAATTATCCTCTGGTGTGAATGAACCGAAATTATATCTTTTTATGTCAGATAAGCAAAAAATATATATATTTTTTGGTGTGCTTCAGAATTTTGGTGATTAGTTTATGTGTGCCGTGAGATGAAAGTTTGAAAATTTCTGCTCTACACACAAGATTTCCAGTGTTTAAAAAAATTTCAAGTGGCTAATGTGACATTAGCCAAAGCAAGTCACACGGCAAGCCCCAGGATGTAGAAATAGACTCTACAAAGAAGTTGTGGTCATTTATTTGTAATTTATGACAAGAACTCGTGAATCTCCCTGGCTACTGAAGGAATGATTTGTTTATCCTCCAAGGATCTGTAAATTACCACAAAGTGACACCTTTTGCTGAACCAGCTGTCTCAGGTAGTTGGTATGTTCTAATGGTGAAAATCATAAGCATGTTCACCATTTCTTTTTTTTCCCCACCATTGCTGACTACTGATAGAATGCCTGGCATATAATAGATGTTTAATAAATTTTTGTGCAATAATTCTATTAAAATTCTTTCAGTAGGAAGTAACAGATTCGATTCAATTTTGCATAAACAAAAAAGGAGAATTTATTGGCGCACATAAGCAAAAAGACCAAGATACTGTCTCCAGACACAGCTGGTTCTTGGGCCTCAAATGCATCATCAGGATTCTCTCTTACCATCTTTTGGTTCTTTGTTTCTGTTGGCTTTATTTTCTGGTAGGCCCTCTCTATGTGGTAACAAACCCACCACTAAGTTTATATTCTTGGATGACGTATTTTGCAACTGTATATGTCTTCTTCCTCTTGCTTGAAACAATAACACCTAATATTCTTGGACTGACTATTCTTTAACAAGCACTGTACATTTAATTTAAATGTATATTTATTTTCAATTAAATAAATATTTATTTCACATAGTGGTTAAGATCATGGATTCTAGAGCCAGTCTGTCTGGATATAACCTTATATAAATCCCAGATTATACCAAATAATTTACAGTTAATACTAGAATGCAGTTTATACTTACATTTCAATTATGATCATGTCTGGATGTTCTCTGCAATCATTCAAATTAATAATGAAGCTATACTAAATGATGTGATTCAAAGTTTGGTGGAGTGAGGGGGTCCTGTAAAATGATTTATTTTGTGTATATATACTTCTGCCAAATTCTTTCTTCTTTCTCTTTCTTGTTGAAGTTGAGATAGCATTATCTCTAAAACTTCCCCATTCCTTCTGAGTTTTTGCTATAGCTCATCAAACCCCCTCCTCAAAAGAGAGGATGGTAAGCCTTTGTGGTAGTTGAGCTCACTCAATTTGTAGATTTTCTTTTTCTAGCACCACTACTGACTAAATATAGAAGAAAAATAGAATGGATTATCATGTTGACTGATTTTTGAAAGTAAATTAATACTGTTCTCCCTCAATCCATTCTAATCTTAAAAATTTTCCACAATTAAATAAACTATAAAGCTGATTCAGATAAAATTTTACTTTGTAGTCATCCATATAGTATAGCAAAGTTATTTCCATATCCATCGTATGTTCTAAAGACAATGCTTTGTTTAATCATTTAGGGGGGAATGGTAAAATTTATGTCATAAATTTAAATTATAACATTTTCTTTAAAAAATTATTATATTCTCATATGGTGATTACAACAGCGTGATTAGAATAGTCATGGACTAGAAAGAGTAAGAAAGAAAAAAAATTAAAGAACAAATAAAGTAGTCATTATGTTGTTGAGGCTTATCTGGTTATTAAATATATATCTGAATCTCTTACTTAAATAACATTTCTAACTAGAGACCTTGTTCATTAGTAACCAAAAACAGAAAATTAAATTTGTGGGAAAATTTTGAAGAACTATTAGGAATTAAGCATATAATTTTGAAAGGCTAATAGTTGAAATATCTGAAAATAATGAGAGATTTAATAGCTTAATATTTAAAATCTATAATTAATACAAAGTATACAAACAAGATGTGTTACCAAGGAGCTGATCTAGATTTAAAAAGTTAGGACATACAATGCCAATATAGTTTTTTCAATCATTTTATACTATTTTAAAATTTTTTATTTTACTAACATTGCTTAATATATTTTCTCCCTTTCACTTTAAAATGTCTATCATGAGAGAGATTAAAGATGGTGGAGGAGTAAGTAAAAGCTTCACTAAACTCCTCCCAGGACCAATCTGGAATTACAAATAAATTCTAGAGAAATCATCCTGAAAATTCAACTGAAGAATAGCTTGAGAGAAGACTTACAACCACAGACAGACAAAAGAAATCACTTCACCACAGTAAGACAGATAGGGAGTGAGGAAGAGGCATGAGAGGTGTGTATGGGCTTCCACAGGCAGCAGCTAAAGTTCTAGAGGGATATTTCGGTGATCAGAAGATTCAACCCAAAAGTGTGGGGTCTAAACCCCAAGCTAAACCCCAGCATACAGTACCAGAGCCAGAAAAGAAGTCAGTTAACATCCAGTTGTGAAAAGCAGCAGGGTTTCTGTCTTTGAGGGAGAAAAGGCTGTAGACTCAGAGAGCGTCTTAAAAGTCAACACACCAAATTTTGTTTGCAGCCACTTTCTCTGATTGCTCCAAGGAGAGGGAGAGCAGAGTGGACTATACGTGCTTGAGGAGAGTCTGGGAGTGGTGGCTCTGGGTAGAGATGTAAAGGAACAACCACCAGGTTCCCTGTGCTGAGTCATTCCTCATACTGCAGATGCCATCTTACTCAGACAGAGCACCCCTCTCCCAGTGGCATCAGCCTGAGGGGAAGCAATAGCCCTGCCCATAACAATTACTATCCCCCACCCTATGGAGCTTAATCCCAGCTGCTGATTACAGATTGAGGCTATATCATTGATTAGTTTAACAACTAATGTCGATCTTCAGGCACTCTCTGAGACTTCAGATGACCCTCCCCAGAGCCTGGGGCTGATAAAAGCTGATCATGGTGCACATCCTGGTTATTACTGCACTTGGACAAGCTAGGGAGAGACCCAGCAGAGGGAGCCACATGTTGTGGATGGTGATAGCTCCAAACAGGTTGAACAGGGACAGTCAGAAGCAGTGTCTGACAAAGGTCTAAACAGAGTCTTTGCAAATCTACCTAATACATAGAAACAAATACAAAGAAGCAGTCAAAATGGGAAGACAAAGAAAGGCCCCAATGAAAGAATGAGAGAATTACCAGAAACCTAGGTGGAATGGAGGCAAGCAATTTTTCAGATAGAAAGTTTAGAGTAATGATTATAAGAATACTCAACAGCATGAAAAAAGAGAAAGAAACATAAAAAAGGACCAGTTAGAAATAAATAATGCAATATCTGAAATAAATAATACACTAGAAGGAATAAACAGTAGGTTAGATGAAGCAGAGAATCAAATCAATAATTTGGAAGACAAGATAGAAAAAAACAATCAGGCAGAGCAGCAAAACAAAAAAAGAATTTTAAAAAATGAGCAGACCATAAGACACATTTTAGACAACATGCAGCATAACATCATCCATACCATGGGAATACCAGAAGCAGAAGAGAGTGAACAAGGGATCTAGAACCTATTTGAAGAAATAACAACCAAAAACTTTCCTAATATGGTGAAGGAAAAAGAAACAAGTCTAGGAAACTAACTCAGAGAGTCCCAAACAAGTTGGACCCAAAGAGGCCTGTACTGAGACACATCACAATTAAAATGGAAAGGCTTAAAAACAAGGAGAGAATCCTAGAAGTTGCAAAAGAAAAACAGGTAGTTACATGCAAGGGAGCGCCAATTAGACTGTCACCTTATTTCTCAACAGAAACAATTCAGACCACAAGGGAGTGGTGTCAAATATTCAAGATGATGAAAAGCAAGGACCTACAACCAAGGTCAAATTACCCAGCAAGGTTATCATTTAAAATTGGAGAAATAAGGAGCTTCCCAGGCAAGAAAAAGCTAAAGGGGTTTTTTAACACCAAACCAGTACTGCAACAAATATTAAAGGGCTTGCTTGAAGAAAAAGAATAAAAAGAGAAAGAAAAAAAGCAGAGGAAAATAGTCTAACAATAAAATGGCACTACTTATATCTCTATCAATAATCACCTTAAATGTAAATGGCTTAAATGTTCCAACCGAAAGACATAGGAAAGCTGATTGGATAAGAAAACAAGATCCCTATATATGCTTTCTCCAAGAACACATCTGAGATCAAAAAGATACACACAATCTAAAACTAAAGGTAGGGAACAAGATATTTCATGTAAATGGAAAAGAAAAAAGGTGGTGTAGCAGTACTTATACCTGAAAAAATACACTTTTAAAGCAAGAGTAAGACACAAGGCAAGGGCACTACATAATGATAAAGGGAATAATCCAAAAAGAGGATATAACCCTAGTAAACATTTACATACCCAACATAAGAGCAAATATGTGAAGCAAATCTTGGTGGACATAAAGGGAGAGATCAACACAAATACAGTCACAGTCGGGGATTTTAACACCCCATTGACTTCAGTGGATAGATCTTCCAGGCAGAAAATCAACAAGGAGACAGCAGCCATAAAAAACATTACTAGAGGACTTCTGGAAAAGATGGAGGCATAGATAGATACACTGTGCCTCCTCGCACAACCAAGATAGGGACAACAACAATATAGAAGCAAAATAACAACCAGAACTGGCAGAGAATTGAAGTGTATGGAATCGCAAACCCAAGGATTTAAAAATAGATGCATTCATTGAGACCGGTAGGAGAGGCGGACTCGGGCTGGGCGAGGGACACGGAGCAGAGCACACAGCAACTGTGGTGGTGCCCAAGTCCGCAGCAGGCACACCCTGGGTACACAAGTGGCGGTGGCTGGTGGACCCCGGCCAGGGGGTGGTAACCAGCAGACCCAGCGGGTGACAAACAGCAGACCCAGTGAGGCGGCCATTGTGAAGCAAGGCACTGCGCCCAGCTCAGGGTCCCAGCACCGGGAAATAGAGCTTTGGGTCACTGACTGAAAAGGAAGGTCCCTCGGGGTGCACAGGCCCACTCACACCAGAATTGGTGCAAGAGAGGCTCACTTGGCTTTCGGAAAGCGGCGGAAGGGTCTGAGGTCCTACAGAAAGCAAAGCAAGTGCCATTGTTCCTCCTCGGACCCCGCCCTCCATATACAGCTTCACAACCCAGCAACTGGGGTGCCCCGCCCTGGTGAACTCCTAAGGCCCCACCCCCCACTACAGGAGCTCGACAAGACCAAACAAACAGCAAAAAGATGGCTCAAACAGAAGAAGAATTGAAAGCCCAGAACCCATCCTTTTAAGCGACCAAGAGATAGCCAACCTATCAGATGTACAGTTCAAAGCACTGGTGATCAGGATACTCACAGAATTGGTTGATTTTGGTCACAAATTAGATGAAAAAATGCAGGCTACAATAAATTTAATGAAGAAAAATGCACAGGGAACCAATAGTGATGGAATGAAAGATGGGTCTCACATCATTGGAGTGGACCAGAAGGAAGAAAAAAATATACAACCAGACAAGAATGAACAAATAAGAATTCAAAAAAATGAGGAGAGGCTTGGAAACCTCCAGAACATCTTTAAACACTCCAACATCCAAATTATAAGGGTACCAGAAGGGGAAGAGGAAGAACAACAAGTGGAAAACTTATTTGAAC
>CM052547.1:44256082-44327351 GCA_028533065.1 Trachops cirrhosus | reverse complement strand
CAATAAAAAAACCCAAACACTCAAGATCATGGAGATTAAATAGCATGCTATTAAACAATGAATGGGTCAAGAATGAAATTAGGGAAGAAATCAAAAAGTTTCTGGAAACAAACGAAAATGAACTCACAACAACCCAAAACTTATGGGACACAGTGAAGGCAGTCCTGAGAAGGCAGTGCACAGCAATACAGGCCCACCTAAAAAAGATAGAAACATTTCAAACAAACAGCCTAACTCGACATCTACAAGAACTCAAGGAACAACAACAAAGACAGCCCAGAGCAAGCAGAAGGAAGGAAATAACCAAGATCAGAATAGAGTTAAATGACATAGAGACTAAAAGCACAATTCTAAGATCAACGAATCCAGGAGCTGGTTCTTTAAAAAGATAAACAAAATTGACAAGCCTTTAAGCAGACTCATCAAGAAAAAAAGAGAGAAGACCCAAATAAACACAATCAGAAATGAAAGAGGAGAGATTACAACTGATACCACAGAAATACAAAGGATTGTAAGAAATTACTATGAAGAACTATATGCCAACAAATCTGAAAACCTAGAGGAAATGGACAAATTCCTAGAAAAATATAATGTTCCAAAACTCAATGAAGGAGAAGCAGAAAGCCTGAACAGACCAAAACACCTGATGAATTTGAAGCAGTAATCAAAAAACTCCCAACACACAAAAGCCCAGGACTGGATTGTTTCACAGGAGATTTCTACAAAGCATTTAAGGAAGAGCTAACCCCTATCCTTCACAGACGATTCCAAAAAATCCAAAAAGATGGAAGACTCCCTAACTCTTTTTATGAAGCCAACATTATCCTAGTCCCAAAATCAGATAACGACATAACAAAGAAAGAAAACTTCAGGCCAATATCACTGATGAATATAGATGGTAAAATCCTCAACAAAATACTGGCAAACCACATCCAGCAATACGTTAAAAAGATCATCCACCATGACCATGTGGGATTCATCCCAGGGATGCAAGGATGGTACAATATTCACAAATCAATAAACATAATACATCACATAAACAAAATGAAAGACAAAAATCACATAATCATATCAATAGATGTGGAAAAGCATTTGATAAGGTACAGCACCCATTTTTTATAAAAACACTCAGCAAAGTGGGAATAGAGGGAGCATTCCTCAACATGATAAAGACCATATATGAGAGACCTACAGCCAACATCATACTCAATGGACAAAAACTTGGAGCTTTCCCACTAAGATCAGGAACAAGAGAAAGCTGTCCACTTTCACCACTCCTATTCAACATAGTACTGGAAGTCATAACCACAGCAATCAGACAAAAAAAAGAAATAAAAGGTATCCACATTGGAAAGGAGGAAACAAAACTGTCACTGTTTGCAGGTGACATGATAGTGTACATAGAAAATCCTATAGATTGCATCCAAAAAACTACTCCACCTAGTGAATGAATTTGGCTAAACAGCTGGATACAAAGTCAATACTCAGAAATCAAAGGCATTTTTGTACACCAACAATGAAACATCAGAACATAAATCAGGAAAAAAATCTCATTTGACATAGCAACAAAACAAATAAAGTGCCTAGGAGTAAACCTAACCAAGGAGGTAAAATACCTGTACTCAGAAAACTATACAACACTGAAGAAAGAAATTAAGGAAAACACAAACAAATGGAAGCATGTACCATGCTCATGGATTGGAAGAATTAACATAATCAAAATGGCCATACTACCCAAAGCAATGTACAGATTCGATGCAATCCCTATTAAAGTACCCATGATATATCTCACAGATATAGAACAAACATTTCAGAAATTTATATGGAACCATAAACAACCCAAATAGCTGCAGCAATTTTGAGAAAGAACAAAGCAAGAGGGATCACAATACCTAATATCAAACTGTATGACAAGGCCACTGTAATCAAAACAGCCTGATACTGGCATAAAAACAGGCACATAGACCAATGGAACAGAACAGAGAGCCCAGAAATAAACCCAAGTCTCTATGGTCAGTTAATATTTGACAAAGGGGGGAGAAGCATAAAATGGAGCAAAAATAGCCTCTTCAACACATGGTGTTGGGAGAACTGGACAGCTACATGCAAAAAAAATGAAACTTGATCACCAACTTAACACCATACACAAAAGTAAATTCAAGGTGCTTAAAAGATTTAAATATAAGTCGTACCACCATAAAAATCCTAGAGGAAAACATTAACAGGAAAATCTCAGACATTCCATGCAGCAACATCTTCACGGATATATCCCCTAAAGTAAAGGACATAAAGGAAAGAATAAACAAATGGACCTCGTCAAATTAAAAAGCTTCTGCATGGATAGAGAAAACAGCATTAAAATGAAGAGAGAGCCAACTATATGGGAAAACATATTTGCCTATCACACCTCGGACAAGGACTTGATCTCTAAAATATATAAAGAACTCACATGACTCCACTCCAGGAAGACAAAAAACCCAATTAAAAAATGGGCAAAAGACTTGAACAGACACTTCTCCAAGGAGGACATACAGAGGGCCCAGAGACACATGAAAAGATGCTCAGCATCACTAGCCATCAGAGAGATGCAAATTAAAACCACAATGAGATACCACTTCACACCCGTCAGAATGGCCAACATAAATAAATCAACAAACAAGGGTTGGAGAGGATGCTGAGGAAAGGGAATCCTAGTGCACTGTTGGTGGGATTGCAGACTGGTGCAGCCACTGTAGAAAACAGGATGGAATTTCCTCAGAAAACTAAAAAAGGAACTGCCTTTTGACCCAGAAATTCTACTGCTGGGATTATACCCTAAGAGCCCTGAAACACCAATCCAAAAGAACCTATGCACCCCAATGTTCATAGCAGCACAATTTACAATAGCCAAGCAACCTAAGGTTGATTAGAAGCAACCTAAGTGCCCATCAGCAAATGAGTGGATCAAAAAACTATGGTACATTTACACAGTGGAATTCTATGCAGCAGAGAGAAAGAAGGAGCTTATACACTTTGCGACAGCATGAATGGAACTGGAGAGCATTACACGAAGTGAAATAAGCCAGACAGTTAGGGAAATATACCATATGATCTCACCTTTAACTGGAACATAATCAACAAAAGAAAAAAGCAAACAAAATATAACCAGAGTCACTGAAAATAAGAACAATCTAACAATAGCCAGAGGGTGATGCAGACACTGGCTGGCAGTGTCTGTGGCATTATGGATGGGATGCGAGACCAATTCACAGGGACTACCGAGTCCTGTGGAGGAAAATGGATGGCATGGCTACCCTCTCAAGAGGAGGGTGTCTTGGAGCGGCCTGGCCACTCTCTCAAGAGGACAGCACCCCGATCCTTCCCTTCACAGGTTTTTTATTGGCTTTTAATTTGCACAGGAATACAGGTAAAGTTCATTAATCATTGTCAGGCAATAAGGATCAAACAATAGATAGCATACAAAGAACTACAAGGGCTTATTCTGAGTCAGGGTCTGTTAGCTGAAGGGCTACAATATTTTGGGAAACAAACTCATTTCCTGCTTGGACCTTTATCATTTAATTGAGATCATTCTTAACAAAGCAGGTTTCACAGGAGTTTATGTATTCTTTCTCAGGCCTGATCACCTGGGGAAACCCACCCTTTCCATCACCGGGCTGCACCGCCCACTGTCATTGTTACAGGATTAAGTCAGGCAGAGGAGGCAAATAGCCAAGAAATTAGGAGACTTCTCACAAGCAGAATAAGGACTCATGCTTTGTCAAAGCCAAGGGGCAAGAGTCCATCACCCCCTTTTGCTGTAGCCCCCCACGTCCTCCCCTGGGGTTTCCACATGATCATGCCTGTCTTAGGTCGTTCCCCCCTTGGGGAATCTTACCCATCATTGGCTAACTGATCAAGCATTGGGGGCCAGTTATGGAAAAAGGAGCAGAAGCAGTGCTCCTGCCAGAGAGATAAGTGTTGTCTCCTAAGTGGTTTATGGTCCGAAGGTCACTCAGCCTTAGCCATGGGGAGGTTACAGATCCTGAAACCAGGCAGGGAGGTTCCCAACAAGAGGGGAGGGGGGGATGGGACAGAAGGGAAAAGGGTTTTCAGGAACTACTATAAAGGACACCTGGACAAAACTAAGGGGGAGGGTGGAAGCAAGGGAGGGAGGTGGGTTTGGTGGAAGTGGGGGGAGGGGTGGGGAGAAAATACAGACAACTATAATTGAACAATAAAATTTTTATAAAAAAGGAAAAGGTCAAAATCAACAAATTTGTTGAAGCAGAAAATGATAAGATATCCCTACTTTTACTTTAAAATGATTTTTAATTTATTTTTTAAAAATATTTCAGTGATTTTAGACTTTTTAAAAGATTTTATTTATTTATTTTTAGAAAGGGAAAGGGAGGGAGAAAAAGAGAGAGAAATATCAATATGTGGTTGCCTCTCACATGGCCCCCACTGGGGACCTGGCCTGCAACCCAGGCATGTGCCCTGAATAGGAATTGAACCAGCAACCCTTTGGTTTGCAGTCTGCGCTCAATCCACTGAACTACACCAGCCAGGGCTTAAAATGATTTTTAATTTAAAATGCTGTGTATAGTCAACCTGTCATCAATTAAATGAGAAAGCAAAATGAAGATATTTGCACATATACAAAAAAATTTTTATATGTACCTCACATATATTCCTTTTAAGAAAGTTCTTGTGGACATATTTTAGGGAGATGAGTGGAAAGTCAAGAAAAAGGAAGACATGGGATACCAGAAAGATTAAAACTGACCCAGCAGCTTATTAAGAAGATGGTTTGTCT
Organism: Trachops cirrhosus; assembly: GCA_028533065.1. Lineage (NCBI taxonomy): Eukaryota > Metazoa > Chordata > Mammalia > Chiroptera > Phyllostomidae > Trachops > Trachops cirrhosus. The sequence continues at coordinate 44,322,553 of CM052547.1, read as the reverse complement.
CTTTTTCTTTTTGACAAGATAAAAGAAAGGCACTTATAAACTTTGGGAAAAGCAGACAGCTGTGCAAGATAATCATGAAAGCAATCTAGAAGGTAGCATGATTTTGAGCAATTGGTAGAGTATTAGAAAAAATTTTTTTGCTGATCATTCTAGGAACATTTCTTTCAGGTGACGCTGAGTGCTGACATTGACCATGTACAGAGGGAAATGGAATCCTGGCATTTAAAAAATATCTATGCAGTTAATAATACCTACATAGAGGAAATAATATACATACTATTTAGTGGACTTTGATGTTGAAAATTAATCTACACACAATTCACTTAAGACTTAAAAACCTAAGTTGAGAGGTGAAGGTTAGAGAAATCTAATGTTAATCCTGGAGAGGCAAGGAATATTGTATGAAATTATTGATAATTGGGCAAGAAATAGAGGTCTAAGTGTATTATCTCAGGTTACAAAAGTTTAAAAAAGAATAACTAAAAATAAAATATCCAAAATTAAGAAGAGAAGGGCAACAGTGTGGGTTAAAGTCATTTTTTGAAGCAGGGAGCTGTTAGATAAAACCTTTCTGGTCTAGAAGTAGTGATATGAAGACATTATTTAGAATTATGAAGAAAAGTACCAGAGGAACAAAAGATAGACAAGTGCATATGAGAGCTGGCCTGGTTTGAGAGAGATGTAATAATTTTCCCCACAATCCCTCCTCTACTCCATGACTTTTTTAATGTAATTTACATCAATTATATTGATAAAATTTTAAACGAGAAAAAAAAGTAGATTGAAATGTTTCTACACTATGGCATCAAAAATAGACCAAAGCAGCTGTCTTAAGTGCTTGCAGTTTTGGATTAGAAAATGCCAGTTGGCTTAGTTTTATCATTTTTCTCTTTAGCTTCTAAATGAGGAAATAGAGAATGTTTCAAAATGATATTTGGTATTATTTGTTCAGAAATCATACATTGTGAATAGAAGACTTTTCTCTCCCCAAGTGAAAAGCCAAGTTGGATTATTTTTACTATATTTTCTCTTTTTACATTGATTTTTGAAGAACCAGAAAGTTTTATGTGCAATGTAAGACTTGTGTCAGATAAGGACATGTTATAGATCTAGTGGAAAATCTTTGACTACCTTCTTTGGAGAAATGTCTATTTAAGACCTTTGCCCACTTTAATCTGGTTGTTTGCTTGTTATTGAGTTTTAGGAGTTCTTTTATATGTTCTGGATATTAATCCCTTATTAGATATGTGATTTACAAATATTTTCTTCCATTCAGTGGGTTTCCTTTTCACCCTGGTTCCACACTTTATATAGGCTAAATTAAATAATACAGAACTAAGAATAAAAGAATGAAAATTACATAATGGTCCACCCCATCCAATGAGTCAACTGTGTCTATTGAATAATGACCTCCACAACCAACTGATATGTAAGCTGTCTCATCTGATCTGCTCCTTGGAGAGGCATACATTTTGTGTGTCTCAAACTTTGTTTTAAGGCTAAAGTTTTTAAAAAGTAATTACTGTACTATTTTTTAAATTGAAACAAAAATAGTGACCATTCTATCTTCTAACAAATTGAACCCCTTTACCCTTCTGATTTATGAAGTTACTGCTTTGAGATCACCCAGGACTCATCAGGGGCTCCCTCAACAGGAGTGGGAAATGCTGCTCTAGAATTTCCAGGCTTCTTACTTCCCTCCACCATTTCCTCCCTCAGACTCTGAGATGGGCCATTGACACACGTCCTCTCTTACACCTGCATTGGTGATGAGAATTTGGAAATACACTTTTACAATTTAAAAATTGTCATTTTCACCAAGGGATATCCCCTCTGCACTAACAAGGATGATCCCAAACTCAACTCTCAATCTAAGGTTCATAGGTGTCCTCTGTAGCCTCAGCAGTTGTTAAAACAAGTAAATTCTGAGGCCAGGAAAACAGAACTGCCCTGGAGAAGCTCCAAGCTGGGAGGCAGGCCCACAACAGGCACATGTGCTTGGCTCCCTGACCTGAGTCCTGCCCCAGTGATGATGGTGTTGTCCCATTTAATTAACTTATACAAGCTAACTACTAGGAAGATTCAGTGTCATTCTTATGGAAAACAAATTACCAGTTAATATTAAATTTGGGATGTTTGAACATTCTGTGAAATAAAAGTTCAACTATGATTTTGGGATAATTAATTTTAAGAAACATGACTTTCAAAGACTATAATCATATTTCAAGTGTATGCTGACTACTGACACTTGAAGCAATATTTTAAAATTTTTTTCCTTTCACAAAGTTCATTTATACATTTCTTTATGGAAATTTCTTTCTTGGTAATACATATAAAAACTTGAAACCAGATGAAGTTGACATTCTAAAGATTTGAAGTTTGTTTTTGATTCTTCCAAAAACTAGGAAAAGAAATAAAAGGAAAGCCATTTAATAACATTGAAGTAGTTTTGGAGTTCCAGCCAATACGGAGGTGTAGGTAGAAACCCTTCACTTCCTCACACAACCAAAAGGAGGATAACAACCAATCTAAAAATAATAAACAACCAGAAATCCCAGAAAATCAAACTGCATGGAACTCTGACAACCAAGGAATTAAGAAACAATCAACCAGACTGTCCCTCTGTGGAGGGAGATGGGCAGACAGAGGGACAGAAAGAACCTGCAGTAAGGGGGCGGACTGTGCGGGTGGGGCTGGCTGAACAGGAAAATGAGACTCAGAGCTGACTGTGGACTACAGCAGGGGTTGCTACGGTGGGAGAAACTCCCAGTCTCCCACAAGAGTTTGTTGAAAAGTGGGGCTACAGCTGAGAAAGTTAGCTGCATTGTTCCCTCTCTGGCCACCCTACCCTCCACAGGCAGCACCACAGCGCAGCAAGGAGGGTTGCCCTGCTCTGTTGAATACCTAAGGCCCCGCCCCCTTATAACTTAACAGGTGCACTGAGACAAAGAAATATGGTCTAAATGAAAGAACAGAACAAAACTCTAGAGAAAGGGATAATTGATGAGGAGATAGCCACCCTATCTGATGTGGAATTCAAAACATTAGTAATTAAGAGCTCACAGAACTGATTTAGCTTGGTCAAAAAAATGAAAGAACAAATGAAGACTACCCAAAATGAAATAAAGCAAAATATTGAGGGAACCAACAGTGAAGGGAAGGAAACCGGGACTCAAAGCAATGATTTGGAAGAAAAGGAAGAAATAAACTACCAACTGGAACAGAATGAAGAAACAAGAATTAAAAAAAAAATGAAGAGAGACTTAGGAACCTCTGAGACATCTTTAAACATTCCAATATCCAAATTATAGGGGTGCCAGAAGGAGAAGAACAAAAGCAAGAAATTGAAAACTTATCTGAACAGACAATGAAGGAAAGCTTCCCCAATCTGGCAAAGGAAATAGACTTCCAGGAAGTCCAGGAAGCTCAGAGAGTCCCAAAGAAGTTGGACCCAAGGAGGAACACACCAAGGCACATCAGAATTACATTAGCCAAGGTAAAAATGAAGGAGAGAATCCTAGAAGCAGCAAGAGATAAGGGGACAGTAACCTACAAAGGAGTTCCCATCAGACTGTCAGCTGATTTCTCAAAAGAGACCTTACAGGCAAGAAGGGGCTGGAAAGAAGTATTCCAAGTCATGAAAGGCAAGGATCTACATCCAAGATTACTCTATCCAGCAAAGCTTTCATTTAGAATGGAAGGGCAGAGGGCAGATACTTGCTTCCCAAGTAAGGTCAAGTTAAAGGAGTCAAGCCCTTATTCAATGAAATGTTAAAGGGACTTATCTAAGAAATTGAAGATCAAAAATATGAACAGTAAAATGACAACAAATTCACAACTATGAACAACTGAACCAAAAAAAAAAAACCCAACAACAGCAAAAACAAACACTAAGCAAACAACTAGAACAGGAATGGAATCAGAGAAATGAATATCACATGGAGGGATTTCAGTGGGGAGGGGGAGGATAAGAATATTGGGGGAAAGGTACAGGGAATAAGAAGCATAATTGGTAGGCATAAAATAGATGGGGAGAGGTTAAAAATAGCATATGAAATAGAAAAGTCAAAGAACTTATATGTACAACCCATGACCATGAACTAAGGGAGGGTGCTGGAGGGTTGGGGGTGCAGGGCAGAGGGGGCATAGAGGGGGGAAATTCAGAAAACTGTAATAGCATAATCAATAAAATATACTTAAAAAAGTGTTTTTGAAGGTATGACAGTCTTGTGCTATGGAAATCTAAGATGAAATTGAGATACTTTCATAAGGTTCAACTTTGGGGATTTTCTCCAACTTTTTCCACCCCTCCTTTCCAGAGATGTAAAGGCTGAGGCCAAGTAATATGTGGTGGCCCCCAACATCCTTAGGACATGTTCTCATTAATATTAAGGCTTCTGGACAAGTCACCTCATGCCCAGGTGGGTGGCCAGTCTCTCTCCAGCCCTCTCCAGGTCATTCTCTCATTGCCAGCCTCCTAATCTTAAATCAACAACAAAACAAAAAGAACATAACCACCTTCTAATTTTAAAAGATAAGCAGTATATGTAAAAAATAATGAGATGGCTCTACATATACTGATACACAATCTAATAATCCATTATAAGTGAAAAAAAGCAAGTGACAGGAAAATAAATTCAATATAATTTTATTCATTTTTTTTAAAAATGTATGTGTATGCATGGTTTTAAACAATAAATGGAATCACACACATACACACCCTTATATGGGAGCCTTCTTTCATGGTGTGTGTGTGTGTGCACACATGGGTGTGTATGTGATTCCTTCCAACCTCAAGAAGAGCTAAGGTCCCAAACTTTCCTCTGAACATACCTTACCTGGGAATGTTCTCAGTTTAGTGTGGTTCTCTCTGTGCCCCCAGCATTGCCATCAGCCTGTCTCCAAAGCCTGCCAGAGGACCCAGTTAGAGTCATCTTGGGTCTCCCCAAGTCTACCTGCCACCCAAGGTGTTATAGGATGGACACAGCTACAGAAGGAAATTGAGGCATAGAAGAATTCAAGTTTTTGCCAACTTACACCTTCTCCTGAATTCAAAAATGTTGGCCCTAAGAGGGGGGCTGTTCCCTGGGTAGGTGTGAACCATTGGTGTCCCCACCTTTGTTTAAGCTGACTCTCCTCAGAATCTCATCACCTGCCCCAAAGTTCCCCTCTTCTAGCCCACATGTGAACCTCCACACACATTTTCTAAACTGCCCATTCCACTGCACAGAAATATTTAGGACATGTCCCATTTCTTCTGGAGGTATCTACTGGACCCCTTTACTTTGTAAAATTGCACCTCCTTTTCCACTCTAGGAAGTGCTCAGAATAAAATACTTTTGGTTTTGTGATTCTGGTGAGTGAAGAGTAGAAGGCTGAACCAGTTTTTCTAGGAGTGTAGGGGCAGGGCTAGGGTGAAGGATTATCTGTCTGTCTAATTTATAAATACTCTGAGAGAAGCTGGAAGGATTCGTGGGAGACGAATAAGATGGGAAGAGGGTGTGTGGAGCTCTCATTCTCACTCTATGTATTTCTGTATTGTTGAATTTTTTTTAATGAGCATGAATTCATGTTTTATTTGTGCAATAACAAAAATAAAAAAATAGAGGCTTAATTGGTTAAATGAGTTGTGGGTTTATGTCTAAATTTTCTATTTGCCTACTTTTTAAGGACCAGGGATAATTTCTGAAGTAAAGACATCATGAAAAATAATGCAAAACAAGGTAAGGGAGATTCTGCCTGTACAGGGCTTTCTCAAACATGGTGGTATTTGTGCCCAGATAGTTAAGTTTAGTGGCAGCCTACTTCCAAATCACTTCAAATATGTAAATATATAAGGAAAGCAAGAAACCCACTTCATTGGAAAGACACACACAGGCTGAAAGTAATGGAATGATAAAAGATACTTCATACAAATGGTAACAAAAAAAACCCTGGAATAGCAATATTTATATCAGAAAAAATAGACTTGAAAACAAAAGCTCTAACGAGAGACAAAAAGAGACATTACATAATGATAAAGGATCAATCCAAAAAGAGGATTTACCCTTGCAAATATTTATGCATTCAACACAGGAGCACCTAAATATATTTTAACAATCTTGATGGACATAAAGGGAGAGATGAACAGTAATACAGTCATAAGAGGGGACTTTAAATATCTCATTAACATCAATGGATAGACTTTTAAGACAGAAAATCAACATGGAAACAGTGACCTTATGACACATTAGATTGGATGGATTTAACTGATATTTTTAGAGCATTTCACCCCAACACCACAGAACATTTAAAGGGCACATGGAACATTTTCCATGATAGACCACATGTTAAGCCACAAAACAATTCTCAATAAATATAGGAAGATTGAAATCATATCAAGCATCTTCTCTGACCACAATGGCACATAACTAAAAATCAATTGCAAGAAAAAAAACACACACACAAACACATGGAAGCTTAATAACATACAACTTAGCAATGAATGAGTTAACAATGAGATCAAGGAATAAATCAAAATATATCTTGACAAATGAAAATGAATACACAACCCCAAATCTATGGGGCACAGTCCAAAGAGGAAATTTACAACATTACAGGCCCACCTCAAGAAATAAAAAAATATCAACTAAACAACCTAAACTTACACCTTAAGGAACTAGAAAAAGAACAGCAAAGCCCAAACTGAGTAGAAATAAAATAATAAAGATCAAAGTGAAAATAAGTGAGACAATCTAAAAATAAATACAAAAGATCAATGAAACCAAGAGCTAGCTTTTTGGAAAGATAAAATAAGAGTGATGAAGCATTAACCAGACTCACCAAGAAAAAAAGAGAGAAGACCTAAATACATAAACTCAAAAATAAAACTGGAGTTCCGGTCAAGATGGCAGTGTAGGCACACATGGCTTGCCTCTTTGCACAACCACATCAAAATTACAACTAACATATAGAGCAACCATCACTCAGAACCATCAGAAATTGAGCTGAATGGAAGTCTGACAACTACAGAATTAAACCACATCCATCGAGACTGGTAGGAGGGACACAGACATGGAATGGCCTGGTCTCTCACCCATGTATGGTGGATAAAAACTCTGGAGGCATATCTCAGGGGCAAGGAGTCCCATCCCCACGGCAGGCCCCGCAGCCCAGCCTTCCAGTGCCAGGAAAATAAATCCCCACAAATTCTGGCTATAAAAACCAGTGGAGACTGAGTTGGTGAAAGAAACTTCTGGTGCCCCAAACAGTTCCTCTTAAAAACCCACACATGGACTCACCTACTCAGACTCACTCCCTCCAAGCTCCAGCACCAAGGTAGCAGCTTGAAAGGCACCAGTGTTATACAGGGAGAAACGAAAAGTGTCTGGAATCAAGCCGAGCAGAGGCCGAGGCCATTGTCCCTTTGCTAAACCTTCCCCCCCACTGAGCTGGTAAGCTGTTGCCATATCTGAGACTCCATCAAAATGGCTGACACTGTTTGCCCCACCTTTGAGATCTCCAAAGGCTCTGCTACACCTAAATTATGTGCCCATTCAAGTGGCTTTTCCATATGAATAACTTGTCTTGGCTCGTGCTTCACAAGTTCCTAAATCTTATCAAACAAGCAACAGCTGGCCTGAGTGAGCTCCTGGCTAAACACTAGCAGCAGCCAGATTAGTTTCACAGCTTGGCTACCCCTGGGAATCTCCAAGCCCAGCACAGTAGCACCCTTGTCTGATTGTTGAAAGCTCAGGAAGGGTCGAAATTGGCAAAACGCAGGATGGGGCTGACCTTGGCCTTCACAACCTGGGAAACCTCAGGGCCTGTCCACCCAGTGGACAGCTACAGAACACTTTAGAGCACTGCCATGCTGTCTCTGCACAGCTGACCCTCCACGGAGGATGGAGGTTGGTGGTAAGTGGTCACAACCAATCCTTACAGCTGACTGGCCTAGATACATCCCTTTCATTGATCTGCTAAGAGCAACCAAAGCTCAACTACAAGAGGAGGGGGTATTTAGCCCACATGAAGGCTGCACCTTGAATACTCTCCTTGGGTGATAGGTGAGGCAGTGCCATTGGACCCTGCAGGACACCTACTACATTAGGGCACACTACCAAGACATGGAATCAAAGCAGCTCTACCTAATACATAGAAACAAACACAGGGAGGCTGCCAAAAAGAGGAGACAAAGAAACATGGCCCAAATGAAAAGACAGATCAAAACTCCAGAAAAAGAGCTAAATGAAATGGAGATAAGCAATCTATCAGATGCAGAGTTCAGAACACTGTTTATAAGGATGCTCAAGGAACTTAGTGAGGAACCTCAGCAGCATAAAAAAGATCCAGTCAAAAACGAAGGATTCACTAATTGAAATAAAGAACAATTTACAGGGAAACAACAGGAGAGTGGATGAAGCGGAGAATCAAATCAATGATTTGGAACATAAGGAAGCAAAAAAGAACCAATCAGCACAACAAGAAGAAAAAAGAACCCCAAAAAATGAGGATAGTATAAACAGCCTCGGGACAACTTCAAAGGCCCAATATTCACATCAGAGGGGTGCCAGAAAGGGAAAAGAAAGAGAAAGAAATTGGAAATCTATCTGAAAAAAAAAATAGTGAAAGAAAACTTCCTTAATTTGGTGAAGGAAATAGACATGCAAGTCCAGGAAGCACAGAGAGTCCCAATCAAACTGGACCCAAAGAGGACCACACCGAGACACATCATAATTAAAATGCTGAAGGTTAAAGGTAAAGAGAGAATCTTAAAAGCAGTAAGAAAAAAAAGAAGAGAGTTACCTACCAAGGAGTTCCCATAACTCCTATCAGGTGATTTCTCAAAAGAAACTTTGTAGGCAAGAAGGGACTGCCAAGAAGTATTCAAAGTGATGAAAAGCAAGGACCAACAACCAAGATTGCTCTATCCAGCAAAGCAATCATTTAGAATGGAGGGTCAATAAAGTGCTTACCAAACAAGGTAAAGCTAAAGGAGTTCATCATCACCAAGCCATTATTACATGAAATACTAAATGGATTCATTTAAGAAAAAGAAGATCAAAACTATGAACATTAAAATGACAACAAACTCATGACTATCAACAAGTGAATTGAAAAACAAACTAAGCAAACAATCAGAACAGGAACAGAATCACAGAAATGGAGATCACATGGAGGCTTATCTGCTGGGAGAGGGGATGGGGAGAGAGGAAGCAATGGTGTGGGGTCAAGAAGCATAATTGATAGGAACAAAATAGGCGAGGGTATGTTAAGTATAGTATAGGAAAGGGAGAAGCCAAAGAACTTACATGCACAACACATGGACATGAACTAAGGGTGGGGGAATTCCTGCAGCAAAGGGGAGTAGTAGGTGTACGGGGACAAAGGGAAAAAATTGGGACAACAGCATAATCAATAAAATATACTTAAAGAAAAAATTAAAGAGGGGAAGTGACAAATGACATGAAGGAATACAAAGAAAATAACACAATTCTACAAAAAATTATATGCCATCAAACCAGACAATCTGGAAGAAATGGATAAATTCCTTGAAGCATACACTCTAAACATAAATAGAAAAAAATCTCAACAAATTATTAGGAAACCAAACTCAGCAATGCTTTCAAAAGTGGGATTTATTCCTTGGAGGCAAGGTTGATACAATATTCACAAATTAATTAATGTGATACACCACATAAACAAAATGAAGGATAAAAATCATGTGATCATATCTATATATGCAGAAAAAAATTGAGAAAATATCCAGCACCCATTTATGGTAAAAATTTTCAATAAAGTGTTAAGAGAGGGATCATTTCTCAATCTATTAAAGGCTATATATGACAAACCAATAGCTAACATCATATTTAACAAGGAAAAGATAAAGTGTTTTCCTAATGAGCAGGAACAAGACAGGCATGTCTACTCTCACCACTTTTATTCAATGTAGTACTAGAAGTCCTAGCCAAAGCAATTAGACAAGAGAAGAAATGAAAGGCATCCAAGTTGGAGAAGTAGTTAAACTGTCATTATTTGCAGATAACATGATACTGTGCAGAGATTCCACCCAAACTATACTGCGAATCTTTAATTCCACCAAAAGTCCTAGAAATGATAAATGAATTCAATGATTTGAAGTAGCAGGATACAAAATAAATATTCAGAAGTGGGCTGTATTTTTATACACCAATAGTGTGCTCTCAGAATGGGAAAGTAAGAAAACAGTCCCATTTACAATTGCATCAAAAATATACCTCTGAATAAATTTAACCAAGGAGGTAAAATATCTGTACTCAGCAAATTGTAAGAGATGGAAGAAGACACAAATAAATGGACGCATACAAGGCCTATCCAGAAAGTATTCATCCATGTAATATGAAAAATAGAGACATTTACTGAAGAAGATAAAAGAAACATTGTACATAGGACAATGACGCCTCACTTCCCTTCAAAGTAGGCACCTTGGGACCTCACACAGTCCTTCCAATCACCATCAGCTTCCCTGTCATATTTTCCTGAATGTCATTGATGGTCTGAAATCTCTTCCCTTTCAAAGGTGATTTTAGTTTTGGGAAAAGCCAGAAGTCGCAGGGCGCCAAATCTAGGCTGTAGGATGGCTGAGTCACCAAGGTGATTTGATATTTCACCAAAAAACTCTGCACGAGATGTGGTACCTGAGTGGGCAAATTGTCATAATGAAGCTGCCAATCACCAGCTGCCCATAGCTGCAGCCTTCTGAATCATCCAAATAGTTTCTCTGGAGGAATGTTCAAGCTTAATGCAAAATTTGCTGCAGATTCATTGCTCTACTCTCTCAGTCATTTTGAATTAGACAACCACACAGTTCACATGCTCACTCAATGGCATCCACCACCCCCACTGACTAGAACAGTGAACTCGTCATTGTTCACACATGCACATTCAAGTCCACTCTCTTTGGCTGCCAGGTGACATCGATGTCATGCAAACCATTCTTGTTATATTAACAATGGCTGGACTTTCTCCAGACTGACCTTGTATATTGTGCTTATGGATAGGAAGAATTGACATTGTTAAAATGTCCATAATACTCTAAGCAATCTATAGATTCAATGCAATCCCTATCAAAATATCAATAGTTTTTCCTTCACAGAACTGGAACAAATAATACAAAAAATTATGGAACAACAAAAGATCCTGAATAACCACAGTAATTGAGAAAGAATAACAAAGTTGGAAGTATCACACTACCTGATCTCAAACTATACTACAAGGCTATAATAATCAAAACAGCATGGTACTGGAGTAAAAAGAGATGCATAGATAAATATAGAATACAGATTCCAGAAATAAACCCATACTTCTGTGGTCAAGTAATATATGACAAAGATATCAAGAACACAATGGGGTAAAGATAGTCTATTCAAAATTGGACAGATACATGCAAAAAAAAAAAAAAAAAAAACTAGACCACCTTCTTACACCATATACAAGAATCAATACAAACTGGGTTAAAGGCTTAAATGTAAGACTTGAAACCATAAAACTACTAGAAAAACCATGGCAGTAAACTTTGACATTTCTTTTAGCAATTTTCTGATATATCTTGTTGGACAAGGGAAACAAAAAGGAAAACTAAACAAATGGGACTACATGAAACTAAAGTTTTTGCACAGTAAAGGAAACCATCAACTAAATGAAAAGACAATCTACTGAATAGAAGAAGATGTCAACGATACATCTAATAAGGGGTTAATATCTAAATTTTATAGTGAAATCATACAACTCAACACAAAAAAAAAATCTAATTTAAAAAATGGAGAGAGGACCTGAATAGACACTTCTCCAAAGAAGACATACACATGGCCAATAGACATATGAAAGTATGTTTAATGTCACTAATCATCAGAGAAAAACAAATTAAAACCACAATAAGATATCATCTGACACCTGTTGGATTGGCTGTCATCAGTAAATCAACAACAAGTTTTGGTTGGCCAGAATTGGGAGAAAAGGGAACCCTCATGCACTCTTGATGGAATGCAGGTTGGTGCAGCCACTATGGAAAACGGTATGGAGGCTCTTCATAAAAGTAAAAATGAAATTGTCTTATGACTCAGCAATTCCACTTCTGGGAATATATCTGAAGAAACTGAAAACACTAATTTGAAATAATATATATAGCCCTATGTTCATGGCAGCATTACTTATAATAGCCAAGATATGGAAGCAACCCACATGTCCATTAATAGATGAGTGAATAAAAAATGTTATGTTATGTGTGTGTGTGTGTGTGTGCATACTCACATATATATAGGAATACATATTCATATATACAATGGAATATTACTTTACCATAAAAATGAATGAAATCTTATTTGCAAGTGCATGGATGGAACCGAAGGATATGATAAGTGAAATAAGTCATACAGAGAAAGACAAATACCAGATGACTTTCACTTATTTGTGGAATCTAAAAAACAAAATAAACAAAGAAGAAACAGATTCACAAACACATAGAAGAGATTGATGGTTGCCAGAGGGAAAGGGGTTTGGGATCTGACTGAATAATGTGAAGCAATTCAGAAGTACATATTGGTGGTTACAAAACGGTCACAGGGAAGTAAAGTGAAGCACAGGGAATATAGTCAATAATATTGTGATACCCATGTATGGTGCCAGGTAGGTGCTTGAATTATTGGGGGGATCAGTTAATAAATTATATAATTTACCACTAATATTAGTTTAATATTTTACCACTAATATAATTAGTACACCTGAAACTAATATGAAATAATATTGAATGTAAACTGTAATTGAAAAATAAAATTAAAAAATAAAAATAAAACATAAATATATAAGAAAAGCACCCACATCAGTTTGGTCTTACTCATGAAATTCTATAAAGCTCAGCAGTGGTCAGAATCTGTTCCCAAATGAAACCTTGCTAAAAGTGTTCAAGGAGGTTATAACTGATGCAAGACCAACTAATATCACATACAAAGATGTCTCTGTATTCTATATTCACTTTTTAGAATGTTCAATTTTATCTTAATTTTTCAAAAACGGCAAATGAAAAAGTCTCCACCATAAGAATGAAATGTTGAAATATGATTAGTTTTCTAGTTTGCTCAAATAGGTGATGTGGATTAAGCAGGAAACCATACATAGTAGCTGAAAAATAAGAAACTTTGCATGTAAAATGGGACACAAACTTGCTGCTGAAACCATTAGCTAGGTAAAAGTGTTCTGCATAGCATATTTTTATCATTACTCTTTGTTAACATAGCACCATTTAAATAAAACATGAAAAATATTACCTATGGAGTGTTAACCTAGAAAGTAAATATTGAGCTTGCACCTGATAATTCAATAAAATCAAATGTAGTAAAACAAACTTTCTTGTGAATAACATCAATTTAATAAAAACAATGACAAAAAACCCTGAAGCATTGATTTGCAAATATGTCCACTTTTAATGTTGTTATAAATGGTATGAGACATTGCCTCCAAATGTGACTATGTTTATAGTCTACTTACATGGAGAGTTAAGACAAATGAGACCTGACACAGAATGCCATTTTAAGGATGTACTGGACAGCATACCTTCACACCCTGGCATGAGGGACTTCCGGTTCTAATAGTGGTCCATGATGGTTCCATAGGGACAGCCAAATTCTCTGAGCTAAGAATGCAAAATGCACACAGTGTACTTAGAGGTGGAAGCATCTAAAGAGGAAGATTTGCTTTCTTGAAGTTACCATCTTGCCATTGGTCCCATGTTTTCTAAGTACCTATGCTGTTTTGCATTCCTTGGTTTTCATTAGGTTCCAAGGACTGGCCTATGTTTACAGCAAAGTTCCAGTGTCCATCATCTAAATGTGATTTTGCTTTGAACACAATTTTAATGTGTTACTTCACAGATCCTTCGTTCACCATGTAAACCTAGTTTTGAGAACCACATGAATTTTGAAATGGATCATGCTATTAAACAAGGGAGCTTGTCAAAACCTCTTTTGTACTCTTACTTCCAAGAATTGTTTTTTAACCATTTGTCATTATCCATGTTTTCAGTAATTTTCCAGCTGTTGAATGGAGTTTCTTTTTCTTGACCCACAGCAACAAGAAAGGATGCTAGACCAATGGTTTCTCAAGCTTCCACAGTTTGAGACTGGTATAGAATAATAGCAATTTGTTGCCTTCCCCTACATTTTGGTACTTGGCCTTGGACATCTTTGGCTACCTATGATAACCAGAGTCACTATTCTGTGTGTCTTTCATTTGGTATACAAAAATGTACAGATGCTACCTGGAGATGTGGAGTCTTTTTGAGGAAGTAAAATGTTCCCAAAATGCCAACAGTCAGAAGTTTACCAAATTCAAACAAAGCCATGGCATTGTATTATGTGACCCTGAATGTAGACAGGCAAATTCAGCCTTGACCACCCAGCTGGATGGAAACAGCACACCCCTTCTCAATTCTCTGGTGCACAAAGTTCACCAGGGCAGACAGTTCTCTGGCCTCCACAGCCCACTGGTGCTAGTCACGTTGGATTAAAAAATAACAAGCAGGCGATCAATGAGCCCAGGACATTATGCTCCATGGGGAATGGTCCATACTGGCTGAGGCTTGTCTCCATTTGTGATTTATGCCATCACAACGTGGTCTGCATTTTTACATTTGTTTTCTAAAGGAATCTGACAGGTCTCATTCCAAAAATAGAATCTCGCTCCCATGGTTGAGGATCGCTGATTTAGAGAGCAGCAAAGGAAATCTAGAAACATCTGGAGAGGGTAAGTGAGGGAAAGAAGAGGAGAAGGAGGCCCAGAGTCTGGATTTCCTACTTTCTCAAGTATCTCAAATCATGAAGGACATGGTTTTTCAAAGGAAAATCAGTATAAGGTTCAAACCCACTGTTCTCAAATAGGCGTTAATAATTGCATTTTCATATGAATGCCTGAAAACATGTTTGTCCCATCAGAATTCTGTTTGCTTTGGTCAGCTGTGGCTGCTATAACAAAATAATAGACCAGGGGACTTAAAAAATAAGCATTTATTTTTCACATTTCCAGAGCCTGAAAGTCCAAGATCAAGGTACTAGCAAGTTCTGTGTCTGGTGAGTGCCTTTTTATTGGCTTCTTGCAGTACCACATGGTGGTGGAGGGGGGTGGGCAGGGAAAAAATGTTCTCTTAAAAGAACACTAGTCTCATCATAGGGGGGCCCCACCCTAATGACCTCATCTAAATCTAGTTACCTCACAAAGGCCCCACCTTCTAACATATCATCAGGCATTAGGATTTCAACATATTCACTCCCAGGAAACACAAACAGCCATCTATAGCAGGCACCAACCTTTGACTCCAGTCTCCTTCCCGGTTTCTCACTCATTCTAATTTCTCTTGGAATAATTTAACTAATTCATCTTACAGAAATTTCTTTTTGTTTTTATTATAGCAACAATATTTTCAAGGAAAAGAAGAAATAAGCCAAAATTTTGTGATATATGGTTTTATTTTGTGTGTGCTTGTCAACAAATCGAAATGTTTATATTTAAAATTTTCATCACAGAACATTTCAAGCATATCCAAAAGTAGAGAGACCAGAACAAGGAACCCCCATGTAGCCATCATCCACCTTCAACAATTATCAGTACATGGCTGATTCTGCTTCATCCCCCCAATCACCACTGAAGTATTTGAAAGCAAGTCCAAGACACCATGTTATTTCTTCAGTAAATACTTCAGTGATTATTTTAAAGAATAGCTGATATAAACAGAAAGTACAAATTCAAAGGCAGAAAAGTAACTAAGTAGGTAACGATCTTCCCTTTGTTCCCCTCCAGTCAAGCCCAGCTCCTCAGAGGTAATGATTATAACTAGTTTCTAACTGCAGTAGGCTCCCCCTATCCACAGGGGTATGTTCAAAGACTCTCAGTGGATGTAGTACCAGACACCGTATAAAATGTTTTTTCCCATATATATATAACTATGATAAAGATTAATTTATAAATTAGGAACAGTAAGCAATTAACAATAATGACTAATAAAAAAGAATGATTATAACAATATATTGTAGTAAAAGTTAGGTGAACGTGGTCTCTCTCTCAAACTATTTTATTGTACTGTACTCACCCTTATTCTTGCAATGATATGAGATGTCTAAGGACAACAAAAATTCAACTAAACTACAGAAAAAAACATCATTCAGAGCCACCTGAAATCAAGCTGAATGGAAGTCCTACAACTAGGGATTTAAAGAAGCCACATTGAGTCCTGGCTGGTGTGCCTCAGTGGATTGAGGGCCAGCCTGGGAACCAACAGGTCACTGGTTCGATTCCCAGTTAGGGCATGTGAGAGGCAACCACACATTGATGTTTCTCTCCCTCTCTTTCTCCATCCCTTCTTCTCTGTCTAAAAATAAATAAATAAAATATTTAAAAATATACATTATATTTAAGAAAATGAAGCCACATAGAGACTGGTAGGAGGGGGTAGGAGGGGTTAGAAGGGATGGAGATGTGGTGGAGATGTGGTGGTGGAGATGCAGAATGGGCCAGTCCCATATCACATGTGGCAGATAAAAATCAGGAGGTATCTCCTGTGGAGGTTCCCTCCCTGATGAGAGAGGGGTTTCAGCCCCACACCAGGCCTCCCAGTGCAGGGTTCCAGTGGTAGGAAGAGAAGTCTCCATAACTTCTGGCTGTAAAAACCAGTGAGTATAGAGGCTGAGGGAGATGGAGCCTTCTGGAGTCCCAGGTATTTCCTTTTAAAGGGCCCACACAAGGCCTTACTCCAACTTGCTCCCTCTGAGATCCATCATTAGAAGAGCAGCTTGAAAGTCACCAGAGACATATGGGGAGGAACTTATTTGTCTGGCATGGCTAAGAGCTGGAGAGGCAGCTTTCTCCCAGGCAGAAGTGCTGGCAGATGCCATTGTTCCTTCTCTGAGCCCTTCCATACAAAGCTGGCAGACTTGTGCCATAGCTGAGTCTCTATCAACCTGGCTCACATGGTTCATTCTACCCTGGATATTCTTTGAGACTCCCCAACTCACCAACTTTGGAACCCAACAAAGCTGTTTCCAATGGATTTTTCATACAAATGGCCTGTCTTGACTCATGCTTCAGATTTACCTAAAATCTCTCAAACATATGATATCTGGCCTCAGCACAGCCTGTATCTCTCACTAAGTGACCTCAGGAGCTCAGCACTAGCAGCAGCCAGCTTTGGTTCACAGCTTGGTGTCGCTTGGGCAACTCCAAGCCCAGTACAATCAGCAGTCATCTGCAGATTGCTTTGTAGCTCATGCTGGGTGGCCGCAGGCAGAACACAGGTGGCAGCAGACCTTAGCTTAAACCTTTCAGGAGGCCCTAGAGTCCGCACACCAAGTGGACAGCTTTTTAAAAAAATGTTAATAACATATTTTATTTAACCTGATACAGAGTTAGGCAAAAGTAGGATCACAGTTGATCATATGGGAAATAACAATAATAAGTAATAATAAAAGAGTCAACTACTTTTTAAAAAATTATATTTCATTGACTATGTATTACAATTGTCCCAATTTTTCCCCCATTGCCTCCCTCCACTCAGCACACCTCCCTCCCTCAGGCAATCCACACATCTTTGTTCATGTCCATGGGTCATGCCTATAAGTTCTTTGGCCTCTGCATTTCCTATATAGTATTTTACATACTCATGACTATTCTGTAACTACCAATTTGTGCTTCTTAATCCCTTCACTTTTTCACCTATTCCCTAATTCCCCACTCTCATCTGGCAGCCATTAAACCATTCTCCATATTCATAATTCTGCTTCTGTTCTGCTTGTTTGCTTAGTTTGTTTTTAGATTCAGTTATTAATAGACATGTATTTATCACCATTTTATTGTTCATAGTTTTGGTCTTCTTTTTTGTAAGTATCTTTAACATTTCATATAATACTGGTTTGGCGATGATGAGCTCCTTTAGCTTTTTCTTGTCTGGGAAACTTTATCTGCCCTTCAATTCTAAATGATAGCTTTGCTGGGTAGAGTAACCTTGGTGTTAGTTCCTTGTTTCTCATCACTTTGATTATTTCTTTCTACTCCCTTCCAGCCTGTAAAGTTTCTTTTAAGAAATCAGATGACAGGGTTATGGGAACTCCCATGTAGGTAACTAAGTGATTTTTACTTTCTGGTTTTAAGATTCTCTCTTTATCTTTAACCTTTGACATTTTGATTATTATGTGTCTTGGCGTGGACCTCTTTGCAACCATCTCGTTTGGGAATCTCTGTGTTTCCTGGACTTGCATGCCTATTTTCTTCACCAAATTAGGGAAGTTTTCTTTCATTATTTTTTTCAAATAGATTTCCAATTGCTTGCTCTTTCTCTTCTCCTTCTGGCACCCCTATGATGCAAATGTTGGTACACTTGACGTTGTCCAAGAAGCTTTTTATACTATCCTTGGGTTTTTTAAATTTATTTTCTACTTGCTGTTCTGACTATTTTTCTTTTTTCCTTTCTTTCTTAGGTTCCAAATCATTTACTTGATCCTCAGCTTCCTTCCCTCTACTGTTCATTGTCTGAAAATTGTTCTTTATTTCAATTAGTGTATCCTTCATTTCTGACTGAATCTTTTTTATGCTGTTGAAGTCCTAAGTTTCTTAAGCATCCTTACACCAGCATTTTGAACTTTGCATTTGATAGATTGCTTATCTCTATTTTGTTGAGTTCTTTTTTGGAGTTTTATTCTGTTCTTTCATTTGGGCCATGTTTCTTCATCTCTTCATTATGACTGCCTCCCTATGTTTGTTTCTATGTATTAGATAGAGCTGCTTTCACTCCCTGTCTTGGTAGCATGGCCTAATGTAGTAGGAGTCCTGTAGGGTCCAGTGACATGGCCTTCCCTATCACCCAGGCTGGGTACCCGAAGTGCACCATCCATGTGGGCTGAGTACACTCTCCTCTTGTAGTTGAACTTTGATTGCTATTGGCAGGTCAGTGGAAGGGATTTACCCAGGCTACTCAGCTGCAAGGACTGGCTGTGACCACTGACCACCAAACTCCACCTGCATGAAAGATCTTCTGTGCAGGGGCCCTCGCCACAGAGCAGGGTTTTTTAAGGAGCACTCTGGTCTGCCTGTGTTCTGTCTGGGGCCACTTGATATAAGCTATAAAGTGATGTGTAGCTGGATGCTTCTTGTGCTGTGCTTGGAGGTGCCATAGCAGGGCCAGGCTGTGAAGTAAGGCCAGCTGCTCTTAATGACAGGCCTGAGACCACTTAGCAAGTTACTGGGGCTTGCTGACACCAGCTTCTGCTTGTTTGAGAGGACTTAGGAAGATCAGAAGCATGAGCCAAGACAAGTCATTAGTATGGAAAAGTCACTGTTAAGAGCTTGGGTGGGCCTATAAGTTGGGTGGGGAGGAGTCTTGGGGAATCACTGGGGTGGGGCAAACATTGTGAGCCAGGTTGATGGAGCCTTAGATATGGTGGGTGCTATACTCTGTGGCTCTGTGCGGGGGTGGTTCAGAAGAAGGGCAATGGCTTCTGCTAGCAGTTCTGTCTTATAGAAAGCTGTCCCCCAACTCATCATGGTGCCCAACACTTTGGTTCCTTCCCATATGCCACTGGTGTCTTTCAAGTTTCTGCTCCAGTGCTGGAGCTCAGCTAGAGTGAGTCTGAGTAAGTTCGTGTGTGGGCCCTGTAAGAGGAATGCCTGGCAATCCAGCAGTCTCTTCCACTGACTCAATCTCCACTGGTTTTTACAGCCAGAAGCCATGGAGACTTATCATCCTGATACAGCAACCCTGGGTGGGGGACCTGGTGTAGGGCTGGGACCCATCCCTCCCAAGATATCCCTCCTGATTTTTATTCACAACACACGGGTGTGGAACCAGCCCAAAATGTGTCTTAGCATTTCCATGTCTGTGCCACACCTACCAGTGTAGATGATGTGGTGTCATCTAATTCTGTGGTTGCAGGACCTCCATTCACCTCAATTTGGGTCAGTTCTGAGTGATGGTTGTTGTACTATTTAGCTGTAATTTTGATGTCATTGTGTAAGGAGGTAGGCTGTGTTTCCCTAAGCTGCCATCTTGGAGATCTCTTTGCCCCAAGAATAGCTTCAGACCATGTCAAAGCACAACAAAACCACCTCCACAAGAGACACACTCAAGAGGCAGTATCAGTAGGCAACAGAACCCTACTGAGGTAAGTCCTGCTCTATGGGGTTGGCCCCAGCATGGCTGATCCTCCTCAGTGATTACAGACAGCTCTTACAGCCAATGGGCCTGGGGGTAAATCCCTCCCTTTGAGGTGCCAATAGTATCAAGGCTCAACTACAACAAAAGGGGTGTACACAGCCTACATGGGGGGTATACCTGGAGTACACAGTTCAGGTGAATGAGGAGGCTCTGCCACTGGACCCCACAGGACACCTACTACATAGGCCACTCTACCAAGCACAGATATACCAGCTCTGTAGCAGCTCTACCTAAAACACAGAAACAAATACAGGGAAGCTGCCAATATGACGAGACAAAAAACATGTCTTATATAAAGAACAGAAAAAAATCTATAGAAAAAGAACTAAACAAAATGAAGATAAGCAACCTACCATATGCAGAGTTCAAAACATTGGTTATAAGGATACTTAAGGAATTTAGTGAGGACCTCAACAGCATAAAAAAGATCCAGTCAGAAATGAAAGATACACTATTTGAAACAAAGAAAAAATTACAGGGGAGCAACTCTACAGTGGATGAAGCTGAGAATCAAATCAATGATGTGGAACATAAGGAAGCAAAAAACAACCAATCAGAACAAGAAGAAAGAAAGAATCTAAAAAGAACAAGGATAGTATAAGGAGCCTCTGGGACAATTTCAAGCATACCAACATTCACATTGTAGTGGTACCTGAGAAGAGAAAGAGTAAGAAATTGGAAATCTATTTAAACAAAATAATGAAGAAATCTTCCCTAATTTGGTGAAAGGAATAGGCATGGAAGTCCAGGAAGCACAGAGGATCCCAAAAATGATGGATGCAGAGGCCCACTCCAAGATACATTATAATCAAAATGTCAAAGGTTAAAGATAAAGAGAGAATCTTAAAAGCAGCAAGAGAAAAGCACTTAGTTACCTACATGGGAGATCCCATAACACTGTCAGCTGATTTCTCAAAAGAAACTTTGCAGGCTAGAAGAGATTTGCAAGAAATATTTAAAGTAAGGAAATCCAGGGACCTACAGCCAAGATTGCTCTATCCAGCAAAGAAATCATTTAGAGTAGAAGAGCAGATAAATAGCTTCCCAGTCAGGAAAAAACCTAAAGGAGTTCATCATTACCAAACCATTATTACGTGAAATGTTAAAGGGACCTATTTAAGAAAAAGAAGACCAAAACTATGAACAATAAAATGGCAATAAATACATATCTATCAACAATTGAATCTAAAAAGCAAACTAAGCAAAAGCAGGACAGAGACAGAATCATCGATATGGAGAGTGTTTTGATGGCTGCAGATGGGAGTGGGTGTGAGGGAATGGATGAAGTGAGGGGATTAAGAAGTACAAATAGGTAGTTATAGAATATCCATGGTAATATAGAGTACAGTATAGGAAAGGGAGTAACCAAAGAATTTATATGCATGACTCATGGACATGACCAAAGGTGTGGGGATTGCCTGAGGGTGTGGGGTACTGGGTGGAGGGGGACAAGGGGTGAAAAACTGGGATAGCTGCAATAGTATAATCAATAAAATATAATTTTAAAAGGGATTTCTTCTAAGAAATTGGCATCCAAATAGATAGACTGACTCATGTGTCATTGATGGCAACACTGGTGAGAGTAGTAAGATTGGACTATATACTAAGCTCAATGTAGATCAATTAATATTTGTGGCTTAATTGATCCTGGAGCTACTTAAGATGGAGGTTACTCACTACTAAATTTTTTAGTTACCCATTTATACCACTCTGTCTTGGTCATACACAGAATGTAAGAACTAGAAGGGCCCTTAGCACAAATTTAGTCAAGCCCTGGGAAGTGAGAGAATTAAGATTATGGCAGTCAAGCTGGTGGAAAAGGAATGAGAGTCTGGTTCTCCTGCATCCACAGTCTGTCCACTGTGTCTCCTATATTCTTCTCCAGCCTGTTGTGCTGGAGCTCATTTTGCCTGCATTAGACACATCAACATTACCGATAACTGAGGGCAGACACTGCATGCTCTTAAATATGCTTTTGGAGAATGAACCCTTATGGTGTTCGATGGAGCAGCCAATAGTGTTTTACATGCCACAGCTGGCCTTAGAAAATTCTTCCCAGGGTTCAAGACATTCTCAAACAGCTCCCTTCCAGCAAAACATAGCCAAGGTCCCAGAATGGACTCTTCTCCTTTCTACTCACTGCAGTCCACCTTAAGCTTAGAATGCATTTGTGCCATGCTAAAGAGTGTATGAGGCTCCCTTATATCCAACAGTTTATGTGCTCCTCCTCTTTCAGGTGAATATTTGTAACCTTGGTTTTACATAAAAGAAAGTGAGATTCAGACATTCTCAGTCACAGGACCAAAGCCATGTGGTCAGTAAGGGGCAAAGCTAGGGTTTCAGTGATGGCCTGTGGCCCCCAGCCCAGTGCTCTATGTTCACATCACAGCTGGTTCAAGTACAAAAGTGGGTAAATGTCCCTATTTAATGAGAATGTATAAAACTTGACCACTGTTTTGGAATCCCGTAAACACAGTATGTTGTTTGCTTTGGCACAAATTTTAATTTAGTAATTTGGGAGAGGGCATTTCCAGCAAGGAGAAAAGTGGGTGGTAGAGAATTAAAAGAGTTTATATTTCTGGAGCATGAAATGGGGAGCAGGCAACAGTGAGAGCAGAAGCTAGCGAGGTGGCCATAGCCAGTTCATGGACCACAGCTTTTACACCACGAAGAACTTGGATTTTATCTTCTAACTAGCAGATGAGACATGAAGATTTTAAGCGAGGAGTAATATGGAAATATTTGCATTTCACAGAGGTCATTTGGGGGCCCATGAGGATGATGGATTGAAGGTGCCAGAACCAGAGGCAGAAGGGCCAGTTGGCAGGCTACATACACTTCAGAGTAATGAGAGATGGGAGAGGCAGAGGTGGGAAGAAAGGAATGCATGGCCCCAAGGCTCAAGGCACAGAGCCCATGAGAGAGGCAAATTTATTTGCACTATCTCCTAATGTTATAATGCAAGATGTGGCATTGTTCTCTGTTTTTTTCCCCCAATAGCACTGACTTCATTCCTGTTAAATCTCCTGAAATGGTATCTGTTGCATTTCAATGCTCATTAATGTAAATGGCTGAGCAAACCCTTTTCACTGGGTACTCAGTATCCCACATAGTTAAAAGTCACGATACAGCCTAGGACACTCCCACACCAAAACAGTACTTTATTTTGTAAATGTAAACCCATTATTATTCCCATGTTATAGTTTTTCAACTGTCAAGTATACAAGGTAAAGAAGAAAATTAGTTAGACGGGGGTCCCATCTGGAAAATACATTTCCTAAGCTCCATATACTTGTTCCAAACTGCTGGGCCCCAAGTCCATCTATGAACTCCAGGGTTGCGGGTATCATGTGCAGCATACTGAAGCTACACTACCCCCATAGTTTCTTAATGTTGTATAAATCAAGTCAACCAATGTGTCAACCTGTAACAGAGTGGGCACTTTTAACTGAACATGGCAAAATATTCAGTCTTTTGAATTTTACATCATCATTTGATACTAAACAATGAAGCAAATCTCGACAGTATATATTAAAACAGCTTTGCATTTACAAAAGATTGTTTCCCATACTGATTAATCCAGGGAGCTAACTCACTGGTTTATGCAGCTTTATTAAAGAAAAGTAAATCAATTACTAGTGGAGCTATTAGTTGATCACTCACTCATTGACAACCTGCATCTTTTATTCAGTGCTCTACTAAACAGTGTATTGGGAGATAGATTAACTAATAGCTCCAAGTCTCCTAACAATTTAAATGAAAGTTACAAAATGTTTGGGATCCTATTTTGAATACAAAGGGTGTTTGACTTCTAATTTCCATTCTCTGTGGCACAACAAGGTCATTCCTTTATTGACATACATAAAATACATCATATTTCCTGTTCTGTTGATTCTATAAATTCAATACTAATTCTCCAGCCACATCAGTTATGAGCATAAAGTATATCATGTAACCTCAGATCTCTAACAGTGGAGAGCTTAAAGAAGAACAGTGCTGCTAGAACAATGCTGCTTCCTTTGATGTGACAACTGAGCATCCATCTCCCTCCCCCTCAGGTGACTTCTTCAGCGTGTTAGGGCAGTGAGGAATGGTTTTGGTCTCATAAGCAAGTTAAAGTAAAGACACTGGCCACATAATATACATGCTCCATTTTAAAATTCTGAATATTGGGCAACTGCTCTCTTGTAACTACAGTTTCTGAAAGCAGTTACTGTCCAAACCTGGAAGAACTTATGTTTTCTCAGATGAGCATGTGAATGAATGGAGGGAGGTAAACAAAAAATAAAATAAAATAATATGAGGTCTGATAGGGGAGTAGCCAGATAAGAAAATAAAAAAAGGAACAGCAGTTTGAAGTTTATTCCAGCTATAATGCAGGTTATTCTGACTGAAAGGTAGCAGCACATGGCATACTTCTGAGTCCATTCCCAAGATGTTCTGTTGTACTTACGTCTGTCTGTTTTATAGATCCGTGCAGTCTCTGGCACTAGGGGGTCATCTAGGTTTGGATCACATAGCGGTGAACAAATGGATAGAAAAACTTGAGAAACAGTTAAAGAGGGGACCACTGTGATCTTAGATTATTGAGACAAAAGCTGCCATTACTGTTAATATTGGATGATAAATTCTTGTAAATGCAATATTAGGTGGTTTGAAGGGGTAGTCTGTAGGAAAATGAATTGTCAAAAAGAATACACCGCCTTGATGTGGACTGTCATTAGGTCCCATAGCTGTGGCTTGCCAATGAAACATATCGTCCCCAGCTGGATCTACAGTACATTGTGTTGGAAGGTCATGGGCCAAATCACTAAGTTCCTTGTCAATCTGATGCAGCACCATAGTCTCTGCTTTGTGTATGGCTTCTCCCTATCTTGGTGTGTGCGCAAAGGTCTGGCCAAAATGCTTGATTATCTTGGCAGCAGGGAAGAATTGTCTGTTTCTCACCGGCTCTGCCAGACACAGGTGCTGAGAGGCCAGAGCTTCCCTTAAGCTGAGGCTCCAGCCTCCTCCCCACACAGCAGCCGGTGCCTCCCTAGCACAGGACTTACACACATGACACAGCCATAAGATCTGGTTTAATTTTTCTTGAAAAAAATTTAGGACATAATGAACATATGACCAAATGCGTAGGTGTCAATGTTCAGCCTGATAAGTTTTGACAACTGTATAACCCATGTGACCATCAGGTAACTCCAGGTGCAGACACTGTGAGAAGTGAGCAACATTTAACACATTTTTTTCCTGCCACTCATCTAAGACACATTGCCTTGGAATAATGCCAGCATTATAGCCTTCTGATTTCTTTATTTTCTCCAGTCTTCTGGGTGACCCCAGAGAAATTATGAAGGGGAAAGGACAGCAACAAACATCAACTGAGCACCAGAGTAAAGTGCATGCCAGGTGGTGACAGTATCATGGCACGGAAATCTCTCTATGACACAGCCTTACAACCAAACCGTGAAGCAGGAATGATAGAAAAGCTGTCCTCAGAGGCTGTACATGTCCTTAGACAAAGCAATTAAGGAGGCTCCCGGCAACCAAAAGTGAACAGCTAGAGGTCAAGTACAATGGACATTTCTTAGAAACTCCCTGTTCAGTGTTCAACCATAGGAGCTCCTGGCAAGGCCCTCTAAAGCAGTGATGAAGCAGTGTTTATCACATCCCTGTAGCACAGAGATCAGTAGGGAGCTTGGCTGAGGTCAGCGATGGTCAGAGGTAGAGGCCACCATGCAGCTGTGCAAGCAACAAGCCAAGGAGGGATTGAGGGACAACGATGTTTCCACATCACGTGAAAGGTCCTGAGGTTCCCTACATTAGGGTCTTTAGGTCCAAAGCTGCAGTGACACTAATGTATCTCCAGGCTGCAGCTACTATGGAGTCCTGTGCTCAGGAAATTATAAGACACTGAAGAAAGAAATTGAAAAAGATACAAATGAGTGGAAGCACATACCGTGTTCATGGATAGGAAGAATTAACACCATTAAAATACCCGTACTACACAAAGCAATTTATAGATTCAACACAATCCCTATCAAGATTCCAATGATATATTTCACAGAACTAGAACAAATATTTCAAAAGTTTATGTGGAACCACAAAAGGCCCCGCATAGCTATAGCCATCCTCAAAAAGAAGAACAAAGTTGGAGGAACCATACCACCTAATATCAAACTATACTACAAGGCCCTAGTAATCAAAACAGCATGGTACTGGCATAAAAACAGATGCATAGATCAATGGAACAGAATAGAGAGCCCAGAAAGAAACCCACACCTTTATAGTCAATTAATATTTGACAGAGGAAGCAAGCTCATACAATGAGCTAAAGATAACTTATTCAATAGATAGTGTTGCGAAAACCGAACAGATATGTGCAGAAAATTCAAAATAGGCCGGCCACCTTTCTTACACCACACACAACAATAAATTCAAAATGGATCAAAGACTTAAATGTTAGACGCAAACCATAAAAGTCCTAGAAGAAAACTTAGGCAGCAAAATCTCAGACACTGTTTTTAGTAATATTTAATAGGAAATGTCTCCCCATTCGAGGGAAACAAAATAAAAAAATAAATAAATAGGATTAGATCAAACTAAAAAGTTTTTGCACAGCCCAGGAAATGATCAACAAAATAAAGACAACCCACAGAATGGGAGCACATATTTGCCGATACATCTGACAAGGGGTTAATATCCAAATTTATAAAGTACTTACAAAACTCAACACCAAAAAAAAAAACCCCAATTAAAAAATGGGCAAAGGACCTGAAGAGACACTTCCCCAAAGAGGACATACAGATGGCCAATAGACATATGAAAATGTGTTCAATGTCACTTATTAACAGAGAAATGCAAATTACCACAATGAGATACCATCTCACACCTGTCAGAATGGCTACCATCAATAAATCAACAAACAAGTGCTGGCGAGGATGTGGAGAAAGGGGAACACTTTTGCACTGTTGGTGGGAAGGCAGCCTGGTGGCAGCCACTGTGGAAAGCAGTATGGAGTTAAATCAAAAAATTAAAAATGGGTCTGCCTTTCAACCCAGCAATCCCTAAAAAAAGAAAGAAATGGAAGGAAGGAAGGGAGGAAGGGAGGGAGGGAGGGAGAGAGGGAAGGAAAGAAGGAAGGAGGAAAGGAAGGAAGAAAAAGAGAGAGAAAAAGAAAGAGATGTTTAAAGCCTGAAAGTTGTAGGCAGAAGGTGACTAAATGTTGTCTGAAAGGCCTGTTTTTCTTAACAGCCCGTGAGATGGCTCAATTGCCAGGTCACGTTCACTTGAGTTATACCAGAGTGCTCAGAGTTTGTTTCATTTTTTTATCTTGATGACAGATTTGGTATTTTTAAAATGTCACAGAACAAACAGAACTATAAGTTATGCTTCATACTTGTTGGGCTTGTTTTATGTTCTTTTGACAGTTCCAATAGGGTCCTGCTGTTAAAAAGTTGGTTTTGGACTGAGAAAAAGAGAACGGTTGTCAGAGCTCACCGGGCACCTACTGGAAGGGTAATAAATACCCAAGGGCTGGAGGTGGAGGGGCCCAAAGGAAAGCAGACTTGGAAAGAATTTCATGCAAATTTGTGGTGGGTTTCTGTGGCTGATGATATTTTTTTAGTAGGATGTCAGCAAATTGGACTTCCTTTGTGATGACAGCTATTCAGAAGTGTGGATACCTTGCAGGAAATTCTCTAAAGTGTTAGTGATATATAGGACAATCCTCATAATGCATTGTCAAGTTAAAAAAAAATAGCATTTCAGTCTGATCCAGTTTCTTAAGAAAAAGTACATAGATTTGTTTAGAGAAAACAAGACTAGAAGAGCATTATATTACTTAGGATTTGGGGCTGTATAAAACAGAGACTAAAATTTCTCCAGATAAAAATAGAGATTCATTGCCAGGAAACACCTGCACAAGGATACAGGAACCATTAGGATTGATGATTATCCTGGTGTTGTGGAATCAAGTCAGGTCTAGAAGCCCCAGCAAGCAGGAGGAGCCTGTGCTCCTGAGGGGTCCCTTTGCCATTGTAATGGGCCAGCTGCCTCACATTGCCCTCTCTCTCTTTCTCAGAGCTGCTACTTGGATTTTTTGTCCCTTCACAATTTCAGCTTGTATAGGACCCATCAGGGCTGTGCGGGTCCTCTTAATGTGATTCTTTCGGTGAAGTCTCTGCTGCTAGCCACCAGTCAACAGCTTCTAGTTCTAATACCCAGGAGAGAATATCCATGGCCCATCTTGTGTGCCTCCAGCCTTATTAGCCCAGTCGATGAAAATTAGCCTGCTTTGGCATTCCTGTGCTCCCTGATCCAATTAGCAAGGTGAACGTGGGTTACTGTGACTTAGCCCCTTAGTGCTGTGGCCAGCGGGGCAATTTAAGGTGTAATCAACATGAATAACAACATGTGAACCTAACTAAAATGGAAATGATAAAGGATGTGGTTCCACACTGGTGACATGGCACTGTCCTGGAGCACAGTCATCAGTGACAAACTCCAGGTGGTGGATGCTCCTGCCCACACCTGGCAGAACCTGCAGTGATGCGGCTTCTGGCGGCTATCTCTCCACGTCAAGTTTGGGCTTCAAAAAATGCAGCAAAGAACCCCAGCTCTAACCTGCCAGGCCTGTCTGCTCAGTACTCTTGCTTCCCAAAAGACAAATCTTCATTTAAAAATGATTCAGTTATGGGTTGTTGCTTCTCCCATCCATTTTATGAACCTATTATTATCAGGAAAATCAAGCATTAAATGAAAAATAAGTTTCTCTTTTCCCCTGCTCTCAGTGAATGTTTATTTTTTCTTTTTGTCTTGACACTAAAGAGGGAAAAAGAGTGGCAGAGTCTTTTGACAAGAAGACATGGATGTTTGGTGACTGGAGGGCAGAGTGCCTGAGTGAGCGCCCCTCATGTCACTCACCAGCACCTCTCTGTAGCGACAGGGGAAGTAGCTGCTGTTTAATTCTGTCTCCAGAATTACTGAACATCTGCACCTCTCAAATTTCATTCAAAATTCCTAATCAGTAAGAAACTGTTCTTTCAAGAGGGGAGATCCATGGTACATTTACACAATGGAATTCTATGCAGCTGAAAGAAAAAAGGAGCTCATACCCTTTGCAACAGCATGGATGGAGCTGGAAAGCTTTATACTAAGCAAAATAAGCCAGGCAGTGAAAGACAAATACCATATGATCTCGCCTTTAACAGGAACCTAAACAACAAAACAAAGAAACAAGTAAAATATAACAAAAGACACTGAAATGGAGGACAGGTTGTCAGTGACCAGAGGGGAGAGGGGAGGGAATTTCAGGGGAGAAGGGAAGGGTTTACAGGAACAAATATAGAGGACACATGAACAAAACTAGGGGGGTTGGAAAGGGGAGGGAGGAGGGGAGGAATGGGTGGGTGGGCGGGCTGGAATGGGAATAAAGGATAGAAACTATACTGAATAAACTAAAATTTAAAAAAAATTAAAATTAAAGAAAAAAAAAGAGGGGAGATCCATTGCTGAAGTGTGAGCAGCCTGGCATCCTGCCACTGTCCTAAGAGTTACTTGAGAGTCTGTGCTCTGGGGCTCTTCTAGAACAAACTCTTTGTTCCAATTTCTGGTCTGGTATGAAAAGGTCCCTGGGAGGAAATCTGGGGTGTCTATTCAGAACAACTTACAAAAGGGGAGAGTTGTAAACACTCTGAAAGACAAGGTTCACTTTAATAAATTAACAATTACCTTAAAATGATTACACACTCATGTTCCTCCTCCTTACCCAGGGAGTGCTGGGTCCTGCCAAATGGACTGAGTTCTTTATAAAACTGCCAACAGCAAGGAAATTCCATGTCAAGAATGTAAAGGAGGTCCCATTTTTGGGGGCAAGAGGAACAGGGGAGGTAGCACACTGTGGAAGGCCATAGTTTCAAAGATTACAAATACAACCAACACATGAAACTGTTGGTTAATGTTTTATGTGATTCCAAATGCATTCGTGTTAAAGGTCATTCATGTGGAATTTTAAAATCAAGGTTTGGAGTTTCTTACTGGTGTTTTTATAGGTTCTGATTAGTTTAAGGAAGTGGACCACAGCTGTTTCAATAAATGTATGAACTGAATTTATACTCTTGAGCTCTGTAATGATAAAGAAGTAAATCCCACAGTAGTACAAGGTGCAAAGCACAGGTCTATCCATCCTAAAATCTTATCACTCAAATCTTAGATCCTATGTGGAAACTATTTATTAGAATTTGATCAAGTGAATATATGTCACTGTCCATCAAAGACATGACTAGATCCACAGTGTAGGATCAGTTATGACCAAATGCCCAGTGAGCATTTTGTCCCCATCATATGTTAACATTTTTATTAGAGACTGCGGGTATATAATAACATTTATGGAGTGCTGCAAAATTGATTTTTAAAGAAAAATTTCTATTCATGTCTTTTTAAAATTTAAATTTTAGTTATTTATTTATTGAAAAGTAATACATTCTCACAGCTCACAATTCAAAGTTACGAAAGGATACAGAGCCTCTGGAGGCAGTCAGTATTTTCATTTTCTTGTGAATCTTTCCATATATTTTGTTTGTATACAAGAAAATATGTACATAATTTTTCTGTTTTAAACAAATTGTAGCTTATTATACACAGTTTTATACCCTGCTTTTTTCTGTTAATAACATATCTTAAAGGACTTCTGGTCAAAATGGAAGGGTAGGTAGACACGCTTTGCTTCCTTGTGCAACCACAAGAAGGAAGTACAACTAAATCTCAAAACAAATAACACCTAGAACTGTCAGAAAATCAAACTATGGAAATCCAACAACCAAGGATTTATAAAAGCCATATTCATCCAGATGGGTAGGAGGGGCAGAGATGTGGAGATAGGGTGGAGAGGTGAGGAGACGTGGTGTGGCATAGAAAAGCAGTGTCAGAATGGGCACAGGTGACCCCACATTCATGTGCAGGAGATAAAAATTGGGAAGGACACCTTGGAAGTGAGTGATCCCAGCCCTAGTCCAGACCACTCAGCCCAGAATTCCAGCATCAGGAAGATAACCCCCCATAACTTCTGCCTGTAAAAACCAGTGGATGTTGGGGCAGCAGAAGAAACTGTTGGATTTTCAGGAAACTTTGCTTAAAGGACTGCATGGTCATAAAAAATAGCAAACTCACCCACTCTGGGATTCAACACCAGGGCAACAGCTGGGAAGGCACCAGTGGCATACGGAAAGTGGGTGAAGTAACTGGGAATGGGGCAGGTACCAGGCAAACCCCCAGAAGCCAGACAGCAGCACAAGCCCCTCTTCTAGCCCTACCCCCCACACAAAGCCACAAAGTGGTAAAGTGGGCTGCACCATCCTGACGATTACGTAAGGCTCTGTCAACACAATTTACAGGTGACTTTTACAGGGAGTCCAAGCAGCTCTATGTAATACACAGAACAAACACAGGGAGGCTGCCAAATTGAAGAGACAAAGAAATATGGCCCAAATGAAAGAACAGATCAAAACTCCAGAAAAAGAACTAAATAAAATGGAGATAGCCAACCTATCAGATGCAGAGTTCAAAATGCTGATGATCAGGATGCTCAAAGAACTTATGGAATATGGCAACAGCATAAAGAAAGAAGTGAAGATTGCACTAAGTGAAATAAAAATCTATAGAGAACCAACAGTGAAGGGAAGGAAGCTGGGATTCAAATCAACAATTTGGAACATAAGGAAGAAATAAGAATTCAACCAGAACAGAAAGAAGAAACAAGAATAAAAAAAAAAAACATGGATAGTATAAGAAGACTCTGGGACATCTCCAAATGTGTCAACATCTGAATCATAGGGATGCCAGAAGGAGAAGAGGGAGAGCAAGAAACCAAAAACTTATTTGAAAAAATAATGAAAGAAAACTTCCCTAATTTGGTGAAGGAAATAGACATACAAGTCCAGGAAGCACAGAGTCCCAAGCAAGTAGGACACAAAGAGGACCACACCAAGACACATCATAATTAAAATGCCAAAGGTAAAAGATAAAGACAGAATTCTAAAAGCAGAAAGAGAAAAGTAGAGAGTTACCTACAAAAGAGTTCCTATAAGACTATCAACTTATTTCTCAAAAGAAACTTTGCAGGCAAGAGGCGATTGGCAAGAAGTATTCAAAGTGATGAAAAGTAAGGACCTACAACCTAGATTACTCTATCCAGCAAAGCTATCATTTAGAATGGAAGGGCAGATAAAGTACTTCCCAAACAAGGTAAAGCGAAAGGAGTTCATCATCACTAAGCCTTTATCATATGAAATGTTAAAGGGACTTATTTAAGAAAAAGAAGATCAAAAGTATAAACATTAAAAAGGCAACAAATTCACAACTATCAACAACTGAATCTAAAAACAAAACAAAACAAAAACAAAAACCAAAAAAACTAAGCAAACAACCAGGACAGGAAGAGAATCATAGGTATGGAGATAATTTGGAGGGTTATCAGGCTGGATGGGAAAGGGGGGAATGGGGGAAAAGATGCAGGGATTAAAAAGCATAATTGGTCAGGGCTCCAATAGCAAATGGAGAAGTCAAAGAACTTATGTGCATGACCCATGGACACGAACTAAGGGTAGGCATTGCTGGAGGTAAGGGGGTCATTGGGTAGAGTGGGCCAAAGGGGAAAAAATTAGGACAACTGTGATAGCATAATCAAAAATATATACTTAAAAATAAAAGACGTAAAAAATATCTTAGAGATTATCCATTATTTTTTGGTAGTATTGCATTATAAGAATGTCCCATAATTCATCAGATACCACTGTTGGACGTGTAGGTCCAATATTTTGCATTACAAATAATGCTGAGTGGATGCCCTTGTACCGCATGTGTAAATTCTATCTGTAGGATAAACTGCTAGACATGAAATAGCTGAGTCAATGCCTATGTGCCAAATGGACCCCTCCCCTCAAAAGATATTGTGAAAAATTGCATTCCCATAAATGATGTATGACTGGTTTTCCATGATTTCTTCAATATTAAGTGTTATATGGCTTTTTAAACACTGTAATAAAACAATAATATAAATGGAACCATTTTAAAATGAAGTAGGAGCTGCTATCCTAGAGGAACTACATTGCATACTTTTGGAATGTTAAAAATGGGCAAAGTAACCTTTCCCGTAACAAAGTGGCCCTAACACAATGCTGTATTCCACACAACTCTATGCAAAGATAACAAGAAAGTAGATACTATGAGTAATGGACTGAAAATGAAAAATATTCTTTAGATTAACATCAGTTAGCTTATTTGCACCTATAGATATGTCTTCCTTGTATTGTTGTAATTTTTCCCTTTCATTAATTTAATTTGTTCCTCTTCATTGACATAATTGTCCTTCTTTCCTTGCCTTGCCTCCTAATTGGAACACTATTTGGGTTTCTGCTTCAATCTGCGCTTCGCAAAGAACAATTAATGCTTGTTGTCTCTCAAATTATTTTTAGATTAACACTGTCAATTTTACAGATGAAAAATGCTGACCATTGCCAATTTGATAGATGAATATGCTATTTCCATGTTTTTATTTTGTGTTCATATCCTAATTTGCATTTCTTAAACTTTGAGAGAGGTTGAGAATCTTTATAAGTCATTGGCATTTCCTGTTTCTTTGAATAGTCCATTTATATACTTTTGACTATTTTTTAATCAAGTTGTTATCCTTTTTATTACTGACTTCTCAAAAAAACTTCCCATTTTATGTCTTTTCATTGTTTATGATGTCTTTTTAAAAAAATTCCAAATTCAAATTTTGGCTTTGTAGTAAAATGTATCAATCTTTACTGGCTTTAAAAATTTTTAATTATAAATTAGAAAGACCTCCTTTACACTAAGATTAGACATTAACTCTATTGGAGGAAATTTCGTAGTTTAAATTTGTTTGTATTTAAATCTTTGATTGATATGGAATTGCTTTGTTATAAGATGTGAGGTGTTATTCTAGTTTTATTCTTTTTTAGATGGTTAGTACTATGGATTAAATGTTTGAGTTCTCCCCGAAGTTCATATGTTGAAGCCCCAATCCTCAATGTGCTAGTCTTTGGAGATGGAGCCTTTGGGAGGTAATTGGGAGGTAATTGAGAGGTAATTTGGGAAGTAATTGGGTAATTGGGTTTATATGAGGTCATGTTAGTAGAGCCCCAATGATGAGACAGATGTCCTTATAAAAGAGACAGAGCCCTGGCCAGGTGACTCAGTTGGTTGGGGCATCATCCTGTACACCAAAAGGACTGTGTGTTCAATTCCTGGTCAGGGAACATACCTACATTGTGGGTTTGATCCCCAGTTGGGGCATGTACAGGAGGCAACAGATGGACGCTTCTCTCTCTCTCTCTCTCCCCTGTCCCCCTTAAATCAATAAATATATCCTTGGGTGAGGGTTAAAAAAAAAAACACAGAAAACCTCTTTCTCTGTGTGTACACACCAAGCAAAGACCATGTGAACACTTAGAAGAGGGTCCTCACCAAAAACTTGGCCATGCTGACATCCTGACCTCAGACTTTCCAACCCCCAGGACTGTTAGAAAATAAATGTTTGTTGTTTGTACCATCCAATCTATGGTATTTGTAATGGCATCCCAAACTGATTAAGACAGTTAGTTATCCAATTGTTCCCACATTGAAAAATTCCCCACTGGCATGTAAGACCACATTATACTTCACATTTTATGCATTTGGAACTATTTTCAGACTTATGCCATAGATGTCTGTTAATATACCAGTACCACCCTGCTTTAATTACAGTATCATTTATAGTATGTTTTAATATCCCAAACCTGATTTTAAATGTACTTTCTAAGAAATTTAGTATTGGTACAAGCAACAGAAATAGATTCTAAAGAAAGATCAAGCATTTAACTGGAAGGTTGTTGGGGTAACTGCCTGAATCAAAGGTATTAAATTGGGAAGGGCAGTATGTATGTCAACTCTAGAGCATGTCACTGGTAGAACTTCTCTCCAAAAAGGTGCCTGGGTTTCTGGATGTCTATCTTCAACTTTCAAATTCTTGAGCTAGAGATAGGCTGTCCTCCCTGAGGTCAGGGATCTTGACGGCAGCTATGACTGGATGCCTGCTAATTACAACACAGAAGAGGCCACTGAGTGGTCATAGTGAGAAGGAAGTTACCCCAGGTAATGTCTACCAGAAATTTGAATTCTTGACACTATTCTTCTTTGAATCCTCAACCTTACTAACATATACATTTTTATATTGAAAAGTAAGTGTTCAAAGCTCTATCCCCAGTAATTTGCAGACTGAAAAAAAAATTCCTGATGAAAACCAGTAAGAAATGCTGATAAAACATAACCAATCTTTTAACAAATATAAAGCTAAGTTTATGAAAATTAAGGCAGTTCTCCATATCAAAAAATAAAAATGATGCTGAAGCTAAAAGCCAGATTGGCACAGTTGTTACTCCTGTCCTGGGGGTGTTGGCTTATCTCAGTAACCAAGAGACTAGAACCTTATTGGGCAAGAAGACAGAGGATGAAGTATAGGCCCACACAACATAGGGATTATATATAGCACAGAGGCCCTCCCCGCTGCCCAGGAAGTTGAGACCCGTTTAAGAGTTTCCAAAAAATATGGACTAGAAAACATCCTCCCTCTGACAATGGGAGAACAAAGGACAAAAGAACAACTCTCTATGTTGTTCTGGGCTCTGGATGGAGCAAATGTCTTCCCGAGAGTACATGATCATGAGCAAACCTTCATGCTGCTCTGTAGTTCAAATGTCTACTGATGTGTATACTTAACTCCTGTAAACCAAGAAATTCACATCAAGGTTTTCTGGGTTAGTAATCTCCAGGAGTAGCTGCAGATGCAAATAAAAATCTTTCCCGAAAGTATATATTCACAATCCAGACCTCTTAGGAATGGCACAAAGTCATGCTGAACACAAGCTCACTTTAAAACTCCGAAAGTTTAAAACATATGCAAAATGGACCACCATGAGTGAACTAGACATCAAAGTTTAACCACTGAAATTAAACACATCAGAATGCTACTCTGGCAAAACCTTTAGCTAGAGAAAGAACTCTAAGTTGTGCCACTAGTTAGTCAAAGTCATCTTGAGATAACCCAAATCCTAAAAGCTGTATGACCTTTGGCCCTGGCTCAGGGGCTCAGTTGTTTGGGGTGTTGTCCCATACACCAAAAGATTGCAAGTTCGATCCCCAGTGGGGGTGTGTACGGGAGGCAACTGATCGATGTTTCTCTTACATTAATGTTTCTCTCTCTCTTCTCCCTTCCTCTCTAAAATCAATAAGCATATCCTCCTGTGAGGATTAAAAAAGAGTTGTATGACCTTTGGAACATGAAAAGATTCAAGATTCTATCAGGTTATAAGTTCTTGAGAGTTTTTCCTAAAGACACTCCATACTTGAAGATGTCATCAGAGGGAACATAGAGAATAAGACAAAAACATAATAACCAGAGATATGCAAAGTCCAATTTTTTAATTAACCTCAATGGGATGTTCAGACTTCTCTGAAAACTTGGGAAGATGTAGGTAATGTGTGTAATTTGGACCTAAAGAACCTGGGTTATGGGACTACTTGTTGAGAACACTTTTTCCCTGACCCTGATGTTTCCTTCCCTGGCAGGATATAATTTAGTGCACATCTGGGCTTTTCTCTGCCCTATATATTTATTACCACCATCCCGACCTCTCACACCCTGGTTAGGGGACAGAGTTATAACTTGATTAGCAAATGTGGTAATACTGGGCATGCTTTTCCTCTTGGTAGTCAGTTGTCCATAAGGAACACACATTTTGTCCTACTCCTCCAGGGGCAGGCCCTGCTTTAGGCCATGTGTTGTTGTTTTTGTTTGTTTGTTTTTTGGTGGTAGTGGTGGGGAATGTCTGGCTAAATCTTTGCTCAAGTTTTACCATCTAATCTGGCCTCTATTTGTTTTCAATTGGTGTCATTGGTTCTCTGGTATCAGTTTCTACTGAAGTCATAATAAATCATAGTTAATTATCTTGCTTAATAGAAACCTGTTTTTCAACCTTGGAATGATTTGGAGGATCTAGAATAATGAAAGCTAACTAAGCTGAGACCTTTGTGAGTGAGTCAGTGAAAAGGGTGAGGGGAGGGCGCAGAGGGAAAAGTGTCCTAGGCTGATGAAACAGCATTTACAGGAGGACTGATGCAGCTCAGTGGGACTGCAGTGGGACTGTGAAATGAAGAGGTCTCAGGCGGGCCTGGCAGGCCCGGCAGGCTCGGCAGGACCAAAAGTGGGGCCCTAAGAGGCATGCTGAGGAGTTGCAGATGTATAATATGATGCACTGTCATTCATTCATCCATGAAACAGTTCATGCCTGCCATTTTAGGGTGCTGAGGAACTGTGTTTAAGGTAGTGATAAACAGGAGAAACAAGGTCCCTCTCTACCTCTATGCTAGTAGAGAAGAGGTAAGTAACCGATAAATACTTTTGGAGACTTACCTGCTGTTAAACAAATAAAACAGGGTAGTAGGATTGGGGTGATGAAGGAAGGGGTTGCTAATTTAGAAATGGTGATGGAAATATTTGAGCTGAGATCTGAATGAGAACAAGAAACCAAAATTTGCATGAAAAACAGACATAGCGAAGGAAACAACTTACATAAAACCCAAAGGTGGAATGAACTTGGAGTGCTGTGGAAGGGTTAAGCCAATAGCAAGGAAACTGGAGAGAGCTAGAGAGAATGTGGTATGAAACGCTGAGGCAGCCCAGGTTGATGAAGCTTGGAATAGAGTTGCCATTCCACAAACCCAGGGGTGCAGCATTTCACACCTCATTATTTTCTTTCAATCTAATAATATCTAACTCAAATGTAACCCCATCCCATCAAATGTCTGCCATGAGACATTCTCTGCCACCTATCTTGCTTGTCTCACATAATCCTAGAGGCAAGTTTGGGAGGCTCCGGACAATAAGGGCTGAGCTGAGCTGCTAATATTCTTTTTTTTATTTTTAAATAATTTTTTTATTTTAGTTTTTCAGTACAGTTTCTATCCTTTATTCCCATTCCAGCCCACCCACCCATTTCTTCCCTCCTCCCTCCCCTTTCCAACCCCCCTAGTTTTGTCCATGTGTCCTCTATATTTGTTCCTGTAATATTCTTAAGTTGAAACCTCTAGGAAAAGGCAACTGCAGGCTCGGGAGCCAGGGCTCGTTGTGAACTGCCACGCAAGTCTTAGACCTCTAGCCTCTTCTAAGGCATGCTGAGGCTGGGGCAGTCCTCTGGTACTATCCTCTGCCCCCAGCCAAATCCCCTAGAGCAGGTGAGACTTCTGGAAAACAAAAGGCAGGTTGTCTGTGTTGCTCTACTTCTTTCTGGGTAACTCAAACCCTCGGAGGCAAAGGAGCAAAAAGACCTTGCTACTTGTTCAAACTGAAATGAGTTGGGGCAGTGATTGCCTGCACATGTGTGTTGAAACATCCCACTCTGCTGCAGCATGGAGTATAGAAGTTAGGAGGGTCAGCAATGCAATGTTTGCCCTAAAGATATTTCAGTGGTGACTATGTCTAACTGCAGTGGCTACCTTCAATCAAGTGAGGGAATTTCTGTGCCCATGACTGGCTGGGCTTTTGCAATTCTCCAGGCTTCTGAGTCCCAGCACCAGTGTGTGAGGGCAGAAATCTTTTCTCTCTTTGCTGCTGCTCTAAGAATTCTCATCTCAAAAGAATTATTGCTGGCTCCATCCTTGCAGTACAGACTTCAAAGTAAAAGAATGTGAAATAAATTAATTTTTTTATTGGAAAAATCTAAAAGGTCTGAGCCATAGCTCCTAATACTCACAGCTAAGGGCATATCTGCTGCCTTAGGAAACCAAAACATGCTAGGTGTGGAGCAGCCTGACTAGGCCAAGTGCGCCATAGCTGGCAGCTGTCTGGGCTCTGCTGACTGTTCAAGCTTAGAGATAGTCCCTCTCAACTCTGCATCTCCAGGTTAGCCCTCTCTGCTTCTCAGCTCCACATGAAAACTGCCATGGACATCTTCAGCAAAAAAAGAACTTCTCTTATCAAATGTACTCTTTCTTGAAATAATAATTCTACACCCCCAAATTTGTCAGAGCTGTCATTCCCTTAAGTCACTCAAGCTGGTAATCTGCCTTTTTGAATTTTCTGCTCTTTAAATCCCCCATCCATCAGGCTGTCGAAATATAGATTCTGTAAAATTACGCTGATTTTTACCATGAGTGTACAGCCTATTGATCTCAATTCTAAAAATATCCTGCAAGAATTACTACAGGAGAGATGAGAGTTATTTTCCTACGCTGACCTTTCTGTAATTCCTTCCAACCACCAGATAGTTCTTGTAAGGCTGGTTGGCATCACAAGACCCTTGGAGCAAGAAGAATAGTTAATTATTTCATTTCAAAGGTTCCCCCCTATTGGAATAAAATATATTTTGAAAAAGAGCAAACTGTTATAGATCCTTTGTTTCATCAGAATCTGTAGGGACATCCAGAGAGAATGGGACATGCTTTGGCTGATCCCTTAAACATTAAGTTTAACCCTGGCTGGTGTGGCTCAGTGGGTTGAGTGCTGGCCTGCAAGCCAAAAGGCGACTGGTTTGCTTCCCAGTCAGGGCAAATGCCTGGGCCAGTCCCCAGCTGGGGGTGTGTGAGAGGCAACTGCTCAATGAGAGGTAACAGATCAAGGTATCTCTCTCACATTGCGGTTCTTCTACCTCTCTTTCTCCTTCCCTTCCCCTTTCCCTAAAAGTAAACAAATAAAATCTGTAAAAATTAACTTCACTAGACAGATATGTCAAACCTATTCTGATGTTCTATGCTGAAGTTAACAAAAAATATAATGCACTCATTTCAATTTTTTATTAAAATACTTTTTTTGTTTATAGGGACAACCAAAGAAAAAATACATAATTTTATATATTGTAGATTATGTAAAATACAATAAACATAGGCTCAGAAGAATGCATAATGGATTTAAAAATATTCAAAGAAGCTTCCATAAAAACAAACTTTAAATATGTTTATTTATATATTTACCTCATTTTTCCAGAAGTTTCATTTCTTTTCTCCATTTTAATGCTACCATGATTTATAAATAATTGTTCAAATATTCTAACATCTCTTCAATTTGTTTTCTGAAACCTTAGAAATTGTATTTCTAAATGAGGGTCTCTCCTTTATGGCATTCTATGTAAACAAAGATATTTTATTTGAATTACCAATTGATTTGGTGCCACTATACTTTCAGTAATAATCAGTTATTATTAAGGGGACAAACAGGGACAGAAAAACCTTCTAGCAAGGACATGTTTTACTATAGGAAACAACCTTTTATATACTGCTTTTATAATACTTAGTGATTTAAAATTTAGTGTTTTTTAATCTAGTTATAAAAAAGGTAAGAACATACTTTTTGATTAAAAACAATTTTTTAAATCAGAACTTCTACACAGAAGTAAATTATGCTTAGAATGGTAATAAAAGGTCTAAATTTTAGTGGAGCTACTGACTTCCCAAATGTTATACTTTTAATTTAAAAACATATTGATAGTCAAAATCGGAAATGGAATCTTTCAGGTGAACTCCATCTTTCAACACCTTATACGCCAGAAAAATTAAGCATTACACTTAGGGATAATTTCTAGTGGGAGAAACAGAGGTAAGAAAAATCAGTTAAAACATAATATGATTCAAGAAATTATCCTCCCAATGTAGGGTGAAGAAGATATATTCCATTTGAAAATTTAATAATGAAGATCTAAAAAAGACAATAAATGCAGTTTTAAAATGTTTGTTGCTGTATTTAAGGAAACATTAAGCATGTTGTCAATAAACACAGAAGTATTCCTCTATTCACAGGTAAATATAAAATTGCTTTGAAAAACTGCAAAGTTGAAATGAATCAGCTGGCTACAGATTCCTTTAAAACTTTCTCAAGTTGAAGAAAACCTTCACCTTCATTGGTATTAATGAAGAACAGGAGCTAAAATGTTTTCAAGGCGCTTTTAAAGAGAGGCATTCTAGGTAAAAGTAAGAAAAGGATATCCCAATGTTTTCCTATTAAAAAAATACATCCAAAAACTAAATTTCAACTTTACAAAAAGCTAAAGTACCTTGAATATTCACTGAGTTTATCTGAAAGAGCAGAAAAGGTATTAAGGCTTCAAACTTTATGATGGTTAATCATAATATTACATATGATCTTATAATTACTGTTCAGATAATGAATACAAAGTGTCTAAGACCATTATCCATGTTTATGCACTAAAATATTTAGACATACAAAGAGGTATTCCTAAAAAGTTACATGTAATTCAAATATGTCCTATTTGAGAAATTAATAATTTTATAAAGTTAAGAGTCTGTAATATAAATATGTTTAGATGCTTGAGGATTGCAATTTTATTACTACAAAGGGCACATAGTATCTAAGCTTATTTTTATTGAAACATTATATAAAAAGTTGACAAAATATTCTGTAGTGTATTTGAAGTTAACATCTTGAAAAAAGATTTTTTTTGGTTTCATAATCTTAACCTCCTAATGTATAACTATACTTGTTTAATAAGAACATCTGATCTAGATATAAACCTAAAAGAAAGATTACAAGATAACAAAATAATTAATGTAAATAGTTTTTAGTTTGTTTCCCATTAGAATCCCCAGCATTTTCAACCTCCCTGGTCCAGACCATGCATTCTCTTCTTTAGCCCCTCCTATCACTCATCCACGGCAGAACGTGGTTGTGTGCGCTGAGGCTGAGCAGGCGAACTCTTTGCCTGAGTGCTGCTTCACCTTTCAGCTCCACCATTTCTGTACAAAGGACAAACTGTTTCCTTGCTCTATACGTGGAGTCTGACCTAGCATTCATTTGCCATTCCTAGTGCCCTTAAAGCTGGTAACTTAAGTCAGAAAAATGCTTTAACTTCCTAGCTGTTTATGCTAGCAGTACATTTAACGGTCTCCTAGGTATGCCCTGAAATTCTTGATACAGACTCTTCATTACTACTTACATCAGCACTTTGGGCAGGGGAACAGAAGAGAAGAAGGAACTTTCCTTAAAGCTTTCCCTAAAGTATTTGTATTATAGGATGGATTCTATGTTCAAATTTTAAATTGTAAAACATAGTGAGCATTTACTTTCTAAAACCAACATTAAAAGGTCTGAAATTAAGCTTTTTATGCTGATTTTAATGAGTTTCAGGGTAACGTATTTAGATATTTACCCTATTTATAGAACAGATAAGCAATACAAGGCACAGTGGAGAATGGCATGCAACTATAAAAACTCAGTGTCCTAGGAGTAGTGCATGAAGAAATCATAACTTATGTTAGCATGCTCTAATGCTGCCAAAACAAAACACTTTTGGAATGTTAGAAGAAAATGACATTCGGCTTTATATTAGAAACCTCAGAACTTTCAAGGTGTTCTCTGTGTAAATGCTTCTCATACAACCAAAGTTGTACATATATAAAGAGGAAAGGGCTTATTGCTAGTGGACAGTAAAATCAGTATGATCAGTTATCATAATTTAACACATTGCTGGATTTGACATATTTTAAAGGTAACTCAGCACTAATTCTTTACATCTTCTTAACCTGCTCACATTTTGATTCAACCAGCTCAGAAAATAGCTTTTCATACCTTTTTTTTAAAACTTTGGTTTCCATTTCTTTGCCTTCTCTAAAACATGCAGTTCATACATTTGACAGTTTTACTACCATAGTCAATACATTCCGGGCCAATACACTCGCAGCAGGCATTATGGAACCAGCGGTATTTTGATGCCCCCATGGACTCACAGGATATTTTACACTGATGTATGGACATGCAGTCATCGAAATAAACCACAGTACACATGTGTTCTGAAAAATAAAAAATTAAGATTTCAAAGCAAGAAATAAGAAAAATATGAAATACTTTAGTACTTAGCTGAATATTATTAACAGTTATTTTATCTTAGTTCTCTTATTGCTAGTCTGCACAGAACAATGGATGAAGTACAGGAAAAAAGATCACATTTGTTAAGTAATTTGAGAAGGAAGCCAGAGTCTCCCACTCCAGCTGAAGAATGCAAAGGGCTTACTTAGTCACTTTACAGACCTAAGACTCTGATCTGAAAGTTAGTCTGAGCTCCACAACATTTGCCATGTGGCAGAGTTGTGCTTTTTAAACTGGGCATTTCTGATAAGATGTCCTGTGAAGAGAGAGTTTGCTAGCTAAAATAAGTTTGAAAAATACTGTGCTAAAGTTACTCAGAGAATTTACAATAAAATAAAATAAACTTAGGTAATTCAAATGATGCTAAATGACTAGCAATCTTGGTATTAGCTATTAGGAAATATTCATTATTATTCATAACAATTTCCAGTCCTCGTTTCCAAGCAACCACTTTTGATTGTTTCAATTTTAAGTTCTCCTGGTGGTTAACCCCATATGACTAAAGAAGGATAGGGTACCTGAAGTAATGGACAATAAAAACCATTAATAGAGAGTATATGAGAGTAGAGAGCTAAGTTATTTTATAGAACCAGTTATAGAACTGATAAATCACCAAGGGTCTGGATAGTAAGGGAGAGCTTAATGAAAAAAACTTGACTTGTTTTAGCCAGTATTAAAAGCAAAGCTACCAGGTAACAAAACACAAAATGTCACAAGGAGATGGGTGTAGTGTGCACAGGAATGCTGGCTGCAGTGGTAGCATCAGAAGACAGCA
Source organism: Trachops cirrhosus (assembly GCA_028533065.1). Lineage (NCBI taxonomy): Eukaryota > Metazoa > Chordata > Mammalia > Chiroptera > Phyllostomidae > Trachops > Trachops cirrhosus. Next base: position 44,278,645 of record CM052547.1, on the reverse strand, counting down.
GAACCACCACTGGGTATAGAAGATGGGATCTGGTTAAAGAGGGAAACTGAGGAGGCTAGCAGAGCACTATACCAGGGGTTAACAGAGAATAGGACAGGGGAGCATTTAAATCTCTAAGTGACTGGTACTTACCAAACTTACTTCATTATTTATTCAACTAGTATTTATTAAACATCTCCTAGGGAATAGCCATTAGGGACTCAAAGAGTAATCAGAGAGTTCAAGGAACTAAGTAGAAAATGGTAGACCTATAAGTGAGCAGACAACAAATCAAACTGTAGATGTGGGAGAAGGAGTAGGAAGTGGCTACCTGTACCTGGGGGAAGGGACACGTAGGCAAGGTGTCACAGAGGAGAACCTTTAGTTCTATCTTGAAGGATAGTTCATGTTTCCAGGAATTAGCTTCCTAACTATTATTTCATGAATTTAAATAATCTTTGAGAAAATTTTATGAATTATTATTTAATATCTATTATGTTGATTATTTACATTATAATCATGGGGAAAATGGTAGCAAGACACATTCCATTCACTTGTGACATTTTCTAAGATCTAGAATTTGTTTTATAAAGTACTTTAACTTAAAAGTTAATAAGAATTCTTACTTTGCGTATGATTAACAACAGCTATTTTGCTTTTCTGTTGATAGCCAAAGGTCATACTATTTTAGACAGGTAGGATTGAAATGGAGACCACAACAAAAAGCCAAATTTGAAATAAAGCACACATTGTACATGCATAATTCACCTCATGTTTTAAAAAATAACTGTAATTTTTATATTTGCTTTATTCTTCCACAGTAAAACTATGTAGAGCCTTTTATTTTTAAAAAATTGGACTTTAAAAGTTACATGCCTTTTATATTCCAAAATTAAGGTATGACCTATCCTCACTAATAAATGTTCTCTAATATATTTCTCAAAGTTGTATATGTTGTTCTCTCATTTAGTTTCCCTCCTGACCAACAGTACTCATTTGCAGGGAACTGAGTGCAGTTAGTTTACCTGGAAGTCAGATGTCTGTAATACTGACTTGCTTATAAGGAAATTTAGCTAATAACCTGGCATCATTTGTGATACCAAAGCTATTATAAAAACCCAATTTCCAAGGCTACTTTGAATGTTACCTAACGGTGAGCAATACTAATACTGTATTAGGTAAGCAGTACTGTTGCCATCTTTTGAAAAAGACAATTAAAAACTAACACAAATATTAGGACCATATATCTATCTTCCAATATAGCTTTTATCACTGAGAATATGAAGGAGTTGTGACAATATGCTTGACATGCCTCCTTATCTACTCAGGGATTTGGGGTTATTGATGTTTAGAATTTACTTAAGGCTATACAAACTCAAAACCAAAAAGCTGCTCTAAAAAGATAATCATAATATAGGTTTCACAGACCACGTAGAAAGTGAGGGGGCAGGACAGAAAAAGTCAATTGTTGGCAATTACCTTTGTCACTGGTATAAGGTGAATGAACATTATTGCTGGGAACAGACACATTTTGGTGGTGTGGTTGGTTTACAGTCTCTAAAAATGAAACTAGATTCTCATGATGCGAAAGTTCTTCTGCAACAGGAAAGGAAACGATGTTCCAATTCAACTGAGTGTCTCCTTCTGTGAGTGCCCGGAAGAGAGAAGGGATTGGCTCATGAAGCTCCTCCACCGTGCTCTTTGAAGTTGGAGGCGTATCACTATAATTTCGAGGATTACACATACCTAGGGGTTGGAGGAGCAAAGAGAATAAGTTTATTCTTCTCACTAATTGTGATGCCATAAGCTATTGTTAGTTATTGCCCTGTAATCAAAGCTCCAACATATTAAAATTATGTGACATCTAGCATTATACATATTTTTCTACCTTTTTTTGCTGAGTGGGCCTAGAAGTAATGACACTTCAGCAGCCTCAAGCACAATGAGTGCCCATGTGTTGTACCTAGCCTCCACTAAGAGGAACTAGAGGTCCTTGGAGAAAAGAGAGATTCTAGGGACGGATCAGGGAAAGTACATAATGACCCTTTTTATGCCTGAAAGGACAGTGTAATGGGATATGTCGAAAAAACACAGAAGACAAACTGAAGGGGCTCCCCCACTGGCCAAATCGATAATTTAATACTAAAATAAATTATAGAAATGGATCGCCATTTTGCGAATAAAATAGAAACTGATAAGTCCTTATGTTATAAATTAATGAGTTGGTACATGGAAGAAAATGGAAAGCTCTATCTTTTACTAGAGTGCCAACATATAAATGTAGAAGTGATTCAGATGAAGTTGTCAATGGATGGTAAGGCTAGTGGGTGGAGGTTTGATGAAGAACATATTGATGTACTCTTGGAAAACTCTCTACAAAATACTAATGTGGAAAAATCTGGCAGACACCAGTGTGACCACAAGATCAAGGTTAACACTGCCAGTGATGTACTGCATAGATTCATTTCAGTGATGTTGTCAAGAAAGTATGACAAGTATAATCATCAGTCAACCTTAGGCAGATAAAAGTTGAGGGTCATCCTATATAATGTCAGGTTTTTAGCCATTAAACTGTCGAGGGAAAGACTAAGAGACTGTTTCAGATTGAATGAGTGTGAACAGACAGGGTAACTAAATGGATAAAATCCTGAACCAGAAAGAAACAAGAGATACTGTTGAGACAGTTGGCAAAATATAAATGGGGTTTGTGGATTGGGTGGTAATGCTGTTGGCTTTCTGACTTGGAGGGCTATATGCTACTTATGTAGGAGAATGTCCTTGTTGTTGGAAAATACAGACTGGGGTATTTAGCAGTGATGGGACATCATCTGTAAAGCCTGCCTTCTAAATGTTCAAAAGAGAAGAATGATTATGGGGGTGTGTGCCCATACATGTATGTGTGTGTGAGTGTGAGTATGTGTGTGTACAGGGAAAGGGAGAGAGCCAGGGTTACTAAATAGTGGAGCAAATTCATTAATCTTAAGAACAGGGGAACTGAGGTGAGAGGATAAGGAAGTCTTTTTACCCTTCTGGCAGACTTTCTCTACATTTGAAATTATTTCAAAATGAATTCTTTTAAAATATATTTTTATAAAGAGAAAATGGAAGAATTAGAGATAGTGACCACAGAAAACTTTTTCAAAAAGGCTTGCTATAAAAGGGGGAGCTGAAGAAATGTTTAATTAGCCTCAGCTTTCAAGCTTTCCTAGCTGACACTATGTAGAGAAAAGAGCTACCCCAAAGAACCATGCCCAAAATGTAGGCTTATGAGCTAATTAAATGATTATTATTGTCTTAAATCACTATGTTTTGGAGCAGGTTGTTTAGTAGCAATAACAACTGGGATAGAGTTGTCTGGATTCTCTTTTGTAAACATTATACTTTTTTTAAAAATTGATTTAAGAGAAAGAGAGAGATGTGAGAGAGAAACATCGACTGGTTGCCTCCCATATGTACCCCAACCAGGGACTGAACTTGCAACCTAGGTATGTGCCCTGACTGGGAATCAAACACAACTTTTTGGTGTAGGGGATGATGTTCCAACCAACTAACTCAATTGGCCAGGGCAAGAACTTTTAAAGGCTAAATTATACTTTTATTTTATTTTTAAAAAGATTTTATTTTTAGGGAGAGGGGAAGGAAGGGAGAAAGAGAGGGAGAAAAACATTGATGTGTGAGAGAAACATAGATTGGTTATCTCTTGCAAGCCCCAATGGGGAACCTGGCCCTCAACCCAGGCACATGCCCCAGCTGGGAACTGAACTGATGATCTTTCGGTTTGCAGGCCAGCACTCAATCCACTGAGCCACACCAGCCAGGACTAAATTATACTTTTAAAGGCTACTGAGTATAAGGTGAAGTTTTTCTTCTTTCCCAGATTAAAAGTTTGAAAAATTAGATGAAATTTATGAATTCCTATATTGTACAAATTTAAGGAGAAGGAAAAACCATGTCATGATGTCATGTGTTTTCCACATATTTTTATTTTAAGGAACATGACCAGAGCTGAGAATAACAAGGTTATCCTTGATCTTTTTCAATATGCCTGAACTTTTATGATTTAGATTGTGTGACAAAATCATGGGTTAAATGATCAAATATGACTCCTTTGTTCACGAAAGAGGAAACAGGCCCAGATAAGTAAAATGATTTGCCCAATGTAATATAATCTAGGATTAGAGCTAAGATTATGATTCAGTCTGATTTCATGCCCACTTCTCTAATAATAATTCTAATAATACTTAGAATATGTTTATATGAATGTACATAACATATCTTCTGTCAGATTCTATAGTGAGTGAAAATTAGTAAACAGAGATGAAAAAAATAAACAACTGAGTTCAATAGTTGGAAGAGCTAAAAGAGACTCCAGAGCTCATTACAGGAGGTTTCATTATATTTTTTAAAAATCTCTTTCAGAGTTTTGTGCATTTAATAAACTTAGGTAAAAAACATTTATAATTTTAATCTCAATACATTGCATTAAAACAAGTAAGCATGAGTGAATGCTTGCTAGATCCTATTTTTCTATGGAACCATTACAAAATTTTCATCTATCTTTCCTGTTTAATTAGCATTATATTCAAAGAAATAATCACAAAAGGCTCTTCCTAGGCAATGCTGATTTGACACTCCAATTCCTGCCTGAAGCACTCTTCTAATTCTGTATTCTTTCAAGCTTGGTAAACTATGAAATCTCATCTTTCAATGATGTGTGGGGGCTATCCTGTTGGGGAGAGGAGTAACCTTTTGAAATTTCTGTAAATTCTTCAGCTGTCCATATTCATTATGTACAACAGATCAATTTCTGTGGAGAGTTATTAACCACCCATAGTTTAAGTCAGTTGATAAAACTTTTCTGGGAAGCATCTCACCGTTGTCCTGAAGTTTGTCATTATTGGAGAGCTTTTCTTTAGTTGACTAAACAGTTTATTTTTGGCGCGCTCCTTTCTTTTCATGATTAATGTGTTACTGCAACAGGGTGCTGAGCTAGAGGTCCCCAAAACCTCCACTAACCAGGCTTGGGGGAAGGGGAAGCAGAGCAGAGCCACTGAGGATTACTTTGTGTATCTGGAGAACTTGACCAGCGTTTTAGTAATGTTAATAACCGTGCCTGCTGCCCTGTGCCTTCGTCCTCTGGAGCTAGAGAGATGAGCGTGACTCGGACCTGTGATGCAGCCTGGAGGCAGCAACCTGCAGTCCCCCACAGTCCCCCCACTATGGGAGAGGCTTGGAGGAGGTTCTCCTACCTCACAGGCCACACCTGCCACACCTGCCCGGACTAACAATGGCAGCCAAGAAAGGCAGAAGAGACTTCAGTACTGGCAGGTGAAACCCTTTGTGGGAGAATTGGGAGATGGGGTTCCAGAGAAAGATCCGCACCCGGATTTAAACCCAAGCACGGGGCAGCCATGCTACCTTGGCCATGTAGTTTGAAAGGATGCAGCAGGACCCCCACCGGCCCAACAAGAGGAGGGGCCATGTGGTTTCAGATAAGAGCAAGAGCCTAGCCTAGCATGGATGACTGGGAGAAGCCGGAATATTAAAACGGATATCTGCGTAGCTAAGTTACAGGCTTCTATTTCTTTTCCTGAGAGAGGGTACCTTTGAGGGTACCTGAGAGAGGGTTTGGCAAGGGGAGGCAAGGCTGTGTGCGTTTGTGGGTGTTTCTTTTGTTTTTAAGGGAGTGGGAGTTAACAGCAGAATTCCACCATTGTTCTAAATCTGTCTAACTTTTGAGTAAATAGCTCTTTTCCTTTTCATAAGTCTCTGGCATTGGGAGTCACAGGCTTTTCTGATGGTAGGCAACACAACCCAGAGTGGTTCTATTTCACTTTGTGGCACTACATCAAAATTTAAATACTAATTATACAAAAAATTTTAAAGAAACTGACTCTGCACATGACAGCCAGAAAGGCCAAAAATCAGGAAACAAATGGTAATAATTAAAAAGGCAACCATTTCAAATCCTTTTAGTGCATAGCCTTCCAATACTATTTTCTTTCACCAAGCCAGAATCCAGTACTATCATGCTTTTGATTTACAAATACTAAACACAAACAATTTTTCTGATCTATGCTTAATTCTTTTGTATATCTGACCTGTTGTCATCATACATTTGAAAACCAAGAATATGTTACAGTATTAAATAGAATTTACTCAATGAAACCACATTTTAGTGTAGAAATTAAGGGTATGGGGTGAAAGTTACTATTTTCTTAAACAAATGTGCATGATTAAACAACAAAGTGTCCAGAAGAGCTTATAATGAAAAGCAAAATTCCTTTCCATTCCTCCCCTTAATTCCACTTCTCACACACAGCCACTTTAAAAGTCTGTTCTTAAGTTTCCCTGGTGGTTACCTCTATAAGAATTTAATAAAAATAATTGATTTACAAGTAACAGTAAAAACATTTTTATATATTATATATTAATTCTCTTAAATTAAAAAATGAAGATTGAGTTTATTTATACTACCCCCATATTTCTAATAATCATATTACTGTAATATAATTTTTTTCCTTTATAATCTTAAACTTCTAATTTTTATTCCACTCCTCTTAATTCTCACAGCAGATAAAGATAGTGGAATCTTTCTGACTTCTTTCCTTTATCATCAACTTTTCCTAACTTTTACATCAATGAACTTGATAACTACATTCTGTTGCCTTTACACAATGAAATCTTCTTGACTTACTATATGTTAATTCTAAAAGTTGGAACCAGTAAACAGCAGTTATCTTAACATGATCCTGTGAATATTGTTCTCTATAGAACAGTTGTATGATAGGATTTCCTTGTCCAATGTCATTACCAGAGGAAAATATTTCTAATTTCAATATAACATGAACTTTTCCTTGAACTCCACAAAATATTGAAAACCATACTACATTTCATACAACATTACTTATGAGGTCTTCTTGCCAAAAAAATATTAAACCTGAATTAAGCCTTTATAATTAGCTTCAAATTGCTAGAAATACAGAGGGCTAGATGGACAAGTTAAATGATACCTCAAGGAAGCAGTCCAATCCTTAATGTGAGATACCGTGAAGGAAAACTGATACTGTTTCTTCAACATACCAAATTGCATGAGAAAAAACAATGGGGGTCATTCTGGATTAAAGGAAGAATAAAATACACAAAAACCAGATATAATACAAGGACCTAATTTGGATCAATTTAAATAAAGCAACTATAAAAACACATTTGGGAGACATCTAGAAAAACTTGATCATAAACTGAATGTTAGATTATGCGAAAAATGAGCATTAATTTTGTTAGGTGTCATTAATGGCATTGTGATTAAAAATGTAAATGTCTTCCCTGGCTGGGTGGCTCAGTTGATTAGAGTGTCCATCCTGTATACCAAAAGCTTGCTGGTTCAATCCCTGGTTGGGGCACGTACAGGAGGCAACTAATGGATGTTTCTTTCTCACATGGATGTTTCTCACTCTCCATCCCCCTTCCTCTCTTTCTCTAAAATCAACTTTAAAAAAATCCTTGGGTGATGACTTCAAAAGAAGTAAATGTTCTATTTTCTTTAGAGACTGATATTGAAGAATATAGGGATAAAAGTATATTTACTATCTGTAATTTGTTTTTAAGTATTTCTGCACAAAGAAAGAAAAAGGAAAAAAGGGGATAAATGAAACAACTATGGCATATCCTCAATAATTGTGGAATCCAGTGATGGGTGTATATGAATTCATTATACTATTCTCTCCACTTCTTTGCATATGTGAAATTTTTCTAATAGCAAATCAAGTGCCATATTTAATTCCATATTCATGGACTAATATTTCTTGGAAATTTTTTCCTTGTGGACCACAGATAAGCTTATAGCAAATCTTGAAAACTTACTTTCCTTCTCAGTTATAGGCTTGATATCCTATGGAACACATTTTCTTCTCAGATCTCAGTTTCAGTCAGACTAGTTGTCTCCAAGGCCTCTCTATTATTTATAATTTTAATTTTCTGTATATTATATTTTGTCATCTTGGAAAAACCTTTCTGGATGGGGCAAGACTGCTCCTCCTAGGGTTAGCCAATTTTTGGAGCTAGGAAAGGGCACAGTTGGTAGCAAAGTGATTAATCCAGACCCATACCTCCTCTATCAGCCCATACACCCTAGGAGGTCATATTCCTTTGCCTTAATCATCCCAGGACCAGACACAAGGCAACTAGAGACACCCCTATAGGCCCAAAGCCCGTGGGGATTATTCAAACTAGATATTTCTAAACTGTTTGCTATGCCTGCCTTACCTTTCCTGTGGAAATCCCATTGAAGGCTTCAGCCTAGACTTTCCTCTTGCTCCTGTCTTCTGCTACTTGACCAAAACCTGGTGCTTTCCTTGTGACCCTGTATGGCATGCCCCCACCCCCTGCCCAGAGATCTCTGAGTTTAATGAACTTTGTATTCTGAGATTCTTCTATGTCTCCTCTATGGCCACAGCTGACTGACCCTTATATACAGCAACAGAGAACAGCCTCCTGTGTAGTTATTACAGTGTAATTGTCTTTCACTCAACTCCTGGTTAAAGCTATCCCTTCAATGCATGTTTTTCTCTTTCTTGGTCTTCTGCTCTATCTTGTTCGAATGATTATCGATTACACCTTTAAAATATGATTGTGAGAAGTCACTTTGAGTTCCTGCTGTCTAAACATGTTTTTATTTTACATTCACATTCTTGATCAATAACTTGTCAGGTCAAAGTAATTTTCCAACTGACCACTCAATACACAGACCCAGCAACACTGATAAGAAAGAAGTCTGATGGCAGTGATTCTTTTTTTTCTTTTCTTACTTCACCTCACATATCTAAGCAGTCACCATGTTTTACAGTTTTTAATCACCTTATTATTTCTCTACTGTTATTGCCTTAGTTTAAGACCTTTTTAAAAAAAATTTTATTTTCCAATTACAGTTTACATTCAATATTATTCTGTACCAGTTTCAGATGTACAGCATGGTGGTTAGACTATAAAGTACTTTACAGAGTGACCCCCCCCCAATATTTCAAGTACCAACTTGGCCCCAAACATAGTTATTATGATATTAATGACTATATTAACTATGCTGTAATTTATAACTCTGTGACTCTTCTGTAACTACCAGTTTGTACATCTTAATCCTGTCTCCCTTTTTACCCAATCCCCCAACCCTTCTCCTCATCTGTCAACCAACAGTCTGTTTTCTGTATCTGTTTCTATTTTGTTTTTTTCAGATTTCACATAGAAGTGAAATCATACGGTATTTGTATTTCTGTCTGACTTATTTCACTTAGCAAAATACCCTCTAGGTCCATTCATGCTGTCATAAAAGCTAAGATTTCATTCTTTTATACAGCTGAGTCCATTGTATAAAATGTATCATAGCTGTTTTATACACTCATCTATTGATGGGTACCTGGGTTGCTTCCATTTCTTGGCCATTGTAAATAACCCTGCAATGAACACGGGGGTGCATATATTTTTTTTGAATCAGTGTTTTGGGTTTCTTTGGATTTATTTCCAGAAGTGGAATTGCTGGATCATAAGGCAATTCCGTTTTTAATTTTTTTGAGTAACTTCCACATTGTTTTCCACAATGGCTACTCCTATTGACATTTCCACCAACAGTGCACTAGGGTTTGGTCCTCTGTACTCCACATCTTCGCCAACACATGTGGTTTGTGATTCATTGATGACAGCCATTCTGACAGGTGTGATGTGGTATGTCATTTTGGTTTTAATTTGCATTTCTCTAATGATTAGTGATGTTGAGGAACTTTTCATTCTGTTACTGGCCATCTGTATGTCTTCTTTGGAGAAGTGGCTATTCAGGTTTTCTGCCCACTTTTTAATTGGGTTGTTTTTTTTTTGGTGTTGTCTGAGTTCTTTATAAATTTTGGATATTAATCCCTCATGACAATTTGATTCTTATTCTTTGTACATGATCTCTGTGGTTCTTTCTAAAATCTTTCAGAATATTTTTTAATGAGGCAATTGTAAAATTTTATAAGGATGTGTCTAGATGTAGGTCTTTTTTCATTAATCTTGCTCAGCATTTTGTAGACTCTTGGTTTTCTTCTCAGCTTTGGCAATTTTTCTTCTATTTTTTTCTTTGATAATTTCTTTCCTCCTATTTTTATTCCTTTCTGCAATACTGATTTTTTCTGATATATTTTCCATGTACTTGTTTGCTCTATATTCTATTACATTCCAAAGTTATTTTCAGCCCCTTTTGATCATTTTTCCCACCAAATTTTAAATTTACAAATGCATTCTGCTGTTTTTCATAATATAGATATGTTTTCTCAAATTTCTCTAAAATATAACAGTTTTCTTAAAGATTTATCTCCTAGAGATTTCCTCCACAATATTTTATTTTGTTTTTTCTTTCCAGGTACTGTGTTTTCCTTGCATGATTGGACACACCTCCCTTCCCTGCAATACCTGACTAAGGAGCCCTTGACTCCTTAGTACCAACAAACACACAAATGGTTCTAGTCCTTTCCAATTAATTCCTTAGATTTCTCTAGACAGAATCTCTCCATTCCCCTCCCCCGCCCCCAGATTATGTAGAACTTTTTCTGAAGAATGAGGGAAGGGGTAGGGTAGCAAGTCATGCAGCTGTTCTATAGACAGGTCTTCAAATCATCCTGCTATTTTCAGATCAATTTCTCACTCCCATACCCCACAGAAGCCAAAGATGAGCATGGAGACACTTTGGGGGTTTAGTTGGGAAGGTCACTCCTAATCCTACCATAACCCCCCTTTTTTGCAAATTATTTTAGTGTTTCTTCCAATCTGTTTACTAAATAGCAAACTTCTCCAGCTTTCTTTTTAGATAGTTCTCCAATTATAATTCCTCCCTTTCTCTTTGTTGTTAGAGTTTACTTCCAGTTGTATTCCTTTATTTCATTTTATTGAAGTCTTAAGTGCAAGGGAGAAAATGTTGAACCAGACTTAAACTACTATGTTTGAACCAGACAGAAGTCAGTTACTTTAAAAAGCTGGAAAATGTAATGAATTTCTCCCTCTCTCTCCTCCCTCCCTCTCTTTCACCCCAAGATTCTTGTATCCAACTTCCTACAGGCATCTCCACTTGACAACCTTATACACTCCTGAAAGTCAACTATTCCAATCATCTTCCCCAACATATGTGGGCCTCTATATTGGTCCCAAAATGTCACCAAGTCTGGTCAAGTGTAACCTAATTATTTTTCAAATGAAGGCACATTTCTTCATCTCAGCTACCAACTTAGACAAACCTCCATAAAATATTGACTGGACTTGGAAACAATGTACTGTAATTTGGGGGATTTTAAACTGTATCTTTCATTCTCTTTCATAAACTCCAGCTACTTTAAAATGCATGTTACTGAATTTTGTCGTCTCTTATCCCTCCTTTTAGCGACTATTTTTGTCTATTCAGTCACTCCTCCCTCACTTACTAATAACTTCAGCACCTGAATCACCATTTCATTTCTACCACTACACCCACTGTCATTCTTAACAACTTCAATATTTACAGTGAAGATCTACCCTGGCCTTCTGTTCCTAGACCTCCTTAGTGATGACAAAGTTAAAATCTATCCCACTTCAGTCACCCAACTCATATATCAATCATTAATTCCCTCTTTTCTCATATCCTACATACAGTTCAAACCAAACTCTGATAATTTACCTCCAAAGTATTTCCGAATATGAGTTGCACCATTTCCAATGCTACCAATAATCTTAGCCTAACATAACATCATCTTTTAAATTGAACTACTGCAACTGCCTAACTGATCCCCGCCTTGTCTCTTCATATCCTAAAGCCCACCTTCCACGAAGAAGCCAGAATGACCATTTAAATATGTAACTGAGATATCACCACTCTCCAGTGGGTTTCCATTACACCTAGGATGCAATCCAAACTCCTTCCCATGGCTGCCAAGAACTGGGCCTTGCCAACCTCTCTCACTCATCTCTTCATTCCCCTTGTTCATAACATCTGGCCACACTGATCTTCTTTCCATGCTTCAAACTTGGACCATTAGCCATTGTATTTAAAACACTTATATTCTGGTATTAAGAGGTTTGCATCAATATATTGTTGTTGTTTGTTAAAGTTACTAAATCCTAGAGCTTGCTGAGATAAACTCTTGCTAACTCTTTGAAAAGTTAGAACTTCCCAGTGGAAACAAAAGAAACAAAAATTCTTTGATATGTGTGATACATGTTTGTTTTCTCTAAATAAAAAAAAGACCAAATGTTATTAAAGGATGACTCTAATCTAAGTAAAAATGAAATTATTCTAAAGGTATCTTGGAGTTTATTATGTTTTTCATGCCATAAAAACTGTGAAAAATATGAACTCCTTCACTGAAAGGTATGAGAAACCTTTGAGGGGGGCATAAGAAAGGTAGACATTTCATTATATATACCTTCCTGTATTATGTGACTTTATTGCATGTAAGTAATAATTTTAGTTTTTAAATTATATTTTAAAGAAAAATACATATGTGTTAATAGTAGTAGATACTGGAGGTACTTCTTTTCTAGATTTTTCTAAAATTCAACACAATACTCTCACTTAAATAGCCTACTTAGATATGTAAAATTATTACATCATTAGTTTTCTTTAAAATATTGAATATATTAATACCATAGATATTAAAAAAAAAAGAATCCATTTGAATAGCAGTTTCTAAAGTGTGGTCTATGACCTCCTTGGAGTCTCCAAGATCCTTACAGGGGGTTTGAAGAGTCAAAATAATTTTCATAAGACTTTTTTTGTTTGTTTTACCATTCTAACATTTGCACTGATGGTATAAAAGCAATGATGGGTAAAATACTTGGTGTCTTATGTCAATTCAAGGCAGTGCCACCAAACTGTTACTAGTAGTTATTATCTTCACCACCAAATAACAGTTTTTAAGAACAGAGGGGGAGTTTCAACTTAGTAAAATGCTAAGGTAGCATTAACAATCATTAGTTGCAATAAATGAGGACTGTGAAACACATGACTTTTAATATCTGTGTGATGAACTGGGAAGTATGCAGAAAAAAACCTGCTGAATATTTAAGCACAATGCTTGTACCAAGGGAATCACTTACTGAGTTGTAAGCTGACCTAACCACTTTTTCCTTAGAACAGTTTTTACATAAAATAGCTACCACACTATTCTTATGAAGAGTTGTTTATCTGACAGACATTTTATTAAAAATGAATGAAGTGAGCATGTTACTTCAAGGATATTCCTCACAGTATGTGTTGTTGACAATAAAATGCAAGTTTTCGAGCAAAAATTAGAATTTTGGAAAACTTCTATCAGCCACCATGGCTTGACAGTTTCCCGATACTTAAGTATTTTTCTGATGAGATTAGTGTAAAGTTAATTCATGTGACTTTTGGGATATTATACAATGAATGTGTCAATATCTGGAAGATCTGAATGATTTAGAGAAATCATAATTTCCAATGACCAATGCATGATGTTATGAAATTATGCATGGGTGGAAGTTATTCCAAAGTTCAGGGCAGACCAATTGATTTCAATGTAACAGAGTTCTGAAGAGTTTCATAATCTGCTTCTATATTCTACTTTGCAACTAACATTTAAGAAATTACCACTTGTCCAATGTGGGTATAGTATCAAAGAAGAATATTCACAATTATCTGAAAGGCTATTAAAAATACTCTTGTCTTTTCTAATTACACAGCTGTGTGAAGTTGGAATTTCTCTGTATACTTCAATCATTGCAACAGATCACTAAAGACTGAATTTTTCAGAGTATAAAAGGGTCTTGAGATTAAAAGAAAAGTTTGAAAACAGCTGTGTTAGAAGAGACCGTAAGCCTTTGTAGCTAGATCCCTAAGGCAGAATGTACCCTACAAATATCCTGAAAAGGCAATGGGATGCAGAGCATGTAATCAAACAGACTTCATTTTGAGAGTGTTACTAAACAGAAGTTTTCAACTCTCTCAGCATAAATATAGGGAGTAAATCAAACTTCCAGTGTGTACATATCATTTTTAAAAGAACCAAATTAATACTATAATTGTCTTTTTCTGGAAAAAACAATAACTTTTATTGGTTTTAAACTACAAATTAATCAAAAAAAAGAAAGAAGGAAGGAACAATTTGTGTGAGGCTATGTGGAAGACAGAGAGATGCAAAAAAGGATCACACTAAAACAAGTAATACCTGAAACTGAGAAATGAAAACGAGCCATTTTCTAGAGCAGCTTTCCTTAATCTGTTCAAACCCATGCCCTCTTTCCATAAATATAAAAAATCTTACTACCATCTGTCCTCTCATGAGTTGTCACAGTTATACAATGCCTCTCAATGCAGGCTCAATGTTAATGCCAAGTGCTGAAGGGCAGAGGCAATTTTATGAAGGGCCCTAACAATGTATTCTATGTATGCAGTTCTCAGATAGTCTGCTTAAATCCAAAGAGAAAATTTAGAGTTCACAGAATACAGCTTTGTCCCCAATCCCAATTATCTTTATATAGATCATGTATCATCAGTAGTTGTAAATATCTATTTATTAAATCCAATATCATTTACCAACTTAAGAGTGATAGTTATATGACTACAAATGAAAGCTATTGTGTTGCATGACTTTAAAATGACAACATCTTCACCTTCTTCACAAGAAGCTGAGTAACATATGACATATATCATATAAGAAGCCATATAACGTAATGGATCATAGAGCATGGATTGGAAAGCCAGAATATCTATCTGGCTTGAATCCTAGCTTTCCTCCAGACTTGCTGTCTCACATTAAGGAGGTCATTTAAACTTTGTGGTTTCAGATTCCTCTTCTGTATAACAGATGAAGAATTATACCACCCTCCCACATCTTAGGTTTGTTAAAAGGACTATATGAATTAATACATGAAAAGTGCTTGATACATAAAAGATGTTATGTAAGCATTAGTATTATTTTCACAAAATATTACTTGACTGACTAGATTAATCTAATTTGGAAATTATTACAGTGACATTTTAAAGAATTAAAAATTGTTTCACTAAACAAAATTCTGTAGTGAGTCACACAGTGTATATGGAATGCATGACATAAGAAGTTAGGATCTTTTTTTCTTCAAAATATCTTTAAAGAAGGATCAAGATACAAATGCCAACAATTAATTCATTCAACAATAGAGTCTCATCTGAGTTCCTACTTTTATAGTACCATTACTACTGTTCTTTGTTTTAATGCACTGATAAACATTTTAAACTTAATTTCTTTGTTTTGACAATGATAAATCTTTATTGAAAGATATAAGGGACATGAAGATATTAAAAAGAAAGTGGTACCTTGCGTATGTGTAGAAAGATTCAATATTAAAACTATATCAGCTTTCCACAAATTTACCTGTACATTTAGTGCACTCCCAATAAAAATCCTAAGAAACTTTCCTTCAAATAAATCTCTTTATTTTGACCGTAAGATACTTGGGTAGTAATTTTTCATATAGGGTCATATTGTCCATGGTATTTTTCCCTCTGTAATCTATTTTTAATAGACTTTTTACTAATAGTTTTATAGAAAAATTAAAAAGATAGTAGAGTTCTTCTATATCCTCACCTACATTCCCCTCTTAATAACATCTTACATAGTATGGTACACTTAATACAATTAATGAATCACCATTATTATTATTAACTAAAGTCCACACTTTGGATTTCTATAGTATTTACCTAATGTCCTTTTTCTATTCCAGGATCCCATATAGAATGCCACTGTGCATTTAGTCATCATGTCTCTTTAGGCTCCTCTTGGCTGGGGCAATTTCTCAAGCTTTCCTAGTTTTTGATGACCTTGACATTTCTGAGCAGTACTGGTCAGGTATTTTGTAGGATACCCCACTTTCAGAATCTGTCCATTTTTCTCATTATGGAATCTGGATTATGGGTTATTGGGAGGAAACCACAGAAGTGAAGTGCTGTTTTCATCATATCACATCAAGGGTACATTCTATCAAAGAGATTTATGACTGTTGATATTGATCTTAAACACCTGGTTGAAACAGTATATGTCAGATTTCTTCACTGCAAAGTTACTCTCCCCCCACCCTCCTTTCCATACTGTCCCCTTAGAAGGAAGTCAGTATGAGCAACCCATACTTAAGGAGTATGGAGTTATGCTCCCCCTCCTTGAGGGTAAAGTTATCTATAAAAGTTATTTCTAATTCTTATGCATGGGAGATTTGTCTCTTCTCCTCCAATAATTAATTTATTTAATCATTTATTTATATCAGTATAGTCTCATGAATATTTATTCTAGGGGTGTCAAACTCATTTTCACTGGGGGCCACAATCAGCCTTGCAGTTGCCTTCAAAGGACCAAATGTAATTTTCACATCTGGACTGTTAAGGACTACTTACATTTACACAGTCCTAAAATTACATCTGGCCCATTTTAGGCAACTGTGAGGCTGATGTGGCCCCTGGTGAAAATGAATTTGACACCCCTGATTTATTCTATACTCTGGGTTATAATCTAATACTACTTTATTTTATTTCTTAATTTTCCCAGCTTTGGCCCCTGGGAGCCATTTCAGTCAGTTCCTGTGTAAATCTGACACACATGCACAGACACACACACATCAATATAGGTAATTTTGTTTCATATCAATACACCAATTTTAAAAGTAAGCTCTGACAGGAAAAGACATATATACCAATGGGACAGAATAGAGAGCCCAGAAATGAACCCAAGTCTCTGGTCAATTAATATTTGACAAAGGGGGCAAAAACATAAAATGGAGTAAAAATAGCCTCTTCAACAAATGGTGTTGGGAGATCTGGACAGCTACATGCAAACAAATGAAACTCGATCACCAACTTACACCATACACAAAAATAAATTCAAGGTAAATAAAAGACTTAAATATAAGTCATGACACCATAAAAGTCCTAGAGGAGAACATAGGCAGGAAAATCTCAGACATTTCATGTAGTGATATTTTCACTGATACGTGTAAGGGACATAAAGGAAAGAACAAACCAATGGGACCTCATAGAATTAAAAAGCTTCTGCACAGCTAAAGAAAACAGCATTAAAATGCAAAGAGAACCAACTATATGGGAAAACATATTTGCCAATGATACCTCAGACAAGGGTTTGATCTCAAAAATCTATAGAGAACTCACATGACTCCACTCCAGGAAGACAAAAAACCCAATTAAAAAATGGAGAAAAGATTTGAACAGACACTTCTCCAAGAAGGACATAGAGAGGGTCCAGAGACATGTGAAAAGATGCTCAGCATCACTAGCCATCAGAGAGATGCAAATTAAAACCACAATGAGATACCTCTTCACACTGGTCAGAAAGGCCATCATAAACAAAGCAACAAACAACAAGTGTTGGAGAGGTTGTGGAGAAAAGAAAACCCTGGTGCACTGTTGGTAGGAATGCAGACTGGTACAACCACTGTGGAAAACAATATGGAATTTCCTCAGAAAACTAAAAATGGAACTGCCTTTTGACCTGGCAATTCCACTGCTGGGATTATATTCTAAGAGTCCTGAAACACCAATCCAAAAGAACCTATGCACCCCAATGTTCATAGCAGCACAATTTACAATAGCCAAGTGCTGGAAGCAACCTAAGTGCCCATCAGTAAATGAATGGATCAAAAAACTATGGTACACTTACACAATGGAATACTACACAGCAGAGAGGAAAAAATGAGCTTATACCCTTTGTGACAGCATGGATGGAACTGGAGAGCATTATGCTAGGTGAAATAAGCCAGGTGGTTAGAGACAAATACCATATGATCTCGCCTTTAACTAGAACCTAATCAACAAAAGAAAAAAGCAAGCAAAATATAACCAGAGACATTGAAATTAAGAACAATCTAACAGTAACCAGAGGGGAGGTGGGAGGGGATAAAGGGGGTAAAGGGGGAAAGGGTTTTCAGGAACAACTATAAAGGACACATGGACAAAACCAAGGTGGGGTGGAAGCAAGGGAGGGAGGTGGGTTTGGCTGGGGTAGTGGGGAAGTGGTGGAGAGTAAACACAGACAACTGTAATTAAACAACAACAAAATTTTAAAAACATAAAAAATAAAAGTAAGCTCTGAATAGGCAATATGACTAGTCTTTGGTGTCCTTAGTACTTCTTGGGTAACAATTACAAACATCTGGACCCAATGAAACATCTTTAGCAAGATAAAACCCATCACAACCACCACCAACAAAAAAGCATGTATCCTTTGGCCTATCAATCTGGCACATATATTCAATCAAATGTAACATTTACAATGGTTGAATTTGGGGGAGACCATGATGTATCTAAAGAATTTGCAAAATTTTCTTAAAGGAAGAACAATCAATACTTTAAAAGTAAAAGAAAGAAAAATAGTATTTGGCATTAAGGATTCAAAAATAAACATTACCACACTAGTAGTTTAATTGAACTCTTACCACAAATTTGATCTTTAATATTATAAAGTAACAATGTGTTGGTGTGAAGAAAAACAGAAATCCATTCTCTATGGGAGACAATGAATATACCTAGATTTGATCTGAGATACAAGGGCAAGAGTCATAACAAAAACCCTGGATGTCCCCTAAGGAAGATGCCAAGACTCAGTCAAGTTGGTACTAGAACTGTAGCCATGAACTCAGTCAGACACCTGGTTAAACACCTGGTTGAAATAGTATATGTCAGATTTCTTCCCTGCAAAGTTACTCTCCCCCCACCCTCCTTTTCCATACTGTCCCCTTAGAAGGAAGTCAGTATGAAAGGAAGTTTGCAAGGAAGTTTGAACAGAAGGAAGAAATAAGCATTCAAGCAGGACAGAATTAAGAAACAAGAATTCAAAAAAAATGAGGAGAGGCTCAGGACCTCCGGGACAACTTTAAATATTCCACCATCTGAATGACAGGGGTACCAAAGGAGAAGAGGAAGAAAAAGAAATTGAAAACTTATTTGAAAAAGTGATGAAGGAGAACTTCCCCAATCTGGCAAAGGAAGTAGACATGCAAGTCTAGGAACCTCAGAGAGTCCCAAAGAAGTTGAACCCAAGGAAGCACACACCAAGGCACATCATAACTAAATTACCCAAGATTAAAGATAAGGAGAGAATCTTAAAAGAAGCAAGAGGAGAGAGTTACCTACAAAGGTGTGGCCATAAGACTATCAAATGATTTCTCAAAAGAAATGTTGCAGGCAAGAAGGGGCTGGAAAGAAGTATTCAGAGTCATGAAAGGCAAGGACCTACATCCAAGATTAGTCTATCAAGCAAAGCTATCACTTAGAATGGAAGGGCAGAGAAAGTGCTTTCCAGATAAGGTCAAGTTAAAGGAGTTCATCATCACCAAGTCTGTAATATAAATGTTAAAGGGACTTATCTAAGAAAAGAAGATAAAGAATATGAACAGCAAAATGACAACAAACTCACAACTGTCAACAACTGAACTGAAAACAAAAACAAATTAAGCTAACAACTAGAATAGGAACAGAATCACAGAAATGGAGATCACATGGAGGGTTATCAGTGGGGAAGAGGGAGGAGGGAGAATGGGGGAAAAAGGTCAAGGGAATAAGAAGCATAAATGATAGGTACAAAATAGACAGGAGGAGGTTAAGAATAGTACAGGACATGGAGAAGCTAAAGAACTTATATATATGACCCATGGATAAGAACTAAGGGAGGGGGGAATCTGGAGGGGGCATGCTGGGTACAGGGGGATAAAGGGAGAAAAAACAATGGGACAACTATAATAGCATAATCAATAAAACATACTGAAAAAATGAAATCAGTGTTCTTTTTGTTTACTATATTAATTTTTTTGATTATTAGTTTCCCAAAACTAAGCCTGGTGGAGAAGTCCTTTACAAATAACACATGCAAACCCACAGGGAAGAAAAAAATCTTCTTATTGACTCTAGTATGTGTGTGTGTGTATATTTGAAATTAATATAATACACTCCAGCAGAAGAAAGGGTCCTAACCCTAAGAAGACATTAAACAGCATGGTGTTACCCTGGCCAGGTGGCTCAGTTGGTCGGAGCTTTGTCCCAGACACCAAAAGGTTGCAGGTTCAATTTCTAGGCAGGGCACATACCTAGGTTGTGGGTTCATCCTGAGTTGGAGTGCATATGGGAGGCAATGGATTGCTCTCAACCCACCATGCCCCCAACCCCTCTTTCTTCCTTTCTCTCTAAAATCAATAAATGTATCCTAGGGTGAGGTTTTAAAAATGCTCCTATGGCTTAAATAATAAATAAATAAATAAACAAACAAACAAACAAACAAACAGCATGCTATTGAGGCATGAATAGGCATAGCAACGACCAGAATAACCAGAAATAAAGCAAAGTGCATATGATAAAGGTGGTATATCAAATGTGTGAGGGAAAGACAGGCTTTTGTATAATCATTTTAGGACTTTATAAATAATATTTAAATAAATAGTGGTAGTTGTTTGAAAAAGAAAAAATTGGATACAGAGTTTGCACATAAACCAGAATAAATTTCAAATGTATTAGAGAGCTATAAGTAAAACAAACAAACAAGCAAATAAATTCATACAAGTACCATCTGAGAGTGAGGGAGTATACTATGATTCAAAAATCTGTGAGTAATCAAAGAAAACACCAAGGTGTCTTTTTCCTTCACCATATTAGGGAAGTTTTTGGTCATTATTTCTTCAAATAGGTTCTTGTTCCCTTGCTCATTCTCAATTTTCCTTCTGGTATTCCCATGATGTGGATGTTGTTGTGCTGCACATTGTCCAAAATGTTTCTTCAACTCCCCTCATTTTTTATATTCTCTCTCTCTCTTTTGCTTTTTTTTTTTTTTTGCTGCTCGGCTTGGGTGTTTATTTTCTACCTTATTTTCCAAATCACTGATTTGATCCTCTGCTTCATCTAACCTACTGTTTATCCCTTCCAACCAATAAAGTTGACTACATAAAATAAAAACTTTCCAGGATCAAAAATAACAAAACAAGGTTAAAATACAAATGATCAACTGAGAAAAGTGTATAACTAATAATACAGATATTGGGGTTATATCCCATATATATATATTTTAAAATTCTAAATAATGAATAAAACAATAATCCAGTAGAAAATGGGCACAAGATATGAACAAACAGTTCACCAAAAAGCAAATATAAAAAATAATAGTCCTTAAACCTACAAATGGAGTCACAGTCTCACTGGTAACAAGAGAAATAAAAATTAAAATGATCATTTCTTACCTGTTAGATTAACAAAAACCCAAAAGTTTGGTAATGACAACAAAGTTTGACAATATAATTTTCCTGGTAATGTTGTTGGGACGAGGCACTCTGCTGCATTGCATTGGTGGGAAGGCAAATGACATCATCCTTTTGAAGGAGGATTTGACAATATCTATTAGTATTATATGGAATTGACTTTCTACACAAGGTTTTTTGTTATAGTGTTATTTGTAATAGTAAAAGATTAGAAATAACTCAAATGTCCCCCTATGGAAAAATGGGTACATAGAGTGTTACAGCCAACAACAGGGTTCTCTATGTAACTACCAAAGAAAAAATATATTAATATGGAACAAATTCCAGGACATTCAATTAAGGGGAAAAAAGACAAAGAAAAAAAAAGCATGTCATTTAAGGCTGCTATCTCCTTGTTGATTTTCTGCCTGGAAGTCTATCCACTGAAGTCAATGGGGTGTTAAAGTCTCCTACTATGATTGTATTTCTGTTGATCTCTCCCTTTACGTCCATCAAGATTTGCTTCACATATTTATGTGCTCTTGTGTTGGGTGCAAAAATGTTTACTAGGGTTATATTCTCTTGTTGGATCATTCCCTTTATCATTATGCAGTGTCCTTCTTTGTCTGTTACTATAGCCTTGCTTTTCAAGTGTGTTTTATCAGTATAAGTACAGCTACCTCGCTTTTTTCTTTTCCATTTGCATGAAATATCTTTTCCCATCTTTTACTTTCAGCCTCTGTGTACTTTTCTATCTAAGATGTGTCCCTTGGAGGTAGCATACATATGGGTCTTGTTTTCTTATCCATTCAGCTTTCCTATGTCTTTTGACTGGAGCATTTAAGCCATTTACATTTAAGGGGATTATTGATAGATATGTAATTAGTGCCATCTTATATTCAGACTAGACTATTTTCCTCCATTTTCCCCTCCCGCACTCCCCACCGCCCCCATTCTCCAAGCAAGCCCTTTAACAACACATTTGTTACAGTACTGGTTTGGTGTTAACAAACTCCTTTAGCCTTTTCTTGTCTAGGAAGTTCCTTATTTCTCCTTCAATTTTACATGATAGCCTTGCTGGGTAATGAAGCCTTCATTGTAGGTCCTTGCTTTTCATCACCTGGAATATTTCATGCCACTCCATGCTGGCCTGAAATGTTTCTGTTGAACAATTGGATGACAGTCTAATTGGTGCTTCCTTGTATGTAACTACCTGCTTTTTCTCTTGTAGCCTTTAGGATTCTCTCCTTGTCTTTAAGCCTTGCCATTTTAATTATGATGAACCTTGGTATGGGTCTCTTTGGGTTCAATTTATTGGGGACCCTCTGAGCTTCCTGGACTTGTGTGTTTTTCCTTCACCATGTAAGGAAA
>CM052547.1:44238284-44255582 GCA_028533065.1 Trachops cirrhosus | reverse complement strand
CCATTCTAAATGGAAGCTTTGCTGGATAGAGCAATCTTGGATGTAGGTCCTTGCCTTTCATGACTTAGAATACTTCTTTCCAGCCCCTTCTTGCCTGCAAGCTCTCTTTTGAGAAATCAGCTAACAGTCTGATGGGAACTCCTTTGTAGGTGACTGTCTCCTTATCTCTTGCTACTTCTAGGATTCTCTCCTTCATTTTTACCTTGGGTAATGTAATTATGATGTGCCTTGGTGTGTTCCTCCTTGGGTCCAACTTCTTTGGGACTCTCTGAGCTTCCTGGACTTCCTGGAAGTCTCTTTCCTTTGCCAGATTGGGGAAGTTCTCCTTTATTATTGTTCAAATAACTTTTCCACTTGTTGCTCTTCCTCTTCTCTTTCTGGTACCCCTACAAATCAGATGTGGGAACGTTTCAAGATGTCCTTAAGGTTCCAAAGCCTCTCCTCATTTTTGTGAATTCCTGTTTCTTCATTCTTTTCTGATTGTATGTTTTTTTCTCCCTTCTGGTCCATTTCATTGATGTAAGACCCAGCTTTCTTTCCATCACTATTGATTCCCTGTGCATTTTTCTTCATTTTATTTATTGTAGCTTTCATTTTTTCATCTAATTTGCGACCAGAATCAACCAATTCTGTGAGTATCCTGATCGACAGTGTTTTGAACTGTGCATCTGATAGGCTGGCTATCTCTCGGTCGCTTAAAAGGATTGGTTCTGAGGCTTCATTTGTTCTTCTGTTCCAGCCATCTTTTTTTTTTTTGTCTGTCTCACCTGTTAAGTATGAGGGGTGGAGCCTAAGGTGTTCACCAGGGCAGGGCAGCCCAGTCGCTGGGATGTGACGCTGTATGTGGGAGTGGGTCCAAGAGGGAACAATGGTGCTTGCTCCACTCCATCGGACTTCAGTCCCTTCTGCCTTCCCCCAAGCAAACTGGACCTTTCTGGTGCTAATTCCCATGTGGGTGGGCTTGTGCACCCCATGGGTCATTCGAACAACCACTCCTGTGAAGCTGGGAGTCTCTGTCTGTGCCTCAGCCCCACAGGTGTTTTCAATCAGTGCCCCAAGGCTCTATTTCCCAGCACTGGGATCCTGGGTTGGGCACAGTGCCTTGCTTCACAATCTCGGCCTCACTGGGTCTGCTGGTTGCCACCCCCTGGCCGGGGGTCTGCCAGCCGCCACTTGCGCACCCACAGGTCTGCCCGCTGTGGTCTTACGTGCCTGGTCCCAAGCTCTCTGTGCGGCAATCCTTCTCTGCCTGGCTGCCTGACTCCGCCCCTCCTACTGGTCTGGATGAACGTGTCTATATTAACTCCTTGGTTGTCCGACTTCCATACAGTTCAATTTTCTGTCAGGTCTGGTTGTTATCGTGTTTCTAAATTGTTGTTGTCCCTATCTTGGTTGTGCGAGGAGGCACAGTGTGTCTACCTATGTCTCCATCTTGGCCGGAAATCCATTTTTTTGAATTCTTCTTACTTCATTCTGTTCTGGTCGAATGCTTGTTTCTTCCTTCTGCTCCAAATCATTGATTTGAGTCCTGGTTTCCTTCCCTTCACTGTTGGTTCCCTGTATATTTTTCTTTATTTCACTTTGCATAGCTTTCGCTCTTTCCTCTATTTTGGGGCCATACCCAACCATTTCTGTGAGCATCCTGATGACCAGTGTTTTGAACTGTGCATATGATAGGTTGGCTATCCATTCATGGCTTAGTTCTATTTTTGGAATTTTGATCTGTTCTTTCATTTGGGCCATATTTCTTTGTCTCAGCACACTTGTTATGTTGTAAGTGGCGGAGCCTTAGGTATTCACCATGGCCGGGCAACCCACATTGCTGCTGTGTGACACTGTATGTGGGAGAGGGGTCTGCGAGGGAACATTGGCACTTGCTAGGCTTTCAGCTGGCTTTCAGTCACTTCCCTGGCTACCCACAAGCAAACTGGGCCCTTCTGGTGCTGATTCCCAGGTGAGTGGTTTTATGTACATTCTAGGACCCTGTGGGTCTCTACAGGGAACTCTCTTGTGAGGGTGGGAGTTTCTCCTGCTGCAACAACCCCCACAGGTTCTTACAGCCAGAGGTTTTGAAGCTTTATTTCCCCATGATGGAATCCTGGGTTGTGTGGTCTGTTTAGCTCCCCAGTTGTTCCTTCCATTTATCCACATGCAAATGTGGAACAGCCTGCTCCCCCAGCTGCCACCTTACCCACCCTGGCCCTCCAACCACCATAGTGCTCAGGAGCCTCTCCACCCCACCTGCCCACCTCTGCCCCTCCTACCAGTCTGGATGAATATTTCTTCTTTAAATTCTTGGTTGTTGGACTTCCAGTTCAAATTTCTGACAGTTCTGGCTGTTTTTTGTTCTAAATTTCTTGTTATCCTTCTTTTGGTTATGCAAGAAGGCAAAATGTATCTACCTACGTTCCATCTTGGCCAGAAATTCTGTATTTTCTTTTGGATACATTCAGTGAACACATTTTGGATATACCTTATTTTGGAATATTTATACAGTAAAACATTTTACTTTATAACCCATAACTTTTGTCCCATACACTACCTTAAAAAGTAATTTAATACAAGCACAAAATCTGCTTTTCGGCTATTAGTTTCATTGTTCAAATTAATCTAAATAAATAGCCAACTTGAAGTGGGAGCTATAGTTTCTCAATGTATAGAGTGTGAACAAAAGCATCCTATAAAAACTGTTATTTTTGCCCTGGACAGTTTGCTTAGCTGGTTGGAGCGTCATCCTGTGCATGAAAAGATTGCAAGTTTGACCCCTAGTCAGGGTGCATACTGAGGTCGCAGGCTCAATCTATGATAGGGGTGCATATAGGAGGCAACTGGTTGATATTTCTTTTATATTGATGTTTGTCTCTCTGTCTCTCCCCGCCCCCCACCCCCCGCTTCTTCCTCTCTGAAGATAACCCTATATGCAAGGGTGAAGATCACCCTATCTGGAAATAGATTGTGTCTCTTGATCAGATGAATGGCAATGTTACACTGACAAGAGAGTGAACATAGTGAGGGGAAATAACTGCTGTCACCTTTGTAAACAGTGTATCACACCATGCATACTGTTTTAGTATGTTGTATATTAATAAAAATAGCAGTTCTTTTTTTATTTTTTTAAACCTCACCTGAGAATATGTTTATTGATTTTAGAGAGAGGAAGGGAAGGACGAAGGGAGGGAGGGTGAGGAGAGGAGAGAAAAAGACAGAGACAGAGAGAGAGGTGACATCAAATCTGCTCTGAATATAGCCCTCAAAGAGTACTGAATGCTTCCGCTCTTTCTCCTAGAACTTTGCCCAGCTGCCATGTGTAGCCTGGGAGAAGGCTAGATGGCAAGTTGGTCGACCTGAATCCATCCTAGCTCACCCAGCCTCTAACTAACCAGCAGCTGACAGTAGACACAGGAATGGGCCCAGGAAAACCACCCTGCTGATAACAGGTCCAAATTGCCAAAGCACAGAAATAACAGCTAAATAAATGCTTATTATTTTAAGCCACTAAACTCTGAGGTGGTTTGTTACTTAATGAAAGCTAATTAACACAACTTGCTTTATAAATGAAGATTCAAGGTAATTCCGTTAGCCTTTAACACCAGATGGCCACTCCCAAAAAGACCCAACTTAAAAGGGAAATTCTGTAGCTGCCATTGCCTACTTGGCTTTCCCTGGGTTATGAGGTAGCACATAATATTTACTCCTATTGAATTCATCTTATTACATTTCTAAACTACTGGAGTTACTTCATCATTCTAATATGACCTATTTTTTGCTACTGATACTTAATCACACTGATAATAAAAACTGATATGTAATTCCTAATTTTTTCTTCTCCAAAACTCCCCTAGCCATTACACAGCACTGGAAGAATAAACACTTGTGCTATTTTCTAACTAATTTGTTAGTTTGATATCAATGTATATCTGTAGAGTCAGGCTGTTTTTCACATAATGCAGACTATAGGTAACTGCTAGGCCTGTCAGAAAGGGAGGGACTAAAAAGGCAGAGACTTCCTGAGTACAGATGCTTCATCATGAAACTGGTGATTCAGACAAGTTTGATTCAGACAAGCTCAAATGTACTTGGAAATCTATTGTAGAAAAACAGTCACCAAAGGTATACTTTGTGACTTCTTTCTCCATGAAAATCTGCCTTTAGAATGAGAGAACATTTTCTGAGTACACATTTTTTAAAAAACACTATCAAGAGTCAAGGATATGGATTCTTTCTGGTTTTCAGTTTTATAAAGTTTGCCACTTAGTCACAAGAAATAAAGCTTCTTTTAACTTTTGATATACATTTTACATAGAAAATATTCTTTTACTATCTTAGTTGCTTATATTTACATTATCTATTTAACTCAGGAGAAACAAATTAGAAAAGTAACACATTTATTCAAGAATCCATTTTTCCTTTTCCCCATCTATCAAAGCTTCTAAATGGTAGCCTGTTAAATGAATGAATGTATATAATGCTAAACAATTTTTAAATAAATGTCAACAATGTCTTCTATTAGAGAAACTAAGTTTTCTAAGCATTCATTTTGCCTTTTATTGTCAGGTATTTGTGAGGTCTTTTAAATTGAAATGGAAGGGTGAATGATATCCTAAGATCACTGACAACTAATGGAAGGTTAAAAGTATGACTATTTAAAACTTGCTTGAACTGGCCTGGATTACCCAGCCCTCAAGATTCAATCAATTTTCACACCCTCTTAATAAATGTCTGTACTGTGACATGTCAGTGCAACAGAAAAATGTACAGTAGTAATATACTTACAGAATATAATATGCTGGTAGAATACAAAGTGGGAGGCTACAGAAAGCTGAAACATGAGGGAAATGACTTAAAGATAAACTTCATTACTAATCTGTTAAAAAGACTCCTAAAACTGGATGAATACCAAGTAACAATATGCTAGCTAATATTTTTTATTTCCATCTTATCACAGAAAAGACTGAAAAATATTTGTCCTAATAAAAGAAATTTAATCACATAAATTAAGAAATTTTTACAGAGTGATTAAAGTGTCAGGACATATGAAAATAAAATCTCTATTCTTCATAACTCATGTTAGTATTCTTTATTTTATTTTATTGATTATGCTATTATAGTTGTCCCATTTTCCCTTCATTCCCCTCCACCCTGCATACCCCCTCCCACCCACATTCCCCTTTAGTTCATGTCCATGTGTCATAAGTTCTTTAGCTTCTACATTTCCCATACTATTCTTGCCCTCCCCCTGTCTATTTTCTATCTATCATCTATGCTACTTATTCTTCATACCTTCCCCTCTCTCCCCCTCCCACTCCCCTGTTGTTAATCCTCCATGTGATCTCCATTTCAGGTTCTGCTCCTGTTCTAGTTGTTTGCTTAGTTTGCTTTTGCTTTTGCTTTAGGTGTGGTTGTTATTAACTGTGAGTTTGCTGTCATTTTACTGTTCCTATTTTTATCTTCTTTTTCTTAGATAAGTCCCTTTAACATTTCATATAATAAGGGTTTGGTAATGATGAACTCCTTTAACTTGACTTAATCTGAGAGGCACTTTATCTGCCCTTCCATTCTAAATGAAAGCTTTGCTGGATAGAGCAATCTTGGATGTAGGTCCTTGCCTTTCATGACTTAGAATACTTCTTTCCAGCCCCTTCTTGTCTGTAAGGTCTCTTTTGAGAAATCAGCTGACAGTCTGATGGGAACTCCTTTGTAGGTGACTGTCCCTTTATCTCTTGCTTCTTCTAGAATTCTCTCCTTCATTTTTACCTTGGGTAATGTAATTACGATGTGCCTTGGTGTGTTCCTCCTTGGGTCCAACTTCTTTGGGACTCTCTGAGCTTCCTGGACTTCCTGGAAGTCTCTTTCCTTTGCCAGATTGGGGAAGTTCTCCTTTATTATTGTTCAAATAACTTTTCCACTTGTTGCTCTTCCTCTTCTCTTTCTGGTACCCCTATAATTCAGATGTTGGAACGTTTCAAGATGTCCCGGAGTTTCCTAAGCCTCTCCTCATTTTTGTGAATTCTTGTTCCTTCCTTCTTTTCTGTTTGGTTGTTTCTTTCTTCCTTCTGGTCCACTCATTGATTTAAGTCCCAGTTTTCTTCCCATCACTATTGATTCCCTGTGCATTTTCCTTCATTTCACTTAGCGTAGCCTTCATTTTTTTCTTCTAATTTGTGTTCAAAATCAACCAATTCTGTGAGCATCCTGATCACCAATGCTTTGAACTGTGCATCTGATAGGTTGGCTATCTCTTGGTCACTTAGTTGTATTTGCAGTGGAGCTTTGATCTGTTCTTCCATTTGGGACATTTTTTTTTGTCTTGTCTCACCTATTAAGTATGAGGGGCGGAGCCTTAGGTGTTCACCAGGGCAGGGCAATCCAGTCGCTGGGTTGTGAGGTTGTTTGTGGGGGCGTCCAAGAGGGAACAATGGCACTTGCTCTGCTCTTTCTTGGATTTCAGTCCCTTCCATCACTTCCCATAAGCAAATTGGGCCCATCTGGTGCTAATTCCTGTAGGGTGGGCTTGTGTACGTTCTAGAACCCTATGGGTCTCTCCAACGAACTCTCCTTTGAGGCTGGGTGTCTCTCCCTGTCCCTCAACCCCCACAGGTGTTTTCAATCAGTGTTTTGAGGCTTTACTTCCCCATCCTGGGGCACTGGGTTGCGAGGTCTGTCTCGCTCCCCAGCTTCGCCTGGTTTGTCTGCATGAGAACGTGGGACTGCTTGGTCAGCCAGCCACCCTGCACGCCTCACTGGGTCTGCCCGCTGCCACCCTGTGCCTAGGGTCTGCCTGCTGCCATTTGCGTGCCCTGGGCCCATCAGCCACTGCCTTGTGCGCCAGGGTCCGCAAACCACCATTTTTGTGTTTGTTTCGGGTTTTTTTTTTTGCTGCAATCCCTCTCTGCCTGGCATCTGACTCTGCCCAGTCGCCCAACTCCACCCCTCCTACTGGACTGGATGAATGTCTAACTCCTTAGTTGTTGGACTTCTGTACAGTTCAATTTTCTGCTGTCAGTTCTGGTTGTTTTTTGTTTCTAAATTTTTGTTGTCCTTAATTTGGTTGTGTGAGGAGGCACAGTGTGTATACCTATACCTCCATCTTGGCTGAAAGTCCTCATGTCAGTATTCTTTACAGGAGGGTGGGAAATAAGGAAAATGAGATTCTCACACCAACCTTTTAGTCTACATTTGTGCCTTTTCAATTTTCAAAAATACTGAGTTGGCCAAAAAGTTTGTTTAGTTTTTTCCATACAATGGCTCTAGTAGTGCTTAGTTGTCTTTAACTTCATTCAAAACAATTTTGTTAGACTGTATTGTGACAGCTGTCACATCAGCATGCATTAAAAAAAACTTACCAAATTGGTGAATTTTGTGCAGCGATTTTTAATACTGAAGATGGAAGAAGATATACAACATTTTCAGCTTATTATGCTTTATTATTTCAAGTACAGTAAATATGCAACTGAAATGCAAAAAAAAAAAAAAGATTTGTGCAGTGTATGGAGAAGGTGCTGTGACTGATCAAACATGTCAAAAGTGGTCTGTGAAGTTTTTTGGTACTACTGACATTTTGGGCAAATAATTCTTTGCTGTAGGGCTGTTTTATGCATTATAAAATGTTTAGCAGCACCTCTGGCCTCTATTCACTAGAAGGCAATAGTGGGAGATAGCTGACATACTCAAAATATCCAAATCAATAAACTTATTGGTGAAAATGAAAAATGTGTCTTTTATTTATGGGAAAAACTAAATTAACTTTTTGGCCAACCCAACACACTTTTTACTTTTCAGGAGAAAATTCCAGGCAAATTTAATATATAACATTTAGGATCTCAAAAACCTAACTACAAATCAAGAGAGCAAAAATATCCCTGGCTGGTGTGGCTCAGTTGTTTGGAGTGTCATCCCATAGACCAAAAGGTCACGGGTTCAATTCCTGTTCTGAGAAGGCAACCAACTGATGTTTCCCTCTCTCATCGATGCTGTTCTTTCTCTTTCTCTTTGTCTCTCCCTTTCTGTTTGTGTGTGTGTGTGTCTTTCTCTCTCTGAAAAGCAATGAAAAATGCCCTCTGGTGAGGATAAAAAAAAGGAACAAAAATATATGGTAATCATTTGCTTTATGACTATTGTTAAATCAAGAAATCCATAAAAACAATGAGTTTACATATGTAAATTATTATGAATAACAGCCATGTGTAGCTCTTCAAGTTAATTCATCTTTTCAATCTACATGTCTTTTAAAATCACAATATTGAATAATATTTGGTCATAAACATATTTGGAAGTGTATACTTTAATTTTCTTGACAGCAAGTAAACTGTGGTTAGGATGAATGTTTCCAAATATAAAACACATTTCTACAGTGCTTTGAATACAGTATATTGGAAATACAAAAGAAAGCAAAACAACTCAAAATGCAACTCTCTGCAATGAATCAAGGATTGCAGAAATAATTACTCCATTTGAAAGAGTTAAGCAGAATCTCCAGGACACTTAAAAAGAAATCTTACCACTAGTTGTTTTAGTCATGAGGTTATCAATGAATTTTCAGTAACCAGAAAGTCTAGAGTCAAGATAAAAATAATGCCTTTAAAAATTTCAGATATGCATTTGAATTATGAAAGACTTTGAAAAATATTTACTACATACAGTACAAGGAAAAAAACTCTCGAATTCTTCCCAGTTTGGTAAATTCCTATACATTTGTAACAAAATAATGATTTTACACTCTCCTGTACTATAAGCAATTCCCTATTGTAAAAATCTGTCAACATAATTTAATAGCTGCATAATAGTACATTCTATGTACCAAAATTTAGAAATAGACTTTAAGTTCCTCACCCTTTCATAACCTGTCCATATTCTCATTTTTTATCACTACCTTCAAAAACTTTTATTTTCCATCTTACTATTATTTCAAAGTCTCCACTTATTAAATAGAAAATATGGTTGAGATACATAACTTTCTGTTTGGAAAAATTTGGCTATTTATATACTTTACTAATTTACTATGACTAAACTTGAATACTGCTCAGTTGAAGGGAATCATGTGATCACAACCAAACACGAAGTTTACAGAACTCCAAAAAAGACTGATTCAATGATTCTATTTATTTACTGCACCACCTCCCCAAAGTTCCTAAGAGTTCTATTCATCACTAATAGGCATCATGCTAAGTGTTTTATATGCATTATCTTGAATCTCATAGAGCCTGAACAATATAGTTATTTCATTTTTCAAGTAAGATTAGGAAATTTGTACATCATTCAATTAGTAAGTAGCTGAGGTTTGACCCCAGTTTTGGTTTGCTATGCCGGCTGTTTAAACACTAGAATGAGATATAGGAAACTTATTTCTTATTAATTTAGCATTTCAATAATTATAGTTATTACTTTTTCTTAGAGAGAATGAGTCCACAATTAAAGTCCGTTAATCCTGTAGGTTGTTTAATTAGAGACATTATATCTTTCGCTTTTAGTATCTGAACAATTAGAACTGCTCTTGCCCAAATTTAATCATTGTTTGTAAAGGTAAAATAAGTATCATTGGCCAAGCGTTGCAAAGCCAGTGAGTTGGAATTTAATAGTTAATTCTTTTGTTGCTTTAGTCAGTTAATTACCTTATCATCTGCTTCCCTAGTCTGCAAGTCTCAGAGAAAGTGTGGGTGTTACTCATGGTACAGATTAAAAGGCTGAGAAGGAGTGGATTACTTATTTGTCTGATTTCATACAACTAGGGCTCTGACAGCAGGTCTTCTGACTCAAGGCTGTTCCTATTACCATTGCTCTTACATGTGAGAGCCAGAGTAATAATGAAATAAAGCACTTGTTCTCTGTGTGAAGGACTATGCTAAATGTTTCTTAAAATCTGGTAATCATATTGTTCAATAACTTTATGATGGAAAAGTAAAAATTTTATACTAAACAGAAAACAAATTTATACATTTGGGCTATTTCATATCGACCAACAAGGGTATCTAGAGAGAATTTGGAAAATTCCTTTAAAAGCTTATATAAAATGAAAACTGGCAAAATGAAAAGTTTTGAGGAAGAATCTACTTATTTAAAGTGTATTTTACCACATTTGTATTAGGGAAAATCTTGAATATGACATAGAATTTCAAATTTTTGAATTCCAAAAGACAGGTTTTACATAATCATTCCATTAACTTTAACAGAAAATCTTATTCTTTATACAACTAAGGTTCTGGTGAGATCTTAATCCTCTATGCAAAATAAATGATGGGTATCATTCATCTAAGACTAAGACCAGACTTGAAGAGTAAAAACTTATTTTATTAACTTCTAAATTTTCAGGCTAGAAATGGAAACTAATAACTTGAGGAAGAATCTAATATATATCCTGATGTTCAGTTACTAATAAATATTTCCATTCTCTATTGCCAAGAGCTGAGAGATTTGTTAGCACTGCTCTTAAAACAGGGAAACATCATTACTGAGAACACCATAGTCTAGTAGACAGCAAATGACTGGAACTTACAGGATCTGGATTCAAGCTGTAACATATAACACTGAGTCTCAGTTTGTCAGTCATAAAAATGGGGTGGTAATGTTGGGTTTACCCCTATAGACTTCGGCATCCAAGTAACATGGTGGCTATCAAAATACTTTGGTGACTCAGCAGTCCTGTTCATAGATAGGAATGAAACATGTCCACACAAAGACCCATATGTGGAAGTATATAGCAACTTTACTGATAATCACTGAAACCCGAAAACACTCCAGTGTTCATCAGCTAGTAAATAGATAAAAAAAAAATTGCGGTACAGCCACACAATAGAATATTACTCAGCAACACAAAGGAAAAAACTACCTGAAACATGCTAGAACTTGGATGAATTTCAAAAGTATTATACCTGGTTGAAAGAAATCAGATAGGAACAAAAGGCTACATTCTACACAATTCTGTTTACATGATAATCTAAAAAAGTTGAAACTATAGGGATAAAAATCAACTCAGTGGTAGCCAGGCAGTAGGGCTGTGGAGGGGGCTAGTTTTGACTACTAGAGAGCAAAAAATTTTTAAGGGAAATGAAAATATTCCCTATTTTGACTGTGGTGGCCACATAAGCATATGTTTGTTAAAAATCACAGAACTGTATACCAAAAAAGAGCAAATTGTATGTAATTATACCTCAATAAATATGACAAAAATGCATTGCAATATCAGGGAATATCTTACTTTACCTTTGGAAAGACCAGTATGGTACACTGTAGTCCATAAATTTATTATTTTAATAAATCAGAATAGAATAATATAAAGCACTATATAAATGCAAGCTGGTATTAAAGAAGGCAATACAGAAGGTAGTTCTTCTAACTCTGAAAATATACTTCTCTATTTTATTTTTAAGCTAAAACTAAATTTCTTGAAACTAACATAAACACTTTTTCTTTTTTTACAAGGAAGTATAAAATATTACTAGTCAAAAATGCAGAATACACTATGACCAGTATAGTTCAGTTGGTTGTTTGTTGTCCTGCAAAAGCAAACAGTCGCAGGTTCATTTCTCCATCAGGACACATGCCCAGATTGTGGAGACCACCAGTTGAGGCATGTACAAGAGGCAACTGATCGATGTTTCTCTCTCACACTGATGTTCTTTTCCCTCTTTCTCCCTCCCTTCCCCTCTCTCTAAAAAATAAATAAATAAAACTTCATTAAAAAATGCAAAATACAAAAGTTGGATATATAATATAGTTGTTAAAAATCACCTTAACACAGAATAAAAACCTAAAAAGGACTACATCAAAATATTAAGAGTAGTCTGTGTTTGTAAATAGAACTATGAATGATTCACTTTCCTTTTCCTACTTCTATGTATTCGGTGAATTTGTTAATATGAAATATTTTTATAATGGTAAATAAACATTTAATTTATTTGAGTAGTATGACTGAAGATCCAGTTCAATGTTCATACAATTATTTTTAAAAATACTCATAACACAAACTGAGATTCTTAAATATTAAATTAAGCAAACTCTAAGTAATTATGTCTTTTTAAATTGAATTTATTGGGGTCTCATTGGTTCACAAAACCATACAGATTTCAAGTGTACAACTCAACAGAACATAATCTGTACACTGCATTCTGTACCTATTGCACCTATAATATCTTGATCTGAAAAAAAAAACACCAAAAAGGACTCAGGGACATGGACACCAGTGTGGTGACTGCTGGGGGAAACAGGGTGTAAGGGGACTAAATGGTAATGGAAAAAATATATAATAAAGATTAAATTAAAAAATTAATAAAATGATTTTAAAAAGTTTAAAAAGCCTCAAGAATGTAAACACAAAGCTAATTAAGTAAATGCCTATTGCATAAGCATCAGTAATCAACAAAGCATTAGATTGTACCTAAGCTGATATTACTTGCACAACCTTGTCTTAGAGCAAATGGGTATTTAAAAACAAATATATAAAACATCTCCAAATAATTCGCCTTTATTCAAAAGAATAAGCATAATTATATTATGTTAGGTTACAACAAACTTATTTTGACAAATACTCTTTTTTTAAAGGTTTCCTTTTTTTTAAAAGATTTTATTTATTTATCTTTAGAGGGGAAGGGAAGGAGAGAGGGAGAGAAATATCAATGTATGGTTGCTTCCTGTGCATTCCCTGCTGGGAACTGGCCTGCAACCCAGGCATGTGCCCTGACTGGAAATCGAACTGTGATCTCTTGGTTCACAGGCCTGCGCTTAATCCACTAAGCTATACCAGCCAGGGCAACAAATACTCTTTAAGGAGGACATCAGACAAACTTAAACCTGGAAAAAAATATTTTAGTGAACCTTATCATCATGTTGTTCTTTATAAATTCCAACTGATTAGTAAACCTCTGAAAATAATATCAGCTTAAGTGAAACACTTGAGAAGAGTAGTGTTCTCTTTTTGACTAAATAAATCAGCATACAAGTTCATATATATACATGAACTATGTCACCCCTTTCTTATATAAACCTAGTAATAAAAATTTAATCCTAACTACTTTAAAAGTTCCACAACAAATTTTTTTAAAAGAACTGTGCTGGAGTAAGGTGGGGGTAGGTATAGATGAGATTGGACTGGCCATTTGTTGATCACTGTTGAAGCTGACTGATAGGGTAATGGGGACTATTTTACTGTTTATTCTTTCTATTTTATATTTGAAAGTTTCTCCCTATTTTATATTTGAAAATTTCCATGTTTTCACATCAAATCCTCATTTTTGTTTTAATATAGTAATTCTATAAGTGAAATAGCCAGTGAAAATAAATTTTACTATTCACTTACAAAATTTAGCAGCTATTCTAAATGCATTAAACATTTGAAAGGAAACAATGACTTATTCTCTTAAATTGCATCAGGCCTAACTCATTACTTTTGGACATTAATTTCAAAGATTTTCATGAGGTGTTAACTGAAGCAAAACAGGACAAAAATGAGTTAGAGCCACAACTTTTAAGAGCAGGGAAGTAGCATGAAGAAGAAAATCACTATAGAAAAATAAGGTAATGTTTGTAAGAGGAAAGAGGAAACATTGTATATTTTAAATGAAAATATTACTAGTATTAGTAACAAACCAAGATAATTGTAGCAAGAAGCTAATGTGGAACTTAATTAGCACTGCTTAAGGAAGGAAAAAGAGAAAGTTAATATTTTTTAGTTTACTGTGATCAAGTCCTAAAGTTATGTGAACTATTTATATTTTTAACTCAAGACAAAATACACTTTAAAAATCAGAATTATTAATAAGAAACTACTGTGAAATCCCAACTTATTTCAGAAAATCTAAGATCTGATTAATAGTTAATCAATTTTTAGAATAAAAAAGCAGAATGTCAAGTTGGTACATAAAGGGACTAAACAGATATTCAGATAACTAGAAAGGGTTAAAATAATGCATCAATGATCTCTGAACCTAAATTTGAATATTTTCATGAAATATAATATTTGTATTATCTTAAATATGACTATAAATATTAGCCAAAGTACACACAAGTCAATAAGGGTTTTTTAAGTTCATAATACAAAATGAGTCTTGAGATTTCTGGGGTAAAAGCATAATAATGATCCAAATTTTAAGAGTTCTTTTCACACAGCAAAAGAAAAAACTATAAAGAGTTTGTTAAAAGCAAAACCTATATTACCATTTTCTCCCCTGAAATAGGACAGCTAAACCACTCATTATATGAGCAAGAAAATACACCAAGATGACAATGTTACTTTCCTGATGTTTAAAGTTAGATTTTTTCCTGTCAGAAGAACAAAATAAATATTTATATAGGAACCACCCTTATTTGTAGCAACTTGAAGGAGTGGCAGGAGTGACTGTGCTGCCTTGTGGCCATGCTGGTAAAAAATATTTACATAACTATGAGCTTCCAGGGAATTTTTTTTATATTTAGTTATTTCACAAGTCGCAGAGAGCTCAATATAAACAAATGTGCTAACTCATCCTCACAGTACATCATTTCAACACTACAGATGTTGTTTAAACCAAACCAAAATAACAAAAAGAAAACCTAAATTCCCTCTAAGAGGAAAGTAATATCTTTCTGTAAACTTTAATAGCATTGCGTTTCTTAAAGTACTTCTCTCCAACATTCAATTCTGTACATGTTCTTCTTCTGTAAGTTTAAGGAGGAAAGCTAGTATTGTCATCTAAAATGTCAGTGTCTTGTACTTGTTGAATGTGAAAGCAGAATTTTAATAATGTATTATGTGCAATGGAAGGCAAAGCCCCAGCAATTCTTAACATTTCAGAGCATCATACACTATGAGAACCTCCTGAAAGCTATGGACTTTTTTTCCTTTTTTATATTGTACATATGCAATTTTGATTATAATTTTAAGGATGCCATAAGCGTTTAAGCCTTCCAAGGACCCCCACTTAACAACTCCTGGCACATGAAACATCAACAGCCTATTTGTTCTCCAACTGAAGAAAATCGAAATAAAAGAGGGCATTAAAGTTCAAGTTTCTATTAGACCAATGGACTATCCTTCACACTAGAGCAAAAAGACAAGAATGAAGGATCTACTGTCCACCCACCCACTCCAACCACAGCAAGAAAACCAGCCAATCAAAACAAACAAAAAACTTCTCTTCAGGAAAATGATCAGCCTCAGAGCAGAGCTTCCCTGCTCCTCAAGTGAAATCCTCTAGTCTGTGTATGTCAGTCCTGTCCCCGTATACAGTCACACAACCATGCTTTGAATACCTCATTCTTAACTACAATGGGCAACTAAGTAATACTAACACTATACATTTGAGGAAGGCCTGCCACATGAGACAAAAATTAAAAGAAAAAATAATCTTGACAGAAAGACATATCCAGGTAACAGAATATACTTTCAATAAGTATCCTCAGAAATAGGTGAGAAAATAGTGCATTCAAAAACAAGTGAGAGTGTTAACATAAAAAATTAACAAGCAGAAAATAGTGCTCTTAAAAATTTAAAGCTATTAAATTTGCTAAATTTAGCAATTGCTAAATTTTAAAATTTAAAAATCCAATACAAAGATTGCTATTGCTAAAATTTAAAAATCCAATACAAAGATTCAAAGGTAAAGTCAAGGAAATCTCTCAGAAAGCATAAGAAGATAAAAACAGTTTTAAGGTCTACATAACTATATAGAAGCAAAGAATAATCTGAAAATGAAATTAAGAAAACAATTCCATTTATAGTAACACAAAAAGGATAAAATACCTGTGAATAAATTTAACAAAAGAAGTACAGGACCTGTACACTGAAAACTACAAAATACTGTTGAAAAAATATGATCTAAATAAAAGGAAAGATATTTCATGGTTATGAATCAGCAGAGTTAATACTTTGAAGATAACAATACTTCCCAAATTGATCTGATTCTATGCAATCCCAATCAAAATCCTACCTGGCAATATCAAAGGCACAATCCATGAAAGAAAAAACAGATAAGCTAGACTTCATCAAAATTAAAAACTTCTGTTCTACAAAAGACAATTTAAGAGATGCAAAGACAAGCCATAGATTGGAAGAAAATATTTGCAAAAGCATATCTGATAAAGGACTGTGAACCAAAATATACAAAAGGACTCTTAAAACTCAACAGTAAGAAAACGAACAGATTAAAATTTAAAAATGGACTACAGATATAAACAGACACCTCACCAAACATGATAAATAAAGCACATGGGAAAAAATGCTCAACTTCATGCCATTAGGGAATTGCAAATTAACACAAAGACATACTAATATATACCTATTAAAATGGTTAAAATTCAGGAGATCCAAGATGGCGGAGGAGTTAAGTGGAAGCTACATTAACCTTCTCCCAGGACCAATCTGGAATTACAACTAAATTGTAGGGAAATCATCTTGCATAACCAACTTAACACAAGCTAGAGAGAAGCCTTATAACCACAGACAGAAGAAACCACTTCACCACAATGAGACTGGTAGGGAGTGCGCAGGAGGCACAACAGGGCTGACTGGGCTCCCACGGGTGGCAGCTCAAGTTACTGAGGGATGGATCAGTGGCAGAGGGATTCCCCCTGAGAAGTGTGGGGCCTAAACCCCAAGCTGGGCTTCCCAGCCTACGGCACCAGAGCTGGAAAGGAACCTGGATAACACCCAGCTTTGAAAGGCAACAGGGTTTCTGTCTGCCAGGGAGAGATGGCTGAGATTCAGAGAAACTAATAAATGGCCAACACACCAAATTTCGTTTGCAGCCACTTACCTAGGCTCTGGGAGAGGGAGGGCAGAGTGGACCAAAGACACTTGAGGAAAGTCTGGAGTTAATAGCTCTGGAGATAGAACTAAAGGAATAGCCACCAGGATCCCTACAACGAGTCATTCTCCATACAGCTGGAGCCATCTTGCTCAGGCAGAGCACTCCTCTCT
Organism: Trachops cirrhosus; assembly: GCA_028533065.1. NCBI lineage: Eukaryota > Metazoa > Chordata > Mammalia > Chiroptera > Phyllostomidae > Trachops > Trachops cirrhosus. Next base: position 44,238,697 of record CM052547.1, on the reverse strand, counting down.
GATTGCATCAGTCAGAAGGGAAGCAATAACCCCGCCCCCAGAATTTGCTCTGATCCACCCTGTGAAGCTTAAGCCCCACTGCTAAAGGCTTGATTAGTTTAAAAGCTGATTAGTTGATGGCTGATGAGATTAATAACTAAGGTGGAAAATACAAAGAGGCAGCCAAAATAGCAAGACAAAGAAACAGACCCCAAATGAAAGAACAAGAGAATTATCCAGAAGACCTAGATAAAATGAAGGCAAGCAATTTATCAGATAGTTTACAGCAATGATTATAAGGATACTCAACAGCATGAAAAAAGACACAGAAACCATAAAAAAGGACGAGTCAGAAATAAAGAATGCAATACATGAAATAAATAGTACATTGGAAGGGATAAACAGTAGATTAGATGAAGCAGAGGATCAAATCA
>CM052547.1:44198642-44237784 GCA_028533065.1 Trachops cirrhosus | reverse complement strand
GCAAAATATAGCCAAAGACACTTAAATAGAGGACAGGCTGACAGTGACCAGAGGGGAGACGGGAGGGAATTTCAGGGGAACTTCAGGGGAGAATGGGAAAGGTTTTCAGGAACAAATATAAAGGACATATGGACAAAAACTAGGGGGGTTGGAAATGGGAGGGAGGAGGGTAGGGATGGGTGGGTTGGGTGGAATGGAAGTAAAGGATAGAAACTATTCTTGAATAATGATTAAAAATAAATTTAAAAAATACACAAAAGATTAAATCAAAAAAATTTAAAAATGTTTAAAATTCCAAATTCCAAACACTGACAATATCAAATGTTGATGAGGATGTGGAGCAACAGGAACTCTCGTCCTTCCTGGGTGGAATAGAAAATGTTATGGCCAGTATGAAAGGTAGTTTAGAAGTTTCTTACAAAAGTAAACATACTTTTAGCATATGACCCAGCAATTGTTCTCCTTGATATGTAACAAAATGAGTATAGAATTTATGTCCACACAAAAGCCTGCACATGGATGTTTTTAGCAGATTTTTAGTTGCCAAAACTTAGAAGCAAGAGACATCACTTAATTCGTGAATGGATAAACAAATTGTGGTACATCCATAAAATAGAATATAAATCAGCAATAAAAAGAAATAAGCTATCATGCCAAATAAAGCTATGGAGGAAATGTTAATGCATAGTGCTAAGTGAAAAAATCCAGCCTGGAAGGGCTACATACTACATAAGTGGAAACAGCAAAACCACAGACTGTATTTTAAAAAAAGAGTGGTTCTAAGGGGCTTGGTCAGAGTTTGGTTGGAAGAGGAAGGGTCAGGTGGAAGGAAGCACAGGGGATTTTTAGAGCAATGAAACTATTCTATGTCACACTGTAATGTCAGATAGATGACATTATGCATGTGTCAAAACCCACAGAACTGTACAAGACAAATAGTGAGCCCTAATGTAAACTGTGGGCTTCAGTTAATAATAGTGTCAATATTTGTTTATCAGTTGCAACAAATGTACCAACTAATGCAAGATGTTAATAATAGAGGAAACACTTGAGTGTGTTTAGGGGAAAGAAGAACATGGAATCTTTCTGCACCTTCTGCTCAATTTTTCCATCAACCTAAATAAAACTACTCCAAAAAGTAAAATCTATTCTTGAAAAAAAATCTTAGCTGAATTTAATTGGAGAAACTGACAAGGTGATCCTAAAATTAATACAGTAAGGGAAGGGACCCAAAATAGTCAAAACAATCTTGAAAAAGAACAAAATTGGAAAACTCATAGTTCCTGATATCAAAACAGACCACAAAGCTACAGTAATCAAGACAATGTGGTACTGGTATAAAGACAAACATATAGATCAATGGACTAAAACTGAAAATCCAGAAATAAACTCTAACATTAAAAATCAAATTATTTTTAGCCAAGATAATTCAATGAGGAAAACAGTATTTTTAACAAGTGGTGCTGGGACAACTGAATTATCTACATACAAAAGAATGAAGTTGGAACCCTACTTCACACCATACATAAAAATCAATTTGAAATAAAGTGGTCAAAATATAAAATTCTTAGAAGAAAATATGCAAGTAGATCTTTGTGACCTTGAGTTAGGCAATGGTTTCTTAGCTATACCCCAAATGCATAAGTGACCAAACAAAAGATAAATTAGGCTAAATGAACTTTTGTGTTGGAAATGATACCATCAAAAAAGTGAAAAGAGAACCCACAGAATGTGAGAAATTACTTGCAAGTCATATATCTAATAAGGGACTTGTACCCAGAATATATAAATAATTCCTATAACTCAACAATAAATAGACAAATAAACCAATTAAAATATGGCCATAGGTTCTGAACAGACATTTTCTCAAAGATATACAAATGGCCAATAAGCAAATAAAAATATGGTCAACGCTGTGGCTGGTGTAGCTCAGTGGATTGAGCTTGGGCCTGTGAACCAAGGGGTCACCGGTTTGATTCGCAGTCTAAGGCACATTCCTGGGTTGCATGCCAGGTCCCCAGTAAGGGGTGTGCAAGACACAACCACACATTGATGTTTCTCTCCCTCTCTTTCTCCCTCCTTTCCTCTCTCTCTAAAAATAAATAAATAAAATGTTAAAATAAAATAAAATAAAAAGATGCTCAACAACATTAGTCACTAGAAAATGCAAATCAAAACCACTTCGTAACCACTAAGGTGGTTATAATAAAAAAGATAATAACAAGTGCTGGTGGGAATGAAGAGAAATTGTGACAAACTGGTGGTAGGAGTACATGCAGTAGCTTCAAAAAATACTTTAGTCCAGGTCCTCAAAATGTTAAACATAAAAAACATGACTGAGACATTCCATTCCTAGGTATATATCCAAAAGAAATAAAAACATATATCCACACAAAAACTTATACAGAAATATTCACAGCAGCACTATTCATCATAGCAAAATAGTAAAAACAATCCAAACACCCACTGACTGATGAATGGATAAATTAAATGTACTATATATCCACGCAGTAGAAAATTATTTGACCATAAAAGAATGAAGTATCAATACATACTAAAACCTGCATGAATCTTGAAAACATTATGCTCAACTACAGAAGCCAGAGGTAAAAGACAACATAGTATATGGTTCCATTCATATTAAATGCACAGAATAAGCATATAAAGACATAGAAAGTACATTAGTGGTTGCCTAGGGGTGAGGAGGAAGAGATGAGGAATGACTGCTAATGGGTATGTGGTTTCCTTTTAGGGTGATGGAAATGTACTAAAATTAGATTGTGGTGATGGTTGCATAATTCCGTCAATACACTAAAAGTTATTGAATTATACATTTAAATCAGTGAAATTTATGGTATTAGATACTCAATAAACTTAATTTTAAAATATCTAAAACATAGAGCATCCATCATAGACTCACACTAATCAGAGTTCCAGTAAGAAAGGAGGATATCATATATGTATATACACACATATATTACATGTACACAGATAAATATATATATATACACATATATATATAAAACAAAGGGAATGTTCTAGTTTTCAGCTAAAAATAAAACCACTCCTCTCAGAAAAGATTCAGCCCTGACCAGTGTGGCTCAGTTGGTTGAACTTCGTCCTGCAAAGCGAAACATCGCTGGTTTGATTTCCAGTCAGAGCACATGCCTGGGTAGCAGGTTCGGTTGCTGATCAATGCATACAAGAGGCAGCCTGTCCATGTTTCTCTCTCATATCAATGTTTCTCTCCCTCCCGTTCTCCCTCCATTCCCCTCTCTCAAATAAATGAATAAATAAATAAATAAATAAATAAATAAAAATCTTAAAAAAGAAGATTCACAGGTGGCCAACACAAAGCCCACAGAAAAGACCCACGCCAGGTTTGTTCCCAGTCCAGGTATGGGCATGTGCAACCCTGGGTCCTGACACATACAGGAAGCAACCAACTGATGCACTGATGCTCTGTCCCTTCTCTCTCTAAAAGCAATGAAACAAAATGTCCTTAGGTGAGGATAAAACAAACAAACAAAAAACCCACACCAAGGATAAGGAGATAAAACTAAAAGTTTCCAGAGAGATGAAAGAAAGACACTAACAAAGTCACCTACAGAGAATAAAAAACAGATTGTCATCAGACTTCTTACCAGCAACACAGAATGCCAGTAGTATGAAGACATTTGGGAAGTGTCTTCAAAGTTCCCAAGGAAATGATTTTAACATGGAATTCCATATTCAGGCAAATCACCAAGGTATAAGATGAAAAAAATACATTTTCAAGATATGCAGGACCCAGAACGTTTATTTGTAATATTGCCTTTCTTAGAAGATACTTTTAGGGCATGTTACAACAAAAATGAATAAATTAGAAAGAACAAGATACAGAATCAAAGAAATAGTGTAATCAATTTAGGAAAGTAACAATGGGAATGCACTATACAACAGCCTGAATCAGACCTAGAGAACAATCAGTTAAGTCTGGAAACAGGACTGACGGCTCCATTGAGGGGGAAACAGATTAAGAATTTAAAGGAGCACAAGGTATTAGATTGATGATGCAAAATCAAAAAAAAAAATTAGAAACTCAAGAAAAACAATTAGAAACTCAAGAAAAACAAAGTCACTCAGGAAAGGAAATGTAATCAGTACCCTATGTGACTCTACAGTCAATAACATACAATCATTACTATATAAACATGGTTTACTGGTTGTTCAGTTTTAGAATATAGAATATACCTGTATATAAAGCATGAAAGGTTCAAATATATTTACAAAACAGAGAAGTAAGGTTAATAATATATACTGGTAGAGCACTTATGTGCCAGGAAGTAACAACCAATACAGTAGGTTGGGTTATATGCCTACTGTATAAATGAGGAAACTGAGTCACTGAAAGACTAACTTGCCAAAGTTCATACAGCTGGCAGACTAGCTTAGCTAATGGGAATGAGTCACTGAAAGATTAACTAACTTGCCCAAGTTCATACAGCTAGATCTCTCGGTTACCTTTTTAGTTTCTACAATAGTTAATTAAACCTTTCTGTTCTCTTCTATCAACCAGAAACACTATCTCTTGATTTGTGATCTAAGAGGAAAATATTAGTAACCCTACTCTTTCCTTTTAAATATTTATTTATTTATTTATTTATTCACGTCAGTAGACAGACTATAAATTTTGTCTGTTTGAAGAAAAACCATACATTTCTTTAGACACCTAGAAAAGGGAGAGCTCCAAACAGTCTTGAGAGATTAAGTGAATCAGTCATTGATTGCCACACTTCACATCGTAGAAAGCAACAAAATCAGCTTCCTTGTATTTGTGAATACTAACCTCACAATTTTCTGCTTTTGGAGTGACTTTGATGGACGGTACAGTGGGAATGGGTTATAACCTATACTTCTACTTTTATATTACTTAACTTTTATATTGTTAAGCTTGACAAGAATCTATGTTTTGAAGGGCAGGAAGTGTTATGGGTAAGACCATGAACTCTGGAACAAGATTAATTAACTTGCCCAAGTTCATACAGCTAGCTCTTTTGATGATGTTGTCGATTCAGAAGGCCACAGCCCTGGCTGGTGTGGCTCAGTGGATTGAGCATCAGCTGCGAAATGAAAGGTTGCTGGTTCAATTCCCAGACAAGGCACATGCTTGGGATGCAGGTCAGGTCCCCAGTTCAGGGTGTGCAAGAGGCAACCAGTCCATGTTTCTCTTGCACATCAATGTTTCTCTCCTTCTCTTTCTCCCTTCTTCCCCTCTCTCTAAAAATAAATAAAGTCATTTTTAAAAATAGAGAGCCATAGCTATGGGCAACTGGTGACTGGCAGCTTGCTTTATCACAACAACATGCCCGCTCATGCATTACATCTCATGCAATTTTTTGATGAAACATCAAATCACCCAGGTGACTCAGCAGCCCTACTGCTCAGATTTGGAGCTCTCTGACTTCTGGATTTTCCCAAAACTAAAATCATCTTTGAAAGGGAAGAGATTTCAGACTATTGATGAGATTCAGGAAAACACAACAGGGAAGCTGATGGCAACTGGGAGAACTGTGTGAGGTCCCAAGGTACCTACTTTGAAGGGGACTGAGGCATCATTGTCCTATATACAATGTTTCTTGTATCTTGTATATTCTTCAGTAAACGTCTCTGTTTTTCATGTTACATGGCTGGATATGTTCTGGATAGACTGCACACCTCAGAAACCAATTTTCCAAACTCAGATGACAACTTGCCTGCAACTCTGTGAGAAACCCTGAGCCAAAACCACCCAGCTCAACTGTTCAAAGACTCCCAATCATAAGAAACTGCATGAGCCCTGGTTGGTGTAGCTCAGTGGATTGAGCGCAGGCTGTGAACCAAAGGGTCGCCGGTTTGATTCCCAATCAGGGCACATGCCTGGGTTGCAGGCCAGGTCCCTAAGGGGACCACGTGAGAGGCAACCGCACATGATGTTTCTCTTCCTCTCTTTCTCCTTCCCTTCCCCTCTCTCTAAAAATAAATAAATAAAATTTAAAAAAAAGAAAAGAAACTGCATGAAATAATGTTTACTTAATTAAGGTGCTACATTTGGGGGTAACTTCTTACATATAATAGACAACTAATACATTATATGTAGGGTACAATTTATCTATTATTTGACTAAATTTTTTGCTAAACATGGTTTTGAGTCTCTTTGCTATGTAAACTAGATTATACAAGAGAAACCCTTAATTCACCTGAACAGAGTGGTTATCACATTGTAATGGCATGTTTATAAACCTGGTATTATTTTCAGTACTGAACTTCTTAAATCTTTTTTGTATTCAAGAGAACTATGAATGCAAAAACCCAGACCACTGTGTCATGGTTCAGTACCTCAGGTCCTCACCTAATATACTGTATTTTATATTAATATGTATATATATGTATACACACACACTCTATAGGGTCCAGCACAAATAACACCCTTTTTAATTACAAAATCTTGTATTACAAAATCATAAGCATGTAATTCTATAACATAAAATATCACACTCAAGCACACCATGTAACATTTTAGGCTAAATTTAAATTTAAACTATAAATTATTACACCCATATTATTGTCCTACAAACCACACTCAAGCAGGCATTATCTCTGTGGAACCCTGTATATCTGTATACATGTGCTCTATATCTGCTGTACAACATATTTTAATATTAATAAAAAGTACTCTTAGTCCTACCTGAATGAGGCATTTGCTCACATCACTAGCACAGAGTGCTTTGTTACAACTCAGTGACACAGGGATCCATATCAGGAACACCATGAAGGCTAGAGTAAGCATAACAACAGAATGTGACTTCATGTTTCTTCAAAGACAATCAGTAACTCCCAGGAAGCTAAAAAATAAATAAATAAATAAAATTAAAACCCCAAAGGTAAGCACTAGGGTAAAAACAAATACAAAAAATGAAAAACCTACAGTTTTACACAGTAATGTTTTGTTGGCCATATTCAAACACCTCGAACACTGAAATTTCTGAGACTACCTAGAAATGGTGACTGTGAAAATTAAAGTGAATACACATATATATACATATACACATGTCATCAGTAACCTGAGAGTGCATCAAACAAATAACTAGTTCCAAAACTGCACTGCTACTATTCACTTTTAGTTTTAAGCCCATTGTTCAACTATATGCCTATATATAAAAAAACATTAATATTGTATTATAATTTAACAATCTTTTAATTCTTAGAATTAAAACAAAATTTTTCAGGGGAAACTATTCTAGTAATGACAACTCTCTCAGTGTGTCCTAACATGATTAGAATGAAGCAGCTCAAAGAGGAGTTGACAGTCATTCCTTAAATAATTTAGCAAACAACAAAGAGGATAGTAAATTACTAACTGCATAACTCTAAAGTTACTAAAGTTATTAAAATGTGAAGCTCTTCTTTTGATTCTATACCATGGGTACCATAGATTCTTCAAAGTTATTAAGAAGATATTACAGTTTAAAAAGGAAAAGACCAGCACAAATTCTGACAGTGGTTGAGCCCCCCCTCAATAGAACCAATGAAAATAAATAACTACTGATATGAGGGTTAAAAGGGGCATTTATGGGGCCTTTATAATTACTGTAAACGTTTATACTATTACGAAGTACAATAAAGCAAAAACAATAGGTGAAAAGAATAAAGGGCTTTGTACCCCGTGTGACTCAATTTTGGTAAGAGAAAGCCCTGGTGATTGCTGCTGAGACCGTTAGTAACCCAATTATCTGATTTATTTAACAACACATTACCAAGTCGACTGATTTTTGGAGCCACCAGTACATATTTGTGGAGGCCAAGGAAGGTATTCAAAAACTGATTTTTCCAGAACTAGTTTTCGTCTCATAACTACCATGAAGGGGATACCCCCCCTCCCCATCTCTTACGGTTGTCTTCATCCTACTCCCAAAATCTTACTAGAAAAATATTCAATAAACCGGGGTTTGTACAAAGCAAGTAGCATGATTATTTACGGGGCTTCTTGATTTTTTTTCTCAGTTAAGAACAATACCCCATCAAAACTGTTTTCATGCACCCTGACCAGTTTCTCAGGTTCTGGCGACCTGTGTGTGGTCCCCGAGGGAGACAACAGCCTTTGTGCAGCTGTACCGAGCCCCTGCTGCCCAGTGGGGAGCAGAGGCCACGGCGGCTCTTCACCCAGAGCTTACCCACAAGCTGCTGAGCAGGACAAGGCCAGGAATGCCCAGCACAAGCGATACACGAGTGCGGGCCGCAGAGGTGTCGCCAGCTCGTGGCGCCAGCGCCGCCCTAGCCTGAGTCCCAAGCCCAGCACCCAACGGCGGCGGCACCCCCACTTTGTCCTCGGCGTAGGCTGGGCTCAGGCCGTGCGCGAGCTCCGTTTCTCTCCGCTCCCAAGTAACCCGCGCGGGCCACGGCCTCCGGAGACCGGAGCTCTGGACCAGACCCTCCCAGCCGAAAACGCTACACCCGGCCCGCTTCCGCTCACCGAGCGCCGAGGCACCGCTAGACTGCCTGGCCCCGGTTCCCCAGCGGGACGGTCTAGCCCGGGGTGCGCCACTGAGAAGTGAGAGCGAGGCAGGCCGCGCCTCCGCGAGGTCCCTCAGCGCAGCGCCGGCTAGCTTCGGCCACCTTAAAGAGACAGGACCATTTGCCCGTGGCCTTCCCTGCCACTGCCTCCCGCTCACCACTCCTCCTACAGCTCCCTCCGCCCTCCTTCAGTTCCCCGCCGCCGCAGCAGCTCCCGCTAGGAGGCGTCTCTCACTACCGCAGAGCTCCTGCTAGCATTTGCCCCTGGCTTCGTTCCAGCCTGCGGCCCCGCTGGGCCCACGGACCCGCCCCTAGCCACCAGGGCCTGGTAGTGGCCCCTGCAGCAGGTGGCCCCGCCCCCCAGGAACACACCCATCTTGGCGCGAGCGCGCGATTTCTGCGGGCTCTCTTTCCCGCGTCTGAGGCTTCTGAAAGACCATACCGTCAGGTCCATTTTCTGGGTTTATCATGTGCTAGTCCTGGAACTGAGAATATGACAGTCAAGAGCTCATTGAATCTTCACAACCACCCTGTAAGGCAGCTGTTATACACCCTCTTACAGAAATGCAAGACTGAGGCGCTGAGTGGTCGAGTAGCCTAATCCAGTAGAGCGGACACTTCAACCCAACGTCGGAGACTAGATTTGTTAAAATACAGGTTTCTGGGATCTGCATCAGACCAACTGAATAAGGATTTCCAAGGATAGAGCCTTCTTTCAGCAGTTCACTAAAATTTGCTGCACCCTGTGTCTAGCATTGTGCTTAGCACTGGAAATAGAAAAGAGACATGCCATAGGATCTGGCCCAGAAAGAGCTTACTGGCCTGTGGACAGGACGGACAGCTAGACAAATGGCTACAGCACGCCCCTCCAAGCCTCTGTAAGAGAGGGCTGTGGAGCATGTAGGAGCCAGCAGTCATTTCAGCCTGTATTTTAAAAAATGAATTTATTCCTCCAAGAAGTAGCATTTAGATAAAGGCAATGGAGACCTGCACTCAATTCCTTCCCACAACCCTTTGAATTTTATATTTAAAAAGACCCCGGTGATTAGGTTGGAGCCCATTGGGACAGATGATCCACAAGGTATTTTTCCTTTAGAAATGGTGACCTAGTGCTAAAGTCTTAAGATAGTAGAAGTCTTAAATGCTTTATATTTCCTTTGTTGATTTGAAGAAAGCAGAAGGAAAGAGTTGCTTGGTGAGGAGGTGGATTGCATTACTGATATTAGCCCATTTTTGTACAGTAAGTAAATAAGTTTATATTTAAAACATCATTCCTGAAAACTATCCTAAAGAAATAATTAAGAGTACACAAAATCTAATACACAAAATAACTTTAAGGATCTTATTCTAGGCATCACTTACTGGTTGAATGAATTATGACACTGTAGTGCAGTGGACTAAATCAGCTATTAAAAAATAATATTGTAGATCAGAGGTTCTCAAACTTTGGTTTCAGGACTCACTGCGCTTGAAAATTACTGAGGGCTCCAACGAGGTTTTGTTTATATGTGCTACATCAATCAAAACTTTTGAAATTAAATCTGAGAGATTTAAAAAATATTTATTAATTATTTAAAACAGACTCCATCATGTGGTAACATGAATAACATTTTATGAAAAGTAAGTATATATTCCAAAACAAAAAAAATAGTGAGAAGAGTGGCATTGTTTTACATTTTTGCTCTTTTTTCTTTTGTTATTTTTAAAGTATTTTTTATTGATGATGCTATCACAGTTTTCCCAATTTTCCCCCTCCACCCTGCCCCCGCAACCCTCCAGTATTCCCCGCCTTAGTTCATGTCCATGGGTTGTACTTATAAGTTCTTTGAGTCCTCTGTTTCCTATATCATTTTTTTATCTTTCCCTGTCCATTTTATGCCTACTGATTATGCTTCTTCTTCCCTGTACCTTTTCCCCCGCTATTCCTCCCTTTCCCTCCCCACTGAACTCCCTCTGTGTGATGTCCATTTCTCTGATTCTGTTCCTGTTCTGGCTGTTTGCTTAGTTTTTGTTTTTGTTGTTGGGGGTTTTTTTAGGTTCAGTTGTTCATAATTGTGAGTTTGTTGTCATTTTATTGTTCATATTTTTTATCTTTTTTCTTAGATAAGTCCCTTTAACATTTCATATAGTAAGGGCTCGGTGATGATGAACTCCTTTCACTTGACCTTATCTGGGAAGCACTTTATCTGCCCTTCCATTCTAAATGAAAGCTTTGCTGGAGAGAGTAATTTTGGGTGTAGGTTCTTGCCTTTCATGACTTCAAATACTTCTTTCCAGCCCTTTTTGCCTGCAAAGTTTCTTTTGAGAAATCAGCTGATAGCCTTATGGGAACTCCTTTGTAGGTAACTGTCTCCTTTTCTCTTGCTGCTTTTAAGATTCTCTCTTTGTCTTTAATGTTGAGTAACTTAATGATGTGCCTTGGTGTGTTCCTCTTTGGGTCCCAACTTCTTTGGAACTCTCTGGGCTTCCTGGACTTCCTGGAAGTCTATTTCCTTTGCCAGATTGGGGAAGTTTTCCTTCATTATTTGTTCTAATAAGTTTTCAATTTCTTGCTGTTGTTTTTCTCCTTCTGGCATCCCTATATTTAGGATATTTGAACGTTTCAGGTAGTCCCAGAGAATCCTCAGCCTCTCTTCATTTTTTTGGATTCTTGTTTCTTCGTTCTGATCCAGTTGGAGATTTATTTCTTCCTTTTGTTCCAAATCGTTGCTTTGAATCCTGGTTTCCTTCCTGTCACTGTTCGTTCCCTGAACATTTTGCTTTATTCCATTTTGGGTATCTTTCATTTGTTCTTTCATTTTTTGACCAAGCTCAATCAGTTCTGTGAGCATTTTGATTACCAGGGCTTTAAATTCTCCATCCGTTAGGTTGGCAATGTCCTCATCACTTAGTTCTGAGGTTTTGCTGTGTTCTTTCATTTGGGCCATATTTCTTTGTCTTGGCACACCTGATAAGTTGTAAGGGGTGGGGCCTTAGTTGTTCACCCAGGCAGGGCAACCCTCTTTGCTGCACTGCCTGTGGGGGAGGGGCCAGAGAGGGAACAAGACAGCTCGCCTGCTCCTCTCTAGCACTTTCCAACAGACTCTTGAGTCAAACTGGAAGTATCTCCCGCTGCGGCAACCCCAGCCATAGCCCACAGTCAGCTTTGAGTCTCAGTTTCCCCCTTAAGTCAGTCCCTCCTGCGCAGCTCCTGGAAGCTCATCAGTCAACCCCACCCCTCAGCCACCTCCCTGCGGTTTTTCTGAGTCTTTTCTGAGTTGTTTGCCCTGCAGGGTCCACCTTACCAGTCTGGTTATTCTGGTTGACTTTTTCTTTAATTCCTTGGTTGTTGGAGTTCCATACAGTTTTATTTTCTGGTACTTCTGGTTGTTTATTGATTTTAGATTGGTTATTATCCTCCTTTTGGTTGTGAGCAGAAGCTAAGGGTTTCTACCTATGCCTCCATCTTGGCCGGAACTCCTATTTTCTTTTCTTTTGATAATCAAAATTTTATTTTATTTTTAAAGTATATTTTATTGATTATGCTGTTACAGTTGTCCCATTTTTTCTCCCCTTTATTCTCCTCCACACTGCACCCCTCCCCCCAACGCCGCCCAGCATTCCCACTCCTTAGTTCATGTCTATGGGTCATACATATAAGTTCTTTGGCTTCATTTCCTATACTACTCTTAACCTCCCCCTGTCTATTTTGTATCTACCACTTATGCTTCTTATTCCCTGTACCTTTCCCCTCATTCTCTCTCCTCCCCCTCCCCCATGAAGGGCTGATAACCCTCCATATGTTCTCCATTTCTGTGATTCTGTTCTTGTTCTAGTTGTTTGGGTAGTTTGTTTTTGTTTTAGGTTCAGTTGTTGACAGTTTTGAGTCTGTTGTCATTTTACTGTTCATATTTTTGATAATCTTCTTTTTCTTAGATGAGTCCCTTTAACATTTCATATAATAAGGGCTTGGTGGTGAACTCCTTTAACTTTACTTTTTCTGGGAAGCACTTTATCTGCCCTTCAATTCTAAATGATAGTTTTGCTGGATAGAGTAATCTTGGATGTAGGTCCTTCCCTTTCATGACTTCAAATACTTCTTTCCAGCCCTTTCTTGCCTGTAAGGTTTGTTTTGAGAAATACCACCAGGGAGTACACTTTACCTGGTGTCGCACTTTAAACCCTTCCCAATTTGTTGGCCGACTTACAAGTTTTCTGAACTCGAGCAGGCAAATAGGGCCATCCCCAAGTACAATGGCCAGTCCAGTTTCCAGACAGGTAAGGCCACCCATGTGAGCTACACACCCAGAGGGATCCAGTGGGAACTGCAGTCCATGCATCATCTCGTGCTTCCCAGAAACACTCTAGAGTCTGAGTCTGACAAAGACCTGTCGGAGTCCTGCCCACCTGGACTTTTCCTTTGGATTCTTAGCACAAAGGGGAGCTGGTCCAGCCAGCTCCATGGCTTCAGCTGTGAGCCACCCCAAGCCATCCAATACAGAGTAGCTAACTACTGGCAGGGGTCAGTCATACCACTGTTTCACCCTAGTGTAGATGTCAGTCCAGCTCGTATTCCACTAGGGATGCTCACTGTTCCACTGGTTCTGAAGCCAAGTCTAATTTGAGACAGAAGCAGGAGAGATGTGCCATGGGAGGCCAGCAGATGTGCTCAGGGGGATTTCAGTGCAGATCCAGCATGCTGATTGGTTAGCTCCTGAGGCACAGGTATGAACCCAGTCCACTAAGATGTTACTTTGCACCCAAGGGGCAAAAAGACAGAGCAGTTATAGGCACCAGTAAGGGCAAGTCATGACCCTCAGACAATACACAAATAAGCTTCTGGTCAGCCAATAAGACAGTGGCTGGCAGAGTGGGTCTTCCTGGGTGTGAATACCATACCTTTGGTGCCTCGACTGGGAGTTCAGCATCTACCTGCAATAACAGGGGAGAACTCATAATGGGCCATAGGGAAACTACAAAGTGCCACGAAGAAGCATTTCGTGGTGTGCTGGCCCTGAATATGTCACCTTTATGACTAGAGGCCATGCCCCAATCATCCATGGCACTATTTGTACATTTCTCTCCACCCCTTGGCCCCAAGGGGCAACAAGAGCCACCAAACACATTCAAGGGGCTTTTGTTTCCCAAGGCCACATCCAAGTGACTGTTTGCCCTCACTCCAGGCCTTCCGGAGCAGGCAAGAGAATATCCCTCATTTTCGCCTGGTTTCAACAAAGCATCCTTAGTCTGTACCTGCAGCTGAACTGGAGCTGCAGTCTGGTGGAGCAGTGCTCCTACTGGGGCTGGGTATCCCTCTGACTCCTCTCATTTAGAGTCCAGAGGACAGTCCATAAGCGTTTTTGTCCAACCCCTCAGTGCAGGGGTGGCAGCTGCAGCTCACAGGCCCTGCTTTAAGAGACCATTGTACTGTTCAATCATTCAAGCAGCTTGGAAATGATAGGCTACATGGAATTTCCAGTCAATCTGCAAGTCTCAAGCCCATCATTGTACCAAGGCCACAGTAAAATGCATCTCCTGATCACTTTCAGTGATTAAGGGTTGCTCATAAGCAGCACATAACCACTTCTGTGCAGCAATTACTGTTTTCTGATCTGGGTGCCATGTGGGAATAAGCAGCTAAAAGTCCTATGGCCATGTCTATACCTATAATGGTATACTTACATCCCTCTGAATTAGATAGGGACCCGATTATATCCACCTGCCACTGGGTCAGTGATATCTGTACCCTCATCAACTGTCCAGTAGTTCCCACAGTCCTTCAGAGATGCTCTTGTGAGCAGACAACACAGGTCTCACAGTTTCTTGTAGCTCTGCTAAAGTGACAATTAACCCTCAAGTTTTGATGGTGGACTACATAGTCTTTTGCTCAGCATGTAAGAGGCAGTGATGTAGCCACTGCACTATTTCCCATCCTAAAGGACTGGCAGGTACCGTTTCTAGCCACTGCACCTTGTCTAGAGTATCAGCCTCATATTCCCAGGAGAAGAAAGAGGTGCATGTCCAGTAACATGATAAACAGTGATTTGTTCCTGGTGGCCTAACTCCCAGAGATCTTTCCATAAGGCCTGTCCCCACAATGGCCTATGCAAAACCATCCATTTATCTGTATGTCATGTAGAAATCCGTAATGTTAGCCCCTGGTACACCACCCAACAATCTGTGCAAATTGTCAGGGGCAGTGCCTCATTGGTAGCGAAGAGCCATATGGCTTGGAGTTCCACCCACTAGCTACTCTGTCCCGTGCCAGCGTCAAGTCAGATTGTGTCTGCCTCTGACTGAATTGCCACTGCAGTCCACACGGCAGGCTGGTCCCTGCTGGACCCATCAGTGTACCATGCATCTGAAGGAGTAGGTGCCTGCCCTTCATGGAAGGGGCTAGCTTCCATTTCTTCTATAGGGACAGGAGCAGTAGACTTCTCATTACATACATAACTGGACCTAACACTTCCTGTAGCTCAGCCCGCAAAGGGCTAGTGAACAGAGTACTCCTTTGTTGCAGGTAAGTCCCCTACTTAGCCAATGTGGGTGTCTGAGCCGTCCCACTACAAGGCTTGGCCATCTAGTCCCAGACCCACCCTGCAATGGGATACATGGTCCTAAGTGTCATGGGGACAATTCCTGTTATGGCCTCTGTGGCCAACAGGGCAGCATATACTGAAGCCAACTGCTTTTCAATCAGGGAGTACCACACCTCTGTTCCCTTCCATAGTTGGGACCAGAACCCAAGGGTTGACACAGCTGCTGCCACAAACCCCATCCAAAACCTTCCTGTGTCATATACACATCTAGCTCACAGGGTCTAGCAGGATCCAGAGCATGCAAGGCCTGGGCGTGCTTAATGATGCACTTGACTCCTTGAAACACTTGTTCCGAGGTCAGGGTCCAGTCCCAGTTCACTCCCTTTTTCACCAAGGAATACCAGAGACAGAAGACCTGGGCTAGATAGGGCACAAATGCTCTCCAGTGCCCCAATAGGCCCAAAAATGTCTGGAGCTGTTTCACAGTGGTAGGGGTCCGATATGCCTGAGTCTTATCTATGACTGCATCAGGGATGACTTTTGTCTTAACCAACCAAACAACCCTCAAGAATTTGACAGACAATCCAGGCCCTTGCAGCTTGCTTTTGTTGACTGCCCAACCACATGACTTCATGTGTGACAGCACTTGAGTCACTGCCTTCTCTAACTCTGCAAGAGAATCACTACTTAGCAAAACGTCATCAATGTAATGGAACAGACGCACCTCTGGAGGCCGTGGCCATTTAGCCAGGTCCTCTGTCACAAGCCTGTGTCAGGCTGTGCAAGTACCCTTGAGGGAGCATTGTAAAGGTCCACTGTTGGCCTTCCCACATGAAGGCAAACTGATCCTGGCTCTCCAGAGCAAGGTCAATGGAGAAAAAAGCCATTTGCTAGGTCAGCTACAAAGTGGTAAGTTCCCAACTCACTAGTTAACTGGTCCATCAAGTCCAACACAGAAGGGACTGCTGTATGTAGTGGAGGAATGACCTTATAATGAGCTCCCAGTAATCAAGTGTCATTCTCCATGTACCATCTGGTTTTTTTACTGGCCATACAGGAAAGTTAAAAGGACCGTGGAAAGCCCTGATTATGGCCACCTTCTCCAACTACCCTATAGTTGCTGTAATTTCCTCATGTCCTCTGGCAAGTGGTATTGTTTCACTGCCATTACCCATTGTGGGGATGGCAACTGCAGGGGGGTGGTCAGTGCATCCCAGTAAAATGGCTTTTACTACTCCCACCCGCAGGTGAAACTCTCCTGCTGTCATGTGTAGATACAAACCCTGGGCACTATGTCAATACCCAGGATATACTCAGGAATGGGGGTGACATAGACTGTGTATTCACCGGTGGGGGGTGGGGTGGGGAAGCAAACAACTGCTACCCAGAGAAAGCTGCACAGCCTTCACCCTTACACTTCGTCCCCCATAACCATCAATAGAGACCTCAGGCCCCAGAAACTTCTCAGGATTTCCATGTAAGGGAGTACATTCAGCTCCTGTATCCACAAGAGCTAACACTCACTGCACTTTTGCAGGGGACCAATGAATAGCCAATTCAACATGCAGTCTCTGGTCCCTACTTGTCCTGTGAAGACAGGTCCCTCCCTGGGCCTTGTCGCTAGCCAAAAGTTCAAAGGATATCTCCCCCCTTGTCTCGGGAGGTTGACACAGCTAGATGATCTTCTAGCAGGACCAAATGGGCTTCTCGGGGCTCTTGGGGTGCACCCCTGAATTCCCCCATCAGTTTCTTCTTCTGGAGCCACAGGAAGCATTGGTCAGTTCACAGCTGCTTCCAGAGCTCTAACAGGTACACCTTCGGCTTTCTGCCAATCTTAGTGTGATTGACTCCAGCCCCTAAATGATGATCTGATCATATCTGTGTTGTAGTGACCCACACAGGGGCGCTGTTTGACCAGGGAACAGAGGGACTCTGAGCGACTGCGCAAACAGCTGTCCGTTGGCAGTAAGACTCTGTATCTCCTAGACTAGCCGCCATTGTTGTGACATCATTTATACGACAACTGACTAACTGCCGGAGAATTGCCATCAGTGAGAGGGGGGGAGTGTGCTGGAGCACAAAGCGCAAACCTTGCATGTGTTGTGGTGCTGTATATTGGGGAGGGGTCCATTCTAGCTGTAAAACATTCATCATCCAGGCACTGTGTGTTGGGTTTGAGCATGGCCTGGTGCATGCCCAGCTCCCCCCAAATTTGCACTAAGTCTGCAGAGGTCTGCCACTTTCTCACCATATCTGGCTCATCATCCGCATTCACCCAGACAGCCACCATTACCCACTCCATCAAAGAATGTGATCCCTGCCCTGCACTGTGCTTCCAACTATTTTTCAGTGGCCTGGCTCAGGGAGGAGTGTGTCGTGATGGACGCTAACTTTTCCATCTCTGCGTCAGAAAACATGATGCTATCCACCCCTAGGTCCCACAGGTGCAAGAGCCATGCAGCTAAGGGCTCCTCAGGTGGCTGGTAAAACTGATTCAGAGATCCACCAGCTAAGCCTGCGTGTGTTACAGGGTGCAGCCAAGAGGGGGACCCCAAATAGGGATTTGGAATGGGGCCCAGAACTCAGGGTGTCCAGGAAATATTAGGATATCCTCACCTCCCCCCCCCGCCCCGCAACCAAAGGTGTGGGTTGGGGGAAGGGACACGTGGAGCAGGGCCATTGAGAGCTGTTCTGTGTAGCAACAGCTTGGCAGCTAATCCATGGCATGGTCATTTAACATATCTATAACCTTTAACTGGTTACATAGATATGTTAAATAGCTGTGGCCATGCTCTCAGTCAGGGGAATGGAAGTAACTTCCCCAACAAGACATAACTGGGGGGGTAGGTCCCCCGAGTTACAGCGCCTGCATGAGAACTTGGAGGTGACTGGCTCCATGACATGGAGCCATGCCTGTCCAGACTCACGATGGCAGCCCAGTAAAGCTGGAAGGATATGAGATTGCTGGGAAATGTAGCTGATTGTGGGAGGAGTTGGAAATGGGGCTGCAGAGGAAGATTGGCGCAGGGATTTAAACCGAGACACAGCAGCCATTGAGGGGAGAGACTTGGCAGCCATTGAAGGGAGAACCACTCGGCTTTGCCAGAGTGGGGAGCCCCGCAACTTTAGAAGGGGGAACCATCACCCGGCTTTAGCAGAGATCCTGGTGACACAGATGATGGTGCTGGGAACTGAGGGAGGCCTACCAGCTGAGACAGATTACTGGGAAGAACTGGGGGTTGCCTGAGCCACGGACTTCTATTTCTTTTCCTGAGATACCATACCCCAGACTGGGCAAAGGGGGAAGGAAGGACTGTGTGTGTTTGTGGGTGTTTTAAGGGACTTCAGGATTTTGGTGACGATATTAGGTCACTACTTTAAGTCTGTACAGCATTAAATAAACATTTCCTTTCCTTTTCACAAATCTCTGACATTGAGAGATGTCTTTTCCTATAAGGCGGCGGACATCATGAACCTGGGTGGTTCCTTTTGGTCATATTATATCACCTCGGCCCCCCTTGGCCTCTTGTGTTCTGTAACATAAGACTATAAGTGATATGTTCTACCATCTGAATGGGACCCACAGGATTCTCCTGGGGAGCCATAGATTGTTGGGACTTCATTTTCCATAACACTACCAGGTGGCCTACCAGGAACACGGTTCCGCATTGACGTCATCTTCCTCTGACTCCAACTCATCCACTACAACAGAAGACAGGATCTGCATTCCTGCTTTGCTGCTGGCAGGTCTTCTTCCAGGCCACCAATTCTAGCTTCCAGGGCTTCTTCTTGTCCTTGGAGCTGGGGTAGTTTAGCTGCATCACAAAGCATGGTCTCTCAGGATTCAAAGCTGAAAGGAATACCCAGACCACAGCCCAAGGCCACACTAGCCCTGGGCTGCTCCAGGGTCTCCCCAACCTCCTGTAGGGCATTCTCTAAGGTGTGCCACTAACATCGGGCCACTCCCTTGGTGGGGCCCATGAGGCCAGAAGGCTCGCCACTGGGTGCCACGTCCTGGTACCAGACTACCTATGGAGGCTCCCCTCAGAAGATAGGGGAGGCTTCTCCATTTCCATACCACGTGAGTCCTGCCGATTCTCCAATTGTGGTGCAGCCATTCAAGGCCTGGCAGGTCTAATCTAGATTCAGGGAGATGGGAGAAAATGTGAGGAGCTGTGGGGTTGCTTAATGTCCCTTTATTCATGGGTGGGTGAGCTATGAGTGCTGCAAGCTGTGTGTCTCTAGTGAGAAGCCCCTACTTGGTTAAGTACTAGAGTCAAACAAAGCTGGCAAAAAGCAAAAAAATAAAAATAAAAAAATAATAATAATTAAAAAATATATAAAAAACATAGGATGGTTCTGTACATGTGAGCCCACTTCATGTTATGGGAACCATTTATCTGGCAGTCCTAGTCTCAAGGCTATGAGAACCCTACTTATCAGGCCCATTCAAGGTTATGGGAAACTGCTTCCCTTAGTTACCCAGACACTTGGGTGAGGAAGCCAGACTGCCTCCATCTACCCTACATATAGCATTCACTTTTTCCTCTATTTTGCAACCACACTCAACCATTTCCATGAACATCCTGATTACCAATGTTTTGAACTCTGCATCTGATAGGTTGGCTATCTCTTCATCTCTTAGTTGTATTTTTTTCTGGAGTTTTGATTGGTTCTTTCGTTTGGGCCATATTTCTTTGTCTCAGTGCACCTGTTACATTGAAAGGTGGGGGGAGCCTTAGGTATTTGCCAGGGAAGGGCAACCCACTTTGCTGTGTTATGGTGCTGTATATGGGGGAGGGGTCCAAGAGAGAACAATGTGGCTTGCTTGGCTCTCAGCCAGCTTTCAGTCATTCCCTTGCTATCTACAAGCAAACTGGGACTGTCTTGTGTTGATTCCCAGGTGGGTGGGTTTGTGTACATCTAGGACCCTGTGTGTCTCTCCAGTGAGGCTGGCAGTTTCTCCTTATGCTACAACCTCCACAGGTTTTTACAGTCAGAGGTTTTGAGACTTTCTTTTCCCCATGCTGGTACCCTGGGTTGTGTATTCTGTCTTGCTCCCCAGTTATTCCTCCTGGTTTATCCACAGGCAAATGTGGGACCACCTGAACTGCCAGCCACCTCCTCTCCTGCCTGATCCTCCAGCCACCACCTTGCAATGCATCTTTTCTGTCCTGGCTGCCTTCTCTGCCCCTCCTACTAGTCTGAATAAATATTTCTTCTTTAACTCCTTGGTTGTCAGACTTCCATGCAGTTTGATTTTCTGGAAATTCTTATTACTTTCTGTTTTTAAATTTATTGTTGTCCTTCTTTTGGTTGAGTGAGGAGGTGAAGCGTACCTACCTATGCCTCTGTCTTAGCTGGAAGTCACATTTTTGCTACTTTCTTTAATGTTAAACTTAATACAGTGTCCAGCAGAAGTAATGCCTGCTTGAATGTTGCTGGTAGAGTAATAATATGGGTGTAATAATTTAGGGTTTTAACTTGAAAATTTCACCTATAATTTCATATAGTATAATATTGTTATGTTACAGTATTACATGCTTATGATTTTGTAATGAAAGATTTTGTAAGAAAAAAGGGCCATTATTTGTGCCAGACCCTGTAGCAGGCAGCTGAATTTTCATACCTGCTTCTGTGTTCAAACTGTTGCAGTATCACATATTATGTAGCCTCTAGGAAACTACTCCATACTTGTGAGAGAAGAATGAAAAAGGCAAATAATGTATTGAAAGTAAAATAAAAGTTCTTTTGAGCTCATTAACACCCTGAAAAATTTTTGAGACTCCCAGCATCCCCAGATCATATTTTGGGAACTAGCATTGCAGAACTAGTGCTGCATTCCAAAACAGCTAAATATGCAGGTCAAAAAAATGAAGTTAGTTTGAAATTTGCACATTCACTCCGAAGTCCATTCATCTCTTTCAGCAGCCCAAAGATCAATCACAGGTTCTGCTTAGCTACATAATAAAGAGTCAAACACACTGCACCACTGACATCACAGGACAGTTGCCTATAAATCTAGACTTTTGACACTGGGCTTCAGCTTCCCTTTCTCATAGGTCATCATCCTAACCCAGGAGAGTGGTTATCTGAGCAACCTTGAGGTCGTGCTCATACTGTGCTACTATCGCTGGGTCCATAACCACCTCAGGTGGAGCAAGAGCAGGCATGGTGACAAACTCTAAGTTAGGGTCTGCAATTAGTTTTCTGGCAAGCCAAAGGAAGCCTTTTCCAAGTTGTAGTTATTTATGGCAGAAAAGCTGTAGTACTGAAGATTGTTCTTTCAGTGGAAGACAATAGATTTTTCTTTAACTTTCCTGCTCTGAATATTCACTTTGTTGCCACACAAGATGACAGGGATGTTTTCACACACTCACACCAGACCTCTATGCCAGGTACATTCTTATAAGTTATTCTTGAAGTGACATGAGACATTATAATGACACACTGGGCTTGGATGTAGTAGCCACCTCTCAACCCACCAAACTTCTCCTGGCCCTCTGTGTCCCACATGTTCTACTTGATGGGCCCTCTGTTGGTGTGGAACATCAGGGGGTGGACCTCCACACCCAGGGTGGCTATATACTTCTCAAATTCACCCGGCAGATGATGTCTCACGAATATGGTTTTTCCAGTCCCACGATTGCCAACTAATACAAATTCGAACTTGGGATTCTCCTTGTGCAGCCATGGTGAAATCTCTCCCAGCCCATCTGACTGAGAGCTGGAAAGATGGTAGAAGACAGAATGATTAATATTAAAAATTGTGTATATGGTATAACTTTTTCTAAAGATTTTATTTATTTATTTATTTATTTATTTATTTATTTATTTATTTTCAGAGAGAGGGGATGAGAGGGAGAAAGAGAAGGAGAGAAACATTGATATGTGAGAGAAATGTCAGTCAGTTACCTCTTGAATGCCCTCAACTGGGGACCTGGCCCACAACCTAGGCATGTGCCCTAACAGAATTGAACTGGTGATCTTTCAGTTCCCAGGTTGGTGCTCAATCCGCTGAGCCATACCAGCCAGGGCATGTTACAGTTATTTTAGAAGTCCTGGAAAGGGAACTGTGGTGTTAGAAGTGGTTGTCTCTTAATGAGATTATGAGTAATTTTTGTTGTTTCTGTTTTTTCTTTTTGGTTGTCTGCATTTTTCTGATGTCTTTGCTTCTAGTACTTTTGTAATAAGAAAAAGTTATTTTTAATTTAAATTAAAGATCCTCCTTGATATACCCTAGAAGGACATGTGATGGTTGAGCCTACATTGGATATCAAGTGGTTCTGGATCTGTGGTTGGCAGTTTGGAAATCAGAGATATAGGGTTTACTGTAGTGGTTATTTTATTTTACCAGAAGTCTTTATGCCCAATTCAGTAAGTTGATGAAAAAGTCAAATGTCACTGATATACCTAGCCTTCAATCAGTGGTTGAGACACTCTATGTAAGAATCTCCAAAACTGTAAAGAATTTTTATGAGTTTGTTTGAGCCAAACTGAGGGCATTGCCAGGAAGCAAGATTTCAAATGTTTCGTAGAATGACAGTTTTACAGTTTCTTTTATACACTTGGAATTAAAGAGGGAACATCTTTAGACTACAGTTGGGAACCGCCCTGCCTGGTTTCAGGAGCTGTAACCCCCCATGGCTAAGGCTAAGTGAGTGGCCTTCAGACCATAAGCCACTAAGGAGACAAAGCTTATCTCCCTGGCAGGGGCACCACCTTTGCTCCTTTTCACCCTGCCTGGCCCCCAGTGCTTGATCAGTTGGCCAAAGACGGGAAGATTCCTCAAGGGAGGGACAACCTAAGACAGGCACGATCATGGGGCCCCCAGGGAAGGACTTGGGGGCTACAGAAAAGGGGTGATGGACCCTCACCCCTTGGCTTTGACATAGCCTGAGTCCTCATTCTGTCTGTGAGAAGTCTCCTAATCTCTTAGCTGCCTTACTTCCCCTGTCTGACTTAAGCCTGAAACAAAGCCGGTGGTAGGTTCAGCCCTGTGCTGGAAAGGGTGGGTTCCCTGGGGCTATTAGGCCTAAGAAAGAATAAGTAAAATCCTGTGAAACCTGCTTTGTTTAGAATGCTCTCAATTAAATGATAAGGGTCCAAGCAGGAAGTGAGTTTGTTCCCCAAAGTTTTATGGCCATTTAACTATCTGACCCTGACCCAAAATAGGCCCTCAGAGTTCTTTGTTTGCTTCTATTGTTTGATCCTTACTGCCTGATAATGATTAATGAGCATTATGTATATACCCTGTATTCCTATGCAAACTGAATCCAATAAAAGGCTCTCAAGGCAAGGGTGGGGGCACGCTCCTCTTGAGAGGGTGGCTGAAGTGCTCCAAGGCTTTCTCTCCCCTCAAGAGAGAGAAGTCACACCATCCCTTTTCCTCCACAGGACTTGGTAGTCTGTGTGAATTTATGTCATCTCATCCATAATACCAAGGACACTGTGGGCAAGTGTCCCTGTCAGACTATATTAAGGTGGGACAAAGCAAGGTGCAATATAGTTAACAAGATTATGTGCTCATTTGAAGGTGGTTATACCAGCCAGGGGCCTGGAAAAGAGGATTATTTTTGGCATTTCAGAGGTGTGTGTTAGCCTTGATGCACAAGCAAAGAGAACATTTTACTAGGGAATCCATGACTACCCACCATGACCTGTCTGTCCCATTAGGAATTTATTATCAAATCATTCCATAAAGTTACTTGCAGTTACATTTATTACTGCACCCTTTTTTTTTCCACAACACTATCAGACAACCATAGTAAGGGGGTAGATTAGTTTCTTACTGCTGCAGCAACAAATTAATGCAATTTTACAAATTTTACAATTTTACACAAATTTGTTATCTTACAATTGTGGCAGTCAGAAGTTCTAAAATCAGTCTATCAAAAGAGCTGTGTTCCTTCTGGAGGATTTAGGAGAGAATCCATTGCCTTGCCTTTGTAGTTACTAGAAGCCAACTGTATTCCTTGTATGCTGGCCCCTTTCTCCATCTTCAAGTCCAGTAGTAATTGTAGTTTGTGAACTTCTGGTCTAAAGTTCCCTTTTGTAGGTGGTGGGTTATATACTCTCACCTCTGGACTTTCCCTCACCTAGCCAGTCCACTCCAGAAGAAAATAAACAAAAAAGGAGGCTGAAGCATGGGTTTCTACCTTGCTGGTTCTCTAAAGGGGAGTGGGCAGAGCCCCAGTCCTAGCTTTCAGAAGGCAGGGCACAGGGCCCAGGAAGGAAAGGAAGCACAGCCCTGGCTGAAGGAGACTTTCATCTTGTATACCTTATAACCCTCTGGAGAGGGTTATTACTCTGTCTCCCAAGGGAGCAGCTGACTGCAGCTAGCTGGGAATTCTGATTTGGAATCCACAGTCCCATTCTTGTCCCCTTTGATTGTAACTGAACAACCAGTGGGGTCCTACCACTTGCTGCCAATAGGCAAAACTCCAGAAACAAGGTTTAGTGGAAAGGAAAATGAATCTTTTATTTAAAGTGTATACAGTTTGAAATAATGGCAAGTTTCTGCCTCATATCCCATTTCCTCTAAGACACTCAAAACAAAATCACCCTGCCACACTACCAGCTCAGTTCAAGACTGCACCTGGAACCTCTCCTCCTACCCAAAGTCACCATCTTGTAAGAAACGTAGGTGGCTTAGCTGGTTTCCAGTCGCTATCTAGCTTCAGGCATCTTTCAGAGTCTGTGTGTCGAGGTGTCCTATTCACAACATGCTGTCCTCTGCCTCTGGCCACTGCCCTCTGGTGTGTCTGTGTGCCTGGCTGGGCAGGACCACCATAACACAGTTACCGTTTTCAGCACTGCTATAGCTTCCTGTGCAGGGGAGGGGTGTGTGGCTCATCGCCTGGCTATGCAGCTTCCAGAACTGGCTCCAACGGTCAGCTAAGTCCCATCTTGCACATTGGGGCAGGGGTCCAAGGCCCTGCCTGGGCTGGGGTGGGCGGAGCTGCCACAATGGCAGGAGCTGCTGATGACCCCCATTGGAGGAGTGCATAGGTGGTGGGCTGGCAGATGCTGGCTTCCCTTGGGGGCTCCTAGGCCCATCTCCCAGGGCCTGCTGGCCCAAGCTTCCACCCGCTCCCCTCTTACTGGCCTAGCATCACTGTGTTCCAGGTGGACTCTGGAGTGCTTAGGGAAGGGCCCCAGGAAAGTTCCTGGACCATATGGTCCTCAAGGCCCCTGGCCCAGGAAATCCAGACCCTGGTAGCCAGGAAAGGGCAGAATGAAGAGCAGGCCTTTTGATGAGCCCAATCCCTTTATAAAGGCTGCCCCCAGAATCCCCTGCACACTGGAAATAGCTTTGCATCAGGGCAACTGCATGCCCTGGTTATTGCCCTGGTTGTCAGGGCTATGAAGGCTAGTGTAGCAGCCTCACTGCAGTTGCCACTCTGCATCATCCTTGGCACTTCCCCACCACTCTGTCATTTCCAGGGACGGGGAAGGAGAGAGGGGGTGGGTAGGTCGGAAGGGTACCATGTTACAGGATGACTCAACTGAATTAGTTGATTTGGTTTTACAGATTTGAACTGAAGCGAACCAGATTATCAGCCCCTCAGTCTGTTCTTGTGGGAGAGAAGATCTATTGAGGATGGAAAGCCCATTTGAGGAAAAACCTCATGTTCCTTCACTCTCTTCCTCTTCCTTTTTTCCTTCTGCTTTGTTTTGAGAATTACCACTAAACCATCAAAATAATGGGGAAAGAAAATGAATTACTTCCAAAGACGTCTCTTGTTTTTTCCTACATGTGGTAAAGTCCCTTATAATTCCCTCTACAATAAACTGGGTTGTTAATCTACCAGGCAGAGTAACAGTATTCCCAGACTCAGGGCACAGGGGCTGCAGGAGGTCAGCAGACCACAGGGGAAATATGCAGACACCCACACAGCCCCACCCACTCCTGCTGGAAGAAAATGGTTTTCCAGTAGAAGATATTTGCACTGGGCTAAAAGGCTATTTACAAAGTGTTCTTGAAACACTCTGAGGCTTATCAAAATCCAATATTTACACGTAGCTCACTTTGGCTACCAAATTAGGTCCAAACTACACAGCTTATTTATTTAAAATATTTTATTCATTTATTCTCATCTTAGTTTTTTCTTCTCCCTGAATACAGTATTAATACATGCTTAGCTGGAAAATGTTCTTAATTATGGAATTTTATAATGAGACTCCCTTTTTATTTTAGCCCCTAGAGATTGCCCCTAGGCTTGGTATATTCCTTTTGTTTTTTTTTTTTGGTCACACATATTAACATATGTTTGCAAAAAATAAAATTATGTTAAGAATACTTGATTGCAACCTGCTTTTTTGCCACTTAGCATATCAAGACAATATTTTCATGCCAGCATATGTAGATCTTTTTTGATGTTACACAAATCTCCAAAAACCAAACTGTTCTATTTTCAAGTTTCATATCTACACATTCTTCTTTTCACTAAATTTTTACTATTTTTATGGTTACATAAACTCTACCCACTCTGTAAACTCTATTTAAATGTCACTCTATTTAAATATAAAATATCATCTTCCACAACTCAACACAGTGCCTGACACGATAAGTGATTAATCAATGCTTATTGAATAAATTGATTATATGAAGTACTTCCCCAGCTAAAGTCCCCAACTGACTCTGAGCTTCTAAAGCATTTGTTTGCACTAATTTTCACTGTTAGTGTACATATGTTTGTTTCCTCAACTCATTGTGGAAGTGGAGTTGTTTCATTAATGCATAATTTCATTATGTTCAGGGAGGGATTCTTAGACTTTTTATAGATCCACAAAGATTAAAACTCCTGGTTTTATCTGTACTGGCCAAGATGACAACAGTAATGAAGAGGTGAATCAATTAGTGAAAAAGTAAAGGCTGCAGAGAGTCAAGAGCTTAATAATTAGCTTAAGAGACTAGGAAAACAGAAATCAGTGATGTTGGAATAATTGGAATGGCTTCCCACAAACTTATGGGTAGTATGAAGGGGAGGTTGGACTTGAAGGGGCAGAGAAAAGGAAGACTAGAGTGGAGGTAAAGAGGGGTGAATGGCTGCTGAGAGAAAGTGCGCCCAGCAGCAGACCACCCAGGACAACCATAGTCACTGAGGGATGGAGCACACCACTGTGACAAGAAAGTGTTTTAAGTACTCAGGGATCTTAATGAGGTGTGTGTGTGTAAAATCCATGTAAAATATACCATTCTAATAATTTTAAAGTGTATAATTCAGTGGCATTTAGTTCAGTCATAATGTTTAGCAACCATCACAGCTGTCAAATTCTAGGACATTTTTTATCACCCCAAAGGAAACCTAGTACCCATTAAGCAGTCAAACACACCCACCCCCACTGCTTGGCAATCACTAGTCTATTTCCTGTCTCTATGGATTTGTCTATTCTGGACATTTTATATAAATAAATTCACACAATATGTTACATTTTCTTATAGCATCTATCAAAACTTCATTCTTTTTTGTAGCTGAATAGTATTTCATGGCATGATATATCACAGGGGGTACAACCCTGTAATCAGACATTTATATAACTTACAAAGTGATCACCATGATAAATCTATTACCCATCTGATATACATAGATATTACAGTATTATTTATTATGTTTCCTATGCTGTACTTTACATCCCCATGACTATTCCATAACTACTGATATGTACTTCTTAATCCCGGCACCTTTTTCATCTATCCCCATAACACCCCTCTCATCTGGCAACTGTCAAAGTGTTCTCTGTATCTATGAGTCTGTTTCTGTTTTGATTATTCATTTATTTTGTTTTTTTAGGTACCACATATCAGTGAAATCACCTGGCATTTGTCTTTGTTTGACTTACTTCACATAGCATAATACCCTCTAGGTCCATTCATGTTGTTTTAGATAGCAATATTTCATTCTTTTTCATGATTGAATCATTCCATTGTATATATGCACCACTTCCTTATCCATTCATTTATTAATGGACACTTAGGTTGCTTCCATATCTTGGCTATCATAAATACTGCTGCAATGAATATATGGATATGTAGGTCTTTTCAACTTAGTGTTTCAGGTTTCTTTGGAAAAACGCCCATAAGTGGAATTGCTGAGTCCTTCTTTGTCTCTTGTTTTAAAGTCTATTTTGTCTGGTATAAATATTGTTACCTGGGATTTTATTTTTTCTGGTTTTATTTTCATGCAATATTTTTTCCATCCTTTAACTTTCAGTCTGTGTGTGTCTGTTAGTATGAAGTGAGTCTCTTGTAGACAGTATATGTAAAGGTCTTGTTTAGTATTTCATATGTCTCTTGATTGGAGCATTACATCCATTTGCATTTAAGGTAATTATTGATAGATATGTAGCTATTGCTATTTTACTATTCATATTTTTATCTTTTATTTTCTTTTAAAGGAGTCTCTTTAACATTTCTTATAATACTTGTTTGATGCTGCTGAACTCCTTTAGCTTTTTCTTGTCTTAAAAGCTCTTTATCTAAACTTTGATTCTAAAAAGTATCCTTGCTGGGTTTAGTAACCTTGGTTGTAGGTCCTTGCTTTGAATCACTTTGAATATTGCATGCCAATTTCTTCTGGCCTGAAAGCTTCTGTTTAGAAATCAGTTGACAGTCTTATGGGAGCTCCCTTAAGGTAACCAACTTCCCTTTTCTTGTTGCGTTTAAGATTCTCTGTCTTTAACCTTTTACATTTTAATTACGATGTGTCTTGGTGTGCACCTCTTTTGTCATCTTGTTTAGGATCCTCTGCACTTCCTGGACTTAATGTCTTTCCTTTTACCAGGATAGAGAAAGTTTTTGTCATTATTTTTTCAAATAGGTTTTCAATTTCTTGCTCTCTCTCATTTCCTTCTGGCACCCAATGATGCACATGTTTGATGTTGTCCTAGAGGCTCCTTATTCTATCCTCAGGTTTTGGATTATTTTGCTTTTAGCTGTTCTGATTGGGTGTTTTTCTTTATATTCCAAATCTCTGATTTGATTATGTGCTTCACCTACTCCACTTTTGATCCCTTGTAATATATTCTTCATTTCAGTTAGTGTATTGCTTACTTCTAACTGGTTCTTTTTATGGTTTTTATGTCCTTTTTTATGTTGTTGAAATTCTCTCTACAGTCACCTAGACTCCCTCTAAGTTCATTGAGAATCTTTACAACCAGTATTTTAAACTCTGCATCTGGTAGATTGCTCATCTCTATTTCGTTTAGTTATTTTTCTGGAGGGTTTTTTTTTTTCATTTGGGACATGTTTGTTTTTCTCCTCATTTTGGCTGCCTCTCTGTGTTTGTTTCTAGGTATCAGATAGAGCTGCTATATCTACCAATCTTGGGAGAGTGGCCGTATGTAGTAGGTGTCTTGTAAGGACCCATTGGCACAGCCTCCCCACTCACCCAAGCTGTGTGCTCCAGGTGTACCGTCATCGCCCATGTAGGCTGTATATACACTTTCATTGTAGTTGAGCCATGGTTGCTGCCAGCACCTCAAAGGGAGAGACTAACCCCCAAGCTGATTATCTATGAGGACTGGCTGCAACCACTGTGGAGGATCTGCTATTCAGGGGCTGTCCCCACAAAGCAGAACTCACTTTGAGGGGTTCAGGTACCCTCCAAGTCCTCCCCTTGAGTGGGTCACTTGTGGAGGTGCTTGGGTGGTGCATTGGCATGGTCTGAAGCTTGCTATTAGGTGTGTTGGCTCTGGGGCCTCTTGTGATGTGCAGGCCAAGGTCAGCTGACAACTATTTTCTGCCTGGGGCCACCTAGCATGAGCTACAAAGCAATTTGCAGATAGCTGCTACTTGTGTTGGGCTTGGAGGTGCCCAGGAGAGTCCAAGCTATAAACCAAGTCTGGCTGCCACTAGTGCCTGGCCTGAGGTCGCTTAGCAACAGGTACAGGGCATGCTGAGGCCAGATGCTGCTGGTTTGAGAGGTTTTAGGAAAATCAGCAGCATGAGCCAAGACAGGCTGCTTGTATGGAAAAGCCACACTGGAAAAGGCTTGGGTGGGCCCATAAGTTGGGTGGGGCAGGTTGTCCGGGAATTACCAAGGCAGGGTGGAATGGTGTAAACCAGGTTGATGGAGACTCAGATATGGTGCCCTACTGCCAGTTCTGTGGGCAGAAGGCTCAGCAAACAACAATGGCCTCTGCAGGCATTTCTGTTTGGAAAAAAGCTGCCCTTTCAGCATTTGTCCTGAAGCCAGAAAATTCAGCTCCTCCCTCTATGTCCTCAGCATCTTTCAAGCTTCTGCCCTAGTGCTGGAGTTCAGAGCAAGTGAGTCCTAGTAAATCCATGCATGGACCCTTTAAGAGGAACATGCCACTCAGCCACAATCTTCACTGGCTTTTATAGCCAGAAATTATGGAGATTTTTCTTCCTGGCCCTGGAACCCTGGGCTGGGGGGCCTGGTGTGGGGCTGGGCCACTTTGCTCCTCAGGAAGGAATCTCTGCAGCTGAGATAGCCCTCCTGATTTTTGACCACTGCATGTGCTGGTGGGATTAGCCTCTTTTTATCTCTACCCCTCCTACAAGCCTCAACATGGATTCTTCTTTATACCTTTAGTTATGGAACTTCTTTCTGTTCAGCTAAATTTCAGGTAGTTCTGAATGATGGTTGTTCTGTAGTTTAGTTGTAATTTTTATGCAGTTATGGGAGGTTCTGAGTACCAAATTTACCTATGCCTCCATTTTAACCAGAAGCCTTGACCTATTTATTTTTCTGTAATGCCTATTTATTTTTATTCATAGTTTATGCCTTTCTTTTTCATGAGGCATTGGAAGAAGCTTACAAATATACAAACAATACAGCAAGGGTCAAAATAACACTTAGGGAATTTGAAAGGTGGGAGGATAAAGTCAATAAAATAAGAACACTGTGTACAGAGTGGTACCAAAACTACCCATCAAGACAAAGGTAACAAATTGATTCTAAGCACTCTAGCATTGAAGGCAAAGAAATAAAACACTATCCATCAAAATGTCCACAGTATTTGGAGGATAAAAACAAACTGGAAGTATTGCTTTTTCTAACACTAATGCTTGAGATAAATTTATTACAGATCATCATCCTGTGAAAAAAATTGAATGATTCAACAGAAATGAGAGGTCTATCTGGAAAAAGTCTAGCCATTATTAATATAACAAGAATGGGTTATGTGAAATCAATGTAACCTGGCAGCCAAGGACAGTGGACTGGAATGTGCATATGTGAACTATGATGACTTCACTGTGCCCGACAGTGGGGGTGGTAGATACACCATTGAGTGAGCATGTGTACTTTGTGGTCATTACATTCAAAATGACCAAGCAAGTAGAGCAAGGAATCTGCACCAAATTTTGTGTTAAGCTCAAACAATCCTCCACAGAAAATATTCAGATGATTCAGAAGGCCACAGCTATGGGCAACTGGTGATTGGCACCTTCATCACGACAATGCACCCACTTATGCTTCATGTCTCATGAAGAGTTTTTGGTGAAACATCAAATTACCCAGGTGACTCAGCCCCTCTACAACCCAGATTTGGTGCCCTGTGACTTCTGGCTTCTCCCAAAACTAAAATCATTTTTGAAAGGGACAAGATTTCAGTCCATCAGTGAGATTCAGGAAAATATGGTGGGGCAGTTGATGGTGACTGGGAGAACTGTGTGAGGTCCCAAGGTGCCCACTTCAAAGGGGACTGAAGCTTCATTGTCTTTTGTATGATGTTTCTTGTGTCTTGTATCTTCTTCAATAAATGTCTCTATTTTTCATATTACATGGCTAGATACCTTCTGGACAGACCTCATATATATTTGACAAATAGGTTGAGGATATATTATTTGCCAAACATTTGGTTAGGCACTGGTGATAGCTAGATATGTGATTCTAGACAAGTAATCTAATGTCTCCATGCTTCATTTTCCTAATCTGTAAAAAAGGAGATAATAATAGTAAGTATTTGATTGTTTTCAGGACAAAGTAGACTTCAAGAAATGTCGGCTGTCACCATGATGATGTCATCATCAGCATGATGATGATAAAGATAATGCCAATAAAGGAAATGCTATATGTCCTTAGGAGCTTACAGTTTAGTGAGCATTTTGGGGTAGGAAGGAGACAGACAATAAACAAATTAAGTCTATTAATTACAAAATGGGACAAGCTTACCCTGGCTGGTGTGGCTCAGATCATAGTTCCCCAGTCCAGGTGTGCATGGGAGGCAACCAGTACATGCTTCTCTCTTACGTCGATGTTTCTATCTTTCTGTTCCTCTCTCTCTCTAAAAAGCAATGAAAAAAAAAGAAAGAGTCTATGGATTAGGATTTAAAACATTAAAAAAATTGTCAAGCTCTTCAAAGAAAATTAAAAGTGTGTTGGGAGAGAGAATAAAAGAGAGACCTCACTAAGATCAGATAGTAGGGTGGATTTCTATGTGGAGGTACATTTAAGCCAGAACCACTCACTTGCAGAGTGAGGGAAGGGCATTGTAGGCAGAGGAAACAGCATGTGTTGAATCTCTAAGATGAGAAAGGAAATGCAGGAAATGCAGGAAGTTAAAAGTCAGGCAAGAGGTACCAGATGGTGCAGGCTTTAGAAGCCCTGGTAAGGATTCTCCATGGAAAACTGCTATACTTAGAATGTAGTAAAGGTGGTATAATTCAGCCTGGGCCTAAAGGCCTCAGGGCACAGCAATGGTTGCTGGTGTGAGTCCCAGAGTCTGAAGGCCCAAGATACAGAAGCACTGATGTCTGAGGGCAGAAGATGAGTGTCCAGCTCAGGGAGAGAGAAAGAGAGAGGCGGGGGAGAGAATTTATACCTTCTCTGCCTTTTTGTTCTATTCAGGCCCCCAATAGATTGGTGAGTCTTCTATACTGAGTCTTGAGTCAAATGCTAATCTCTTCTGGAAACAGCCTCACTAACACACCCAGATATGATGTTTTACCAGCTATTTGGGCATCCCTTAGCCCAGTCCAGTTGATACATAAAATAACCATTACAGGAACCTAATCAACAAAACAAACAAACAAGCAAAACATAACCAAAGACACTGAAATTGAGAACAGGCTGACAGTCACCAGAGGGGAGAGGGGAGGGAATTTCAGGGGAAAAGAGGAAGGGTTTGCAGTAACAAGTATATAAAGGACACATGGACAATAACAAGGGGGGTGGAAATGGGAGGGAGGTGGGGAGGGCTGGGGGGCGGGTTGGGATAGGGGTAAAAGGCAGAAAACTATATTTGAACAACAATTAAAAAAATAAATAACCACTACAGGGGTATAGTCTTTTTATGAGCCCAAAATAATGTGGCCCAGATGATCCAATTCTCTACACTTATCTACTTTCTAAAGGTCAGTTCTTTAGCTCATTTCAGGTTATTTTCTTAAAATCCCAGGTCTACATGGGAAAAAAATGAAAAAAGCAATGGAATGAATATGAGCTAGAGGCAAAGCTGCGAGACAGCTGTTTGTTCTCACCTCCTTGTACCTTGTTGTAGGTGTCATGAATATGACCCTAATTTTCATGTGTGGGTCAGGGCTCTGGTGATCTGCACTTATGGGTAATGAACCCTTCTGAATGTTTGCCTGGGAACTGTGGGCTTGTAGTTATGCTACTGATTACAGCAATGTGATATTGAACATTTTATCATCACAAAATGTAGGAGTAATTGTTTGGCTCCAATCCAATGCTTGCATACACCTACTAACATTAGCTGCAACTACAATTTAATGGAAATGACAGGAGTGGCTTTGAAGTGATTCCAGTGAAACCATAAACACCAGCATCACCTGAAAAGTTGGGGAGACCGGTCAGGAGTTCATAGGTGTGTGAGGAGCATTGTGGGTGCTCACACAATAATCTAAACAATATAACAACATCATGGAGAGAACTGAAAGGCTCTTCAGAGACCACATGTGCAGGAGAAGTTGGAGGTTAGTAGGGATGCTGGAGGATGTTATGGCAAATACAGGTGTGGGAATCAGGCCTCCCAGTGTTGGAGCATTCATCCAACATACATTCATGGAGCACCAACTGTGTGTCAAGCACAGGTGAGGCACAAAAGAGAGAAGAGCAAGACTAAAAAGAGCAAGAGCTATGAACAAATAGCTATTAATGAATAACAGGGGAAAGAATGTGACAATGTCTCCAACAAAGGTGTGAATGTGGTGTTATGGGAACCAACAGGCCCACAGACTCTAACTCTAAAATCTAAAAATTTCCATTAGAGTCATGCCAGTACTTGGCCTTTTTATTTATTCATTTATTTATTTATTTTACTTCAAATTAAGAATATCCCATTATAATCTTCCCTTTGGGTTGAGCCTGAGGGTAGTTACTGCCCTGCAATATCTACTGACTATATTTCTTTATATCTGTAAGCTTAAGTAATGTATAGACCAATATATAGGCATGAAAATGTGGAAATGTTATATCCCATACTGGGAATGTATTATTCATAAATAATGTAGTCCAGTGCCTGGCACAAAATGGTGTGCAAGTACTTTAATCAGCTAACATCTCTACAAATAGATACATGAAACTTGCCCAAATTGGAAAATAATTTAAGACCCCTCTCCAGTTCAAATCAAACCTTGGTGACAATATAGAACTTTTTAGAATTTTAATTTGAGTTAGGTATAAATACCTTTCTGCCCAAGTAGGACCTAACTGTATCTTTCTTCACCTTACACAATCACCTCAAAAGCTTTCCTTGCTGGGGGACCTTCCAGCCAAGATGGAGGCATAGGTAGATGCACTGTGCCTCCTCGAACAACCAAGATAGGGACAACAACAATATAGAAACAAAATAACAACCAGACCTGAAAGAAAATTGAACTGTATGGAAGTTGGACACCCAAGGAGTTAAAATTAGACACATTCATCCAGACTGGTAGGAGGGGCAGAGGCTGGCCAGGCAAGGGATGCACAGAGCAGAGAGCAGAGCAACCAGGGCGGTGTGCAGGACTGCAGCGGACAGACCCTGGGCACACAAGTGGTGGTGGCTGGCAAGCCCGGCAGGGGGGGTGGCAACTGGCAGACCCAGAGAGGCAGCCATTGTGAAGCAAGGCACTGTGCACAACTCAGGGTCCCAGTGCTGGGAAATAGAGCTTTGGGGCACTGACTGAAAAGGAAGGTCCCTCAGGGTGCACAGGCCCAACCACATGGGAATTGGCACCAGAGGGGCCCAGTTAGCTTGCGGAAAGTGGTGGAAGGGCCTGAGGTCCTACAGAGAGCAGAGCAGGTGCCATTGTTCCTTCTCGGACCCCGCCCCCACATACAGCGTCACAACCCAGCGACTGAGGTACCCTGCCCTGGTGAACACCTAAAGCCCCTCCCCTCACTACAGGTGCTTGACAAGATAAAAAAAAACAGCAAAGACATGGCTCAAACAAAAGAAGAATTGAAAGCCCCAGAACCCATCCTTTTAAGCAACCAAGAGACAGCCAACCTTTCATATGCACAGTTCAAAGCACTGGTGATCACAATACTCACAGAATTAGTTGATTCTGGTTGCAAACTAGATGAAAAAATGAAGGCTACAATAAGTGAAATGAAGAAAAATGCACAGGGAACCAATAGTGATAGAATTAAAGCTGGGTCTCACATCAATGGAGTGGACCAGAGGGAAGAAAAAAACAACCAAACAGAAAAGAAGGAAGAAATAGGGATTCAAGAAAATGAGGAGAGGCTTAGAGATGTCCAGGACATCTTTAAACGTTCCAACATCCAAATTATAGGGGTACCGGAAGGAGAAGAGGAAGAACAACAAGTGGAAAACCGATTTGAACAAATAATAAAGAAGAACTTCCCCAATCTGGCAAAGGAAATAGACTTCCAGGAAGTCCAGGAAGCTCAGAGAGTCCCAAAGAAGTTGGACCCAAGGAGGAACACACCAAGGCACATCATAACTACATTACCCAAGGTAAAAATGAAGGAGAGGATCCTAGAAGCAGCAAGAGATAAGGAGACAGTCACCTACAAAGGAGTTCCCATCAGACTGTCAGCTGATTTCTCAAAAGAGACCTTACAGGCAAGAAGGGGCTGGAAAGAAGTATTCCAAGTCATGAAAGACAAGGACTTACACCCCAGATTGCTCTATCCAGCAAAGCTTTCATTTAGAATGGAAGGGCAGATCAAGTGCTTCTCAGATAAGGTCAAGTTAAAGGAGTTCATCATCACCAAGCCCTTATTCAATGAAATGTTAAAGGGACTTATCTAAGAAAAAGAAGATAAAAAACATGTGTAGCAAAATGACAGCAAACTCACAATTATTAATGACCACACCTAAACAAAAACAAGAAGAAACTAAGCAAACAACTAAAACAGGAACAGAACCACAGAAATGGAGATCACGTGGAGGGTTAGCAACAGGGGAGTGGGAGGAGGAGAGAGAGGGGAAGGTACAAAGAATAAGTAGCAATGAAGGTAGATATAAAATAGACAGGGGGAGGGCAAGAATAGTATTGGAAATGTAGAAGCTAAAGAACTTATGACACATGGACATGAACTAAAGGAGGGGAATGTGGGTGGGAGGGGGTGTTCAGGGTGGAGGGGAATGAAGGGGGGATACTAGGACAACTGTAATAGCATAATCAATAAAATATATATTTAAAAAAAGCTTTCCTTGCTTGTACATCCCATATTCTAGTTACCATTGCTGCATAAAAAAAACCACCCCCAAATTCAGTGGCTTAAAACAATGATAATCATTTTATTATTTCATATGTTTTGTGGGTCAGGAATTCAGGAAGGGCTCAGCTGGCTGATGCATATCTTGGGTTCTTTCATGCAGGTGCCTCAGATAGAGGTTGGAGCCAGAAGAAGGGAGGGGTGATGGGGAACCCAAGCAGCTGGGGCTGGGCATTGTTCTTGCTTCAGGTAGTCTTGAGTCTTCTCATGTGGTGGCTTGTGTGAGGTAGCTTGGGCTTCCTTGAAACATGGTGGCCTCAGGATATCTCAGGGCAGCTTCAAGGCTGCTTACAGGGTAGCTCAGGTCTCCAAGTGAGTGTTCCAAGAGAACCAGATGGTAGGTGTATCCCCTTTTGTGACATAACCTCAGAAGTCACATAGCATTACTTCCACTGTGGATGAAAGGAGTGTTGTTGTAAGAACAGAGTGTGTGATAGGCGATGATGTTGTGACTGTCTTTCAAAAATATACTCTACCATATCCTGTATCACTAAGATTCTTTTAACAGGCTCTTTTGTATTTGTTTTTGTTCTGTTTAATGCAGTTTAGAGGTAACAAAACTTGCTAACAAAACTTGCTTTTGAGTTGTCTGTTCTGGGTTGGCTAGATTCGATGATGATAATAAATGAGCTTGTTCCCAAAACTATTCTGTTCAATATAGTTTCAATATAGGGATCTTACTAGATTTTCCTTGAAAAAGTTAGGTAAAAAATGCATGAAATGGGTCTCTTTGTTGTAGAGCTTTTCAGAGTCTTTAATAAGTTAATGAACATTGTATGTCTTAGCAGATAAATATCTTCTTCTATATAGAACACCAATGGAGTGCTTACGGAACACGAGTTTAAACACCACTGGTCATGAATTACTCTTAGGGACTTGGGTGTACTCAATTGTAATCTAAAATAAGTATCTTTGTGAGTTCTGGCCAAGAGAGAGGTATAGGTAGAAACCCTTCCCTTCCTCACACAACCAAAGGAGGATAACAACCAATCTAAAATCAATAAACAACCAGAAGTGCCAGAACACCAAACTGCATGGAACTCCAACAATCAAGGAATTAAAGAAACAGTCAACCAGGTCAACCAGACTGGTAAGATGGCAGTCGGAGAGAACCCACTGCAAGGCAGAAGACCAAGCAGGTAGGGCTGACTTAAGGGGAAACTGAGACTCAGAGCTGACTGTGGACTACGGCAGTTGCCATGGTGGGAGAAAGTCTGTCTCACAAGAGAGTTCAGTGGAGCTAGAGCTGAGAAGGCAAGCTGCATTGTCCCCTCTCTGGCCCCTCTCCCACGGGCACCACCACAGCACAACAAGGAGGGTCACCCTGCCTGGTGAATACCTAAGGCCCCGCCCCCTTACAACTTAACAGGGTGCCGAGACAAAGAAATATGGCCCAAATGAAAGAACAGAGAAAAGCTCCAGAGAAAGAGCTAAGCCATGAGGAGATAGACAACCTATCTGATGAAGGGTACAAAACACTGGTAATCATGATGCTCACAGAACTCATTGAGCTTGGTCGAAAAATGAAAGAACAAATGAAAGATACCCAAAATGAAATAAAGCAAAATATTCAGGGAACCAACAGTGACAGGAAGGAAACCAGGACTCAAAGCAATGATTTGGAACAAAAGGAAGAAATAAACATCCAACTGGTACAGAACGAAGAAACAAGAATTCAAAAAAATGAAGAGAGGCTTAGGAAACTCTGGGACAACTTGGAACATTCCAAAATCCAAGTCATCGGGGTGCCAGAAGGAGAAAAACAACAGCAAGAAATTGAAAACTTATTAGAACAAATAATGAAGGAAAACTTCCCCAGTCTGGCAAAGGAAATAGACTTCCAGGAAGTCCAGGAAGCCCAGAGAGTCCCAAAGAAGTTGGACCCAAAGAGGACCCAAATAAACACACCAAAGCACATCATCATTAAGTTACTCGAGATTAAAGATAAAGAGAGAATCTTAAAAGCCACAAGAGAAAGGAGACAGTTACCTACAAAGGAGTTCCCATAAGGCTATCAGCTGATTTCTCAAAAGAAACCTTGCAGGCAAGAAGGGCAGGAAAGAAGTATTTGAAGTCATGAAAGGCAAGGACACCCAAGATTACTGTATCCAGCAAAGCTATCATTTAGAATGGAAGGGCAGATAAAGTGCTTCTCAGATAAGGTATGGTTAAAGGAGTTCACCAAGCCCTTATTATATGAAATCTTAAAGGGACTTATCTAAGAAAAAGAAGATAAAAAATATGAACAATAAAATCACAACTATCAACCACGGAACCTAAAAAAAGAGAAAAACAATGAAAACAAAAACTAAGCAAACAACTGGCACAGGAACTCCATCAGAGAAATGGACATCACATGGAGGGTTATCAGTGGGGAGGGGGATGGGAGGAATGGGAAGAAAAGGTATAGGGAATAAGAAGCAGAAT
>CM052547.1:44164593-44198142 GCA_028533065.1 Trachops cirrhosus | reverse complement strand
TGAGATTTCAAGTGGTTCTGAATGATGGCTGTTTGGTAGTTTAGTTGTGAGTTTGATGTGGTTATGGGAGGACGGCAGCATTGCGTTTACTTATGCCACCTTCTTCACCAAAACTTCTACCTCTTTAGTTTAAGTACAACTCCCACCACCCAAAGCATGTTGCTGAGTCTCTTTTTCCTTTCCAGGAAACTAAATTTTTTTTTTTTTTTAAAGAAGGATTTAGAGATTTTATTTTTATTTTTTTTAAAGATTTTTTATTTATTTATCTTCAGAGGGAAGGGAAGGAGAGAGGGAGAGAAATATCAATGTATGGTTGCTACCTGTGCATTCCCTGCTGGGAACTGGCCTGCAACCCAGGCACGTGCCCTGACTGGAAATCGAACCGTGATCTCTTGGTTCACAGGCCTGCACTTAATCCACTAAGCTACACCAGCCAGGGCCCAGGAAACTAAATTTTTGTATTTCTGAAGTATTTTAATTGGGGCAATTTCACAAGTAGTTTAAAAAAGCATTTTGAGATGGCTGGTTAAAAATAGGTTACAGTAACGTTATATAGTAAGCATTGCTTATATTAATGTTCAAAATGATAGAATTCTTCACCTCTAATCCTTTTCCAGTAAAACCTAAATGTGTAGATATTCATACATTTCTTAAATTCTTATGGAAGTATATAATGACCAAAAAGTATTATGCATATAGGGACACTGCATTTATTCCCCAGGCCCTTTCTCTGGCTCTTAAACTAATGTCTCCAAGATGTCACTAAATTTAAAAATCTTGCTTCCAACTTTTTTTTCATCTTCACCCAAGGACATGCTCATTGATCTCAGAGAGAGGGGAAGGGAGAGAAATGTAAGAGAGAAATAGGTTGATCAGTTGCCTCTTGCAATGTGCCCTGATTGGTGGGGGTGCAACAAGCAACCCAGGCATGTGACCTGCCTGGCAATAGAACAGGTCACCGTTTGGTTTACAGGACAATGCCCCAACTGAGCCACAGCAGCCAGGGCAGGTACCAACTTTTTAAATATATGTTTGCATTAGTGTTTACTAAGTCCTTTTAGCAAAGTTAAGTTATGCCTAAGTACTTCTTTCTATAATACTCGGGTTTTGAGGACACAGTACATAAGGATACCTAGTGAGTGTTGAATATTGGGTTGGCCAAAAAGTTTTAGTTTTTTCTGTACAATGGCTCTAGTAGTGTGTAGTCATCTTTAACTTCATTCGAAACAATTTTGTTAGACTATATTATGACAGCTGTCATATCAGCATGCATTTAAAAAAACATCAAAATTAGTCAATTTTTGTGCAGCCATTTTAACATTGAAGATGGAAGAAGATACACAAGATTTTGGTGTATTATGCTTCATTATTTAAAAACACAACTGAAATGCAAAGAAAAGAGATTTGTGCAGTGTATGGAGAAGGTGCTGTGACTAATCGAATGTGTCAAAAGTGGTTTGCAAAGTTTCTTGGTATCATTGACATTTTGGCTAATAATTCTTTGTTGTGGGGCTGTCTTATGCATTGGAAGATGTTTAGCAGCACCCTTGACCTCTATCCACTAGAGGCCAATAGTGGGAGATAGCCGACATAC
Source organism: Trachops cirrhosus (assembly GCA_028533065.1). Taxonomy (NCBI): domain Eukaryota; kingdom Metazoa; phylum Chordata; class Mammalia; order Chiroptera; family Phyllostomidae; genus Trachops; species Trachops cirrhosus. Next base: position 44,196,548 of record CM052547.1, on the reverse strand, counting down.
TCAAAATATTCAAATCAGTGAAGTTATTGGTGAAAATAATGTGTCTTTTACTTTATGGAAAAAATTAAATGGACTCTTTGGCTAACCCAATATATATTTAGTTTTTTTACTGATTTTGTCTCCATTTCATATCTGCAGAAATCAAGACCTTATCTAATTAAGCTCCTTCTTCTCTTTGATCAATTCTTTACTTAGATTCTTTCAGTGTATAGTTCTTTCATTAAGTAGACAAACATTTATTGAGTACATACTATGGTCCTGATATATGTAAAACGAAGAGCACAGGCAAAAAAGTGTGCAGTAAAACAGATGGAGGTGCATGTTGAAACAATCAACACAATAAAATGCCAACTGGAAGTATTGTATTTTAGCTGCATGTTTCTATCTCCTCAAATATGTGTCTGCTCTCTATCCTGGCTCTGGTCCTCAGTCACCACTCTACATACTGCTCCCAACTGCCAACACCACATTCTGAGCCTGCTCCCCTTCACTGGGGTGGCCAACATTCAGAATGCTTGGAATAAGGATTGGTGGGTAACTCAGGGTAGGTAATAATAGCTGGAGGGTCATTTTAGGTAGAGTTTCAGAGGCCATGGCAGAACTTAAATAAAGTGCCACAGAAACCAGCTGGTGTGTCAGGCAGACTGGTCCCAGGGTCTTGGTCTCCTAATAGCTGTGTAATTGTGGACAACTCAATGATCTTTTCCAAGCCTGGTTTTTCACACGTGAAAGGGGATAATTAACAGCCCTTTCCTTATAGCACTGTTGTCAGGGTTAGTTGAGCCAGTAAAACATGGATGTGTGATATCATGCCTGGCACAGTTAACACAACCATTCTTCCTGTTCACTTTTAGAATTATTGGTGTTCTCCATTCTATTTCCCTTACTGTCATCATGATTTCTCTCTTCTTCAGGTAACTCAGGACACAGACATTTGCCAGCCTCCCTATCTAAATTAACTTTCTGGAAAGAACTTCGTAAGTTCATTTATACCAAGCTATGCAGTGTCCAATGTGTTTCACCTTCAAGGGTATTTGCTTTCACCTGATGTAGAAAAACTTAAGCCAAAGGAACACCTGGCTAAGTGTAGAATTCCAGGACTTTGGAAGATGAGAGCTTTATTCTTTTTATAAGGCCATTCTTAGGACCTGTGAACTGTCTGTAATGCCTCTTTGTGAGGCCTGGTGGGACATGAGGTCCAGGAGGGCCAGCAATGGAATGTCTTTGATTTCTTTAGTGGCCTCCTGATCCGCTAATAGCTTGGTATCTAGAGAGAAATAAGCATAAATACATATTGACTTACCACTCAACACTACATAGAACTGTGGAATTCACGTGCAATTCATGACTAATGAAGACAGCTTTATTTCTCATGCAGATGCTTTACTGAATAAAGTAGAAATTACAACTGTATCAAATAAACCATCCTGACCTACAGAATGATATGACCTGGTCCCCTTAGGACAAAACTGGTATTCAACAATACTCCACAGTGATGGTGCAAAACTGTAGTAGCAGTTTTGCCTTGGCTGGTATGACTCAGTGGATTGAGTGCTGGCTTGTGAGCAGAAAGGTCACAGGTTTGATTCCCAGTCAGGGCACAGGCCAGGGTTGTGGGCCAAGTCCCTAGTTAGAGGTGTGAGAGGCAACCTATCGATGTATCTCTCACATTGATGTTTCTCTCCCTTTCTCCTTCTGTTCCTCTCTATAAATAAAATCTTAAAAAAAAATAAACTGTAATAGTCTGTTTAACCATTATCCCCAGGCCTCACCACTGCCAACCAGCCATGCCAAAGGATTGAGTTTCCCATTCTGATAATTACAAAGCTATGAAGCCATGACTAATAAAGATGTATAAAAGATGGTCTTTGCAAATTCTTTTTATCTATCCAGATGGATTATAAATACACTAATTAAAAACAACTGGAAGAACTCTGAAAGGAAACAGTGATTATCAAAAATAAAAAGCATTACTATTTTTTGTTTTATGGGGGTATAATTTACATACAAGTTCAATTTGATGTGTTTTAACAAATGTATTATACAGTGGTTTAACCACAACCACAATCATATTTCCATTATCCCAGTTTCCTTCCCCTACACCCTCATCCCTGTCAGTACTTAATTATCTGCTTTCTATCACTATAGTGTTAACTTTTTTAGAGTATATAAAGGAAACTATATGTTACACTGTCTTTTGTGTTTGATGTCTTCCATTAACTATATTGATTTTGAGATTCATCCATGTTGTTCCATGTATTGGTAATTCATTTTTGTTACTCAGTGGTACTCTACAGTATGAATATACCAGTTCGTTTATTCATCAGTTGATGGACTTTGGGTTCATCATAGTTTTGACTATTATTAACCAAGTTGCTATGAAGGTTGATAGCAAATTCTTATGTTAACACTGTTTTCCTTTCTTTTAGGTAAATACCTAAGAGTGGAATTGCTAGTAAGTACACATTTTTATAGTGATTTTTTTTTTTATTAGAGAGAGGGGAAGGGAGGGAGAAAGAGAGAAACATCAATGTGTGGTTGCCTCTCACACACCCCAACTGTGGACCTGGACCACAACCCAGGCATGTGCCCTGACTGGGAATTGAACCAGTGACCTTTCTGTTTGAAGGCCAGAGCTCAATCCACTGAGCTACAACAGCCAGGGCCAGTTAAGTGTATTTTTATACATTATAAGAAACCACCAAATGGATATCCGAAATGGCAATCACTTTGAATTACCAGAAATGGAAGCGTTCTAGGTGTTCAATACTCTTGCCAATATTTGGTATTTTAAATCTTCATCTTAGCTATTCTAGAAGGTATATACTGGTTTTAGTTTGCATTTCCTAGTGACTAATAATACTGAGCATCTTTTAATGTGCCTTCTTATTCATGTATCTTTTTTTTTTAAGATTTTATTTATTTTTAGAGAGAGGGGAAGGGAAGGAGAGAGAGAGAGAAAAAACATCAGTGTGTGGTTGCCTCTCACTCACCCCCAACTGGGGACCTGGTCCTCAACCTAGGCATGTGCCCTGACTGGGAATTGAACTGGAGACCCTTTGGTTTGCAGGCCAGCACTCAATCACTGAGCTACACTAGCCAGGGCTTATATACTATCTTCTATAGTAAAAAGATCTGTTAAAATTTTGTTTTTTGTGTTAGAATTGAAAAATTTATTGTCTGTATTCTGGAATCAAGTATTTTATCAGGTATGTTTGGAACCAATCCTTTCTCCCACTCTGTGGCTTACATTTTCATTTTAACAGTGTCTTTTGAAGAACAAAAGTTTTAAATTGGACTTTTGAAGTCCAATTTATCAAGTATCTTTCTTTTATAGGTTTGTACTTTTTCTATCCTAATTAAGGAACTGTTGTCTATCTGAATGTTACTGAGACATGAATATGTGGAATGTTAGTCTGTAGTTTACTTGTAATGTTTTTTCTGTTTGCTTTTTTGAATAAGTACTTCTGTGGAGACTTTGTATCTCCATTTTAGGTACAAAGAAGACTACGGTCCCAAGAAGCCATTAAGAAAATGAACTGCAAGATATTTTAACCAATTAAACTTCACACAAGCTTTCCCAAAGGTTATTAGCTCTTGTTAACAATCTTTCTACTCTTAATGCTTAAAAGATTTTTTTATACTTTTATTTTAATTGTTGTTCAAGTACAATTTTCTATCTTTTAATGTTTAGAAGATTTTTTTAAAGATTTTATTTATTTACTTTTAGAGAGGGGAAGGGAGGGAGGAGAGAGAGAAACATCAATGTGTGGTTGCCTCTCATGTGGTCCCCACTGGGGACCTGGTCTGCAACCCAGGCATGTGCCCTGATGGGTAAAAGATTTTTAAAAAATTATGCAAATACTCTCTTTAAAATATAAGAAGATAAAACTATCTCATGAGTTTCAAATAGGGAGTTTCCTCTGTATAAAATTTTGTGATTTTATGTGTTAGGGTATCAAAGAGAATTAAAAATATCGCTCATGTGTTAGATAACTAAGAAAATTAGATATTTAGCACTGCACCCAATTTCTAGAATAATGTATAGTTCTTAATTAAGTCCATTAAAACGAGCTTCATGGGGTCTTTGCTTGACATTTTTGCAGTTATGAGGTCTGCAACATGTCTAACATTTAAAATTCACCTTTACTATTACTAAACAGACTTGAATTTGAAAGACTCATTCTTCAGAAGCTGTTTGTTTCCCCAACAAAACCATTTCTGCCAATTTGCTAGCTGCCCAAGTAAATATTAGTGTTTGGCACAGAGTAATATAGGAATGGGAAAAAATTTAGCACACGTTTCACTCTTATTTTTTCTATAAAAATATAACTCTTTATTAAATAACATGCACAAATATCAACTAGTCATTTATTAAACAGATTTAGAACAAGATTTAAAGAAATACAAATCCTTAGGTACAATTTAGTATCTTGTTCATGATATTTGAATAGTTAAAAAAAAAAAATCACAGATTAAACTAATCACCCTTCATTTCTTTTTCAGAATCCTAAACTTTTTAGGCATATACTCCATTCCAAGTTTTTTCTAGCATTTCAGAGCTTCACAATATCTTCAATATCAAAAGCCCTTAATTATACTTAATGACAAATTCCCACTGAAAAGGCATTCACTTTTCTTTCAAGCTGTCCTGATCATCTGAGTCATTTTACAAAGGAAATCTGTAGAAGCAGAATCATGGCAGAGAGGTTCCAGCAACTTGAGGTACCACAGAAGAGGGTGAGAACTGTGGTTAATACTAAAAAAAGCTGGGATGACTAAAATATGCCAGATTCCTGTTTGCTTGCTTTTTCTCCTTTGCAGCCTGTTGTGTTTGACTAAACTGATTTCCCCTACCCTTCAGGTTGGACCATCAGCAAAAACATAAACACACCATTCTCATATTTTCTGTGATTTCAATGCTCAAATATGTTTTTTTTTTATTTTTAGGCAAAAGTAGAAACAAAATTTGCATTGTTTTTCATATTAAAAAGTATTGCTTTTATAAATTAATGTTTCCAGCCTTAATAAACTTAACTTCAACAAAACCAGTGCTTCAAAATCTACCCTGCCTTTCTTGGCCCCAATTATCCAATAAAAAAGGCCAAAATCTCCCATCTAAATTTCTAAACACTACTACATACAACCTTTATATTAAAATCCTTGCACCGTGTAATTTTTACACGTGCTTCTTTATTGCGCATGCCAAGTACAACATGAATAATAATTCAATTTAAATATAAATTGATGTGAAAATTAAAAAATCCCTAAGCTTAATATGTACCTTTGCACTCAAAAAATTTAATTTTTATATTTTCTCCCATCAGCTGGAATTTCCAACTTGCAAGCTGAATTTAAAACACTTTATGCCTCATATATTCTTTTTACTTTTCTCTATCAGAATAAAGAATACCCAGTATTTTATAATTCAAGAAAGTATTGTGGAAAGTTCTATAAATTTTATCTCGTATACTTATAATTAATTATTACATATAACCTAAATTTTCCTTTCAAAATGTTTAATTAGTTTAGTGGCAGGTTTCAGAACAAAACTATTCCTGAATATTTAGTCTGTATCATGTTATAGGAGAAACTAAACTTTTTCTAAGTGTATTGCTAATTATTTTATTAAAAACAGCATACCAAATCTTAATTATAAAATTCTGAAAATTATGTTTTGCATCTTGATTCAAGGAAAAAAATACAACATATTAATGAATTTTTCATGAACATTTTAGAGATCAGTCAGAATATGCCCATTTCTTTTTTGACTACCAAATATCTCTCTTTTCATTAGGGCACTCAGTTTTTATTTTAAAAGTGCAAAGGTTATTATTAAGCTTAAAACATTACACTTTAGCAATGTAAAAAAGTTTTACAATGATTTAACATGACCAATAAAATTTATTCAACATATTTTACATATATTCACAGGTTCATACTTGAGTATTAAAATAGACATTTACAATTTCAGAATTTTCATTCAAAGGCATTTGAGGGGAAGAAAGAATAGGCTCTACTGTGAGATGAAAAAAAAAAGGGCTGTTTCTTAGTATGACTAATTCTAAATAATATGTCCAACACAGTAAGTCACAGGTACTATACCAAGAGACTAGTATGAAACACCTCACACTACTTTAGGTTTTATCACTTATGGAGAGAGTTAAATTATAGGAAGCATGCAATACAACTAAGTCACAACCTTTACAGTTATGGTAATGAAAACAAGCTAACTCAAACACATGCATGCCTTCTTTAAAAGGTTTGTTACCTGAATACACTACTGCTACACCCCATACAAACTACAACTTTGGTCCAATAAAACATTAGACAAAACAGTTTTACAATTATTTCTTTGTACATGTTTTAACTATCAATTCCTTTGTATACATCGTGACTATTAATTACAAGATTTACACCTGCACAATATGTATAAAATAAGTTATTAAAAAGGAAGACAATATTAAACTTTTGAAAAGAAAACTGTACAATTAATTTACAGATATAATAAACTGAAGAAATTTTGTGCCAAGTTTTTCTTCAACATTAGAAACTATTTGGTCGGAATTGAACCTTTTAGTTTACTGATATATTTTAATAAAACTTGAAAAGAGATTTGCATACTAGTGGTTATCTTATTACTTAGAGTGCTAACAACTTCCAGCGCTGTTAGCAGATTCTCAACTTTTTAAATATCAACCATGGCCTGCCAACATGCTCCAATGCAGTCGTTCCCTTTCACCAGTAATAAATAGTAATTTTCAATTAGAAACTGTTTGGACCTAAGATCCAAAATAATTCTTTTCTTTTTTTATAAAATGACAGTGTTTACTACATAACCAAACTTTAGTTGAACTTTACCAACAATGGTAAAGGCATAATATCAATATTTTTGTCAAAAGGCAGTATTCCACAGTATAACACTCTTGAGCTTTATCAGTTTAAGATGACACACCAGGAAGTAATGGCTGCTATATAGGAGTCAATTCAAAGTCATCATTAACATCAACAAGGGGAACATAAAATTCCTGGATTTCATAAATGCTGATAGATTTATAGGTGGCAGGATCAAGTTCCTGGAGTTTGAGCTGCCATTCTAATCTCTGAACGGCATTTAAAGCTGCAGCTTCATGTTGTTGCCTCATTAAAAGACAGGTCTATTTAAAAGAAAAGTTAATCAGTTATTCTTATTAAATCTGCTTTGTTTCAAAATTAATTTTATCCAGTTTCTTTAGTAATTAAGATCAATATATTAGAGGTATAAGAAGTTTTTGAGTTACACATTCATTTGTTTTACCCTATCTGTATCCATATGCCAATTATTTCTGGGTCTGCAACATCATCTTCATCTTATCTCACAGACTTTAATTTAAAACTGTTGGTTCAAATAATGAAATTTCAAATTAACCAAAGAATAAAGAAAATCTAAGGGAAAAGTGATTTTAAAGCACTGGAAATCTAAAACCAATGATTTTCTTTATAGACTATTTGAAAAATATATTCCTTCTCTTAATGATTTCTCATCCTTCTGTTTGTTAAACTATAACCAGGCTTGTATATTGGACAATAAACATGAAGATCCCCATTAGAAATTTCTTTTTCTATATTAGTCCTGAAAAATATGACATAATTTTTATTTTCCTTTATATCCCAATTGTGGTATGGTGTGAAGCTTCATGTCTAACCAGTATTTTCTTTCCTAATCATTCCTCTCTAATATGACTGCAGTATCTGTTTATGAAGGTGGAAGCATCCACTTAAAACAGAACTTCTCAAACATACATACCTTTAATTTGTCAAATTTATCATCCACATCTTGTAACCAAGACATGAACTGTCTTGCATTAAAGCGATCCCTCACAGAAGTTTTACTGTCATCAGACTGAAAGAAAACATTAAAAATAGTTGAATATAATAAAATACAATAACCCACTTCAAAATCTATATGCCATTTTATCTTTTTATGGTATATCCCATTTTTAAAGAATTGTGGAAATATATTTTGAAAAAGGATAAAATAAAATCTGAATATCAAAAAAAATGATAAAGCATTTATTTCTATACTGAATAGACAGGTTATTAGAATTCTTATGATGTTGGGTTTAGTTAATAATTAAATAGAATCCTACTGCTCTGTGAGTCAAAGATGTTTCTCAAAAAGATATGCCATATGAAGTATTATGCCTATGACACTCTTTTTAAAATATAATTTATTTCATATTTAATTTAATGTTAAAATTTACCATTAACATTAATGTAGGGAGAAAAAGTGTTAAATACACAGTCCTTTTAGGAAGGCATTTTTTTAGGACCAATATTTTGGAGTGCTCATAACAAAATTTTATATGAACTTTTTTTTTCAGAGTGATGCCATTTTATTTACTTTTTAAGTATTTTATTGATTATGTTATTACAGTTTTCCCATTTTTTCTCCCCTTTATCCTCCCTCCACCCTATACCCCACTGCCCTCCAGCATTACAACCCCCCTTAGTTCATGTCCATGGGCTGTACATATAAGTTCTTTGGCTTCTCTGTTTCCTATACCATTCTTATATCAACTCTTAAGAATACTTATGCACCCTGATGTTTATAACAGCACTTTTGCAATAGCCAAATGCTGGAAGCAGCCTACATGCCTATCAGTAGATGAATAGATTAAAAAACTGTGGTTCATCTACACAATGAAATATTATGCTAAGTGAAATAAGATATACAGTGAAAGAAAAATACCAGGATATCACTTATAAAAGGCATCTAATGAGTAAAATAAACTAATTAGCAAAACAGAATCAGAGACACAGAAACAGGGAACAGACTGACAGTTGCCAGAGGAAAGGGTTGGGGGAATGGTGGAAAGAAGGGGAAGGGAGTAGTCAAAGAACATGTATGAGTGACCCATGGATATGGACAATAAGGTGGGGATGGACTGTGGAAGCAGGGTTTGGGGTGGGATGTAGGAAGGCAAAAGGGGAAAAATTGGGACAACTGTAATAGAATAAACAAGAATAAAAAAAAAGAATACGAGTTTTGGAATTAAAATAGGCTAGATTCAAATGTCAGCTTTGTATCTTACTGTGTAATCTTGAACTAATTATGTACTCTCAATTTTCAATTCTGTAAAATGGGATAAAAATACCTCTTTTAATCTTGTTTTGAGAATTTAAGAGTTTCTTAATGCTTGGGCATACAGGAAGCACTCAATCTAATAAACATTTGCTATACTCATTACTATGAGTCTTACTACCAGTGCTATCAAAGGCACAGGCAGACATCAGATTGCACCACACTCACATTTTAGCCATTATCACTTCTTCCTTGGTCCTCAAGTAACATGTTTTGACTACTTAAATTTTATTATCGAATATTTATTAATATTACAAGTTTATTTTGAAAATAAAGAAATATGCTAAGAGAGTAAGATAATAATAATCCAAGCCCTGACCCAGGAAAGATAGATTTTTTTCCCCTTATTTCCTTACAGGCTATTCTCATACAAAACAAGCCTGCTACTTAGTAGACAGACCTTCTACTGTAAAGCCAGCTATAAAAGGATGGGTAACAGTTCCATAGTTTTCCTCAGGACAATTAGAATTTATTCTGCCTGTTAATTATTAGGATGATTTATTTTAATTAATTTATTAGGACTGATCCTGTTTTCTAGTGATTTATTCTGAGGGTTTATTGGGAAAATTCACTTATTTTTGAAAGTTTCTTTATAATCCATCTGGGCTTACAGATTTCTCAATTCTGCTGCATTTTGTTCATTACCAGTATGTTTTCAGCAGAAATGTCTTAATGTTCTGGTCCAGTGGCTTTCCATCTCTACATACGGCTCTCCCATAGATTTGTTTTTATTATTACATGTATTTTGTCATTTCAATGAGTTTTGGGAGGAAGAAAAAAAACAGCTGTGTTTACTCAACCATTCTGAACTAGAAATCTTTACGAGACTTTCCTTATAGTTTGATTTATATTGTTCTAAAATTGATTCATTACTCTAATTGCATGAAACTTAAAAAGACCTCAAGATATCACAAGGTCTAGTCCAGCCTTTAAGAAGAAAGTTAAATTGCTCATTTCATTTATTAAAAAACCATTCATTCTTCCCTTTCAAATCTTTAAAGTTGTAAATTATGTAAAGTCCTTTCCACTGTATTTTCTTAGTCAAATAGTTCTCTCTTAAGATCTACTTACTCATTTTAACAGCCATTTTTACCCCTGAATGCTCTTATATAAAGCTGTTGGTAGCTGAAGAAAGTTTGAAATCTACTGATCCTCACCCAAGAATATGTTTATTGATATTAGAGAGGGAAAGGAAGGGAGAGGGAGAATCAATGTGAGAGCAAAACATCAATCTGTTGCCTCCTGTACATGCACCCAATTAGGGATGGAACCTGCAACCTTTTGGCGTAAGGAAAGACATTCCAACCAACTGAACCACCCAGCCAGGGCTGATCTCTTTTTTTTTTTTTTTTAAACAGATGAGAAAAATAAAACCCAGAGATAACTCAGTAATTTTCTCTGTAATACACTGGGTTGGCTAAAAAGCCTGTTTAGTTTTTTCCATAAGATAAAAAGACACATTTTTCATTTTTACCAATAACTTTATTGATTTGGATATTCTGAGTATGTCAGCCACCTCCCACTATTGGCTTCTAGTGGGTAGAGGGCAGGAGTGCTGCTAAACATCTAATGCATAAGGCAGCCCCACAGCAAAGGATTATTTAGCCAAAATATCAAGAGTACCAAGAAACTCTGCAAACCATTTTTGACATGTTTGATCAGTCATAGCATCTTTTCCATATACTGCACAAATCTTTCTTTTTGCATTTCAGTTGCATTTTTACATTTCTTGAAATAATAAAGCACAATATGCCGAACATGTTGCGTATCCTTTTCCATCTTCAATATTAAAAATGGCTGCACAAAAATTTACCAATTTTGCTAAGTTTTTTAAAAAAATGTATACTGATATGATAGCTGTCACAATGCAATCTAAAAGAATTGTTCTAAATGAAGTTAAAGACAACTAAGTACTACTGGAGCCAATGTATGGAAAAAACTAAATGAACTTTTTGGCCAACCCAGTACTTTCTATAACTTGTGTTTCCAGTTTGTCCAATTTAAAACAGCATTTCCTACTCTTTTTTTGTGATAATCCTTCATTGTCCAAGTTTATACTTTTTATTTTAATCATTATATTCTTTTATGACCAATGACTTTCATTCTGGTTTATGAGTCAAAAAAAAAATTCCGACAACTGGTAATGCCTAATTCTGAATTCATGTAATTTACATGTGGCAGTAAGCTTTGTTCAAGATACAACTGTAGCTTTTCAATTAGAGTAGGTCCTTGGCCAAAATTTTGTGCTATGTTGTTTGTTTTATTATAATGCTGAGGAGATACCATAGGAACTTAACTCTTGTTTATATCAATGCGCATATAGTAACACTAGTTTCACTGCATATTGTTTTGCTTAAAGTTGTAGAATCTATCAACTATGTTAAATGAGGACTTACTGTGTCTTAATTTATTCCAATGACATCCAAAATCATGGCCCTATTGTAGCACAGTCACAACCTAGAGGTTCAATATGCCTGTATTATTTTCCAACTTACAGTACCTTTCTAATTGCTTGAAGGCCAGAACTGAATGTATAAAAATCCACTTTATACAATTACAAGTTATGTATAGGGCACTACCCTAAACACACACGTTTTGTAATTATCTGCTTTTCTTATATAATGGTGTGTGTGTGTGTATATATATATATACATGGCATGGGCATAAGCACGTTTACAGTTGTGAGTATGCAAAACACAGAATTTATTCTTACATATTTTTCCATAAGAACTGTAAACCTAATTTTGCCTACCCCTGTATATATAAATCTTTATATTACAAATATTATTATTAGACCTTATATTATATTAGAGGACTTTAGAAAATGGAGGATCAGGTGATTTGGGAGTAGTCTGGTCTCAAAGAGTTGTTTTCCTCCTTTGAGCTTTACTGATTGTTGAATTCAGGTTTCTTCAATGGAAGTAGATTATAAAAAATCCTAAGTTGTATTAAGGATATTCTAACTATAGTGAGCATTGTACCTGAGCATCCAGCGGCACACTGTAGACTTCTGCGTCCAGTAAAACAGTGCATGCACTAAATGGCAGTGTTTGATTTGCTAATGTTCTTGCAGCTCTGTAATGAACTCGTAGAACTTCCTGTTCATTGGATACAATGAGTTTTTCCTAGAGAAACAAAGAATTTAAAAAACATCAATTCTTCAACTACTCATTCTCAAATAAAATAAAAAAGCACTTAAAATGTGCTAAAGAACCTGAACCTCAAGAGTAGTTTATTTTTCACAGTAAGCCTGAGAATTTTTAGAACTCCTAGTGTTCTGAAGTGTAAGTAAATTGTCTTTCCAAAACTGTCTCTTTTAAAAAATTCTTTTAAAGTGTACAAAGTGACTTTTAGCATATTTACGAAGATGTTCAATCATCACCACTAATTCCAGACCACTTCCGTCACTCCAAAAAGAAACCCCATACCAATTAGCAGAGCCACATCCCATATCCCTTTCTTTCCCTGGTAACTAAAACTCTATTCTTTATTTCTATGAATTTTATCTATTCTGAACATTTCATATAAATGGAAACATATATGTGGTCTTTAGTGACTGGCTTCTTTCATGTCACATGCTTTCAAAGTTCATCTGTGTTTGTAGCACCTATCAGTACATCATTCCTTCTTATGGCTGAATAATATTCCATTGTATGAGTACACCATATATTATTTATCCATTCATCAGTTGTTGGTCTTTTGGATAGTTTCCAACTTTGGGCTAATCATGAAGAATGCTATGCATATTGGCTATAAATATTCATGCTCAAGTTTTTGTTTGGATATGTGTTTGTTAACCTCTCTTTTAAGTAAACAACTAGGAGAAGTGCTAGGATATATGGTAATTCTATGTTTAACTTGAAGAACCACCAAACTGTTTTCAATAGCAGTTGCATCATTTTATATTCCCACCAGCAATGTATGAATGTTTCTTTTTTTTTTTTTACATACTTGCCAACACTAATTATCTGTCTTTTAAAATTACTAATGGGTGTGAAGTAGCATGTCATTGTAGTGCCAGATTCTTTTTTATAGTGAATATATTAATAAATAAGCACATTGTATCTGATGCTATTTGTAAACCTCTGGCATGGTATGCTCCTTCCTTAATGTGTTAAGCGGGATCCAAAACTTCTGATTATGTAATATGCAGAGTCACCCCCACTCTATCAAAAGGATAATAGAAATGATCCAGGCAATCTTCTGCCTTTAGCAGACTGCAAATGCTAGGGTCCATCTGCAGTTCCCAACCCATACTGATCTTGGTTACAGACTTGTGCTATCTGGTGGTAACTGTCCTTTTTTGGCTTAAACATCAGTAAGGACAAATTTTGGGACCTGTAGCTGGTTAGAATTTCAGGAACAGAAGTAGTGACTCTAGGAATCCCTGTTATATGACATTCATCATTTTGTTGGCTCTGTCTGTCTGGAAGGGTGGTCTCGGAGAATACTATGGATGTGGTTGGTCTTCTCCGCACCATGTTCCCTATTCTCCCTTAACTGACAAGAACTTGATCCATCTTCAGTTGGAGAATGTGGCCATATTATTTCCAAATATGTATTGTTGTAGAGTTTTATTGTATTTATAATTTAGTAAAAAACACAAGGAAATACAGTCCTATTTAATCTCTTGTAAATTCTTATGTGATAAATGATACTCAAAAGAGAAGTCAGTCTGACACTTATGATTTTTAAATTTAAGTACAAGGTAGGACTTTAAGTGATAAATATCCTAAAACTTGATCAGAGGCTAAGAAATGAATAGCTGGAAGTCCTCCTAAAAAGTTGGTTGAAGTCCAGTAGACATTAAGAAGAATAACCAAAAATCCCTTAATACCATATGAGAAATAAATTTGTTTCAAGTCAAGCCCCCTTCCCTAAAATAACTGAGATATACTGTTTTAATACTAGCCTAAATACAATATTATACTTGAGATTATCATTTAATGTTCTATCTTTGAACATCTAGAGCACAGCCTCTCAAACAATACCTTCTGAGAATGGGTTATGTGAGTCCCCACTTAGTTTTTTGGGAGGCAGAACGGGGCAGGGGGTAGGTGAGGTAACGACCAGGGGCTCTGGCTGCAAGTTGTGTTCATTCACTTATTACAGCATTCAAATGTTATCATTTTCTATGAGAAAAATAACCCTAGAATAGCAATTCTTAACCTGGGGTTCCTCACACTGCCAGAAGTTTATGGACAAAATAGGGGGAAGGTCAACTGTGTACCCGGAGAAGAAAAAACTATGTCTTTGTTTGCATTAACCTCCAACTGGTATTTTCTTCAATTATGAATGTAGGCCATAAACCACAGTAATATCAGAAGTATCTATGATTTTCATCTGTATCTGTAATGAACAGAAATCACAAATATTTTCAATTCATATTATAGTTTTTGCAGGTATTGCTCCTATATTCCCATACCAATTTCTTCTTTGAAATTCTAATAGTTAATTAGGCCTGCTGCTTCATGACACACGATGGCAGTTTTCTGTGTAAACTGTGCAACATAGCTGGACAACTATCAAGCAATTCTGCAGCTAGAAGTTTATTCAGCCAACAAATGGTAAAGCTGTTTGTTTTCACATTAGTCAGACATTTAAGTTGCTTTGTAGTATTTTGAAATTCTAAATTGCTTTTTGGTCAGTATGTAGAAGGATGTGTCATTTTTCCTATTTACTGAGGTTTTGCAAATTGCACAGTTCAAATGACAATTCTTTATTTTTACCATTCCCATTTCCTCCCTCTTTGCCCACCTCCACCCAGCACCCACCCCTGTTCCCTCAGGGCATCACCATACTGTTGTCTATGGGTTACACATATATATTCTTTAGCTAATCCCTTCACTTTCTTTCATCCAATACAATGGGTTTCCTTTACATTTTGTTGATGGGTTCTTTTGCTGCACAGAAGCCTTTTAGTCCCATTCATTAATTTTTTCCCTTTATTTCCACTGCCCTAGAAGATATATCAGCAAAAATATTCCTATGAGAGATGTCTGAGATTTTACTGCCTGTTTTATTCTAGGAAATTTATGGTGTCTTGACTTTACATCTAAGTTTTTTATTTATTTTTAGTTTATTCTCATGTATGGTGTAAGTTGGTGGTCTACTTTCATTTTTTGCATTTATCTGTCCAATTTTCCCCAAGTCACTTATTGAAGAGACTGTCTTTACTCCACTGTATGCTCTTGCTTCCTTTGTCAAATATGGACTGTAAAGGTGTGGGTTGATTTCTGTGCTCTTCGTTCCCTTCCATTGATCTATATGCCTGTTCTTATTATGCCATTACCAGGCTGGTTTTATTACAATGGCCTTGTAGTATAGTTTGACATTAGGTTTTGTGATTCCCTCCAACTATATTCTTTCTCAAGATTTTTGAGGCTATTTGGAATCTTCTTTTGGTTCCAAATACATTTTTGGAATATTTATTCTAGATTTGTGAAATATGCCGTTGGTATTTTAATAGGAATTGCACTGAACCTACAGATTGCTTTGGGTAACATGAACATTTAATGATGTTAATTCTTCCAATCCGCAAACACAGTGTATGCTTCCACTTATTTCTATCTTCCTCAATTTCTTTTTCAATGTCCTATAATTTTTCAAGTATAGGTTAAATTTATTCCTAGGTATCTTTTTTGCTGTTGTTGCCATAGTAAATGGTACTGTTGTCTCAGTTTCTCTTTCTGGTACTTCATTACTGCTGTACAGAAATGCCATCAATTTCTGAATATTAATTTTGTATGTTGCTACTTTGCCAAATTCATCTATTAGCTATAGTAGTTTTTTGGTGGAGTCTTTAGGGTTTTCTATGTATAGTATCATGTCATCTGTGAATAATGACAGTGTTACTTTTTCCTTTCCAATTTGGATGTCTTTTATTTTTTCTTCTTGTCTGACTGCTGTGGCTAGGATTCCCAGTACTATGATGACTAAGAGTGGTAAAAGCAGACATCTCTGTTTTGTTCCTGATTTTAAGGGAAACACTTGTAGTTTTTACCCACTGAATAATATAGTTGGGAGTAGGCTTGTCATATATGGCCTTTATTGTGTTGAGGTATGTTTCCTCTATTCCCACTTTGCTGAGAGTTTTTATTATAAATGGGTGCTGGATTTTTTCAAATAATTTTTCTGCATCTATTGATATGATCATGTGGTTTTTATTCCTCATTTTGTTCATCTGGTGTATATCATGTTTATTGATTTGTGGACATTGTACCAACCTTGCATTCCTGGAATAAATCCCACTTGATCATGGTGTAGGATTTTTTAAATATATTGCTTCATCTGGTTTGCTAATATTTTGTGGAAGATTTTAGCATCTATGTTCATCAGGGATAATGGCCTATAATTTTCTTTCTTTGTAGTGTCTTTACCTGGTTTTGGAATTAGGATAATATTGGCCTTCTGAAATGAGGTTGGCAGTTTTCCCTTCTCATGAATTTTTTGGAGTAGTTTGAGAATAGATGTTAGTTCTTTTTGAACGTGTGGTTAAATTCACCTATGAGCCATCCAGTCCAGGACTTTTATTTGTTTGGAGTTTTTTTATTATAACCATGATTTCATTAGTTGTAATCTGTTTTTCAGATTCTCTCATTCTTCCTGATTCAGTGTGAAAGATTGTATGTTTCTAGGAATTTATCCATTTCTTCCAGATTTTTCAATTTCTTGGCATATAGTTATTCATATTTTCTTACAATCCTTTGTATTTCTTTGGTATCAGCTGTTACTTCTCCTTTTTCATTTCAAATTGTATTTATTAGGTCCTCTCTCTTTTTTTTCTTGATGAGTCTGGTTAAATGTTTGTCAATCTTGTCCAGCTCTTGATTTTACTGATCTTTTGTATTGGTTTTTTCAGACTCTATTTTGTTTATTTCTGCTCTGATCTTTATTGATTCCTTCCTTCTAGTCATTTAGGGCTTTGTTTGTTGTTTTTTTAAATGACAATTCTTAATTGTCTGTAAGATGGCTTCTATACATGCTTGATAGTTAAAAACAGCTATTGATATGTGATATGACCTAACTTGTTGCTAACACATTGCTCAATGACATGGGTCATGCAGCATTGTAAATTCTGTATCAGTGCTTCTTTTTTTCATTTGTTGTTCTCATTATAAAGCTATAAATCATTTTATTCATTTAAAAACATTATTCTGAGAAAAGGTTTTATATTTACCAGATTGTTATAGGAGTCCATGGCACAGAAAAGATTAAGAACCTCTGCCTTAGGGAATCAATCATGTATGAATCAAAGAAGTGGTAGACAAGGTTTTGTTTGTATATAAGTATGTCATATCACATTTCCAGAAATCTCTGACCCTCCCCAAAGATTAAGAAGGTGTTGTATTTTTGTCAATCCAAATGAAACAACTTTTATGATTTTTATAAATGTGGAAGTTTTTTTTCCTATCATTTCATGGCAAGACTAACCACTGGAAACTGGAATACTAAAATAAGGACCAGTAAACAACAGCGTTTGTAAGTATTTTGCACTAAAGTAGCTGGCACTAAGCAACAATTCTAAAATGTGGAAATCCTAATGTCTAACTAGGAATTCACTGTTACAGAGTTCTGCAAATTCAACAAATGGTTAAGAAATTATTAGAGATTTTTATACATCAAAAGTAACATTTTCAATGTATAAAAAATACTAAACATAAATTGTAACTTGGGAGCAGTTATGCTGAAACACACTTAAAGATTCTCCATGTTACCACATAAGCACAAAGTAATAAACCATTTTATCCCAAACTGGTTTTAAATTAGAAAAATTCACAAATAAAAAACTGTAGACCTTTGTAATCTATTGTTATTTTTTTTAGCACAAATGTAAATGTAAACATTTCTTACCCTTTCAATGCTGTGTTGCAAACGTAGTTTCATTCTTACAACTTCCTGTTGCCGAAACAGCTCTTTGAGTGGATCTGACAGTGAAGGTGGTGGTGTAATCTAATTTAAAATATATATATAGTTAAAAATATTAGGTTTTATTCACAACAATGGGCTACATTATAAATGTAAACCCTTTTAGTGCATAACTTAAAAGGGAGATATAAATTCTGATGTTCTCTGAATTAAATAATATAGTAAAATTATACAATTAACTTTTCAGTCAATTTGAACAGTTTGAAACACTGAATATTCTCCTAGCCCCTGAAGTAACTACATCTCCCTCCCCCATCCTAGCTTATAATTATTGTCAGCATTATCAGTACAAAGTAAGATAGCTCAGTCTATGTTTGGCACAGTAGAGTAACTTAGATGACTGTCCTGAAGGAGGGACAAACAAATATAGAGTGCATGATGTTGTGTAACAGGAATTGTACAACATCATATATGAAAAGTTCCTGCCAAAGAATCAAACCAGTGTCTAATTGAGACTCTACATTTATAGTCAGTAAACAGTTTACAAGAATTATGGGAAACTGAAAACCACGTTAAATAACATCATAAGGATTTTAATTAGTCAAATCAATGTGGAAAGTAAAAGACCAATAAGTTGATGGGGCTGATCATTTTTCAATGAGAGCCTTGAATTACAATGATATATACATGTGTTTTGATTTGTGTCCTGTAAATTTCTTTAAATTTATTAAGAGTAAGAGTAGAACTTGGTGCTATTGTTGTAGTTTTTATCTTTTTTGTTGCTTTTTTAAAAAAATGAGAGCCTCCTGGGTACCCAGACCAAGGACTGAACCTGCCACCTATGCATGTGCCCTGACCCAGAATAAAACCGATTGATGCCCCAACAACCTGAACCACACCAGCCAGGGTTATTATTGTAGTTTTGCAAAGTTATACAGGCTTCCTTTAAGCAGCTGTGTGTTTCTCTACTTTAGTAATTCTCATTAAAAACAAACAAAAAACCCCCCACTACATCCAAACATAGTACTTAGCTCTGCTTTTACCTATTTCTGAAATGATATGTGATACAACTGAATTCTAATTTAATTGCTGCAAGGGAATTAAACTAGTGTTACGTCATCTTTGCAGGAGTAAGAAAAAGTGATAAACACAGGCACACAAAACATATACACAATGTGTGTGTCATGTTGTATATACAAATATACATATATAATGTATCAATAAGCACATAGTGCTAAAAGACAACCTAATATGGTTTATTAGAAATCATCTTTAGTAAAATAATTGGTACAAAGTTCTAATTTTAATGTGTTTTTTTAAAAAATTATTTTATTTTTTAGAGAGGGGGAAGGGAGAAAGAGGAGAGAAACATTGATGAGAGAGAGAAACATTGATTGGTTGCCTCTCATACAGGCCCCAACAGGAGACCAAACTCGCAATTCAGCCATTGTACCCTAACTGGAAATCAGACTGGCAACCCTTTGCTTTGCAAGACGATGCCCAACCAACTGTGCCACACTCGTGAGGGCTTAAATGTGTTTTTATAGTGTTAACCTGTTTCTAGCCTATGATACACTATATGTCTGTTAAAATTTCTTACCCTTTAAGGGGTAATAAGGAAAACAAGAAAATTAGCATATATTCTTTGAATCATTAACAAATTATTTTGCTGAAAGAATGACAAATTTACTTATAACTCTATTCTTTTGAATCTACCACTGCTGCTTATTACTAGTAGGGTAATATAAAAGTCTGTCTTTTAAGATTTAAAAGACACTAGTATCAGGTATATTCTGTAGATGTGAGACTAAAAAACCATCCTTCTTCAAACTTTTTGATCTTCTCTGAACTGGGCTTTAAAGAAGGAACATGTACAAGGGCATGATGTGAAATGGCACATAATACAGCCTTGGGCCATCATGTACATACAGTAGGGTAGGAACTACAGCCAAGCCTAGAAAAGTATGGAAGTACCTTGTATGCAATGATGGGGATTTTGGTATGCAGAAAATTGGGAGTCTCTAAAGATGTTTATCTGGGTAATCACAAAGTCAGATCTGAATTTTTATAAGGAACCCAGATAATAAGAAGGCCAGCTTGACAGAAGAGACTAGAATAGAATCCATGACAGCTTTTCAGAATGTCTGTTTTGCTTATTTCTGACACCCCACTGGCACAATTCTTAGCACATAGTTATGAGTTATTTACATATGCAATATTTTTAATATTTGATATGCAGCATTCAAATATGTGAGTAAACAGTTTAAGGAGTTAATGAGGTCCTTGTGTGGCAGTAGGAAAGAGAAGAGGAATGAAAGTGGGGTGAATCAACAAAACCTAGCGACTGATGTGATGGCAGGGCACAGGAGAAGAGGTGAAGGTTGAATTTTGGGTCCCCAGCCTGGGAAATTAGTAGATAATGATACTAACTAAAGCAGAGAGGGCAAAAAAAGCACATTTGAGATAAGAGAAATCAGTTTGGTATTAGACATAATGATTTTAAAGATATTGTGGGACATTCAAGAGATGTCCAGAAACAGCTACAAACAGTTACGGAAATCAGTAGTGTATTCATGGCTGAAGATAAACTTGGGATTCATTCTACAAGAGTCACTGCCTTAACCCTTCATCAGATTATACCTGAGAGGTAGAAGCAGACACATAAATAGTTAATTACATGTATTATAGGTGAGGTATAAGGAAGACACACAAGCAATTCTGCTTTGACAAGATCTCAGAGGTGACATCACAGCTGGAACAAAGGCATGAAAGAGGATAAAAAAGGGGGCCGGGCGAGAGCAACATTTCTGTTAGGGAGAACAACACTGCCAAAGTACCAAAAGTAGTAAATGAGATTTCCACAGAAGAGTTCAGTTTGGTGGATACATTGGGTAAGTTTGGAAGGAGTAGTGAGAAAATAAAGCCAGAAGGGTAGATTGGTGTCAGAATATGAATGGTTATGCTACGCTTAAATATGGATTTTAAGCTGTAGGCAATAGGAAGTCAGCTAATCACAGCTGAGATCTTTAAATAAAGAAACAGCTTTTTATTGATTTTAAAGGGATATAAATGTAATAATAAAAGAGAATGCTCCAGCAGAAAGAGACTAGGAGAAAAAAGAAGTGAACAAGTTCCTGTAATGTTCTAAATGAGAGATAATGATAAAGGCCCTAAACCAAGGCAGTGGTTTAGGGCCCTCAGATTCTGTACAGATTCTGGAGAAAGTTCTAAGATAGAATGGTTAGAATTTGGTTACTAATAGGTTTCTACTTTGGTATCATCACTAATGAGTAAAGATTTGTTTTTGAGGGAGAGAGAAATCATAGCCTGTGTGAAATCTGAGGAATGCCATGATGTATGGTTAAATCCTCCCCCACCCCAATTTAGGAATGAGGCACTGATCCCCCACTCCTTGGAGTGTGGGCTAACAGGTCTAATTGGAGCTCCTCTCTAAGAATTACCTTTCAGGTAAGAGAGTTGGCATGACCAAGGTCATTTCTTGCCTGGGTGCAGGCTATTTATAAGAAATGCCATCCTACTCCAGAGCTCCTGTGGGTTCAGCTGAGGTCACAGTTGCAACTGCATTTCAGTTCAACCTCTTGATCTGCCCAGTTATGCTTCCCTCACACACAGGTATTGTTCCTGATAGCACTTACAAATAACTCTTTTGCACACAATTCCAGAGTTAGCTTCCTGGGGAACCATACCTATGTATGACAGGTATCTGAAAGTCACCTAGATAAGGGATGCCCAGGATGCACCTATATTTGATTCTGGAGGTCACGAGAGATGGTATATAGCTAGATAAGAAATTTTGGGGACTAACTGGCACAAGAAAAACTGCCGAAACCATAGTAATAGGTAAGATCACACTGACATAAAGTTGACTGAAGAATTAATTCCTAGAGAACTCTGATGTTTAAAGGTTGGGTAAAAGAATCATTAAAAGAAAGATAGGATTAGCTAGTGAGGCCAGTGAATTAGAAAAGAGCGCCTTCAAGAAAGACCAGGGCAGGAGTGGGGAAAGGAAATTTTATGAGCACCAAGATGGTCACAATATCAAATGTAACTAAGATCAAGTACAAAGAAAAAGAAAGAGGCCAATAAATCTGGCATTTACAAGCTTACTGTTGACCACTGCCAATGCATAACAGTCATGGGGTGAATAGGAAGTGATTACAGGAAACATGAGGTACAGACTCCAAGAGTGCAGCAGTGAAGGAAAGAGAGAGGGTGAGCTTGATGAACTGACAGTCAAGGGGTAACTTTTTCTCCTCAGGATGAAGGAGACCCAAATATGTACAAAGTGGGGGATGAAGGCCAATGGAGAGGAAAAATTGAAAATATGCTAACAAGAAGTGTTTCAATAGAGGAAGGTTCCAGAGAAGACTAGACAGAATGGGCTTAAAAAAACACACAAAGGAATTACTTGTTAAAGAAACAAAAGCATACCTCCTTTAGGACAAAAGGAAAAGTTAAGGAAAAACAAAATACTGTAGACCAGTGTTGTTCAATAAGGTAGTCACTAACCACATATGGCTCCTGAGCACTTACTGAAATGTAGCTAGTTTAAATTGAGATGTACTGTAAGCACACCAGATTTCAAATACTTAGTACAAAGAAAAAGAACACAGAATGTCTCAATAATAATTTTTCTATATTGATTATATTTTGAAATAGTATATGCATATATTTGGCTGAATAAAATATTAAAATTAACTTACTTGCTTCTTACTTTTTAAAATGTGGCTACTAGAAAATTTAAAACTCCATATGTGACTTGCAGTGTATATCTATTGGGCAGCACTGCAGATGTATTATCAAGTGATGTTACTTACTGTGGGAATGCAAATCTTGCTTAAGGGGTTTCCATCCAGGAGATAAGATCCATTAAATGTCACGTATTCATCATAATATTGAGGTGCTTGAGGAATAACACTACATAACAATTTGCGCTTTTCTTCAATTTTTTTTCTTATGTGCAAGAATTCAAAATATGGATTTGCTCTCTCTGAGCTGTATGGCTGAATCTCATCTAGTTTCAGAGAATCTACAATGGCTGCCAGAGACTGCTGAGTTTTCTCTTTTGCTTGTAGTAAGGAGGGACTCACTTGCACAGGCTGAGGCACACGTGACACTTTCCTTTTCCGTGGATGGTGAATTTGAGGATCATCTTCTTCAGTTAATCTTATTCTTCCTCTAGGAGATGAAGATTCACTGTCTTTTTCTGGTAATAGTGTACAGCCAGCAAGAATCTGTTTGCTTTGATTTGCCATTGTATTTGCTTTGTTTCTAGTCATCCTCTGAGGGATTTGGTTTTCAGTTTTATCATCTTCAGCATTTTCTTCTAATTCTACTTTAACTAATTGAGCATATTTATGCATTTCTGATTGAGCTGGTTGTTGTGAATGGTTTTCTAAACTTGATAAAGTGCTTTGTTGTGATTCTTCATCTTCAAGGGAAAGCAAACACTTTTCATTTTCAGGACAAAATTTTGGAGTATCTGGTTCATTTAGGTTTCCTTTTGGTATTCCTGCACTCATTTCGCATAAATCAGAATCACACTTATCATTCAAATGAGCTAAAACCAAACTCTCCAGTTTGCTTTCTTTTTCATGTGAAATAACCTGAATATCAGAACTGCTATTTTCAACCTCATGGCTACTGGAAGACTTGTACATTAGTTTGCTAAATGAATACTGTATATTTAGCTGAGAAGAGGAATCACTCCCGTTAAAGTCCTTTTCTAATGGTAATACAGGCAAAGCACTAGCCTTCTCACAATTTGGTGATGCTTCTTGAATAGTGCTTTCAGAGTACACTGTAACAAAGGCATTTGTCTTTTGAACATCTGTTAAGGCAAAAGTATTCTCCATATCCTTTGTAGATTCATTATCAGTATCTAAAACAGGACTGATAATTTGAACTGCATTTTTCTGTTGTAAAATACCTGGCTCTTGATTGGCAACATATGACAAAGACGTATGTTTAGAAATAGATTCAGCATCTGAAAGCGATTGGCTATAGAAAGACCCAGGTTGCTGTAAAGGCAGAAAGGATGCTGCATCCTGAGCACAAGAGTTTACTGACAGTTCAGTCTGGTGCAGGGATAATAAATCAGTATTCTGCTCTTTCAATATTTTGTTTTCAGAATTACAAAACACCTGAACAGAAGAATCTTGATCAGGTGTACTAGAATTTGGGCCAATAAAGTCACTGGTGCTTACTGATTCCAGTCTATCAACAGGTATCTCCCATGATTTATTTTGGATCATGCCAACCTGATTAGATGACTCTAAATGAACAGGACTTTCCATCAAAGTGCCCATTGGAGCAGTACTCTTGATAACATTTATATCAGCTAAAATATATTTGCTGTTTACAGATCTAGTTGGAGAGGCTGCAAAACTGGAATGTATGTTAGACACATTTGAAAGTTCTCTTTCAGGCACATTCGAAGATACTTCAGGTTTGGGAGAAGGACAAGTATCTCTTGGCACAATTAAGCCACCTTGATTGCTTTCTTCTGGTGTTTGGAATGGTTTTGTATATTCACAAATGACAGATGGCATGCTGCATCTTCGAACTTCTACAGTTGGTCTCCCCTCACTTATAACTACTTTAACATCTTCTACAGAAGATGATCGGAGATGGGATGTTGTAAGTCTGCTTATATATGGTGGTTTAATCCGCTCTGGCAGTTCAGCCAGGCTATCCAAGTCTTTTTCATGAAGTGCAGGAGATTTGGCAATTGCCAAAAAAGGTGACTGGGAAAAGGACATTTGGGAATCTGAACCCTCTAACATAAAGTCAGAATCATATTCTACCGGAGGTCTTGGGGTAGTCACTGTAGTATGACAGGAATCCTCTGAGCTAGCAACAGAAATCATGGACACAGATCTGGAGCTGAGACCTGGCTTTTCACTTTCTGATCTAGGAGATCTGTTTAAGCTATTATCTGAGACAAAAGATGACTTCCCTAAATTCATTACATTTTTGGTGTCAATAGACTGTGATCTGTTACTTACAGCATCTTTAGATTGTTTCTCCTTGGTATAAGCATCAGTCAACTCTGAACTCTTTGACCTAGTAAGTTCTTTATTTTTGGACTCAGCTAGTGTATGCTTTGTTTTTTCTTTATCTTTTACTTTAAGTTCTAAACAATTACGGTTTTTCAATCGTTCCTTTTCTTTTTGCTTTATTTTTTCCTTATGTTTTTTATGCCACTGCTCTATTTCTAAGTCTTTAAGGCTTAGCATTCGTTCAAAACTTGTCTGCATTAAATCATCATTCACTAACCTCTTTTCTTTAGGTCGAGTATCTTTTGATGCTGGTAATGACTTAGGTTTGGGCTTATCTGCTTCAGATTTTAGTTTCAATAAACTATTTAGTTGAATCTTATCCTTATGTTTATCTCGTTCTTTGTATCTATCTATATCTTTATCTTTCTTATCTTTTTCTTTTCCATCAGGAGTTTTCAAAAGTTCATCTTTTGTTTTTTCTTTAAGGGATAAAGCTTTTTCATATTGTGCTTTACTACCATCTGCTACACTTGACTTCTTCTCTTCCTGGAAGTGTTTAGAGTTAGTTATGTTCACACTTTCTTTATCTCTAGATTTCTCCTTTTTATCTACCTCTCTGTCTTTGTTTTTGCCTTTTTCTGATTTAGTGTAGTCACTATTATCTGACTGTTTGTTTTTTTTTTCCATTGAGTGCTTTTCTTTGCTTTCTGCTAGATGCCTGTCTTTTTCAGATTTTTCTTTGTCATGTTTTCTATCCATCTTTTCTCTACTTTTATCTCTATCATCCATTTTTTTAATAATAATATTTTTTATCTTCTCGCTTTCTTTATGACATTTCTCTGTGTGATGTGAATATAGCTTATCTTTTTCTTTTATTCTGTCAACACATTCACTAAGATCTAATTTGTCTTTCTCTGACTTATGCTCATGTTTTATCTTTTTCTCTCTTTCAGAATTTTTTCTTTCAGTTTTCTCAATATCCTTTTCTTTACTTTGAAATCGTTTGTCAGATTTTTCCTTACTCTCTTTTATGTGCTTTTCTTGTTTCTCAATTTCTATTTCCTTTTCCATTGAATGTAACCCTATAGATTCCTCACTGGCACTTATACCTAAAGAACTGAATTCTGCTTCTTTGTCTATAGGTACATTCTCTCTTTCTTCTTTTAAATCTTTTACTTTTTCTTCCCTAAAGTATTTCTCACTTTCTTTTTTAATCTTTTCTCGTTCTTCTTTAAAGTTCCTCTCTTTTGAGACATGCTTTTCCTTGGTTGATTTATCATCTTTTAGGTTTTTTTCCAACTTCAACTTCCTTCCTAATGTTAGGGAGTCATGTTCTATATTCAAAAACATATCTTCAGTTTCATCACTTTTAAAAAAATTCTCTTTCCAAAATTCTCTATCAAATTCTACACTCCGCTGCAGCTCTTTAGCACCATCCCTATTTTTGTATTTTTCCTTTTCACCTTCAATTTCCTTTTTATGCTTTTCTTTTTCCCTTTCTTTATGTTTCAATTTATGCTTTTTTAATGTTTTACCTTCTTTATCCATTTTTTTCAGTGTACAATCTGAATTTTCAAATGTCGAACTATGATCTTCATCCTTTATTTTCGCATTTGATTTCTCACCAAATTCTAAGTGGAAATCTTTCTGATGCTTGTTTTTTTCCTTATGCTTACAAGATTTTACACTTGAGCTTTCTGGCAAGAATTCTGACTCTGTATTATCATATCGAACAAGATCAGGCTGTAATGACATTTCAGAGCTTCCTGGTGATAAACATGTTTTGGTGTGTTCTTGTTTTACCGGTGTTGACTGCTTTTCACTTAGTCCACAAGAATGTTTGGGAGATTTACCACTGGAAATATGAAATAAATGTAAAGAAGTATCATCTTTAGGGCTAAAAGATTTCCTAAAATTTCCTTCCTCTCTGGTCTTTTCTGAACAATCTGCTGTTGTATTAACTGTCAAGTTTGTTACTCTGGTATTTTCTTTCCCCTCTTTTTCTTGCTTCAGCTCTTGGTTCTCTTTATTTTTGTTCTGGTTCTTTAATTTTCTTTTAACTTTGCCTTTCTGTTTGGGTTCATTAGAAACTCCGTATTCCTTTTTGGTTTGTGTATCGGAATTTGACATTTCAGGGACAGAGCATGGAGTAGGAGGAATCTTTTTGTTTTGAAGAATTTCTTCATCTGAACTTTCAGAACTTGAATACAGAACCCTAGATGGCTTTTGTTTTTTACTTTTAAATGATTTAGTATAAAAAGTTTTATCCTGTTTTGCAAATACACTATTCTTTTCTACTTCAGATTCACTCTCTTTTCGTAGCTCTTTCCTAAGAATATGCCTATCATCAATCATTTTATTTATTTCTTCTTCATCGTCATCTTTGAATTCATACTCATCAAGGGCAGATGGAAGAGGTGCTTTGGAAATTACTTGTTTACTTTCGCAGATGAAAGAGTCTTTCTCTGTCTCAGAATCAATATTTTCATCGACACTGGAAGGATTTACAGACTGAGCCTCTTCAGAATCTAGAATAAGAAAAGAAAATCTGTTGTTGGTAGAAAGGCAACTGTCAGAAAAATAAGACTGAGAAAAATATAGCATATAAATATTTCAAACAGTAAGTATATAATATAAATATGCAAACTATAAAGCAGAAGTCCATAAACCTGGGGACTGGGTTTCAGGGAAAACACTGGCTACTCATGTTATATAAAATTTTACATACAGGTACTTTTAGCTCTGGAGAGGATATTTAACTTAAGATTCTTTGATGCAAAAAGATTAAGAAACACTAATTTAAGAGATTTAATTATATAAATGTCATAGATTGTTTTACAGTTCAGATTTTTTATTAAAAAAAGCTAAGTTATCAAGTGATTCCAATAGAAGATAGTAACTTAAATACAGGTGAATGGTTTTGATTATGCAAGAAATGATTATCTAGTTAAAAAAGTGAGAAGAATCAAAAGAAATGTATCCCCTCTGAGATCTGTCATCCTGTGCCATATATCCATGCTTCTGGTTTTATTTTTTCACTGTAATTTGTTCATTAGAGTCCACATATGAGTGAGATCATTTGTCTTTCTCTGACTGGCTTATTTCACTTAGCATCATAATCTCCAGGTCCATTCACACTGTTGCGTGAGAAGAGTCCCTTTTTTTATTGCCGTGTAGTATTCCATATATGGAGGGGGATGGGGAAGCTGTAAGAGATTAGCTATAAAACATATATGCACAGCCCAAGGACACAGACAACAACGTGCTAAACGCCAAGGGGGGAGGGGTGGGGTGGGAAGTGGGACATCTGTAACAGTGTCAACAATTAAAAAATATATTTTATAATTACATAATCAAGATTATGACAGATGAACCGATATGTAAATTTGATAAAAATTACTCTATTCCTTAGTTTTCTTATCTGTACTAATGGAGACTTGATCATAATATATATTTTTGTACAATAAAGGAAATAATAGGCTGAACTCCTACGTTTTGAAATATATGAAAATTCAAGTACATGAAAAATTAACTGCATCCAAACTGCTGCATGAATATAGCCAAAGAACAGCTAGATTCTATTTCATGATACCATTTTAAATTATTTATTTTTTAATCTTCACTGAGGACATGCTTATCTATTTTAGAAAGGAAAGGAAGAGAGAGGGAGAGAAACATTGATGTGAGAAACACTGATTGGCTGCCTCTGGTATGTGACTTGACCAGGGACGAAACACATAACCTAGGCATGTGCACTGACCAGGAATCAAACCGGTGACACTCCAACCAAATGAGCCACACCGACCAGAGTGTGTGATAATCGTTTCTAAGAAAAAGGTTTTTATTCTTCCTAGGTAGGAACCCTTTCTTAGCTAAACTGTATTTTGCATGCATGGGCCTCTAACTGAAAAGAAAACCCAGGCCTCTAACTAGAGGAAAACTGAGGCCTCTGACCAAGGGAGGGTGGAACCAAAAATCATTACCAAGATGATACTTCATTTGCTAAGTATTTTAAAATTATAAATTTATTTTAATACATTAAGTTTCCTCTAAAGTGATCTAGCTCCCAAATATTCTCTTCACACAAAAATTCAAATTCCAAAGTATTTTGGAATGTCTATAAGGTACTGACTGGGCACTGTAGAGCATGAGCTCTAGAGAGATCATGATCTTACTTTTGAAGAAGATGTGATAATTTGAAGACAGTATTATTACTAAATACCAAAGAGTGGTATAGTTATACTGGCACACGGTATTAAAAAAAGAACATTTCTGAAATTATAACTGCTCATAAAAAATATAACTCTTCATTCCCAACTATGCAATACATAATATCAAATTACAAAACTTTACATAGCAAAAAAGGAACTACTTGGGGAGTGTTTATTGTGGTCCTTGATTAAATGAATACAATAATATGAACTTATACAGCAGGTATTATTTTCTCTGTTAACATCTTATTTATAATTTGTTCTTAAGGACTTTCCTACTTGTAGTCTTCAAGGATTTAATTCTTTATGTTTATAAATAGTTATTCTATTTATATTTCTCATTAAATGATTAGTTTTATTAGAAATTGGGAATAATTTTTTCCTTTGTGTATCCCATCAAATTAGTTCTACACTTAGCATCAGGCTTGAATATTTATGATGCTCCACCAGGCACACAGTGCTAGGAAATAGGGGACACTAAGATGAAAAAACCAGTCCTGCCTCTTAACAGTTACATACTAAGTCCAAAGGGTGCACTTGGGGAAGTCTGTTTCGGAGAACTGAAGAAGGAAAGCAGGCTTCTCAAAGAAGTAGCACTGAGACTAAGGCATGGAGGATATACAGAAATTTCAGGTAAGATTTAAGGGCATGAAACTATTATATAATCAAGCAGCTCATATCACACCATGTATACCATTTCATGCATTTTTCTTTTCATTTAACAGACCATAGACTTGTTTTCCAAGTTGTATTTTCTTCATTACTATTTTTATTCTCACCCAAGGGCATTTTTTTCATTGCTTTTAGAGAGAGAGAGAGAGAGGAAGGGATACAGACATATCAATGTGAGAGAGCGGCATCAACTGGTTGTCTCCCATACATGCCTGGACCAGGGATAGAACCTGCAAATTAGGTATGTGTGCTGACCTTCGGTAATTGAACCTGCAACCTTGTGATTACAGAAGGGATGCTCCAACCAAATGAACCACACCGGCCAGTGCTCTTCATTACTATTTTAAAAAGCTGAAGGTTACACTAAGTGAATATGTAATCATTTAAACTGATCTTCTACTGAGGAGACATTCAGATTGCTTCCAATTATTTAATATCATAGATATTTAATAATGTAGAAAAATTTATATAGAATTACGAGGGGCAAAACAAGATCAGCCATAAGATGATAATTATTAAAATAGCAATAAGTATATACAGGCTCATAATACTATTATTTCTTAGTTCTACAATAAAAGTAAAAACACTAATTTACTTATAATTAATTTTTAATCTATTTTAAAATGTTTTAAATAATGAATATATTCTGCAATGTACAGAATAAAACAAATCAAAAGCTTATACTTTTATTATATTTACTTTTAAAAATAATTTTGCCCTGGCTGCCGTGCCTTAATTAGTTGGAGTTTTGTCTGGTAACTGAAAGGTCGTGGGTTCGATCCCCAGTACAGATGAGTAGAATCCCTGTTTCCAGTCCAGGCACATATAATCCCCAGTCTGGGCGTGTAGGATCCCCTGTCCAGGCACGTTCAATAGGAAATCAATACATGCTTCTCTCTGGCATCAATGTTTCTTCCCCTTCCTCTCTCTCTAAAAGAAATGAAAAAATGTCCTCGGTTGACGATAAAAAATTATAATTTTCTGAACAAAATCAGATAACATGTAAATGTATTTTCAAAAAGACATTATATATAAACATGTATCCTTTCATCAAACATTTTTAATTAGTTAACGGTAGGCTCTACAGCAAAAATAAAAAATAACAGCTACTTTCATTGTCGGAACATTTTTACCCAACAGAAGGTGTTACACTCAAATATAATGAAGACAATAGTTGTGCCACACTTCATAACAGGTATAATTAAGTCAAATAAACACACATTAAATTCATACTACAATTATATGCTGACATTAGGATCCTCTGACTCTGAATTTTTCATACTCAGTAATTATCAGTATGGTATAATGGAAAAGTACAAAGGTTCTGCCATTAACTGTAGGTTCAAATCTTTGCTCTGACACTTAACAGGTCAGTGATCTATTATGAGGTATTAATTTACAGGGCTATTTTGAGGATTAATGAACTAATTAATGTAATGTACCTATCATATTCTGGCACATATCATGCACACATTAACTATTAACTCATTGCCTAGACAAAGAGAAAAATGTTACCATTAAAAATTACATTACTGACTTCTGGCCAAGATGGAGGCATAGGTAGACGCACTGTGCCCCCTCGCACAACCAAGATATGGACAACAATGATATAGAAACAAAATAACAACCAGAAATAACAGAAAATTGAAGTGCCGGGCAGTCCGACAACCAGTGAGCTGAAAATAGACTCGATCGACCAGACCGGTAGGAGGGGCGGAGTCAGGCCCAGTGAGGGACACGGAACAGAGACCTGAGCAACCGGGGACGCGCGCAAGTCCCCAGCAGGCAGACCCTGGGCGCACAAACCGGCAGCAGGCAGACTCTGGGCGCACAAGTGTCAGTGGCTGGAGGGCCAGGCTGGGAGGTGGCGACCGGCAGACCCAGCGAGGCGGCCATTGTGAAGCGGGGCACTGTGCGCAACTCAGGATCCCAGCGCAGGGAAATAGAGCTTTGGGGCACTGACTGAAAAGGAAGGTCCCACAGGTGCACGGGCCCACCCACACCGGAATTGGTGCCAGAGGGGCCCGGTTGGCTTGTGGAAAGCGGCGGTGGGTTCTC
>CM052547.1:44145868-44164093 GCA_028533065.1 Trachops cirrhosus | reverse complement strand
GAATAGAAGGGGAAATGTAGAAGCTAAAGAACTTATGACACACGGACATGAACTAAAGGGGGGGAGTGGGAGAGGGTGTTCAGGGAGGAGGGGAATGAAGGGGGGATAGCAGGACAAATGTAATAGCATTATCAATAAAATATGTTTAAAAAATTACATTATTTAAAGAAAATGTGTTTATTAGCTCAGGGTAGTGTGGCTTAGTAGATTGAACGCTGGCCTGCAAATCCAAGGGTGGCCAGTTCAATTCTCAATCAGGGCACATGCCTGCAGTCCAGGTCCCCAGTAGCGGGTGCATGAGAGGCAACCACACATTGATGTTTCTCTTTTCTTTCTCCCTCCCTTTCTCTGAAAATAAATAAAATCTTTTAAAAAAGGTGTTTATCAACAAATACTACCATATTCAATAAAGCATATATTAACTAAAAAAGGCAAAGCCTAATTCCAGAATTTTTCATATTTGCTTAACTTTGTACAAGAGTAAAGACAACTCCATGCACTTTACTTATTACAGGGTTACAATGGAAGTAGGTGGTCCTTTAAGATGAGGGCAGTGAAAACCACCAGTCTTTCAAGTAAACATAGAACATATGCAGATATAGACTTTTCATGAGGGAACAGAGGAGGGCAATGAGGGGAAAGAAGAAATAGAATGAAAACAAGAGAATTTTTTTATATTAGTGTCTGGTGGAATTTATAGTTTTACAAATAAAAGCACCAGTCATAATTGACAACCACTTATATAAAATATTTTTTAGTATTTATCAAAGAAGGGAGACAGAAAATGCCAGTAAGGACACAATTACATAAACTGTACTTCATTTATCAATTGCAATTTAATGCCAATATATAATAGTTTAAATAAAAATGTTTCTACAACTTAAAGAAAACTATCCTCGGTGAAAGCTTAAAATGAATACCATTTGTGCAAGTCTATAAACTGTCTTATTTATCTTTGTATGCACATTATGCGCTGAGAATACTATTATGTAATAATGTTAATAACAAATTTCTCCATGACTAAACAGTTAATAGGTGGCAGAGTGCGGTCTTTAAGCCCTAGTTTATGTGACTCCAGAATTGGTACTCAAAACCATCACGCTATATACTTCTCAGTACATAAAAGGCACTGAATATAATCAAGATAAACTACATAAACAATATAATGAAGTCATAATTTGTGATCATTCCATAAGCAGCCAACAAATACTTTCTACTTGTATGTTTATTTCATGATTAAGTATATTGAAAAAATAACTCGGCCACAAAATCGAGGATTTAAAAGAAAGTATTATTAAATGAGGTTTACTGTAAATTTACATGTAAAAATTTTTTAATAAAAAAGAAAATGCAGTAACATAATGCTTTAAACATACCCACCTGAGGTTCAAGTTGAATTTCAAATATAAACTTGCTATTTGTCTATTCTTTGCTTGATCTTGAAATAGTCACATCTTAGATATACAATATCTTGATTTATATATTCCATGAATACATGAAATAAGATAGATTAAATATACCTCATTTATGATTATTAAGTAATGCAATTTATAAAAAACAAACAAGAAGTCTGGGAAGGGGAAAATAGGTTAAGGGTGGTTGAATGGTATAAATTTCCAGTGATAAGATGAAAAAGTTCTGAGGATGTAATGTACAGCATCATGACTATAATTAACAATAATGTATTGGATATTTGGAAGTTGCTAACAGTAAATTTTAAAAGTTCTCACCTCACACACACAAAACTATAACTATGTGAGGTGATAGGTGAGTCAACTACCCTTACTGTGGTAATCATTTTGCAATACATATATACATTTATATATTAAATCATTACATTGTATGCTTTAAACTTATACGATATTGTATGTTAATTATGCTTTAAGGCTTGAAAATAAAGGGGAAAAAACATGCTTTAACTACTTTAAATGACTATGAACCAGTGAACTTGATTAGCTTTTCCAACTTTATAATGGTAAATACAAATGACATTTTTAAAAATTTAATCTTTATTGTATATTTTTCCATTACCACTTGACTTTTTTGTAATTTAAAGGTTATAAGGCTGCAATGGCATATAAAGTATGGTTCTGAACATTGCATCTTAAATAACTGGATGTGTGTACTGTGATAACTCTTTCAGATTTCTATTTTTTAAGCTAATATTTATCAAGTGCTTATTCTATGCCAGCACATATGCTATGTGCATCCATATATTAACTCATTTAGCTTTTATTTACTATACCTTCATGAGGTATGTACTGCAATCCCTATTTTAAAGATTGGAACCTGGGCACATACAGGTTAACTTATTCACAATAAGAGATCCAGGGATTGAACCTAGAAAGTATAGGAGTACAAAACCTGAGCTCTTATGAATAAGATAGCCACTCTAAAAACAAGAGTGGAACCAATAATTTAAGATTTGATTTCCATTGTCAAATATCTACAATACTGAAAGCCTTTTATGTGTGTAATGTATTCAACCAGATTTAAGTAATCTTTTAAAACTTGATATATTGAATACTACTTATAAAAATCTTTACAGTTGGAATTATGTTTATATGCCATTGTCATTCAGACAGGCTAGTGCATAAAAATGTTCTAAGCTATACTTCTTTTGTGATCTTTATTCATTACGATTTTATTTCATTTATTTTCAAATAGCATTTAAAAAAATAAAATAGTTCATGTTAGAAAACCAGGAAAATACAGAGATGGGTAAGGAAAAAATCCACCTACAAAATAATCCAACCGCCCACAGAATCATTATTTGTAATTTATTTAAAGTATTACATTTGATTTTATTTAAATTTAACTAACTTAAAAATGACAAAGTGAACAGATCTGAAGTTCAGATCTGTTCTCTTGGTTCTTCCAAGGGAACCCTACTATGGCACTTCAGAAATTATGCTTATACTCCATAAGCAGCCCAAATCCACATCACATTTTAGCCTGCTTTAAACAGTGGTGCAAAAAAACAGGTTTACAGTAGTTGTGAGTACTCCTAACAGTTTATTCTTTTGTTATTTATTAATTACTGTATCATTTTCTATACTAACAACTGTAAACCTACTTTTGCCCCACTCTATATATTTAGCCTGTGGCTTGTTCATATAGTTAATTTTCCCAAGAGTTTTTGCCTTTCCTCTTATTCATCAGATTGAACAATATGCCTTCATGTCATCAGTGCCATGACACAAGGAACTCTCATAATCTGATTCATGTAATATACCTGTTATTTATTCTTTTCTCAATTACATTTTCCACAAAGTTCTCTGACATTTTGTTCTAAAATATGCCAACTATTCATTGCCATTACTCTGGAGTTTTTCTTTAAAATTCTGAGTTAATCTTCATCTCTTCCTTCTAGACATTTTGTATCATGAAACATATGCTAGTTGAAGTTTTTTTTCAGAAAGAGAAAGTATGTCCAAGATGTCCAAGGATGTTTTTGTTTAGCCATTACACTTGAATAATAGTTGGAAATGGCATTCTAGGTTCAGAGTAATTTTTCATAAAATGCTGTAGTTTTAGTTCCACCAGTCTTCTAACAACACATTTAAGAATGAGAAATCTAATGACTTCTAGGCCTTTTGGCTAAGATCAAGTGAAGAATGAGAAATCTGCCATGTCTCTTTTTTTTTGGTGGTAACATGTCTCCTGATTCTGGGAGCTTATAGGATTTTTAAAAATCTTTATCTTTGAAGTTGTGATGCATCTAGATGTGAGGTTTTTTCCTCTTTTTTTTTTAAACATTCCTCTTTAATCTACAAACACAAGTTTTTCTTCAGTTAAAGTACACCTTCTTCAGTTAAGAATATTTTCTTCACAACATTTACTCTTTTTTGGAAGATGAATACTATATATCCTGGGTATGGTTTTATGTTTTTTTAAAATTATTTTTCTCATATTTCCAGTATTTTTTAAAAAAAGGTTTTATATTTTGCCTTTCTCTTAGACCTCTCAGGTCTTCAGCAATGTCCAGTGTATTCTTTAGTCTTGTGTAGAATATATTTACTCTCAGTAGTGATAAATACTAATTTCAAGGACTTTCCTGGTATAATTTTTCACAGTAGCCTTTTGTTGTTACAGTTAGTTAATGGACTGACTGCCCGCCAAGAATCTCCAAGAATACTGAGAATAACTTACCCTTCTGTTTCCTATATTATTTACATTCTCCAGGATCAATGGTTCTGTCTGTTCATCTTGATTTTCAGTTGGTTTTCCTCAAACCTCTGGATTTCTTTTCGTATGGATAATGGGAAAAACTTGTTTCTGCAGCATTTTGTGGAGAAACCTTTAAACAGGCTTCCCCCTTGTGCGAGAAGGCATTCACAGTGATCTGTGGTTCTCTCTAATCTCAGCTTTTTACTGGAGACTGCTCCCTGAGCAAGCTCTTAGTTTCAGAGAGTCTCTGGGTTTCATTGGGATGAATATTTAACAACGATTGCAGGCATCTTTTCTATCTTAGGTTGTTCCTTTGCTCTGCAATAATTCACTAGCCACAGCTAATATATTTAAGAATTATGTAAGTAAAATATTTGTTACCTAGCTAAAGAAGTAACATTAGAGAAAGACACCTGTATTTTAGAAAACACACCATTACAGCTTTCATATCCCTAAACTGATTGAGAAATATAGCTTAGAGACAGGGAAATATAATATTAGATAACTTTATATAGTCTCATCTAAATCTCCATTTCTATACCTCAATTTCTCTAAGTAAAGTTTAGGTATTTTAATTCTACTTTATAAGAGGAGAGTGGTTATACATCTATTTGGAAATAAGAATGCTATATTAAAACATATTTTTACTATACTTCTATATTACTAGATACAGATAACAGAATTAAAGTTTATTTAGGGGTGAGCTGGGAAGGGAAGACAATATAGTAAGTTGAAAATACTAAGTCTAAAAGGCAAATCTGCATAAAAAGAAGAATCAAGTACCACAACACTCCATATACTCCCTCAATTAGTTAGTATACTGCATTTTTACTAAAATAGCAATATAGAAACTGGTTCTATAAAGTATAAATTAATCAAGATATTTACCCCTCTGAAAATACTGGTATCACTACAAAAATTTTGATATCACTAAAGGAAACTGACAAAATCACCCAGTCTTAGCTATTCCATCATAAATATATATATTACATGGAGGTCCTTTTAACCATGACTAGATAAAACATTTTTCTGCAGACAGGATGATATAGCTAAGGCCGAACTCATTTATATGTATGCATATATAATTAATATTTTTAATTCAAAGGTCTTTTTTAAGGGTTCTGCCCAAATATACCCTTTACAGAGTTTTAGTCTTAAATATTCAGCAATATCTCAACTACTGTAATTATGTGACAGACTCACTTTAAGTTGTTAGGCACTGGTAGATTCAATTTTTAAGGAAAATCAACAAGCTGACATATCTAAACAAAAATTCTACTAGTTTTTGTATTTGCAATACATATTTTGGGCAAATGCACTTGAAATTCCTTGACTACTATATTTACATGAATTTCAAAGACAGATATTTAGCAGACTACTATTTTATTTAAATAAAATTTAAAGACTTATAGTATATTAATTTGCAGACATCCAAAGAACATCTCAGCTGCAACCACATTTTCCCATTCATTTTTATGATATATAAGTTAAAAATGTAGAACTATGTAATTTTTATAGGTACTGCTGAAGGGTGAATGCTTACAATATATGGTAATTTAGATATTCATAACTTCTTTTCCTTCTCCACTTGGCAAAATTTGACATAGACGTTTTTCTTTGTAAAACCCTCTACCTAGAATTAAAAATTCTTAAGCTTTAGAACTAGGTTGATATAATTAATCCACATAAAACACATGATAAAATCTAATTTAAAAGTACTGACTTTCAAATGAAGTGAATTGTATAGTTTTTGTTTAAGATTCAGGTAAAAGTAGCTGGTGATATTTAGAAAAATTTTGAAAAATTAAAATTCGTAAGTCTATAAAATGCTTACGTCACAAAGCAGAGGAGAAAAAGCAGAGCATGCACCACTATACTGGAATTTCTGGTCATTAAATAAAGGAATATCTCACTGCGTACCCATGCTGTATGCTCAGCTCTCTGCACATAATTGAAACCTAAGTGCCTTTTCATTTCTTCTAGGCACTGATACTACAGGGATATGTGAAAAAAAGTGCTAAAGAGCAAAGATGGTACCAGCTTGCTGCTACTCAACAAGTTCAGAAATAGATTTAATCAAACAGGTTGTTAAGAACCTTGGTTAAATAAAATAAGGTTCTTGGGTAATAAATGAATTATAATTTTCCATACTAAGCCTAACCTGTTACCTAACGTGTATACTGGAAATTACTTAGAAATGCCATTTGGAAAGCAAGAAGATAAAATATTCTTTACATGTTAAATGGAGTAAATTTTTAATTACAGGTACATACTAATATACAAATTCCTTCCTCTAAAATATGCTCTATCCAGTCTAAATTTCTAATGATCAAATGTGATACAGATATTAACACTCTAAAAATACCCTATGTAACTTCTTCCTGTAGTTTTTATACTTCTAAGATTAAATGAGTTGCTCTAAAACTTTTTAAGGTAATGATGTTTCTTACTCCTTATGGTTAAATTGTTCACACCACATAATCCATTTAATATAAATTTCTGGTATATTTTTGTTTAATTTTTTATCTCTTAATTTATTAACTGCTATAATTCCATATATGCATGCATCAACAATATTTCATAAATCCTAAAATATGAAACTGAGGAAATAAATTTCACAAATTATAGTGTTTAGAGTAATTACAATTTACTATTTTAATATTAAGAAAATAAGGCTTCAAAATAGTGGTCATTTTGTGTATTTTATGACACAGAAATGCACTCAGTAAACACCAGTGGGTAACAATATATCACTGTCTTTTTAAAAGTTTCGTTACCTATTTTATAATGGACTCTAAAAGTAACTTGTCTATTTCTTACAATAGAGCATATGAACATTTCCTTGCTTAAGTTTCAGTATGCAAGTAAGGAAAATTTATAACAGCTGCTTAATACATAAGGCCAGATTATTAGTAGTCAAAGGAAGATTAGAAAACATGAATAATTCTGACAATGACTGGCACTTTCAATTTTGTCCACTGGGAACTCTGTTTAAGTAATAAAATCAGTGTCTGTAAACTTGTAAGAGAATCTCTATTCTGTCAATGAATGAATGTCTGAAAGTATGGGAGGCCACTAAGTGACACAGAGTTACCCACATCTCTACTACCGTAATTATGCTTTATGTGCATGATCTGACACTTGGAATGACTAAGTTGTCAGCAGCTAAGTTGTCAGCAAAATAGCAATAAGCAATTACTCGTAGCAAACACTAATACTGGATGGAATTTCTATATAGGAAAGTAATGTGGAATAAAACTATGGGAAAAGGGCAGAAGCTGGGGGGGCAGGAAGACTCAAGAATAGTGCAAATTTCAAAGTGCCACACATCTGTATACAAATAAGCTGTACTAACCAGAACATATATTCCTGTAACAATATCATAAATGTCTGATATGCATAATATAAAACTGCTACTCAGTGTAGTCCATGACCTGAGGCCAGTCTGCAAATTGTTTATTACTAATCTGTGATGAAATAAAGAGCTTGTGCCAGAAATGGGAATCAATTATGTGACTAGCACACTGAGTTCAGCTGATGTTTTTTATAGCATCTGCACCTTTTCGATGAAGGAAGCAGTACATTTACATTCTAGCACAAGCCCCTTACCTTCAGAATCAGCAATAGCTTGTTAATAGCTGTTTAGTAGCACTGTCATAAAGCACAATGCCTAATGGAATAAATTACATTTAAATGCTACATATATTAACAGTCTTTTATTACTCCAAATTTATTAAGTTCAGAAATTCATAGCATTGGTTATATATCCTCTAACTTTCCAACACTTAAAGTGTATCTGTCACATGGATGACATGATATACCAGATGGGTAACAATGCTATCAGGCTTTACACATATAAACATCTGTGGGCAGTTAATTCTCAATTAAATTTTAACATCTTGTGAATTTAGATTGGATGGTATTTGATAAGGTTAAATCTACAAGGACCTCATGTAAATTAAGCAATAAATTTGGGTATTTTCATCAGTCTTTTTCAGCAACTTCAAAATCTTTGTATGATACTTACTGACAATTTTTGCCTCATTCCTTGAAGGACTTTGATCAAGCAATAATTCAGGCACTTTCACCATGTAGAAAATAAATATTCTGAAAAATCAATACATAGCTGATGAACACATGAAACAATCAAAATCAATGAAAATCAAAAAAGGTTCTAGGAGATGTGTTCTACTCTAATTAAAAATGTCAGTGTTCCTGCCCTGGCTGGTGTAGCTTAGTGGATTAAGCGTGGGCCTGTGAACCAAGAGATCACGGTTCGATTCCCAGTCAGGGCACATGCCTGGGTTGCAGGCCAGTTCCCAGCAGGGAATGCACAGGAAGCAACCATACATTGATATTTCTCTCCCTCTCTCCTTCCCTTCCCCTCTGAAGATAAATAAAATAAAATCTTTAAAAAAAAAAAAAAATGTCAGTGTTCCATGCTAATTGAACATGTAAGTTCAAAGACATCTTTCTTCTTCCATGGGAAAAATCCGCTGCAGCATATCTAAAAGAAAGTTTTGTAACAAAGATGATTTTTACAGCTACTGTTTTCTGAAGAGACCAGAATCACAGATTTGTAGCCATAATAAATGGGAAATTATCATACCATATAAAATTTTTTTTTCAAATCTTAAAATCTTGCTTTCTTATGGAATCCAATGTAATTTCAGTTATTATAATCCTGATTGAACATAGCACAAAGACATTCAAATAACTTCCAGCTTGGAACTGGTAGATGGATTTATAACTTCTTTGAAAATAGAAATGACAGGGGTTAGTAGATGATTATGTTAATATCTTTGTTTTCTTAACAGGCTGTATCCCCAATGTGAAAGTAATGACTGGATTCTCAAAAATAGTCACTACATAATTGAGCTGAAAGAAAAGGAGGAAGAGGAATTTAAGATGACAACCCAGTATATGATATAGCTGATTGATGTTACCATTAATTGACAAGGGAAAAACAAGAGGAATTTAAATGGAGAAAAGAGAAGTTCCATTCTGGTACACTGATTTCTGTTGGAATTCTAAGTGGTAATAGCCAGAAACAGCTAAATATATAGGTTTAAAGCTTAAGAGAAAGGTTTGGAATAAAAAGAAGGTATTTGGAAGTCTTCACCATATAGATGGTAGATAGAACTGTAAGTGTGGGTGGACTTTAGTTGGAAGAATATGTGGAATGAGAAGTGGGTCTAGAAAGTGAAATCCTTGGAAAAACCAACACAGAGGAATATAGGAAGGAAATGAAGACAAAATGAAGATGGGATTCTAGAAGGAAACTGAGAAGAAACACCCTGGCAAGCTAAATAAAAACCAGAGAATTATGTCCCAGAAACAGAGACAGAAGAATTTTAAGATGAAGCTGGCCAACACTGTCAAATTCTACAGATAGACTGAAAATAGAGTTAAGGGATCTGGCAGTTAGAAG
This sequence comes from Trachops cirrhosus, assembly GCA_028533065.1. Classification (NCBI taxonomy): domain Eukaryota; kingdom Metazoa; phylum Chordata; class Mammalia; order Chiroptera; family Phyllostomidae; genus Trachops; species Trachops cirrhosus. Next base: position 44,154,492 of record CM052547.1, on the reverse strand, counting down.
ATTACGTTTGATATAATAATGTTAGTAAACACAGATTCAATAGAGTGCACTTTAAGTGCACTGCAATACACCTGAAGGTTAGTTGTGAAGGGAAGGGCATATGGAACTAAATAAACAGGGATGCAAGGTAAGAGAAGATTTTGCTGAGTCTTTTATATTTATGTATACAAAAATGTTATCACATAACTGTGTTCCACGCCCTTCCCTCCACCCAAATCATCCTCTTCTCTGCTAATCACTCCCCATCCCTACATATGCCTTATTAGTAACCCAGTATACATGCTTCCGGGTTTTCTTTATGCTTATAAAATTTTACACAAATATACGTACATATACGAACATACATATTGGTTTTTAAAACATTGGTCATTTTATAAAAATGACATATTATGATTATTCATCTTGATTTTTCTAAGTCAACAATATCTTATGAAAATCCTTCTAAGTAACTGGTACAGCATTAGGGTATTTGTTTCATAGTTGTACAGCAGTACATGGTGTGGTACATACCTTAATTTATGCAACCAATCCCCTGTATAACTATATATTTATGCTTTTAACACTCAAAACAGTGCTATAATAAACACTGTATTCCCAGAAGTGTGACTGCTAGACCAAGGTGCATAATTATCTTCAAAAACATTTTTATAATAAACTTTGAACTTACACATGAGTAGACAGAATGTTATACTGAACCCCCATGTATCCATTACTCAGATCTAATAGCCATCAATCTTTGGCCAATCCATACCCTCTATTCATTCTACTCCTGAATCATTTTGAAGCACATTCCACTCATTTTATCTAGAAATATTTCAGTATGTATCTCCAAAAAGACGAGAATTCTTGTATTTGGCTAGCTGTTGTCAGACTGTTTTCAAAAAGACTGTAATTTTTTAAGGATACCACCAGAAGTGTAAGCCATGTATTAAATACATACTTAATTTTTTTAGTCTTGCCTAGTTTTTAAAGTTTGATATGACTATTATGGTGTTTTAATTTTTTCCTATAGGTTCTTCTTTTCCATTTCCATATAGTTTATCACTTGAAAAACCAAAGCCATTTGGATTTCCCACAGTACAGATTTGGTTGGTTCAGTTTGGCATGTTCCTCTTACCTTGGTATTTCCTAAAAATGCCAGCTGGATCCTGAGGACTGAAGAATGGTAGTGTATTCTTCATCAGGAAGCATTCACTGCTTTTTTCTCTCTCTTTTTAAAATTTAATGTTAGGAACTGTTGATGCTGAACTTTTACTTATATTAACTAATGGGATTGCAAAATGGTCAATTTTTTTTACCTGCATTAATCTTATTAAAAAACACTTCTCACCTATAATGAGGTTACCCAGTGATAGAATTCATGTAAGAAAAGTAAGATAATTTATTTTTCTCTCTTTTTTTGGTCTAATTTTTAAGATAAATTGATTCTCTGGTGATGGATTAATTAAAAAATTATCACCATGTACTAAAATATTTAAAACATTTAACGGGTTTCAAATCTTTGTAATTAATAGCCTTATTGAAGCTCAAATTATGCCATCTTTGGCTAGGGGGAAACTGATCTAAGTTGTCTCCTAAGGCCTTTTGACAAAACCTTTTATTAGTCTATCATAGCTTTGTTGAAATCCGCAGTGAAAAGATGTTCTAAGCTCATCTTATATACTTCCTATCCCAGATTTAGAATCAGAATTTTTTCCTAAGAAGCCTTGGTTTTCTTTTAGTAGAAAATATATTAAAATTATAATCTGGGTACTAGGAATGATTATTGCTACATTTTTGGTCATTGCTTTCAGATCTTTCAATAGACAAAGCAAGGCAATTTTATTTATTTGTACAGATTTTAAATTTTACTTGGGCATACATTTAAATTCATAAAAATTAGAAAGATAAAAACTACTAAAACTATGTATTCTTTATCCAGGTCACCTATTGTTCATGGTTTACTCTCTTTCTTTATACTCTGCTTTCTCTCTATATATACATATGTATGTATTTTTTCCTGAACTATGAGAGTAAATTACATCACCATGGCTTTTTACCCCTATATACATCAGTATTTCCTAAGAGATAAGGATATTCTCTTGTCACCACAGTACAGCTGTCAACCTCAAAATTTACAATGATACAACACTAATTTACTGTCCATATTCCTTGTTATTAACAATCATTTTCCCCCTCCAGTGCAGGAACCAGTCAAGGAGCAGGTATTGCCTTTAATTTATTATCTCTTTAGATAGTCTAAAACATTTCTACTGCCTTTATTGGTTTTTCATGGCATTGGAATTTCTTAATCTTTTGTTGTTTTTAGAAAGGAAGAAAAAGAGCATTCTTTGTGACTATGCATTCTCAGCCACAATGCTACAAAAGTGATACATTCTTTTCATGATATAATATCTAAAGGCACATGATGTGCACCTGTCTCTCCTTTGATGATGTTAATTTTGATCACAGTTCAGGTGCTGCTGAATTTCTCTATAACAGAACCTTTGGTTTTTATCCTTTCCTCTCTTGTAATGTGAAAAGGAAAGGTACATATCCTGTTCTTCAACAAAAAATTCTCCCTAGACTTACTGGCTATTAGTGATAATCTTTATTTACCATGAAGGATGTAAATGAGTAAGGAGGGGCAGGAATTGACTAAGAAGGGGAAGTACAAGAAACTTTCTGGCTCAAAAGAGATAATCTGTATATTGATAAGGGTGGATTATACAGATCTATAAACTTCCCAAAACTAATAGAATGTTTTATTAAAGTAGTAATTTCCCAAATAGAAATATTACCTAAAAAGTCATACACAAAAATTCAATCTAGTTAATGAAATCCATGCTTTAAGTACTTAGAGAGGTCTGCAAATTATTTGGAGATGCATCAAAAAATATGATAGATTAGTGGGTAGATAGACATAATAAAGGAAATATCTGGCCAAGATGGAGGCATAGGTAGGCACACAGTACCTCCTCGCACAACCAAAAGTAGGACAACAAATTCAAAAACAAAAGACAACCAGAACTGTCAGAAAATTGAACTGTATGGAAGTCCAGCAATCAAGGAGTTAAAAAGAAACATTCATCCAGACCAGCAGGAGGGGCACAGTCAGCCTGGTGGAGAGGACACATGGCAAGGCAGCTGCTGGCAGACTGGGCAGTCCTGCATTCACATGCAGATAAACCAGGAGGAACAACTGGGGGCGAGACAGACCTAAAAACCCAGGGCTCCAGCATGGGGAAATAAAGCCTCAAAACCTCTGACTGAAAACACCTGTGGGGGTTGAGGTAGCAGAAGGAGAAACTCCCAGCCTCGCAGGAGCATTCTTTGGAGTGACCCACAGGGTCCTAGAATGTACACAAACCCACCCACTCAGGAATCAGCACCAAAAGGGCCCAAATTGTGGGTAGCAGGGGAAATGACTGAAAGCTGGCAGAGAGCAGACCAAGTGGCACTGTTCTCTCTCGGACCCTTCCCCAACATACAGCATCACAACAAATCATGTGTGTTGCCCTGCTCTGGTGAACACCTAAGGCTCTACCCTGTCACTACATAACAGGTGCTCCAAGACAAAAAAAAACCACACAAACACACACAAAAAGGCACAAATGAAAGAACAGATCAAAGTTCCAGAAAAAAATACAACTAAGTGACGAAGAGATAGCCAAACTATCACATGCAGAGTTCAAAACACTGGTTTATCAGGATGCTCCAGGAACTCACTGGGTACTTCAATAGTATTAAAAAAACCCAGGCAGCAATGAAGGTTGCATTATGTGAAATAAAGAAAAATCTACAGGGAACCAACAGTGAAGGGAAGAAAACCGGGGCTTAAATAAATGGTTTGGAACAGAAGGAAGAAAGAAACATTTGACCAGAACAGAATGAAGAAATAAGATTTCAAAAAAATGAGGAGAGGCTTAGGAACCTCCGGGGCAACTTGAAATGTTCCAACATCTGAATCACAGGGGTACCAGAAGGAGAAGAACAACAGCAAGGAATTGAAAACTTATTTGAACAAATAATGAAGGAAAACTTCCCCCATCTGGCAAAGGAAATAAACTTCCAGGAAGTCTGGGAAGCTCAGAGAGTCTCAAAGAATTTGACCCAAGGAAGAACACACCAAGGTACATCATCAAGTTACCCAAGATTAAAGATAAAGAGAGAATCTTAAAAGAAGCAAGAAAAAAGGAGACAGTTACCTACAAAGGAGTGCCCATAAGACTATCAGCTAATTTTTCAAAAGAAACCTTGCAGGCAGTAAGGGGCTGGAAAAAAGTACTCCAAGTCATGAAAGGTAAGGACCTACATCCAAGATTACTCTATCCAGCAAATCTTTCATTTAGAATGGAAGGGCAGATAAAGTGCTTCCCAGATAAGGTCAGGTTAAAGGAGTTCACTGTCACCAAGCCATTATCCTATGAAATGTTAAAGGGACTTGTCTAAGAAAAAGAAGATAAAAAATATGAACAGTAAAATTAAAACTCACAGCTATTAACAACCAAACCTAAAAACAAAAATAAAAGCAAAAAAAAAAAAAAAAACAACCAAAAAAACAAAACAAAACACCTAAGCAAACAAGTAGAACAGGAACAGAATCACAGAAATGGAGATCACATGGAGGGTTATTTAGTGGGGGAGTAAGACGGGAAGAGTGGGAGAAAAGGTACAGAGAATAAGTAGCATAAATAGGTAGAAAATAGACAGGGGGAAGTTAAAAATAGTACAGGAAATGTAGAAGCCAAAGAACTTATATGTATGACCCATGGACATGAACTAAAGGGGGTAATGAGGGTGGGAGGGGGTGTACAGGGTGGAGGGGAATGAAGGGGGCAAAATGGGACAACTGTATTAAAAGAAAGAAATATAGCAAAAAGTTAACAACTATATAATGTAGTTGGCGGGTACAGGATAGTCACTGTACAGTTCTTTGAACTTTGCAGTATGTTTGAATTCTTATAATAAAACACTGGGATTTTTCACTCCTGCATAAGAAAGGAAATCATCAGCAAAATAAAAGGCAATCTACTGAGTAGGAGAAAATATCTACAAATCACATGTATATGCAAAGGGATTAATATCTAAAATATATAAAGAATTCATACAACTTTAACAGCAAACAAATAATTCAACTGAAAAATGTGCAGAGGATTTCAATGACTGAGAGGCAGAGAATTTCAGTAAGACATTTTTCCAAAGAGGACACAGAAATGGCCAAAAAGGTACAAGAAAAGATGCTCTACATCATTAACTGGAAATGCAAATCAAAACTACAATCAGATTATTATCTCATGACTGTTAGAATGGCTATTATCAAAAGGACAAGAAATACCAAATGTTGGCAAGAATGTGGGGGGGAAAAAAGAAACCTTGTGCACTGGGTCAGAATGTGACCTGGTACAGCTACTATGGAAAACGGCATAAAGGTTCCTCAAAAAATTAAAAACAAAACTACCATATGATTCAGCAATTCTACTTTTGGGTATTTACCTGAAGAAAACAAAAACTAATTTAAAAAGATATAGCCCCCTCATTCTCAGGACAACCTAAGTATCCATTGATGAATGAATAGATAAAGATGTGTTGTATATACACAATAGAACACTATTTAGTCAAATAAAAAATAAAATTCTGCCATTTGCAAGAGCATGGATAGTCCTAGAAGATACTATGCTAAGTGAAATGAATCAGACAGAGAAAGACAAATACTGTATAATCTAACTTATACGTGAAATCTAAAAACAAAAACCAAGCTCACAGTTAAAGAGAACATATTGTTTGCTAGAATTGAAGGCGGTGGGAGTGGGCAAAAGGGTGAGGGCATCAAAGGTACAAACTTAAACATAAAATAAATAAGTTACGGGAAAGTAATCTACAACATGCTGACTACATTGCATATTTAAAGGATACTGAGAGAACAGATCTTAGAAGTCCTTATTGTAAAAAAAAATTTAACTATACATAATGATGGATGTTAACTAGACTAGTTGTGGTGGTCATTTCACAGCATATACAAATATGGAATCATTAGGCGACATACTGAAACTAATATAACCTTATATGTCAACTGTACCTCAATTAAGAAAAAAAAGTATAGATGTTCTATACTATAGACCTTTTTTGCCTCAAAACTACAGATGTTGTTCTACTGCCTTCCGGCAATGACTGAGCTTAAATTAGTTATGGTTAAATTTTATTCCCTTATGTGTAACAATTTATTATTACTTAACTGTTTCTAGGAATTCTTTAAGATTTTTTGGAGATATGGTCCATTATAAGACTTATTAAATTCTTTTCACTGATTTTTATCTTAAACATGGTGAATTCTAAACTATACATAAAATATTTTCCTCAATACAAGGAAGTTTTTCTGTTATATTTCAAACTGTATATGGCCTCTTTCTTTTTCTTTCTTTAATTCTGAGCACACCAAAAGTTTTCTGAAATATTCTTTTGGTCCCTCCCATTTAAAAATTGTGTTTGTAAAATTGTGCTCCTACCTTGCAGCAATTATCAGAGTTCAACTACCTATATGACAAAAGTAAAAATGTAAAGATGATTCATTAATGCCAGGAAAAGACAGGAAGGATTTGGTCAGTAGCTCTCTAATTTATAATGGAATGAAAATAGAAGAGCAGTGGTGGTAGCTATTAATGGAGACAGGTTATGCAATGGGTTTCAATGTAACATCAGCAATTTATAGGGAAAAAAATCATGAAAATAGGGCAATGGCACCATGACAGTTCACAGAGGATGTGGTTACTAAATTCACCATTCTTACTAGATAGATAGCATTATTCTAAGGTACGCAAACAGTTTGTGTATTATGAAGTAGAAGTAGAATGTTCTACTGAACATCATGTCAAACAGCTGAATACAAACGATGTGAAACGAACCTGTGTAACTTTCATCGTCATCAGATAAAGGCACCTCTCTTTTTAGCAGTAATTCCAATTCCTCTGTTTCTGCTACATCCACTGGACGCTCTCCGTGTTTATTAGCTTGAAATGGATTCCCACCATGACGAAGTAACAGTTTCACTATCTGCAACATTAAACAATAGGAAGATTTAGTCCCTTCAGAGATTGCATCATTTCAACCACTCTCTTGACAACCTACATCCTTCTGCCTCATCTATACTCTGCCACCATTCCTTCCAGTGTCTCCTTTAAATCATGATTATTGTCTTCAAGTTCCATTTTCACTGTCCTCCGCAAACTGATGATCTTACCTACTACAAATAAATTTCCTCCTTGAAATTTAAGCTGGGCTATTTTAGCACTAAACCTCGTCAATTTCTTCCCTTTTCATCATACATTCTAACAAATTATTTAATGAGAACTTATTAACAAGTACTGCTCCAAGTTCTGTAAATAAATCAATGAACAAGAATAGCATGTTTCCTGGCCTCCTAAAATGTATACAGTTCACCCTCGAACAATGTAGGAATTTGGGGTGCCAACTCCTTCTGCAGTTGACAATTCATGTATAAATTCAGAGTCTCCCAAAACTTGAATACTAATTGCCTACTGTTGACCTTACAGATAACGGTCAATTAACACACACTTTGCATACTATATACTGTATTCTTACAATAAAGAAAGCTCGAAAAAAAATTTCATTCAGAAAATCGTAAGGATCAGTCAAGTTGGCAGTGTAGGTAAATGCAGTACTGTCATCCTCTCACAACCACATCAAAATTACAACTACTACAGACCAACCATCATTCAGAGATGCCTAAAATCTAGCTGAATGGAAGTCCTACAATTTAGGATTTAAAGAAGCCGCACTGACACTTGCAGAAGAGGAAACCCAGAACACACTGGTCCCATACCCACAGGTGGCAGATAAAAACCAGGAGAAATATCTAGGCCGTGGAGGTCTCCCAAAAAGTGAGGGGTCCAAGTCCCACAACAGACTCCCCAGCCTAGGGTTCCAGCAGTAGAAAGAGAAGTCCCCACAACTGCTGGCTGTAAAAACCAGGAAGGATTGTGGCTGAGACTGAGGGCTACAGGAGCCCAGGCACTTTGTCTTAAAAGACCCACAAAGGTACTTATTTTTACTCAGACTCACTCTGAGCTCCAGTGCTGTGGCAGCACACCTCAACAGGCACTAGGAACATATGTAGAAGAACTAAATTGTCTGGCATCAGGCTGAGAGCTAGAGGGGCAGCATTCTCCCAGACTGAAGTGCTGGCAGAGCCATTGCTCCTTTTTAAAATTTTTAAACAGTTTTTAATGTTTAATTTATGGATTATGCTATTTTCCCAATTTTCCCCACTCTATCCACCCTCCATCCCGCACCCCCCCGACCCTCCAGCATCCCCCTGCCTTAGTTCATGTCCATATAAGTTCTTTGAGTTCTCTGTTTCCCATACCATTTTTGATTTCTCCCCGTTTATTTTATGCCCACCAATTATGCTTCTTCCCTGTAGCTCCCCCCATTCCTCCCTTCCCCCCTCCCCACTGAAATCCCTCCATGTGTTGTCCATTTATGATTCTGTTCCTGTTCTAGTTGTTTGCCTAGTATTTGTTTTCATTGTTTACCTTTCCTTTTAGGTTTGTTGATAGTTGTGAGTTTGTCATCATTTCACTGTTCATATTTTTTATCTTCTTTTTCTTAGATAAGTCCCTTTAACA
>CM052547.1:44118374-44145368 GCA_028533065.1 Trachops cirrhosus | reverse complement strand
CCATTCCTCCCTTCCCCCCTCCCCACTGAAATCCCTCCATGTGTTGTCCATTTATGATTCTGTTCCTGTTCTAGTTGTTTGCCTAGTATTTGTTTTCATTGTTTACCTTTCCTTTTAGGTTTGTTGATAGTTGTGAGTTTGTCATCATTTCACTGTTCATATTTTTTATCTTCTTTTTCTTAGATAAGTCCCTTTAACATTTTATATAATAATGGATTGGTGATGACTAATTCCTTTACCTTGACCTTATCCGGGAAGCCCTTTGTCTGCCCTTTCATTCTACATGATAGCTTTGCTGGATAGAGTAATCTTGGATGTAGGTCCGTGCCTTTCATGACTTCAAATACTTCTTTCCAGCCCCTTCTTGCCTGCAAGGTTTCTTTTGAGAAATCAGCTGACAGTCTGATGGGAACTCCTTTGGAGGTAACTGTCTCCTTTTCTCTCGCTGCTTTTAAGATTCTCTCTTTATCTTTAATCTTGGGTAACTTAATGATGATGTGCCTTGGTGTGTTCCTCTTTGGGTCCAACTTCTTTGGGACTCTCTGAGCTTCCTGGACTTCCTAAAAGTCTATTTCCTTTGCCAGATGGGGGGAAGTTTTCCTTCATTATTTGTTCAAGTAAGTTCTCAATTCCTTGCTGTTGGTTCTTCTCTGCCTGGCACCCCTATAATTTGGATATTGGAACGTTTCAGGTTGTCCCAGAGGTTCCTACGTCTTTCTTCACTTTTTGGAATTCTGGTTTCTTCATTCTGTACCAGTTGGATGTTTATTTCTTCCTTTTGTTCCAAATCATTGCTTGAGTCCTGGTTTCCTTCTCATCACTGTTGGTTCCCTGAATATTTTGCTTTATTAATCTTGGGTATCTTTCACTTGATTTTTCATTTTTTGGCCAAGCTCAATCAGTTCTGTGAGCATTTTGATTACCAGGGCTTTAAATTCTCCATCTGATAGGTTGGATATCTACTCATCGCTTAGCTCTCTTTCTGAAGTTTTTGCTCTGTTCTTTCATTTGGGCCCTATTTCTTTGTCTTAGCACACCTGTTAAGTTGTAAGGGTGTGGGGCCTTAGGTATTCACGAGGGCAGGGCAACCCTCCTTGCTGTGCTGTGGTGCTGCCTGTGGGGGAGGGGCCAGAGAGGGAACAATGCAGCTCACCCCCTTGGCTGTAGCCCACTTTCCAATGTGAGACAGGTTCTCCCACTGCAGCAACCGCCACAGTCCACTGTGAGCCTCAGTTTCTCCTTCAGTCAGCCCCATCCACACGGTCCGCTGCCTCACTACAGTTTTTTACACCTGGCCCTGCTTGCACCACGGGTTCTTACCAGTCTGGTTGATGTTTTGTTTAATTTCTTGGTTGTCGCAGTTCCATGCAGTTTGATTTTCTGGCACTTCTGGCACCATGTTTATTGATTTTTAGATTGGTGGTTATTCTTGTTTTAATTGTGAGGAAGTGAAGGGTTTCTACCTAAGCCTCCATCCTGGCCAGAACTCTATCTCATAATTTATTTAAATAAGGTCCTGTTAGTGGGCATTTAAATTATTTTTAATTTTTAAATATTAGTAACAGTGCTGCAACAAATATCCTTACAATTAAATCTTTATGCATATTTAGAATTAAACATTTAAGAGAGATGCTTAGAAGTGGCTTGTTAGATCAAAGGAAAAGTAAAATCTTTTTGGTTTTTGAGAGATAATATCAAGTTTAAGTCATTCTTTAACACTCATCCTGTAGCAGTGGTCCCCAACCTTCTTGGTACCAGGGACCAGTTTCGTGGAAGACAATCTTTCCACGGAAGAGGCGAGGGGGACAATCTTTCCAGGCAGGGGCTAGGGGGATAGTTTTGGGGTGATTCAAGTGCATTACATTCAAGCTCACCTCCTGCCGTGGTGCCTGGTTCCTAATAGGCCTAGACCGGTACTGGTCTTGGAGGTTAGGGACCCCTGCATATCACCCTTTCCCCAATTCACACACAACAGAGAAATAAATTCCAGGTGTATTCTAGTAGGGGTATGTGTAAAAGCTAAACAAAAACAAAATTTGGAAACAAAAAAACATAGGGGTATAGTTTTATGATATAAGGGCAGAAAAGCCTGCCTTAAATAGAATACCAAAGAACCCATAAATAAAAACAGTAACTGATATTACTGTATTAAAAAGTTTAGTACATAATAATGTAATGAAAATTCAAACACAGCCATGGACAGTAAAAATATTTACATATTTGATACTGAAAACCTATTAAAATGAAGGGCTCTTCATTTTATTAATATTAATAACACTACCAAACCATAAGAAAAATAGGCGAAGAACTGGATCTGGCAATTGACAGAATAGATGTAAACTTTTAATATGCACAAGAAGATATATTCACTGACACCATTAAGACAATCCAAATTAAAGATCTTTTTTTCCAACTGTCAGATTGCTAATAATTAAAATGATAATATCCAGCTTTAGTGAAGATGTAAGAAAAGAGCTCTTTCATATAAGTGCTTTTGATGGTAGAGTAAATTGATAAAAAGATTTTGTTTGGAGGTCATTTGCCTGTATTTCAAAAAATTTTAAAATATGCATTCCCTTTGATTTAGCAGTTTTCCTTCTAACTGAAATCCTTCCATAACTATACATACACAGAGATATTTCTACAAGAGGGTTCACTAAAGTACCGTCTACGGAATCTATACTGGAAGATACTATACAGCTGTTAAAATGAATGAAGTAGAACCACCTTTACGCACTGACAGAAATATCTGTACGGCATTAAGTTAAAAAAAAAAGCAGGCTGTATAACTAAAGGCTGACAGATATCGATGGAGTGATTTGATTTTTTCAAAAAAAACCCCAATGTATAAGTAAATGTTCATTTTACATATACATATATGATAATGGAAATACATGAAAAGAATGACCACCAAATTGTTAACAATAGTTCTGTAGAAAGAAACTGTGGGGAGGGAATGCGTGGTATCGTAGTATGTGAAATGAAAGGGAAATTCTGTATTGTTCTCTGCATACTTTTACTGTTTGAATTACTTACTAAGAATGTATTGGTATGGTATTTGAGTAATTAAAACACTACCACATCTCCTGTATTCATGTTCAAGTTAATAAAAGTTCTTGAAAGACTTATGAATGAATTACCTACTTTGAAAATATTATATAACTCTAATTCACCTAAAATAAAACCTAAACTGGATAAAAATATTATAAATCTATGAACTAAAAACTAAATTTAATATTTAAAATGTGAGTAATTACTGACATGGAATTGTAGCAGAGATCAAGGTTTTATGTACACGATCCAGAACAGTTTTGTAATAAAGTACAGTTTAGAACTCTTTTGTTACAGCAAGAAGAATAAAAAACTGTGGATTAAATTGTAACCCAAATCTATTTAGATAAATTTTAAATTTTAGTTCCTTAGTTTTAGTATTTAATTATTATCCTTACCTGCAAAATCTTTCACATTCACATTTGCCCCTAGACTTATTAATTCTTTGACTTGTTTCACATCTCCTCGAATAGCTGCCATATGTAAAGGAGTTTCACCACGTTCATTGCGTTTATTAACTTTATCTTTTTGCCGAGATGAGGAACTAGGAGTTTTCTTTTGGGCTGGTGTTGTTTGTGACGAATGATTTGGTGTGGAATCTACAGGAAGAAAGAAAGTTAACAAACGTTCCAGGCTAAATACTTTATATATTCACTTAAAGGCTTTTTATAAGTAATGTGCTAATTTCCTGCAACAAGAGAAGTATCTTCCCACCCTAACAATCTAAAACTTGACCCAAATACATGGAGTAGATCTTCCTTTAGGGTTATCATGAGCCATGTTGCATGAGCCAATTTAGAAAAAAATGTTTTATTCTGTTTATTCATAAAACTGGCTTGAAACGGTTCATAAAGTATCAGTTACATATCCTAAAAGTGCTTGCTCAATGAATAATTTGATAAATTGCAAAAAAATGTATTTTTCATGGTTACTATTCTAAGACCTAGATGAAATGACACTGAAGACTAGAGTCACACCTCTGACTCAAAGTATTGGAGTTGTACTCTGATATTAAGTGCAAATTAAGGTAGTGAATGATTTTAGTATGAAAATGAAATTTAAGAACTACAAGAAATAAAGTCTGGAAAAGGCCTTTAAAAAGTGGGTGATGCGAAAAAATGTGATTCCCAGTTTTTGATTTTTGTTTTGAGTTTCTGTATCAAAAACAAGAATGGTAAATTAGATGATGTCCAACGTCCTCTTGTCTCCATTTCATAACTACTAGAGAAAGACAAAATAAAAAAATGCTTTCTTATCAGTTAAGGATTCAAGACACATGTACAGTGTTAATAATTAATTCTGAAATTTACAACTGTTTAAAACAAACAACTGCTCTGAGAGAAAAAAAGTCTGTGGGAAAAGATTCTCTAGTGTAATTAGAGCCCTAAAGTAATAAACATCATCCTTTCCTCAGTAAGAAAAAGTTTAAGGTTTACTTTTTGAATTTTAAAGTATATTGTGTAATTATCCATTTGCTATCTATGACTTTCTATAATGTATACTCTATAAGAGCAAGCACCTTGTCTATCTATATTCATCACTCTATCTTGATGTCTTAGAAGAGTTTTTGGTACATAGTGGCACTTATGCAATATTTGTCAAATGAATAAATGAGTTTTATTATAATCTTTATAATATTATTTACTAAGAATATGAACTATTGAACTTCTTAAAAACAAAAGAACATACTTGTAAATTCACACAATGTGCAAGGAATTCATACAAAATTTTCTTAGCCACACCAAAACGATATTCACACACACAAAATAAAAAGTAGTACTATCCATAATGGCAATGAGGTTAAACATAATAAAAACATGGGAAATTAATTATGAAATAGATAAAACAATGAACCCTAAAGTCTATTTATAGGCTGGCAAATAGTTTGATATTTCAAAGACTTTCCACTCTAATTCTACATATATATTAACAGAGTTGACTAAGATGTACCCTTAAATAAAAAGAACCATCTGCAGAACAGTTATTATAATATTCTTATTTACATTTAAAAAACAAACTATAACAGCCCTGGCTGGTGTGACTCAGTGGACTGAGTGCCAACCTGCAAACTGAAATGTCACTGATTCAATTCCCAGTTAGGGCACATGCCTGGGTTGTGTACCAGGTGAGAGGCAACCCATCAATTTTTCATGTTTCTCTCACACATCAATGTTTCTCTCCTTCTCTTTCTCCCTCCCTCCCCTCTCTCTAAATAAATTGACAAGATCTTTAAAAAAAGAGAATAACATTTTTTAAAAAAACAGTAATAACTATGTCAGCCCAGTTGTCTGGGTTTTATCTACCTTTTTAGCTCCTTTACATGAATTAGCACGTTGGTCTGTTTGTTCCCTGTCTGTTTTGGTCCTGCTGGTAAGCCACTTTCAATTATTTTTGCAGGGTACAGTACATGAATAAACACACACAAGCTTCCTTAATTGGAAGTATCAAATGAAACATGAGATAAATGTACATAATATACTGCAGATATTTTTATAATAATCTACATCTTAAACAATAATTAATAAAACAATAAAACAGATTAAACTCCTGCTTCTAAAAATCATAATATGATAAGCTTATTAGTCTACCAGCAGGGTGCTAGTAAACTGAAAAGTAAACTATAAACCTAGAAGAAGCTTTATAGAAACTGGAGTAAAAAAAAATTCTTTGGTAAGGTAAAAGACACAGTTTGGCAACAGATTTCTCAAGCTGACTGACCAATTTTTAAATTGCTCATTTTAGTTGGCAAATATTACTAAGTGTCCACTAAATGCAAAGATGCGTGCTCTTGTACAGTTTCTCATCTAGTGGAGGATATAAACAATAAACAATTGTAACATAAATAAATGTAAAGTTATAAACTTATGCTACAAGAAATTCTGACTACCACATATCAAGGAAGAATAAAAATTTAAAGTAGTTAAAAATAACTGTTAAGAGAAGGCTGGAGTCTGAGGAAAAAAAAAAGTAAACATGAACTCAGTGATGGTAAGTATCACCTGGACTGTTGTCTCTTGCTGTCATCTGCATAAGAAGTGCCATCTGCTTTCGCTCTGAGAGTGGATAACCAAAAAGAATGCTAACTGGTGTGGACTTCTTATTTCCAGCTTCCTTTTTTGTTTTCTTCTTTTCTGGACCTTCTTTCTCTGAAATTATTAAGTTGTAAGAATTTCAAACAAATGTAAGCATTCACAAGCAAAACATTAAGATGACTTTTAAAAAATAGATATGTGTCTACATGTATGAGAAACATGTATATGAAACAGCAATAGTCAGACAAAAGAGCACATTTATTATATTATAAAATCAATTTTCTTCCTGAATGTGTTCAAAAAATTAATTCTACTGTTTTCAGAAAACCAGTAACATTTAGAAATTTACTCCCAGTAAAATTTGTGTTTTAATAATTTTTCTATTAAAATGTAATGTCATCAACCACATTTCAAATATTCCTTAGTGTTACATCGTTGAAACTTTTTTCACTCATAATTTTATTCTCTTTATTACTGCTAAGACTATACAGCAATATTCCTTCAAATTACTTCCCTAATTCCACTAATGATTTATGCAATCTTCTAAGATACATGTATAAGACATGTTTCAACACAGAGTAATTATTGATAAAAAGACTGAATCCCTTTATTCTAGTCATAGGAAAGTTGAACAAGAACTATTAATTGAAGCTAAAATGAATTAAAGACTTGTATGCATATGTGTGGTGGTTAACAGAGATCTTGCAAAAATTAAAAAATGTTTGAAGATTTTTCAAAGTGATTTGATCTGTTCGAAGTCAGCTCTTAGACTTAGCTATTTGGGAAATAGTTTGGCAATGCATCCAGCATTCCCCATTAAGTGCAAGGAAATTAAGATGGAACTGGATTCCTCAGGTCAAAGATATACAAATATCTGTTTTTCCTTTAAGACTTGTCTGGGAGTTAATTCAGGTGGCTCTGTAAGAGCTAATGCAGAAAGTCAGCCTATTAACTATTTAGGCATATATTTCTTGGGAAACCCTATACAAATATCTGGGATTTACTAATCTAGGTTTGAGGGTCCTGCAAAGAGGGTCTACAAAAGTAAATAAATAAGTAAAATTTCAAAATAAATGTACAACAGAAAAAATCAGTGGAAGAAAAAGCTTAGTTGTCAATATTGTGGTGTTTTTAGGTAGATGTGTCCAGCAGCTTAATCTACTCTAGGAGATGAGTATTTATTAATCTAGCAAGTTTCAAGAAAGCAATAAAAGTCTGATATTATTTAAATACTATTAAATATTATTATTTACATCATAAGAACTTAAAGTAGTAATTCTTGTAGTGTACCACTCGATTAGAATATACTGGCATCCTAATGACCTAGAAAAATTAGATTTCCTAATATTTAAAACACCTCTGCCCATAAATCACTCAAAAGTCAATAGCTCTTGAATTGTCCCTTTGGTTGATATTTGACTTTACATAACAAAAACAAAAAAATTCAAGATTTAAGTCTTTATTAAGAGTTCTCATACATTATCTTCATTTTCCTCATTTCATTATTGTTAATGACCCAATTTAGTATATATCCAGTTTCAGCAAGGTTTCACCTAACTTACTAAATTTCTCATAAAGCCCTAAACAGGTCTTTTGGATAAGGCTATATTTTTCTGAAACACATACTTTTTCCTAATAATGTTCTGTTCACTTTGGTTCTCTTGTATTGAATAAGGAACCCAAAAACTGTTGTTGTTTTAATGGTTTTCCATCTGAATAACAAATCTTTAAATATTATGAATGTACTTTTCACCTAAAAATAAAATATTTAAGAGTGTGAAAATTTTGTAGAAAATAGAAAAGATGTATTAAAGAAAAAAAGTAAAATCTAGTGATTAGAGGAAACAAAATAAATTAAAAATACATAGTATCATAATTTCTAAAATACTGGGAAAAGTTTTGTCTTTTATTTTCTCATTTGCAAAATAATTTATGCTTTTGGTTTTAACTGCATTTCAATACAATGTTTTAAAAAGAATATGCTCTAAAGGGATATATGCTCAGTTAACAGAAAAAGTGAGACATTTACAAATTCATTATTAGAATTCCATGCTGACAAATAAGCAAAGATATAATTATTATATTTTGAAAAGGAAAAACTGGATATACTCCAAATAGTCAAGCTAACATTCAAATTAGATATTAGCATCCAATCTGAGATCAATTTTTTTCTTTGAGTGACTTTGGTCATTCTCTGATTTCATGTTTTACATGAGATAGGAAAAGAAGGTAAATAAATAGTGAGGTGTGTAAGATAGGTTTGAGATAATTAGATACCATTCTTTAAAATTATAAGTATTAGGGTAACATGTCCCAAAGTGTGCTTTTTACAGTTTAAAGTATTCAACGAAGTCTGGCTATTTTGGATCTACCTTGCAAATAATTTGTTTCCTGTGACCTGTCATAAGTACAAAAGTGATCATACACTACATATTAGAGTTAGGTACTTCTCAAGTTTTAGTAACTAAAAAATATATTTATGTCTAAATAACCGGTCAGTATTTTAAAACTTAAACACAGGAATACTGACACATGTACTCATTTTAAAGCACAGTCTAATATAGACTTGAAATTGCACTCAGCCACCCTGCAGATATTGTTTTTAATTCAAAGATTCACTCACAACTAAAGAAAAACAGAGAAATGGACTATTTAACAATCCAATGTTCTTTATTTAAAAGTTCAGAGAGTCTTCAGAAATATAGAGATGTCTTGGTCTTATCATCTTCAAAACAATGCTTTCTTTCAGGTCTTGTCGTCAGAATAAACAGTAAGCTCAACACTGTCACATCCCAATTAAGTGTAGAGTATATTAAAAAAAAGAGACAAAACTTTTTCTTGGGGAACTGGTTCATAAATTTATCAGTGTCTCAAAGATGACAGAATATGACATTTTCCCACAAAGCAGTCAATGTGTAAGGCAACATCTCAAATACAAATGAACATAATTAAGAAAAATAATTTGAGAAAAAAATGTTGCCATTATTCTTTGATTCTAAAGTATCTACACAAATCCCTAACAGTTGGGTGCTTATTTTATCTTTTGATTTCCAACAAAGATATTCAGATCATGAATGGCTTCCTCACACATAGCTCTTTGAGGTACACCATGGCACTTAAAGAGTTCCATTTTAAACCTAATGCTGATTATAAACATGACCCCCAGCCCCAAATTTTGATAACCAAGTACTATTGTCTTATCATCTCAATTAACAGTATTAGGATAGTTTTAAGAATAATTAGTTGTTTCTATACCACCCCTACAAATTTATAAAATGAAGTATATCAGAAACAGAAGGTTTATTTCAGATTTTAGAACTGAATGTCATATGCTGAAAAGCAGATACTTAGATACCTAGGAACTAAGTAATATTTTACATTAAAAATATTCAAAGAAAAGAATGTAAGTCCATTTTAAAAAAGACAACACACTTCACTAATTAGCTGTCACATACTAGAAAATACATTTAATTTTTATTTTAAAATGTTAGCATTTACCATACTTTGCCATGTATAACACACAGTCTTTTGCACAAATTTTTTGAGGGGAAAATTAGGGTGCACATCATACATGGGTAGGAGTACATATTATGCATATAATAATCCCATGTATAATGTGCACAAAAACATGGGTGTACATTATACATGGCAAAATACGGTATATTTTCACTTGTAGTCTTCTATCTGGAGCAATTATGAAGCATAATACCTGGTGCCACAGCCAAATAGGGAGGTTCTAATACAGTTAATGGTAATGGTGTTTCTCCAGGAAATCTAATATTTTACCTCACTTTTAATTTCAACATAGGCAGCAAAGTCAACAGACTAAAGAGTTCAACTTGAAAAGTTTATAAAATGTGTTTTTTTGAAGAAAACCATGCATAATTAAAGGGTCAGATGACAATGTCTATCAAAATCAATACACTTGGTATACCATGTGAAGGTTATACAGCTAAGAGACTAAGCACCTTGGGTATCTTACTACAGGGGTTACTACAAGGGGTTGACTTGCACATTATATTCTACATGAATGGTGCCCTGATGTTGTATTGTGCAACATGTGAGTGTCAGTTATACAGTAGTTCTGCTTATAATGTTCACACATAGCATGTTTTGGATGTGATGCACTGATCAACAAAAGCTGGAAAATTGGTTATCATTATTTAGTTCATTTATTCAGCCAAAAATATCTATATACTGGTTGGAAAAAAGTTATTTGTAGTACCACAATTAACTGCAATGTGACAGAAACCGCTGGCTAAACAGGAGCCCCTAATAATCTAATTACCTGAGTATGTCCTGTAAGAAGATATAAGTCTCTCCCCCCAATTTTCACTTGTATGTCCTGGATCTGAATCTACAGAATGAGAAGAGACAGGAGAAAAGAAAAAAGCACACGAAGGGAAATGCAGAATTCAACAAACCAACATTTTTTAAAAGACCACTAGTTAGTTAGTCAATGACAACACACTGTTTTTCCAAAAGGTTGTTTTTATAGGGTAAAGCCAAAAGTACATATAAAATCAGGTTTGGCCATACCTAAGACTTCAATTTTTTCCAATAGAATGTTAAAATTAAGAAAGTCAACCATGCATTCTTCAATAGATATTATTGATGGTATTTATTAAAACATATCATGGCCTTTGAGGTTATATAGTTTCTCAAACTGTGAATAATGATAAAACATACAGTACTCTACCACTGTTTTTCTGTTTAAAATTCGTCTTTAGAAAACTTGAATAATGGACTTTAATTGCTCTTTTTGTTTTAAGAGGGCCAAAACTACTCAGAAGAACACTTTGTACTACAGTATCATTGTAGACTACCGAACTTTCTATAAATTATACACATTTCAAATAGTATAAAAGGCTACACTGACCACTGCTAAAGACCTCTTAGAAAGAGCAGCCTAAATCAGAATGTTTACCAGCTAAGGCAAGAATATGGAATTCTGCCTAACAATTCGTGAGACACAAATAGAATTATGTAGAATTAAATTTTGGCAATATGGCTGGAGCAGATATTTTTACTTATAAACAATATGCCAATTTAACTCATAATAATATTATTCTGATACACATTCTCAACTTATTGACACATACTTTTTTCCAGTATCACTATTATGGACATTAAATATGAATTCAGTTAGGAATAAGACAACAAAAGCGTTAAAAGAAACTCTTTTAGAGAACAAGTAACCCCTAAATGTAGCATTTGAAAATTTTAAAGATAAGCCTAAAAGTTTAGTGAAAAGGCTCACTCAATTGAAAGTGAAATCATTAACAAAGTAACATTTAGACCAATTCTAAAGCAAATGGGTACATGAATTGAATGACAAACCTTTCAATGAACACTTATATTTCAAAACTGAACACATTAAATTTGCAATGAAAAGAATTCCATGAAGTATATTTAAAATTTTATTTAAAAACAAGCAAAAATTTAAAATGGCCTCCATAGATTATATAGGGGAAAAAAGGTGACAACCAAAAAAACTGTGCCAATAAATACAGTTAAATGGATTATTAAAGTAGATCATATTACTGTGACAGATTAAAGCATATGAATAAACTGAACATTCATTAACATAGGAAGTAGTATAACAGTTTATCTGAATCTTCTTTCGAAGTAATCAATCCACCCTCGTTCCACACACCCCTTAACTTTTATTCAAATAACTATGTTCATATTTGGGGCATCCAAATATGTATTCTATAAAAATTTAACTGAGGAGCTTAAAAATTAAAAGCTTCCACATCCCAATCCTTTCCACAAGCCACTTCCTTCTATGCTATACTGTGACTAGACTATAATGAAACTATTGCTACCTATCGAGGTTTTTGTAAAACTCTTACGTGCTCAACAGAGCAACTATCTCTCCCTCATATGTTCTTTATAAGTAAGTTGAGAATGAGAAAAGAAATACCAAGAATGATTTAAAAGGTTTGCATTATATGTCAGAAAAAATTTTTAATAGCCCTGGCTGGTGTGGCTCAGTGGATTGAGCGCTGGACTGTGAACCAGAGGCTCGCCAGTTCAATTCCCAGTCAGGACACATGCCTCGGTTGTGGGCCAGGTCCCCGGTCGGGGGTGCATGAGAAGCAACCATACATTGATTATCTCTCTTTCTCCCTCCCTTCCCCTCTCTCTAAAAATAAGTAAATAAAATCTTTAAAAAAATTTATAATAAGGAATCATGGGGAAGGGATGGGAGTAAATATGTAATAAATAACCTCTGTGAAAATCACCAAAAGGTGATTAAGAAAAGCACTGATTTAATCTGCTACTTTAATATAGTTATCAAAAAAATTATATTAGTTTTACTTTAAAACATTCCTCTCTCTAAATCTGCGTGACTCACAGTAAATAGAACAAATCCTTTTAATGGCACCTAAAGCTTAAGGAAAATAAAACTTCTAAGGCTGGCAGGCAGAGAAGATTTAGTTTAAAACATTTGAACATGCTCTACAACTGCCACCATGGACTTTGGGAACAGATACTATGTATCTCTTTGGATTTTCTCATACCACATTATCTACATATGCCAAAAATAAGTTAGTAAGCAGATAAATAATGCTTTCTAAGAGAAAATAAATATTTACAAAAGTAAAGAATGTTGTATCTAATTATTTAAATAATGCAAACTAAACTGATGAAGTCAATACTACTCATTTACTTCTACAGGACTGAGATCTATCAAAAACTAAAGAAAAACATGTGGCCCAATGTTGTTTGAGGTAAAAGAATATTCATATACTACTGGATGCTTTATAACTATAATTATTTTGGAGAAACATCAGAGAAATGTTTATTTCTTTAACCCCACAACCCTTCTCTATTAGGAATGAAAAGAAAGAAATAATTCAGGGTATAATAAAAATACAATGTGTAAAAAATGCTTTTGATGACATTACTCATAACAAAATAACTGCAAGTTTAGTTTAGAGGCCAAGAAGAGATTCACTCATGCGTAGCCTCTAGATAGCTACACAAATTGCCAACAAATTGTGGCTTTCCCTTGGATGCCATTAAACTAGGAAAGAAAATAAATATGATTTTATGACTGGTTGTGCAGAAAAAAAATTGCTTAGGTACAAACATCAGTTATTAGTTAGTTACTGTGCTAAAAACTTTATACTATACAGTGGTAGCACTGTAAGGCACCTACCCAATATTCATTCTCTCCTTCTTACTAGAAATACTCCAATTTTAAACAGGATGACAATCTGCCCAGCTAAAAAAGAATTTGACTTTTCAGATCTCCCAGCAACTAGGGTAGCCTAGCCAATGAGATGCAGGCAGTTCCTAGGAAAGTTGTTTCATCAGTAAAATAGGTGAAGTCTCACTGGGAGAAAAATACTTTTTGCTTTTGGTCCTTGCTCTCCTATTTCCTGCCCAGGAAGAAGCAGATGATTTGTGACTATAATGCAAAATGCCAAAAACAAAACCTATATATGACCTAAGGGTAGTAGAGTAGAATGATGAAAAGAGCAGTCCCTGATGGCATTATTGAACTTTATAGGCATAGCAGTTCACACTAGGGTATCTCAAAATAAAGACTAAGAATGGCTCGTTTCACTGGTGGCATTACTGCTGATTTTGGGACCAGTGGCCTTCCTTGGACAATATGAACATCTTTTTAAAAAACAGCAATAACTGTGTTTTATAAAAATACATTCATTATTTAAAAAATGCAAGCCATACAAAAGTATACGAAGAAAGTAACAAATAACCCCAAATCCTGGAAATAAAATGTTAACATCTGGTGAGCATCATTCCAAGTATCCCTCTAAATATATATAAAGTCAAAGCAACCAGAAGAGAAAGACAGAAAGAAATTTACATAAGAATTGGAAAATCTATACATGCACTATTTTAAAATAAAAAGCTGTAAGATTAATTTATT
This sequence comes from Trachops cirrhosus, assembly GCA_028533065.1. Taxonomy (NCBI): domain Eukaryota; kingdom Metazoa; phylum Chordata; class Mammalia; order Chiroptera; family Phyllostomidae; genus Trachops; species Trachops cirrhosus. Next base: position 44,131,379 of record CM052547.1, on the reverse strand, counting down.
TTAATCTAACATAAAAAGAAAAAACTAAAGGAATTGCTTCTTTTCTATTTCATATACTAAAATATAAACACACATATAAAAGAATAAAAAATTTAAAAATTTAAGCATTTATTCAAAAAAATAAACTATGTATTTCAGTGTGAATCCTTTGGTATGAGACCCATAACACACCCACTAGGTTTAGGCTTAGTTCTACAATGACACAGACTTTTAAACAATCTTCTTTCAATGTGTGTATTAATATCTGTCTTGTATGCACATACATATAAACATACAGAATATGACTAACAACCAAACATACTTACTATTCTATAACCTATTTTTCAGTTTATATAGTATGAACATCTTTCCATACTACATATTCTCCTATAATATTTTTAAGGATAAAATCAGATTTCTTCATTGGATTTATCATAATTTAACAAATCTTATATTAGTTGACAGTATTTTCCTGGTTTTTCTTTTTGCTATTATAAACAATGTTGACATAAATATACTTAAAGATAATTTTTACTAATCAATAATTATATGTGTTGTCAGATTTACCTCCAACAATATACTCTAATAATTTAAACCTACTAAATAAAGCAAGTTCTTATTTCCAACCACAGACCACTTGGTATGATTTAGGCCAACAATAGTTTTGTCAATCATTATATGCTGTATTTCCACGATTACCTACTGATTTTTTTTCATATGTTTCTTTTCCTACTGTAATTTTGTTATTCTGAACTACTTGTTTGCACCTTTTGTCCACTTTCCCATTTCTGTATTTTCTTTTCACATTTAAAAGGTTTTTAAATACTAAATATATCATGACAAGGGTTGTTATATATGTAAATATTTCTTCCTCTGTATCTTTATCCTTATAATTTTCGCTAATATTTTAAATCATAGTACACTGCACAGAATGTCAAATATGGGATTTAATGCTATAATTATATTTTATATGAGGATTATCACTTACTGGTCCTCTGCATTCTACTTTATTAAAAAAAAAAAACTAACAGTAAGACAGCAGGATTGTAAGTAAGACATTTTGCTTTGGGCCTGGGGAAATTCTTCATGTTGTATGTGTGCGTGCGCATGCACGTGTGGGCAAAAACTAAATCTTTCATTTATTATTTTCTAAAATTTGCAAATTCAGCCTATGGAGAAATTAATATATATGTTTAAATCTACCAATCTCTTGTTCAGCACTAGCACATAACCTTTCCTAAAGAAAAATAAGAGTCTGGTAAGAAACAGTCTTGGAGAGAGAGCTGCAACATTCCTCTAAAATTCAATTACATGGAAAAACTGTAGGAGGGGAAAAATACATAATCCAATTAATAAAATATCAATTCAATTATGTTTATTCAGTGCCTAAAGTTCCTATCTTCCTAAGTAACATTATCCCCTTTATTTGATTCTAAATAAAGGTCAAATAAGCTACCTGATCTATTAAAAAAGGTTCTCATGGGAAGTTTATCGTTTTGAAACCTTATTTATTTCTAAAAATATGTTACAATGTTTGAATTTATCTAACTTCCTTCTTCAAACTACTACTACAAATATTATTGTCTCACTGAAAAACAAAACCTGATTCTTTAAGTACTTCAAAAATGACTAACAAAAGGACCTCCAGGGAGAAAATACGAGATAAATAAATATAAAAGTACGTAAGTACCTTCTGAGCTAAGTGACCTATTAACAGCTTCAGAACACTGCTTAATAATAAGGAAAATCACACTTTAGGAAAAGAAAAAAAAAACCAACATTCTGAATCTCTAGAAAAAGTCAGTGTAACTAAAACTGGACAAATCTCATAAGTTCTTAACTACTCCAAAAAGAGTGATTTTCAAGATTTAAAATATGAGTGTTTAAGAACAGTTTCTATTTTCTAATTCAAGCTAAGAGACCTACCTTCCTACACCTGCCTACTTTTAAAAATGTATACTAAAAATTAAATATTAGTATCTAAGCTCTGTTAGATTTCAGAATCAAAATAATTTACATATTGATGATTAGGATGGCTACAAACCTGTAAGTAGGATATACCGTTATCTCTGGACATACACTCAGATTGAAACACTAATTTTCTGTTAGTGAAACTAAAACATTCTTAAGAATAGTTCATATTTACAATTTCAAGCAATGGATAAAACGATTAGGATAAATATGTAGCATTCAAGTATGTACTAGTTTTAAGAAATAATTACTTCAGGGGTAAAACACAACCTAATTACTTATTAGCGGTAGTAAGATTCTAATCCATTCTGACTAACTGAGATTGACTGATGTCAAGTATCATTTCTGACATATAAGAGTTTTGCAGAAAAAAGTAATATGAATTAGGTAGTTAGCTTCAATAATCCCCCCTTTTCTGGGGGGGTACATATTTCTGATTCATTTCTGAATCTAAAATGCCCAAACTTTTTTCTCTGGTTGGTTCAATAGCGTGTCACAAAAACTCAACTTTTTCTTAAATCTAACATACCCTATGTTCCCTATTTCATTATCAAATGCCCCTCAAAACATTAAGTTTGAAAGTAATATATTTGTAATAAACAGAGTTTAAAAAAAGCAAATTGTTTTTAAATTTCTGATTATGTTTAATGTGAACTACATTAGAAATCATGTTTAGTGTGAACTACATGAATTTCTGCCTCAAAATGGTACATCTGAAATACTGACATACAAAAATTTCTCTATTGGGGCAAAAGAAGAATAATATGAAGAAAACCATAGTAAAAGATGATTAAGATTTTACAGAAAAAAAATTATTCTACCTGTGTCTGAATCTCGTTCTTCATTTCTTGATGGGCTAATGGTAAAAGGAAGTTTACGTTTCATGGATGATTTCTCTTTCATCTCCTTGCCCACATCACTTCGATCAATTTTTGGAGTTCTGCTATAGGATGCAATCTTGTCTTTACTCTAGTAAAAAATCAAATATGAATAAAATTATAACAATATTAGCTAAGTACAGGACTTCCAGTCAAGATGGAGGCATAGGTAAATGCAGTCCACCTACTCGCACAATCACAGCAAAATTACAACTAAACTACAGAACAAGTTATCAGTCACAACTGTCAGAATACTGAGCTGTATGTAAGTCCAACAACTAAGGAATTAAAGACACCACATTTATCCAGACAGGTAGGAGGGATGGAGGGGCAGAGATACAGAACAGCCTGGTCCCAACCCCACATGTGGTGAATATAAAATAGAGGGACATCTTGGGAGCAGCAATCCCAGTCCCACACCAAACTACCTAGCCCAGGGTTCCAGTGCCAGGAAGATAAATCCTATTAACTTCTGGCTGTAAAAACCAGTGGGGGGTCAGCAGAAGAAACTGCTGGATTCTTAGGCGTTTCCTCTTGCAGGGCCCCATACAAGGACTTAGACTCACTTCCCCCGGGCCCCAGCACTGGGGCAGCACTTTGAAGGGCAGCAGTGGCATACAGGGAGGAACTGAAGTGTATAGCATCAGGGCAAGAGCTGGGGGACAGAATCCTCCCAGTCAGAACTGCAGACATTGACCACTGTACATTTCCTGAGCCCTGCCCCACACAGAGCCACAGTGTGGTGGCACCATATCTGAGTTTCCATCAACCTGGCTCAAATGGTAAGCCTTGCCCTGACAATTACCTAAAGTTCCACCCCATCCAAATCATGGGCCCACTCAAACTGGTAATAGTGGCTTTTCCATATGAAGGGCTGGGCTAGACATAGGCTTCAGACCTTAAATCCACTCAAACAAGCAACTGCTAAGCCCAGACCCATAGCTCTCATAGGGTGGCTTCCGGCATGGCACTAACAGCAGCCATCTGCAGATCACTTTATAGCTTAAGCCAAGGGGCCCAGACTGAACACAGGTGGAAGCTGACCGTGGCCTGCACAACCTGGGGAACACCAGAGCCTGTGCACCCAGCAGACAGTTATGGACCTCATCGGAGAACCACCTAACCACACTGGACCCCACAGGACACCTAGTACATTAGGCCACATTACCAAGACAGGGAGTTATAGTAGCTCTACCTAATACATAGAAACAAACACAGGGAAGCTGCCAAATGAGGAGACAAAGAAACATGGCCCAAATGAAAGAACAGATCAAAACTCCAAATAAACAACTAAAACAAAATGGAGGTAAGCAACCTATCGGATGCAGAGCTCAAAACACTGGTGATCAGGATGCTCAAGGAACTCAGTGAGGACCTAAACAGCCTAAAAAAAGATCCAGTCAATATGAAGTATACACTAATTGAAATAACAAGTTACAGGGTATCAACAGCAAAGTGGATGAAGCCGAGAATCAAATAAATGATTTGGAACATAAAAATTAAAAAGACATCCAAACAGTAGAGCAAGGAGAAAAAAGAATTCAAAAAATCATGGATAGTATAAGCCTCTGGGACAACTTCAAGCATTCCAACATTCACATTATAGGGTTGCTAGAAGAAGAGAAAGAGCAAGAAATTGGAAACCTATTTGAAAAAAATAATGAAAAAAAAACTTCCCTAATTAGGTGAAGGAAATAGGCATACAAGTCCAGAGAGCACAGAGAATCCCAAACACGATGGATTCAAAGAGGACCACACCAAGATGCATTATAATTAAAAGGCCAAATGTTAAAGAGAGAATCTTAAAAGCAGCAAGAGAAAACAGTTAATGACCTACAGAAGAGTTCCCACAGGACTGTCAGCTAACTTCTCAGAAGAAATTCTGCAGGCTAGAAGGGATCAGCAAGAAGTATTCAATGTTACAATCGAGATTACTCTACCCAGCAAAGCTATCATTTAGAATTGAAAAGTAGATAAAGTGCATCCAGATGAGATAAAGCTAAAGCAGTTCATCATCACCAAACCATTATTATATGAAACGTTAAAAGGAATTATTCAAGAAAAAGAAGATCAAAACTATGACCTTTAAAACGGCAATAAAGAGGACTACAAGCCAAGATGGAGGCATAGGCAGACACACTGTGCCTCCTCATACAACTAAAAGAAGGACAACAACAAATTTAAAAACAAAAAACAACCAGAACTGACAGAAAAACTGAACGGTATGGAAGTCTGACCACCAATAAGTTAAAGAAGAAACATTCATCCAGACTGGTAGGAGGGGAAAGATGGGCAGCTGGGTAGAGAGGACTTTTGATGGGGCAGCAGCTGGGGGACCGGGTTGGGAAAAGCTCGGCTGGCAGATCTGACGGTCCCACATTCAGATGCAGATAAACTGGGAGGAACAACTGGGGAGCAAGATAAACTGCACAACCCTGGGTTCCAGCATGGGGAAATAAAGCCTCAAAGACTCTGACTAAAAACACCTGTGGGGGGGTTGAGACAGCAGTGGGAGATACTCCCAGCCTCACAGCAGAGTTTGTTGGAGAGATCCACAGGGTCCCAGAATGTACACAAACCCATCTACCAGGGAAGCAGCACCAGAAGGGCCCAACTGGATTGTGAGTAGCAGGGGAAATGACTGAAAACTGGCAGAGAGCAGAGAAAGCAATGCTGTTCCTTCTCGGGCCGCTCCCCTATATCTAGTGTCACAACACACCCACACGGGTTGCCCTGCCTTGGTGAACACCTCCTTATATGTAACAGGCATGCCAAGAGAAAAAAAAGTGGCCCAAATGAAAAGAGCAGATCAAAGCTCCAGAAAAAAATACAACTAAGTGATGAAGAAATAGCCAAACTATCAGATGCACAGTTCAAAACGCTGGTGATCAGGATGCTCATAGAACTGATTGAGCTTGGTTGCAAAATGAAGGAACAAATGGAGGCTACCCAAAGTGAAATAAAGCAAAATATACAGGGAACCAACAGTGATGGGAAGGAAACCAGGACTCAAATCAACGGAGTGGACCAGAAGAAAGAAAGAAACAACCAAACAGAAAAGAATGAAGAAACAAGAATTCAAAAAGATGAGGAGAGGCTTAGGAACTTCCAGGGCATCTTTAAACGTTCCAAATCTGAATCATGTGCCAGAAGAAGCAGCAGAAGAGCAAGAAACTAAAAACTTATTTATTTGAAAAAATAATGAAGGAGAACTTCCCTAATCTGGCAAAGGAAATAGACTTTCAGGAGGTCCAGGAAGCTCAGAGAGTCCCAAAGAAGTTGGACCCAAGGAGGAATACACAAAGGCACATCATAATTACACTACCCAAGATTAAAGATAAGGAGAGAATCTTAAAAGCAGCAAGAGGAAAGGAGACAGTTACCTACAAAGGAGTGGCCATAAGACTATCAGCTGATTTCTCAAAAGAAACCTTGCAGGCAAGAAGGGGCTGGAAAGAAGTATTCCAAGTCATGAAAGGCAAGGACCTACATCCAAGATTACTCTATCCAGCAAAGATTTCATTTATAATACAAGGGCAGATAAAGTGTCTCCCAGATAAGCTCAAGTTACAGGAGTTCATCACCTAGCCCTTATTATATGAAATGTTGAAAGGACTTGTCTAAGAAAAAGAAGATAAAAAAATATGAACAGCCCTGGCTGGTGTAGCTTAGTGGATTAAGCACGGGCCTGTGAACCAAGAGATCACGGTTTGATTTCCAGTCAGGGCACGTGCCTGGGTTGCAGGCCAGTTCCCAGCAGGGAATGCACAGGAAGCAACCATACATTGATATTTCTCTCCCTCTCTCCTTCCCTTCCCCTCTGAAGATAAATAAATAAAATCTTTAAAAAAATAAAAAAATATATGAACAGTAAAATGACAGCAAACTCACAGTTATTAAAAACCAAACCTTAAAACATAAAAACAAAAACAAAAACAAAAACTAAGCAAACTACAACAGGAACAGAATTACAGAAATGGAGATTACATGCAGGGTTACCAGGTCGGGAGGGGGAGAGAGGGAGAAAAGGTACAGAGAATAAGTAGCATAAATGGTATGCAGAAAATAGACAGGGGGAGGTTAAAAATAGTATAGGAAATGTAGAATCCAAAGAATTTATATTATAATCCATGGACATGAACTAAAGGAGGCAGATGTGGATGGGAGGGGGTGTGCAGGGCAAAGGGGAATTAAGGGGGAATAATGGGATAACTGTAATAGTATAATCAATAAAATATATTTAAATATGGCAATAAGTATATAACTATCAACAGTTGAATCTAAAAACAAACTAAGCAAACAAGCAGAAAAAAAATCACAGATATGGAGAACATTAGGATGGTGGCCAGCGGGGAGGAAGCATGGGGGAATAGGAGAAATGGTGAAAAGATTAAGAAGTAGAAATTGGTAGTTACAAAATAGGCACAGGGATGTTAAGAAGATCAAGTATAGGAAATGGAGTTACCAAAGAACTTATGTGTATGAGCCATGAACATAACAAAGGAGGGGAGATCACTGGAGAAAGTGTGGAATGCTGGGTGAAAGAGGGCAAAGGGAAGAATTGGGACAGCTGTAACAGCATAATTAATTTAAAAAGGAAATTAAAATAGCAATATTTGCCCCCCCAAAACCAAACAATATTAGCTGAGCAATACAGTATTAAGAAACATTTTATGAAGTCAATTTTCAAACATGCAAAAAAGTTATCGTAAACCATCACTGCCCTCAATGTGCATGACCAGTTTCAGCAATTGTAATTTTTCTAACTTGTTTCATTCATACTGCTCTACTTTTACTTAATAACAGAATTTTAAAATAATAAAACAAAATATCTTGACTATAACAGAAGTCTATGTCTAAGTGTAACAGAGATGTTATTACCAATGAACAAACACAAATCTGAAAAAGTGACTCTAGGTTGAATTAAACAGAGTGTGTTATATTAATATCATGTGCCCACTCATTCAGGTAAAGTATTCTACCCTGGTGGTCTACAATCATTATCAAGGCCACTCTTACAATCCAACATCCAAATTGGTACAGCACATCTAAACTGGGCTATGATGATGACTCCTTTGTGAAAAGCAGACTAGACAGTAAGAACTAAGCCACATTACCTTAGCAGGAGAGCTTACAAGAACACTTTTCAAACAACAATAGACATCATAATTGCAGAGATTCTCAGAAGCAAATCAGAAATAAACTCAATCTGCAGAAGAAACTAGCTTTCAACCTGAGATGTAAAATAAACTAAAAAAAGAACAAGGGGAAAAAAACTACATAAAAAATAAAAACACTGAAATTTTTTTAAAGTAAAATTTATCAATTAGACCAAAAGGTAATTCTGAAAGAGCAATAGAATAAAACTTTTAGTGAGTACAATCATAAAAATGAGGAGAGAAAAATAAAAACTGGGACTGAGTCCTAAATACAATTCCAGAGTTGCAAAGTACTGTATTCATTTTCATACCATTAAAATTCAAGGTCTGAAAAAATGGATTATTTTTTAGAAAACATGTATTTCTAAAAATTAGTTTATAAAAGAAATATTCAAGGAAGATATTTTCCATTTCATGCAAACAATGCTACAGCACAAAAGATAAGAAGCTACCCAATGCATTTTTTAAGTCTAGAATAAAACTGGTACTTAAGAGTCCAAAACAGAAATTATATACTAAATTGATTATGAAATAAATGTAAATATCAACTACCTAAATAAAGTGTGAAATCAAACTTACTCTTAGAAAGATATATCATGGTCAAGCAGAATTCATCCAAAGAATGTAAGAGTAGTTCACTATTAGAAAATCTTACAATTCCCCGTATCAAAATAGTAAAGAAAAGCCTATGATGTCCTTAACAGATGACAATATCATCTGAATAGACTACATTAATTCTTGGTAAATCTATCAGCAAATTATGAGGAGAATGTGACTCCCTTATATCTTAACTAGTTAAGATCACTGACGAATGAAAGTCTCATGCTATTTACTTCCAGTTATAAAGTAAAATCCTCTTAACCTGTTTTGTTTTTTAACTTCTGCCAATGAAATGGAGTTTCACAGACATGCAATTTATTCATAAAGCTGCTATAAAAAAATATATGTTTATTATTCAGGTATGATAAGGTCAACAGATCAAGAGACCACTGCAACTGTGGGACAGTTTGTTCTTCACAGTTCCCAAAGGGAGCATATGCCATACTATGCAGGGCCACATGGGGAAGCACCAAGGTAGATGAGGAGGGAAATGTGGACAAAAGCTCTTACTGTAGTGTCATCAGGCTATGAAGGTACCATACAGTTTCTCTAGTTATCTGGTACCTAGCTCTGGGGTAATAATTAGGGCAGGGGGAGAGTGGCCCAGAGTGTGAGAACTGAATCAAGTTGGTGGATGGGGATGGAGTCGGGACTGGTTGGTTTACATATGAAAGGCATGGTCACAAATGAATTGTTTACTACCTCTAGGTTGACTGGCCCTGGGAGGTGCAGTCTCCCCACAGTCAGCAAGGCCCCAAATGGCAAAACATCAGAAATAAAAAGGCATGATTAATACTAACAAAATTCTAGAGATTTGCCTTAGAAATATGAATCTTCGTTATTAATAAAAGACCCTGAGAAAAGAAAGATGCCCCTTCTCCCTTTCAGTAAAAATACTGTTCAATGTCAGAGAACAAGTTAAAAGAACATGTTAAATGGAAAATGTTCACAAGAATATACTGATCATGCTCTGCTGTGTAATATGGTAATTAGTATTAATATTCATAACCACAACCAATCTGTCCTGTTCTCTGAAAATAAAACTGTCTTTGGAAGTGTATTTAAACTAAGGGTTTTGTGAAATTCTTCATACTTTAAAAATTATTTTCAAATCTGTGGAAAAAAACTTTCACAAAATAGTTATTTCTGATTGTCTTGAAATTTCTATATTACCAAATGATATAAATACTCTATCAATTCAAGAGAGACTCAGTGGCACATTCTTCTTCCGTATTTTGTCTTTTTCATTTAGTGTTATTTTTTAAAAGATTTTATTTATTTATTTTTAGAGAGAAAGGGAAGGGAGGGAAATGAGAGAGAGAAACATTGATATGCAAGAGAAACACCGATAGACTGCCTCTCACACGCCCAACTGGAGGCCTGGCCCACAACCCTGGCATGTGGCCTGAAAACTGAACAGGCGACCTTTGTGGGACAACACCCAACCCACTGTGTCACATCAGTCAGGGCTAGTATTATTTTTTGAATAACCAACAACACCATTCAGACACAGTAATGAATGGCAACACCAGAATGACCTTTTATCACTACTCCTATTACACAATATACTAGTAGCCTTTACCAATTCAGTGAGAAAGAGGTAAAAATTTACCTAGAAAAAATATGCACATGTAAATAGAAAACTCTTCAAGAATGTAAACCCAAATGTTAATGGTTAACTGGGGGTAATAGCATTTCAGGTATGTTGGGGGACAATTCTCCGTGGCTTTCTTGCCATTTCTGAATATCCTGCAAGCAGAGGCACTAAACTCCCTTTGTTCTGGAGTATCTTTTCAAGGATATCTGTATAGAGTATAGTCTTGGAGAATACAATGTCTCTCTGGAGCAAAGGGAAGATCTATTTAATATTCAGTAAAATAAATAATTTCTCCCTTGGGGGAAAGGTCAGGTAGATTTACTGTCCATTGTAAAAGATTTGGGGTTCCTCTCCTATATAACACAACCCACTGTATATGTAGTTGTCACCTGGCTCTCTTTACCTCTGTGAATAATGGAGCTCAGGGAACAAGCACAAATGTTTATACATTGCTACTGCTATTGCTATGAGAAACAAACTTGCCTTTATGTATGTTCTAGGAGTCTCAGGTCTTCTCCAGAATCCATGAAATTAACTAGACTGCAAGTGGGGTAAAGTGAAATCTCAGATCCTTCATGGTTTTTGACATGGCAATTTCTATTTTCATTATTCTACATGTATTTTCTATTTTTTTACAATGAATGTGTATTATATGTGAAGAATAAAAAAATGTTCCAACTGTCACTTGGATAGGAGATAATGAAGAAAAGAGCTACCTTGAAGGTTAAATGATTGACATAGACTTTCTCACTTTATGAATGTAACTCAGGTTTTAAATTACAATAGGTTTTATGAAAGGTCTTGTTTGGCAAATTGTAAATACTAATTTATTGCTAAAAAACTGCAGTGGACAAATTTCTAAAGTAAAACCAATGGAGGGAAAAATCCCACAGACTGGCAGTGAAAGGATAAAATACTTGAAGAACTCTAAATTATTTTGAAAATTTATTGAATTTTTTTCTTTTGTGAGTAGATATTTTTGATAAACATCTAAGTACTAAAATATATGAGGTAATGAAAGCACTTTACATAAAAAGTATATTGCTATAGAATGAGAATATTATTTACAATTATGCTCTATTATATGCATTAAAAATTAAATTCAGCTCAGGTTATTTTATTAATTTAAGACCTCGTAACAGCAAGTCTGTGCCATATTAAACTGTAAATAAGTCTCTTTTACATAACAGAACAATTACATATTCATTTCTAAAAAGTTTATGAAGAAAAAACACACCAGAAGCTAAAGGCTGGCTTCAAGGCCAATTGCTCACTAAAAAAAGACAATCATGAGAGTTAAGTTTTGTAAATGTACAGGTGAATAATATGGTCATACCTTCTCACCTCCTTTCTAACTTCATTTTGTAAGAAGCAGCAATAACATAGTCTACATGCAGGAAATTTGGAATGGAAATTATGGCCCTTCCTCTTTTAAGGTCTAAATAAGAAGTATCTATTTCAAACTGAAGAACATTTCAAGCTCCTTGAAAAATCCCAAAACATGGAGGTAGGCACCATGCCTATTGTCTCAAAAGAGCTGTGACTCTCATCCAAAGAAACACTGATCTTGCAACAATACTGAATCATTAAACAGGCTGAGAAAGACCAGTTAAATAAATCCCTCTATGTAAGGCAAAAGCTAATGAATGAAGAATCTAATAGTTTCTATTCTTGCTATTCATTTTATAAGTCTAGTGATTAATAAGTTTTCTTAACTTACCTAAACCATGTTTTTAATAGAAATATGTTAGTGGAAAGTGCTTTCTATTCTTTATCTCCATACTTTTAAGAAATCACTTTTGGATTTCTGGCCAAGATGGAGGCATAGGTAGACACACTGTGCCTCCATGCACAACCAAAATAAGGGCAACAACAATTCAGAAACAATATAACCAGAATTGACAGAAAATTGAACTGTATGGAAGTCCAACAACCAAGGAGTTAAAACAGACACATTCATCCAGACCAGTAGGAGGGGTGGAGTCGGCGTCTGGGCAGAGAGGGGTCAAGGCAAAAAAAGCGGTGGCTTGCAGACCCCAGGCCCACAAGGGAGCAGCTGACAGATCCTGGATGCCCAAGACGGCATCCAGCGGACTCTGGGCACAGGGTGGCAGCAGGTAGGCCCACTGAGGCAGTGATCGTGGAGCAGGGTGCTGCATGCAAGGCAGCTGACTGGGCAGTCCCATACTCACACACAGATAAACCAGGTGAAACTGAGAAGCCAGACAGACTGCGCAACCAAGGGTCCCAGCGTGGGGAAATAGAACCTCAAAACACCGATGAAAACACCTGTGGGGGTTGAACTGCTGGGAGAGACTCCCAGCCTCACAGGAGAGTTCACTGGAGAGACCCACAGGGTTCTAGAACATACACAAGCCCACCCACACAAGAATCAGCACCGGAAGTGCCCAGTTTGCTTGGGGGAAGCGGCAGAAGGGACTGGAAGTCCACAGAGAGCAGAGCAAGCGCCACTATTCCCTCCCAGACCCCTGCCCCACATACAGCGTCACATCCCAGCAGCTGGGTTGCCCCACCCTGGTGAATACCTAAGGCTCTGCCCCTTATACATAAGAGGTGCATCGAGAGAGAGAGAGAGAAAAAAAAAGGCCCAAATGGAAGAATAGATCAAAGCTCCAGAACAAATACAACTAAGCGACAAAGAGAAGCCAACCTATCAGATGCACAGTTCAAAGTACTGGTGATCAGGATGCTCACAGAATTGGTTGAATCTGGTCACGAATTAGATGAAAAAAATGAAGGCCACGCTAAGTGAAATGAAGGAAAATGCACAGGGAATCAATAGTGATGGGAAGAAAACTGG
>CM052547.1:44095113-44117874 GCA_028533065.1 Trachops cirrhosus | reverse complement strand
AGATGCAAATTAAAACCACAATGAGATACTACTTTACACCAGTCAGAATGACCATCATAAACAAAACAACAGACAACAAGTGCTGGAGAGGTTGTGGAGAAAAAGGGATCCTAGTACACTGTTGGTGAGATTGCAGACTAGTGAGACCATCATGGAAAACAGTATGGAAATTCCTCAGAAAACTAAAAATGGATCAGCCTTTTGATCCAGCAATTCCACTGCTGGGACTATATCCTAAGAACCCTGTAACTCCATTCCAAAAGAACTTATGCACCCCAATGTTCATAGCAGCACAATTTACAATAGCTAAATGTTGGAAGCAACCTAGGTGCCCATCAGTAAATGAATGGATCAAAGAACTATGGTACATTTACACAATGGAATTCTATGCAGCTGAAAGAAAGAAGGAGCTCACACCCTTTGCAACAGCATGGAGGGAGCTGGAAAGCATTTTGCTAAGTGCAATAAGCCAGACAGTGAAAGACAAATACCATATGATCTCGCCATTAACAGGAGCCTAAACAACAAAACAAAGAAACAAGTAAAATATAACAAAAGACACTGAAATAGAGGACAGGTAGTTAGTGACCAAAGGAGAGAGGGGAGGGAATTCCAGGGCAGAAGGGAAGGGTTTACAGAAACAAATATAGAGGATACATGGACAAAACTAGGAGGGTTGGAACGGGGAGGGAGGAGGGGAGGAATGGGTGGGTGGGCTGTAATGGGAATAAAGGATAGAAACTGTACTGAACAAACTAAAATAAAAATATTTAAAAAAATAAAAATAAATTCTCACCTGAGGATATATTTACTTATTTTAGAGAGAAACGAAGGGGAAGAGAGAGAGAGAGAGAGAGAGAAATCAAAGTGAGGGCGAAACATAGAAGAATTGCTTCCCTTATCACCCCTACCAAGGACTGAACTCACAACCTAGGAATGTGCCCTGACCAGGGGTTAAACCTGCAAGCTTTTGGCGTACAGGACAATGTTCCAACTAACTGAGCATCTGGTTAGGCCAAAGCCAAGACATGTCTAAGGAGCCATGATGACTAAATGTTAAGTGTCATCCTAGACAGGATCCTAAAAAGATCCTAGAACAGAAAAATGACATTAGGTAAAAACTTAGAAATCTGAATAAAGTTAATAGTAAGATATTAACGTTGGTGTATCCACTATGACAAATGCACCATGCTAATACAAAACACTGACAACAGAGACAACTGTGTAGATATATGGAAACTCTGTGTACAATCTTTTCAATTTTTCTATGTATATAAAACTAAAGTAAAAACATTACTTTTAAAAGTTCCCCAGCTAATTTTAATGATTTGAGAATGAGTAAGCAACATTTCCCTATACCTTCCTCACAGAAAAGCACCTATATACCTCCTGTTCACTTAATTTCATGTTTGTTTGTTTGTTTTTGTCACCTATAGCCTTTATCTCTACTTCCAATCTTGCTCCCATCTTGGTTTTCTTCAAAATTCATGTCTATATCTCATCTCACATCTGATCTGTTCAGTTTTTGACTTCTCACTATCAAAAACTTTGTTACTCCACTTTAGCCACTTATTCTCCATTTTTCCTCCTCAGAATTTTGTTAGTATCCCTTGACATTTTTCTACAGCAGTCATCCTCACTTTCCAATTGATTTGTAAAAGAAAAATAAACTATGATTCACTTTTGTTGCATATATCTTTATATGTATTTAAATAGTGGTTAAATACATCTGCTACAGAATTTACCATTTTAACCACTTTTATTGATATATGTTTGACATGTACCATTATATTAGTTTCAGGTGTAAAAGTAAATTATTCCTATTTGTATATATTGCAAATTATCACCACAGTAAGTTTAGTTAGCATCTCTTACCTTACAGTTATAAATTTTTTTCTTGTGATGAGAACTTTTAAGATTCATTCTCAGCTACTTTCAAATATACAATACAGTATCAACTACAGTTACCATATGTACATTATATCCCCATGACTTACATTTCCCCCCAGTTTAAAAAAAAACCTTTGACCCCTCTAACCCATTTCTACACTTCCCCCAACCCCTGCCTCTAGCAACCACCAATCTGTTCTCTATTAACTTTTTTAAAGAAAGAAATATAAGATCTCACATACAAAAGAGATTATATGGTAATTGTCTTTCTCTGGCTGACTTACTTCACTTAGCATGATGTCCTTAAGGTCCATCCATGTTGCTGCAAATAGAGATTTCTTTCTTTTTTATTCCTATATAATATTCTGTTCTCACTGTGTGTATACACAGTGGGACAAAAGTAGGTTAACATTTGTTAATAAATGAAAAGGAGTTTATTATTGTTATTATTTATTATTGTTCATATGAAAAACTATACACCTACTTTTCCCCACCTTGTATACTACTTGTTTATTCATTCATGGACACTTAGGTTGTTTCCATATTTTGGCTATTGCAAATAATGCTGCAATGAACTTAGGGGCACATATATCTTTTCAAGTTAGAATTTGTTTTTTCTTTGGATAAATACCCAGAAGTGGAATTGCTAGATGATATGGTAGTTCTGCTTTTAACTTTTTGAGGACCCTTCATACTGCTTTCTATAGTGAATGCACCAATTTACATTCCCACCAATTTTCTCTACTTCCTTGCCAACATATTATTTATTTTTGATAACAGCCATGATACCTCATTATGGTTTTGATTTGCATTTCCATGATGATTAATAATGATGAGCATCTATTTGCATACTTTTTGGCAATTTGTATGCCTTGTTTGGAAAAATGTTTTCAGATCTAATGCCCATTTCTAAACTTTATTGTTTGATTTTGCTAATGAGTTGTATGGGTCCTTTATATATTCTGGATATTAACCATTTATCAGATATATGATTTGCAATTATTTTCTCCCATGCAGTACGTTGCCTTTTCATACTGGTTTTCTTTGTTGTGCAGAAGCTTTTTAATTTGTTGTAGTCCCACTGCTGAACTTTCATTTTATTGACAGATTCAAAAAATCATCACCAAGAGTGATGTGAAGGAGCTTACTTTACTGCCTATGTTTTCTTCAAGGAAATTTATGGTTTCAGGTCTTATGTTCAAGTGTTTTAAATACATTTTGATTTAACTTCTGTATATGGTATAAGACAGTGGTTGAATTTCATTCTTTTGCACATTGCTGTCCACTTTTCTCAAAAGCAATTTTTGAAGAGACTGTCCTTACCCCATTGTACATTCTTGGCTAGTCTGTTGTAAATAAGTTGACCATATATGTGAGGGTTTATTTCTGGGCTCTCTATTCTGTTCCACTGATCTATGTCCTTGTTTTAATGCCAATACCATACTGCTATAGTTACTACAACTTTGTAAAAATAGAAATCAGGGAGCATGATGCCTCCAGCTTTGATGTTCTTTCTCAAGATTGCTTTGGTAGCCCTGGCTTGGCAGGCTCAGTTGGTTAAGAGCATTGTGCCAATACACCAAAGATGTAGGTTTAATCTCCAGTCAGTGTACATACAAGAAACAACCAATGAATGCATTAGTGAGTGGAACAACAAAATTGATATTTTCTCTCTCCCTTCCTCTCCCTAAAATCAATAAATAAAATTTTTTTAAATGACTGCTTTGGCTACTTGGGGTCTTTCGTGGTTTCATACAAATTTCAAGATTATTTCTTCTATTTCTATAAAATGCTCTTGGAATTTTGATAGGAATTGCACTGTACCTGTAGATTCCTTTGGGCACTACAGACTTTTAACAATATTGATTATTCCAGTTCATAAGTGTAAAATAGCTTTCCTTTTATTTGTGTCTTCAACTGATTTCATTAATATCTTACATTTTTCAATATACAGGTCTTTCACCTTCTCAGTTAAATTTATTACTACGTAGTTTAGATGCAATTATGAATGGTACTGTTTTCTTAATTTCTGATAGCTTGTTATTAGTGTATGGAAATACACAAATTTTTGTGTATTGATTTTGTACTATGTAACTTTACTGAATTTATTAGTTCTAACAGTTTTTGGATGGGGTCTTTAGGGTTTTCTGTATATGAATATGATGTTATCTGCAAACAGTGATAGTTTACATCTTCCTTTCTAATTTGGATGCTGTTTATTTCTTTTTCTTGCATAATTGCACTGGCTAGAACTTCCAGTACTACGATGAAGGGGTAAGAGTGGGCATCCTAATCTTGTTGCTGATTTTAGAGGAAAGGCTTCAGCTTTTCACTGTAGATTATGATGCTATTGGTGAGCTTGTCACATATGGCCTTTATTATGTTGAGGTACATTCCCTCTATACCCTCTTTGTTGACATTTTATAATAATGTTAAATTTCATCAAATGTTTTTACTGCTTCTATTGAGATTGTATGATTTTTAGCCTTCATTTTGTTAATGTAGTGTATCACAATGAAATGAAAATGTTGAACCATCCCTGCATCCCTGTAAAAAATCCCATTCGATCATGGTATATGATCCTTTTAATGTATTGTTCAATTGGGTTTGCTAATTTTTGTTTAGAATTTTTGCATTTATGTGCATCAGGAATATTCATCAGTAATTTTCTTTTCTGATAGTGTCCCTGTCTGGTTTTGTTATCAGGATAATGCTAGTATCACAAAATGATTTTGAAGAGTTCCCTCTGGTTATGTATTTTAGGGAAGAGTTTGAGAAGGACTGGCATTAATTTTTCTTTGTTAAAATCCAGTGAACCTGTCTGTTCTAAATTGACTTAGTTATTTTTATAACTAGAACTTTGTATCTTTTGACGACCCTTCATCCTTTTTGCCTACATCCCCACCCCAACTACCACTAATCTGTTCTCTGTATCTATAAGCTTGATGTTTTTGTATTGTTTTTGATATCACATGTAAGTGAGATCATACAATAGATGTCTTTCCTGGCCTAATTTATTTCACTTAACATAATGACTCAAGGTCCACCCACAGTGTTGCAAATGGCAAGATTTCATTCTTTTGTCTATGGTTTTATAAAAATAACAATCATATAGTATGAATTTTTTTACAACACAGTGATTAGACATTTCCATAACTGATAAAGTGATTGCCATGATAAATCTAGTACACACCTGACACCAGCTATTATGATGCTCTGACTGTACATTTTATATATCTCTGACTATTTTGTAACTACCAATTTGTAATTTTTAATGAATTTTCCGGTTGCACTCCTTCCTCCAATCCTACTATCTGATAATTGTCAAAATGTTCTTTGTACTCTGAGTTTGTTTCTGTTTTGTTCATTTATTTTAAATTCTACATATAAGTGAAATCATGTGGCATTTGTCTTTGTCTGACTTACTTCACTCAGCACAATATTCTCTAGGTCTATCCATGTTGCTGCAGATGGCAAGATTTCATTCTTCTTTTATGGCCAAGTCATATTCCATTGTATATATGCAACACTTCTTCATTCATTCATCTACTGATGGACATTTAGGTTGCTACCATATCTTGGCTATTGTGAATGAACATATAAATGCAGATCTCCTTCTGAAATGGTGTTTTGGGTTCCTTCAATAAATGCACAAAAGTGAAACTGCAGGGTCCTTCTTCATGTCTTGCATATATAAGCTTTGTTTTAAAGTCTATATTGTCATACCCTGGCTTTTACTTTTGTTTCCATTTTCATGAAATCTTTTTTTCTATCTTTTTACTTTCAGTCTGTGTGCCTTTTGACCTGAAGTGAATCTCAATTACATGTAAGGGTCTAGATTTGTTATCCATTCAGCCACTGTAGGTGTTACAGCATTTAATCCATTTAATTGCTGATAGATATGTAGTTATTGCCATTTTTTTGTTCATATATATTTTTCCTTTTTCTTCTAAAAAAGACACTTTAACATTAAACAATTTAACATTTTAATAATACTGGTTTGGTGGTGATGAACTCCTTTAACTTTTTCTTGTCTGGGAGGCTCTTTATCTATCCTTCTATTTTAAATGATAGCTTTGCTAGGTAGAGTAATCTTTTTTGTAGGTCCTTGCTTTGCATCAGTTTGAATATTTCTCGCCAAACCTTTCTGGCCTGCAAAGTTTCTGTTGAGAAATCAGCTGACAGTCTTATGGGAGCTCCCTTGTAGGAAATTTAACTGCTTTTTTTCTTGCTGCTTTTAAGGTTCTTTGTTTGTCTTTAATCTTTCGCATTTTAATTATGAGGTATCTCAGTGCAGGCCTCTGGATTCATCTTGTTTGGGACTCTCTGCACCTCTTAGGCTGGAATGGAATGTCTATTTCCTTTGCCTGGTTATAAAAACTTCCTATAATTATTGCTTCAAACAGGTGTTCTATTCCACGCTCTTTCTCGTCTTCTGGCAGTCTTATGATGTGAATGTTGGTAAGCCTGATGCTGTCCCAGAGGCTCCCTAAACTATCCTCATTATTTTGGATTCTTTTTTCTTTCTGTTGTTCTGATTAGGTGTTTTCTGCTACTGTACCTTCCAAATAACTGATTCACTTTTCTGCCTCATCTAATCTGTTCATTCCCGGTAATTTATTCTTCATTTCAGTGAGGGTATCCTTCATATCTCATTGGTTCTTTTTTATGGTTTCTATGTCCCATTTTAACCATTTGAAGTTCTCACTAATTCCTTGAGCACCCTTATAACAACCATTGTTTTGAACTCTCTATCTGAAGATTGTTTGTCTCCATTTCATTTAGTTCTTTTTCTGGAGATTTACCCTGTTCTTTCATTTGAGACATGTTTCTTTGTCTCCTCATTTTCACTGTATTCCTGTATTTGTTTCTATGTATTAGGTAGAGCTGTTACAACTCCTGGTCTTGGTAGAGTGGCCTTATATAGTAGGTGTCCTGTGGAGACCAGTGGTGAAATCTCCCTGATCACCTGAGCTGGGTGTTCCAGATGTGTCCTTATGTGGCCTGTATGTACCCTCCTATTGTACCTGAACCTTTACAGCTGTTTGGAGGGACTAACACCATCCTCCAGGCTGACTGATTTAAGAACTTCCTGTGACTACAGGGGATGATCTGTTGTTTGGGGGCTAAACCTATGTAGCACAACTGGCTTTAGCAGGGCTCCTGTGCCTGCTGAGACTGTTGAGTGTGTTCTTTGTGGAGGTAGTTGGGTGGTACTCTTGTGTAGTCTGAAGCTGGCCACAAGGTGTGTTCTGGAGTCTCCTAGAATGTGAAGGCCAAGGTCAGCAGCTGCCTGTAACCTGTCTATGGCCACCTGGTATGAGGTAAAAGTGATCTGCAGATAGTTGGCACCTGTCATGGGTTTGGAGGTGCCTGGGAGAGACTAAGCTGTGAATTGAAGCCTGCTGCCACTAGTGTTGGAGTTGGGGCTGCGTAGCAAGAGATACAGGGCATGCCCAGACCAGATGCTGCTTGTTTGGGGTTTGTGATCCTTTGAGAGAGTTTAGGAAAGTCTGCAGCATGAGCCAAGACAGGATGCTTGTATGAAAAATACAATAAAAGAAGTCTGAGTAGGCTGGCACAGTGGGTGGGAAAGCATCTCAGAGAATCACTGGGATAGGGCAGACAGTATTAGGCAGGCTGAAAGAAACTCAAGATATGGTGCCAAGCTCCTATAGAATGACAGCTCAGTAAAGGAACAACGGCTTCTGCCAGCACTTCTGTCTGGCAGAAAGCTGCCCCTCCAGCCCTTGTTCTGAAGCCAGACAATTCAGTTTCTTCCTGTATGTCCCTGGCACTTTTTAAGCTGCTGCCCCAGTGTAAGATCTCAGAGCAAGTAAGTCCATATGGGCCCTCTAAAAGGAATGCTTTGAACTGAAGCAAACTTCCACTCAGTCGGCCACAATCCTGGATAGTTTTTGCAGCCAAAAATTAGAGGTGCTTCTCTTCCCAGTACTGGGTCCCTGGTCTGGGGAGCCTAATGTAATGCTGGGACCACTCACTCCTTAGGGGGGACATCTGCAACCACAATATCCCTTTAACCACCACTCTTGAGTTTGGGACTGCCTATTTCATGTCTCTGTCCCTTCTACAACTTTCAACACGGCTCTTCTTCTATATATCCTTAGTTATAGCACTCTGTTCAGCTGGATTTTAGGCGGTTCTGAATGATGGTTGTTCTGTAGGTTGGTTGTAGTTTTGAAGTGGTCTTAGAAGGAGGCTAGTGTAACCAAGCAGAAACTCCATTTCTTTAACATGACTCTTTCTGGTTTTTGTCCTCTCTTGCTTAATCATTAAGCCCTTAAGACAGCAGATTCTGGTCAGCATCAAACTGCCTTAAGAATAAAACCTCAGGTCTGTTGACCACAGAATAGTTTTGGTCAAGTGAAAGATAACATTTTGACTTCAGTTGTGTAACCAGACAGAACAATGCCAAGAATGACATTAGAACCTGATACAATGATCAACTACTTCCTACCCCCGCCCCAACCAATCAGTGGAGCCCTTTCTAAAACGTGGTATCACAGCTAAATGTCATTTTTATAAGTTCTAAGTAAAATTTAAAAGTAGAAATGCAAATACAACAAACAAATCAGAGGACAAGTGAAAACATCTATAACATATAAAAGAGAACTAATAATTAGTTACAACAAATAAATAAGACAACTTACTACACAAAAAAATTAGAAGACATGAAGAGGCAGTTCAAAGAATGAGTAATACAAATGTTGAGTAAACCTATGAAAGTATTCAATCTCAGTCCTAATTTTAAAACTATAAAATAATGGGATGACTTTTTACTTAAAAGACTGACAAAAATTAAGGCCGTGTTGGTAAAACCAGAGTAGTCATACATTGCCGATGGTGATAAATTTAGCAAAGCCATTTAAATATAAATAAACAGCCCTGAACAGGTAGCTCGGTTGGTTAGAGTGTTGTTCTGATGTGCCAAGGTTGTGGGTTTGATCCCCAGTGAGGGCACATAGAAGAATCAACTAATGAATGCATCAATAAGTAGAACAACAAATCCATGTTTCTCTCTCTTTCCCTTCCTCTCTCTAACACCAAAAAATAAAAAAAAAACTAAGGTAATACACAAATACATCCACTAAAATGTTACTTGTATAACCAAAACACTAGGGGGAAAATCTAAATATCCCTTTATTAAAATGTGGCTTAAAAATATAGTAAATTATTATGCTGAAAATTATACAAATGATAAAATAAGCCTTTAAATGACGCTCTGTTTTTCTTAACCTCTTCTCTTCCACAGAATTTACAAATGTTGGGAGTGCTTCAGGACTTAATCCTGGAACTCTTTCTATTCTCTCACACACTCCGTAAGTGATCTAATTAGTGCTGTGGCTTTAAACATGACTTTAAGTGCCACTAACTTCCAAATCTGCATCTCCAGTCCTTATCTAAAACACCGTATTTGTACATCCACTTGCTTATCTGACATCTTCACAGGAATGTCTAATAGGCATATAAACCAAAAAAACACCAGAGAAAATTCTTGATTTTTCCTGTCAAACCTCCTCCTCCACACCCACACATTTCAATAAATGTCACCACCATCCATCATCACTTAATCCAAAAATTCAGAAATGTTGACTCCATCTCTGAAACATATACCTAATTAATTTCATGTCTTTCCATCTTAATTGCTGCCCATCATTTTTGAATCTCAAACCACCATTATCACTTGAATAGCCTACTACATACACACACACAAAATCTTCCTATTATTCTTACCCAACTCCTCCCTTCCTCCCACTCTATTCACCTCCCCCGCCACATACTTTCTATAGAGAGCAGTCAGAATGATCTTTTAAAACTAAAAAGTCCTGGGCAGGTGGCTCAGTAGGTTGGAGCACTGCCCTGTGCATCAAAAGGTTGAGGGCTCAATTTCCAGTCAGGGCACGTATAAGAGGTAACTTATTAATGTTTCTCTCTCACACTGATGTCTGTCTGTCTTGTCTGTCTCTCTCTCTCATCAATAAACATATCCTCGGGTGAGGATTTAAAAAAACTAAATATCAGGTGATACTACTCAAAAAAATAAATCAATTAAACAGATGACATTGCTGCCCTGCTTAATTTACTGGTTTCTCAATGAATTTGAATAAAGTCTAAACTCAAACTAAACCTATATGAAGCAGAATTAATGGAATATACATATGAATATTTTCTTAGAGCATTTAAAAACCTCAGAGATAAGATTAATAATATGCTAATGTGCAGGACTAAACAAAACAAACAAAAAATACAATTGAAATCAAAATGATTCAAATAAACAACTCTTCAGATTAGATATATAATGGAATAGAAAAGCCAAAGAACAAATTAGTGACCTACAAAAGTCAGGTAAAGGATAGCTGCAGAAGGCATTAGAAAGAGACAAAAAAAGAAAAAGTAAAATACTAAAGTTAAAAGAAAAGGAGAGAAGTTAGATGTGACAGAAACCATTAAATAGAATCCGCAGAAAGAAAACAAAAAAGACAACAAAATACTTGAAAAAATAACCAATAATTCACCAAAATGGAGGAAAGATAAAAGATATCAAATTAAAGTATCCAGAGTAAATCTTGGTAAAACACGGACTTTCAACAAATATTTGAAGGACTAAGTATGATTCCAAGTGCCAAACGTAACAAAAACGGAACTATATTCAGCCAGACACATTATCAACTGAAAAAGGCAAAGAAAAACAATTCAGAATCTTCTAAAACAGGAACTGTAGGTAACACACACAGAAAAAAAAAAAACCTGATATCAGAACTTCCAAAAGGCAGTATGATGCAAGAAACAATGCAGTATATTTTCAAAATGTTTAAGGAAAAGAATTTCAAACCAATTATTCCCTTCTGACTTGCACCCCACCTCCCACCAGCATTCCCTCACCTTAGTTCATGTCCACGGGTCTTACGTATAAGTTCTTTGGCTTCTTCTTTTACCATATTATTCTTAACCTCCCCATCTATTTTGTACCTATCATTTATGCTTATTCCCTGTACCTTTTCCCTCATTCTTCCCCCTCCTGCTACCTGCTGATAACCCTCCATTTCTGTGATTCTGTTCCTGTTCTAGTTGTTTGCTCAGTGTGTGGGGTTTTTTTTATGTTCAGTTGTTAATAGTTGTGAGGTTGTTGACATTTTACTGTTCATAGTTTTGATCACATTCTTTTTCTTAGATAAATTCCTTTAACATTTCATATAATAAAGGCTTGGTGATGATGAACTACTTTAACTTGACCTTATCTGAGAATCACTTTATCTGCCCTTCCATTCTAAATGAAAGTTTTGCTGGCTAGAGTAATCTTGGATGCAGGTTCTTGCCTTTCATGACTTGGAATACTTCTTTCCAGCCCCTTCTTGCCTCTAAGGTTTCTTTGTAGAAATCAGCTGATAATCTAATGGAAACTCTTTTGTTGGTAATTGTCTCCTTTTCTCTTCCTGCTCTTAAAGAGATTCTCTCTTTATCTGTAATCTTGGGTAACTTAATTATGATGTGCTTTGGTGTGTGCTTCCTTGGGTCTAAATTCTTTGGGACTCTCTGAGCTTCCCGGACTTCCTGAAGTCTATTTCCTTTGTCAAATTGGGGAAGTTATCCTTCATTATGTTTTCAAATAAGTTTTCCATTTCTTGCTCTTCCTCTTCTCCTTCTGGCACCCCTATAATTAGGACGTTGGAATGTTTAAAGTTGTCCTGGAGGTTCTTAAGCCTCCCCTCATTTTTTTCTAAATTCTTCTTCTGTCTGCTCTGGTTGAATATTTTTCTTCTTCTGTTCCAAATCATTGATTTGCATCCCAGTTTCCTTCCTGTCACTGTTGGTTCCCTGTATATTTTTATTTCACTTTGCATAGCCTTCACTTTTTCCGCTATTTAGCAACCATACTCAACCATTTCTGTAAGCATCCTGATTACCATTGTTTTGAACTCTGCATCTGATAGGCTGGCCATCTCCTGGTCACTTAGTTCTTTTTCTAGAGTTTTGATCTGTTCCTCCATTTGGGCCATATTTCTTTGTTTTGGCACACCTGTTACATTGCCAAGGGGTGGAGCCTCTGGCATCTGGCAGGGCAAGGAAATCCACATTGCTGTGTTGTAGTGCCATATGTGGGGGAGGAGTTAGAGAGGGGAACAATGCTGCTTGCTCTGCTCTCAGCCAGCTTTCAGTCACTTCTCCCACTACCCACAAGCAGCTTGGGCTCTTCTAGTGCTGATTCCCGGGGTGGGTGGGTTTGTGTATGTTCTAGAACCTTGTGGGTCTCTCCAACAAACTCTCCTGTGAGGCTTGGAGTTTCACCCGCCCCCACAACCCCCATAGGTTTTTACAGCCAGAGTTTTTGAGTGCTGGAACCATTGGTTGAGCTGTCTCTCTTGCTCCCCAGTTGTTCCTCCTGGTTTATCTGCACCCAAAGGTATGACTGCCAGCTGCTACCTTGCCCACCTGGTCCTCCAGCTGCTGCCTTACCACATTTCCTCTCTGCCCCATCTTCCCGTCTCTGCCCCTCCTACCTGTCTGGATGAATGTTTCTGCTTTAACTCCTTGGTTACTGGACTTCCATACAGTTCACCTGGCAGTTGTGGTTGTTTTTTGTTTATAATTTTTTTTGTCCTTTTGGTTGTGCGAGGAGGCAATGTGTATCTACCTACGCCTCCATCTTAGCCACAAGTCCAAAAATAAGCTATCATTTAAAAGTGAGGGTTAATTGCCCTGGTTGGTGTAGCTCATTGGATTGAGTGCAGGCTGCAAACCAAAGCGTCGCCACTTCAATTTCCAGTCAGGGCACATGCCTGGGTTGCAAGCCAGCTTCCCAGTGGGGGACCATGTGAGAGGCAACCACACATTGATGTTTTTCTCCCTCTTTCTTCCTCCCTTCCCATCTCTCTGAAAATACATACATAAAATCTTTTTTAAAAAAGTGAGGGTTAATTAATGATAATTTCAGGCATAAGACAGGCTTTAAAATGTTTATATATGTTTCAAACACTCTGTTTGAAAACTGCAGAGTTTTAAGCAGGTACTCAAGAATTGAAATCGTTTTGGTCAAGGTGATGGGGAATACTTGAAGCCTCCCATACCTCATCAAAATTACAACTAAATCATGTAACAACCATCATTCAAAATGCCTGAAATCTGTTAAATGGATATCCTATAACAAAGGATATAAAGAAGAAACCATGTCAACATGGAAGAAGGGGAGGAGATGCAGAACAGGCTGGTATCATACCTTGTACGCAGAGGTCCCCCTAAGGAACAAGGCGTCCCATCTCCATATCAGAACCCCCAGCTAAGGGTTCCAGTCCCAGGAAGAGAACTCCCCATAACTTCTGGTTGTAAAAATCAGGGAAGACTGTGGCTGAATGAGACAAAGATCTCCTAGACACCCAGGCATTCATCTTAAAAGGCCTGAGCACTGATTTACTCAGACTCACTCGCTCTGAATTCCAAGGCAGCAGCTCGAAAGACACTAGGAATAAATTTCACTGGGGTGACAAGAACTCTGAGCGGACCCTCACTGATCATGCTGTCTCGAGTGGTACCTTCTGCTGCTGCTGCTGCTGCTGCTGCTGCAGGCCCCTCTCTAAAGAACGCAGCCCTCCTTGGGCCAGGGGTATGGCAGGCAACAAGGATCTTCCACACTAGACAGTCAAGTCTTGCCCCTGTACCACCTCTTCCAGAATATGGAGGAAAAGTTTACCACAGGCTGATCCCTGAGGAACTCTTCCAGTCCCTTTATCCTAAAACCAGTGTGACAGGACCCTGTATGCTCAGAATCGGGCTTATCCTATATTTCCTGTCCAAAAAAATATACATGGTCACTCCAGAGACCATTTCTGCCATATCAATCATAGGGCTGCTTGTCTTTATGGTTAAAAAATACGGCACCTCTATTAGGGAGTTTGCTGATAAACTCAATGAGCAAAAAATCCCCCAACCAGAAGAAGTGAAGCAGGATTCCATCAAAGACATCCAGGATGCAATTGATCTGGAGAAGTCCCAGCAGGCATTGGTTCAAAAGTGCCATTATCTTTTTCGATGTCCAGAGGAATAACACTGCTATGGCCTTGGAGGTCACTTACTGGGAAAGGCTGCATAGAGTATACAAGGAAGTAAAGAACTGCCTGGACTACCACATCTCAGGGAAGAACATGATATGTCAGAAGGAGCAAGAGCACATGATAAATTGGATGGAGAAGCCCGTGGTGCAGAGCATCTCCACACAGCAGGAAAAGGAGACAATAGCCGCCAAGTACACTGCAGATCTAAAGCTGCTTCCAAAGAAGGCCCAAGCACAGCCAGTTATGTACATGAATTGATCTAGACTGACACAGCTAAAAACACTTGACTGAGTGGAATCCAGGCTGTGACACCTTCTGTGTCAAAAGCTTTCTGTGTCACCTACTGGAGTTTAGCTCACCCCACCTAAAATTGTAAAGCGCAAATTCCATCCAATGGCAGAATTAAAACAGTCTGTTGGCCAGGGACATGTTTCTTGTCCTTCTTGCTCCACATTTTGAATTGTCCGATGATCACTTTTGAATAAGCAGTGTTCTTGCAAATAACATTTGTTGCCTGGCGAAAGACTACCAAGTTATCATTTAAATTTGTAATTAATTCTATCATCCTTACAATAAAGTGACAGTTGAACAAGAAAATATATATATATATTCCAAGCAAATGGACAAGAAAAAAAAGCCACTCTAGCAAAACTTAAAACAGAAAAAACATACTTCAAAACAAGGGCCATAAAAAGAGACACAGAAGGACACTTCATAATACTCAAGAAAAGAATCCATCAAGAACACACATACATGCACCCAACATGGGAGCACCAAAATAAGGGAGAATCTTGGAGGACTTCAGGAAAGATACAGACAGCAATACACTTATCCTGGGGGATTTTATCACCCCACTGTCAACAATGGATAGATCTTCCAAACAAAATATCAACAAGGATAGCATGGCATTGAACAATGTCCTAGATCAAATGGACTTAACTGATATATATAGAAGCTTTCATCCCAAAGAAGCAAAATGCACATTCTTTTCAAATACACACGGAACATTTACAAAGACCACATGGTAGGACACAAAATAAACTCAAGAAATTCAAGGAAATTGAAATCATATCAAATCATTTTCTTAAGGGCCTGAAACCAGAAGCCAACCTCAAGGAAAAATATCAAAAACAAAAACAAACAAACAAAAAAACAACAAAACACTCAGAGATTGAATAGCATGCTATTATTAAACAATGAACAGTTAAGAATGAGACCAAGTAAGAAATCAAAGTTTATGGAAACAAATGAAATGAACTCAAAATAGTCCAAAACTTATGGGACAGAGCAAAGGCATTCCTGAGAGGGAAGTTCACAGTGATACAGGCCTTCCTAATAAAGATAGAACCATTTCAAATAAACAACCTAACCTTACATCTACAAGAACTGGAGGAATAACAACAAAGCACAGAGTGAGTAGAAGGAAGGAAATAACCAAGATCAGAGTACAATTAAATGACACAGAGACTAAAAGAACAATGCTAAGTATCAATAAATCCAGGAGTTGGTTCTCTGAAAAGAAACAAAATTGAGAAGACTTTAAGCAGATTCACCAAGAAAAAAAAAGACCCAAATTAAAAAAGAAATCAGAAATGAAGGAAATTACAACTGATACTACAGAAATCCAAAGGATTGTAAGGAATTACTACAAAGAAATATATGCCAAGAAATTTGAAAACCAGGTGAAATGGACAGATGTCTAGAATATATAATCTTTCAAAACTGAATGAAGAAAAAGCAGAAAGCCTGAACAGACCAATAAGAGCTGATGAAATTGAAACAGTAATCAAAAAACTCCTGGCACAGATGGATATAACTGTACTTGAACAACAATAAAAAAAAGTTTGAAAAGAAAAGGAAAAACAAATACAAAAAAACTCCTGGCACACAAAAGCCCTGGATCAAACAGGTTCACAGGAGAATTTTACAAAACATTTAAGAAAAAGCTAACCCCTATCCTTCACAGTCTATTCTAAAAAATCCAAGAAGAGGGAAGACTCCCACACTTTTTTTTATAAAGCCAGTATCATCCTAATTCTGAAACAGATAAAGACACAACAAGAAAAGAAAACTATAGGCCAATATAGCAGATGAATACAGACCCTAAAATCCTCAACAAAATATTGGCAAACCACATCCATATTTAATACATTAAAAAGATCATACACCACAATCAAGTGGGATTCATCCCAGGGAAGCAAGGATGTACAATATTCGAAAATTAATAAACATAATACATCACATTAAAAAACGGAAAGACAAAAATCACATGATCATATCAACAGATGCAGAGAAAACATTTGATAAGGTATAGCACCCACGTATGATAAAAAACACTCAGCAAAGTGGGAATAGAGGGAGCATACCTCAACATAATACAAGTCATATAAGAGAAACCTACAGCCAACATCACACTCAATGGACAAAAACTAAAATCTTTTTCCCTAAGATCAGGAACAAAACAAGGATGTCTGCTTTCACCACTTCTATTTAACATAGTATTGGAAGTCCTAGCCACAGCAATTATACAATAAAAAGAAATAAAAGGCATCCAAATTGGAAAGGAGGAAGCAAAACTGTCAGTTTGCAGATAACGTGATAATGTATATAAACAATTCTATAGACTCCACCAAAAAACAACTCAACCTAATAAGTGAATTTGGCAAGACAGCAGGATACAAAGTCAATATTCAGAAGCTGAAGGCATTTTTGTATATCAGCAATGAAATATCAGAACAAAAATCAGGAAAAATATCCCATTTGATAGAGCAACAATAAAATACTAGGACTAAACCTAACCAAAGAGGTAAAAGAGCTATACTCAGAAAACTACACAACACTGAAGAAAGAAATTAAGGAAGACACAAACAAATGAAAGCATATACCGTGTTCATGGACTGGAAGAATTAACATCATCAAAAATGTCCACACTACCCAAAGCAATTTATAGATTCAAATCAATTCTTATTAAAAACCAATGACATATTTCACTGATATAGAACAAACATT
The DNA here is from genome assembly GCA_028533065.1 of Trachops cirrhosus. Taxonomy (NCBI): domain Eukaryota; kingdom Metazoa; phylum Chordata; class Mammalia; order Chiroptera; family Phyllostomidae; genus Trachops; species Trachops cirrhosus. The sequence goes on along the minus strand of CM052547.1, from coordinate 44,100,907 downwards.
TCAAAAATTTACATGGAACCATAAATGACCCCAAATAGGTGCTGCAATTTTGAGAAAGAAGAACAAAGTACGAGGGATCACAATACCTGACATCAAACTATACTACAAGGCCAGAGTAATCAAAACAGTCTGGTACTGGCATAAGAACAGACACAGAGATCAATGGAACAGAATATAGAGCCCAGAAATAAACCCAAGTCTCTATGGTCAATTAATATTTGACAAAGGGGGGAGAAGCATAAAGTGGAGTAAAGAGCCTCTTCAACAAATGGTGTTGGGAGAACTGGACAGCTACATGCAAAAAAATGAAACTGAACCACCAACTTACACCATACTCAAAAATAAACTCAAGATTGATAAAAGACTTAAATATAAGTCATGACACCATAAAAATCTTAGAGGAGAACATATGCAGGAAAATCTCAGATATTCCATGCAGTAGTATTGTCACCAATATGTCCCCTAGAGCAAGGGACATAAAGGAAAGAATAAACAAAAGGGACCTCATCAAAATAGAAAGCTCCTGCACAGCTACAGAAAACATCAGCAAAATGAAAAGAGAACCAACTGTATGGGAAAATATATTTCCCAATGATATCTCAGACACGGGTTTGATCTCCAAAATATATAAAGAACTCACAAGACTCCACTCCAGGAAGACAAACAACTCAATTAAAAAATGTGCAAAGGACTTGAATAGACACTTCTCCAAGGAAGACATACAGAAGGCTCAGAGACATATGAAAAGATGCTCAGCATCACTAGCCATCAGAGAGATGCAAATTAAAACCACAATGAGATAGCACTTTACACTGGTCAGAATGGACATCATAACCAAATCAACAAACAAGTGTTGGAGAGGCTGTGGAGAAAAGGGAACCCTAGTGCACTGCTGGCAGGAATGCAATCTGGTATAGCCACTGTGGAAAACAGATTGGAATTTCCTCAGAAAACTAAAAATGGAACTGCCTTTTGACCTGGCAATTCCACCGCTGGAATTATACCTAAGAATGCTGAAACACCAATCCAAAAGAACCTATATACCCCAATGTTCATAGCAGCACAATTTACAATAACCAAGCTTTGGAAACAACCTAAGTGCGCATCAGTAAATGAGATGATCAATAAACTACGGTACATTTACACAATGAAATACTTCACAGCAGAAAGAAAAAAGGAGCTCTTATCCTTGGGATAGCATGGATGGGTCTGGAGAGCATTATGCTGATGAAATAAGCCAGGCAGTGAAAGACAAATACCACATGATCTGACCTATCAACCTAATCAACCAAACAAACAAGCAAGCAAAATATAATTAGAGACACTGAAATTAAGAAGAAACCAACAGCAACCAGAGGGGAGGTGTAAGAGGATAATGGAGGGGGAAGGGAGAAGGGTCATCAGGGAAATTGTATAAAGCACACATGGACTAAGCCAAAAGGGGTTAGGATTGAGGGTGAGAGGTGGGGATGGCGGGGGGGGCGATTAGTGGGGGTAAAATGGAGACAACTATACTTGAACAACAATAAAAAAAAGAGGAAAAAGAATAAAATAATGCTGGAATCTCTTTAAATAGGAAAAAAAATGTAAACTGTTTTTTGATTGGAAAGGTGTTGTCCATCATGAGTATACCCCTCCAGGCCAAACAATAAATAAGGAGCACTACCTGAATGTTCTTCATAGGTTGAGAGATGTAACATAATGAAAACAGCTGCAGCTATGGGCAACTGGTGATCTACAGATTCATCACAACCCGCTCATGCATCACATCTCTTGCATTGTTTTTTGGTGAAACATCAAATCACCCAGGTGACTCAGCCCCCCTACAGGTCAGATTTAGCAGCCTGTGACTTCTGGCTTTTCCCAAAACTAAAATCACCTTTGAAAGGCAAGAGATTTCGGTCCATCACTGAGATTCAGGAAAATACTGTGGGGCAGCTAATGGAAACTGGGAAAATTGTGTGAGGTCCCAATGTGCCCACTTTGAAGGGGACTGAAGTGTCATTGTCCTATGTACAATGTATCTTGTATCTTCCTTATAAATGTCTCTATTTTTCATAGTGTGTGGCTGAATACCTTCTGGACAGACCTAGTACGTATATACACAAACGCATATACCATATATTTTCAGATTATAAGACGCACCTCCCCCCAATTTGGGAGGAAAGGGGGTGCGTCTTAGAGCCTGAATGTAGCTTACCTGGCTCACTGTGGGGGGGCAGCAGCCTCTGCTATTTATGTTATTAAATATTTTACATTTTTTGCTTCAAAATTTTTTTCCCTATTTTCCTATTCTAAAACCTAGGTGTGTCTTCTGGCCTGGTGCATCTTACAGTCCAAAAAATTCAGTACACAAATATGTATATATACACACACATATATTTAAGATTAATAACGGACAGCAAACATAATATCAATAGTTTCTAATATATGTTATTACAATAAATTAGAGTCAATCAAAATATAAGATTTGATTGAAGTCAATCAAAATATAAGAGTTTTTAAGCAGGATAAGAATAAAATTCAGCAACATACTTTGTAAAAGAGAGCACAAAAAGATATCAAAAGATTGAAAATAAAAGGATAGGAAGAAGTATATCAGGAAATATGAACACAGATTGGTAGATGAACTACTCTTTTTTTAAGGCCCTATTCATGAATAATTCAGATTCTTCCTGGTCTGGGCTTAGCTCCCTGCCATTCCTGGGCCTATAGATTCCAATATTGCATCAAAGCTCACTATGGAGTATCTGTCTACTTTCCTTTTAGGAGAGGGCTTCAATTTCTGTTTTCTATTATGACTTAGTTTTCTTATCTAAAAAATGGCTCCTGCAGGTTCATCTTTCGGGGTTTAAAGCTCAGCTGTGTATTTTAAAAATGTTTTATTTTTATCTATCATTTCCACATATTTGAAAAAAGGAGCTCACCCAGTCTGCCATTTTGTCCAGAAGTCCCCAGAACATGCACTTTAGATTAAATACATCTGAAAATGAAGTCCAAGTTAATTTCTTCACCTGATATGAAATTATAAAACTCAAGTATTAAGGATATGAGAACTAAAATGATGTCTTAGCACAGTTCTTGGTGAATATAATAAAGAAATTCAAATACTGCCCTATAAGCTTATCAATTATACATTCTACTTAAAGAAAGTAAAGGCTAAGCCATAAGCATGGAATGGGAATTCCTGTACCAGCTTTCATTCAGCTGCAGCTGCTGTGAGAGTAAAAATGCTTTCTCTAAAACTGTTGAGAATACAAGCAACTAATAAAGGATCAAATCAAGGCAACAAAATTCAATGATCCTTATGAGTTACTATAAAATAACTGGTTATTAATAGAACAGAATTATTCTATTCTGACATATACCACTGACTTTTTGGTTAACCTTCATCACTTCTAAAAAGTAAAGTTAGGCTAGATGACACTGAAGATCTCTTATCCTTCTAATTCTGGTTTCAGAATAAGAGGCTTAGAAAATTTTCACTCCAAATTCTTTCCTTCTATGCATGTAAAAATGACAGCTTAGCCCTGGCTGGTGTGGCTCAGTGGACTGAGTGCTGGCCTACAAACCAAAAGGTCACCAGTTTGATTCCCAGTCAGGTCACATGCTTGGGTTGTGGGCCAGGTCCCCATCTGGAGGTGTACAAGAGGCAACCAATGGCTGTAACCTTCACACATCATTGTTTATCTCCCTCTCTTTTCCCCTCTAAGAATAAACAAATAAAATGTTTTTTTAATCAAAGATTAATTTAAAAACAAAACAAAAATGGTAACTTAAATGATTAAACAATTATGACATCCTTATTACTGTTTCTCCCAGGCAAAAAAGAATAAACTATTAGAATAAAGAATAAATCAAAATAAATACTAAGTGTTTCCTAGTTAAACAAACACCAAACAGCTTAATTTCCTCATGTTTTACTTTTTTTCAATTCTCACCCAAGAATGCTTTTATTGTTAGAGAGAGAGGAAGAGACAGCTATTGATGTGAGAGACAAATACTGATCAGTTACCTCCCATATGTGCTCCAATCGATAATTGAACCTGCAACCTTATGGTGTACAGCACAACATTCCAACCAACTGAGATACCTGGGCAGGGATCCTCATATTTTAAAGTAGTTTTACAATATAATGGAGAGGCCCTGGTAAGGTAGCTCAGTTGGTTGGTTTAAGCATCGTCCCAATGTGCCAGGGTTATGTGTTCAATACCGTCAGGACAAGACACACACAGGAATCAACCAATGAATATATAAATGAGTGGAGCAACAAAATTGATGTTTCCCTCTCTCTCAAATCCGTAAAAAAATAAAATGGAAAGGCCTCAAACTAAATGGCCATGCTTCTGGGATGTTAACTACTTAAACCATTTAAGTGAGCATTGGGACTATGAAAAAGGATCGTGCTTTCTTTATTATACCTTCCCAAGTAAGCAATGATTGATTTCACCACAATATTTTCTGGCAGCAATTCCGTAACATTTTCCCCGTAAGACTATGATGGTTGTAATTCCAAACCAAGGAATTATTGGGCTGGTCAAAAGTCCATTTAGTTTTTTCCGTAAAATAAAAGACACACTTTTCATTTTCACTAATAACTTCACTGTGTTGGGTATTTTGAGGATGCCAGCTATCTCTCATACGATATAATGTTGATTGTTCTCAATTAATGTCTGTATTTGATCGCTATCAACTTCAACTGTTCTACCTAACCACAGAGCATCATTTTATGATAAATGTCCAGTACGAAACTTCGTGAACTATTTTTTATCATGTTTGATCAGTCACAGCACCTTCTTCATACACTGCACAAATCTTTTCTTTCGTATTTCAGTTGTGTTTTTAGCTGTCTTGAAATAATAAAGAATAATGTGCAAAAATGTTGCATATTTTCTTCCACCTTCAATATTTAAATGGCTGCACAAAAATTCACCAATTTAGTAAGTTTTTGTAAATGCACACTGATATGACAGTTGTCACAATACAATCTTATAAAATAGTTTTGAACGAAGTTAAAGACAACTAAGTACCACTAGAGCCATCTTATAGAAAAAAAACAAAATTTTTGATCAACACAATAGTATCATAAATCACAAATTCAACCAACTGTATGCCAAGGATGAAGACAAACATCCACATCCTTTAAAATAAACTGTCCTCAACAATATCCTTAAACATTCTTAAAGAATACTTACAGTTTATTTTATACAATCCTATATTAACTTTTATAATGAACATGCATCGTATAATCTTCAAATAAAAAGTTAAAAATAATAATAGGTTGACTTACACCTGATTTGCTCTGGAGGACTACAATTCTCTGAGTAGAAGTCAAGGGGAAAGAATAATAAGATGGCAGGTGAGAAACTGCTTCAGACAGAGGTAAAGCAAAAGAGGTAAAAAGGTGTTTTATGTTTTTAAACCCAACCACCAGAATAGAAAGGAAGCATATATTCAGAACAGAAGTTCAATACAATAAACACAGGCTGCACTCTGAATTGGGGTTGCTAAAATAAATTTTAGAAATCTAAGCATGGCAGATAATTCAGAACTATACAAAGTAAACACACTATAAATGGTCAACTTGGTTTGGTTGTATGAGCATTATCACCTTCAAAATTCCACAAAAGTAAAGCTATGATATAAAGTAGAGTAACAGTTAAATAGCTCAACTGCTTGAAATATAAACAACCAATATCTAATAAACCTAGTCAAGTCTAAGGCAAAATATATTAGGAGGAATTCAGCAAAATAAAAAATGAACTAGAACACCTGAGTTCTTTTTTTTTTTTTT
>CM052547.1:44079122-44094613 GCA_028533065.1 Trachops cirrhosus | reverse complement strand
CCCCGCTTCACAATGGCCGCCTTGCTGGGTCTGCCGGTCGCCACCTCCCAGCCTGGCCTTCCAGCCACTGACACTTGTGCGCCCAGAGTCTGCCTGCTGCCGGTTTGTGCGCCCAGGGTCTGCCTGCTGGGGACTTGCGCGCGTCCCCGGTTGCTCAGGTCTCTGGTTTCTCAGGTCTCTGCTTCACGTCCCTCACCAGGCCTGACTCCGCCCCTCCTACCGGTCTGGTCGATGGAGACTGTTTTCAACTCACTGGTTGTCGGACTGCCCGGCACTTCAATTTTCTGTTATTTCTGGTTGTTATTTTGTTTCTATATCGTTGTTGTCCATATCTTGGTTGTGCGAGGGGGCACAGTGCGTCTACCTATGCCTCCATCTTGGCCGGAAGTCCAGAACACCTGAGTTCTTATAACTCTTTCTAATAAAATCTTTAGGTTTCAGTTTCTTTGTTTTAAAATGAGGTCCATTCCAGCTCTAAAATTCACAATTCTTTATTTCTTCCTCTCTTTCCTCAATATAAATATATTATCAAATAAGCATTGATCTAGAACTGATTCTAACTTCAAAAAAAATGAATTGTTAAAATATTTAATATTAGGAATTTCCTTTAGCTATCAAACCCCAGTTTGCTCATGCAATTATTCAACCATTTAATATTTACTGAGCATTTTATGCCAAGTAATATAACTAAAGATAAACAGGACACAATTCTAGCCTAAAGGGAATTTACAGTTTTAAGCGGCAAAAGACAAGTTAATTACTATATGGAATAATAAATGCTACAGAAATATGATAGTACTAGCACAAAGGGATCACCCAATTTGGATGCTATATATCAGGGCTACGGCTGGGACATTTCAAGAAGAGGTTAATACTGAAACAGAGTCTTAAGGATGACTGTGAGGCAGGCAGACATAGATGGAACAGATATAGATGAGGCTGCAGAAGATAAAGCATGAGCACAGGTGTGAACACACAAACCGCACAAGAAAGCAGGCCACATTGAAGGGATAGCAAAAATTGAAAAACAGTGTAGTAAAAAACAAAAGTAGCAAGGGGTCACATCATGGAGCACCTTGTCATCGTGTTGTTTGACCTTGATGATAAAAAAGCAAGGTTTTTAAAAAAAGTAGTAACATAATTTGAGTAGAAAGATGCCCTTGTTGAAACTTTGAAAAGCAAACTAAAGAGGAATTACCAGTAGGTAAGAGAGAAGGAGACCATGCAAAGTATAATGACCAGACTGTAAGGTAGAAAGAAATAGTAGCAAGTAAGAAAGGAGGCTAGAGTAATATCCAAGTTTCTGGCTCCAGCAACAAAAAGAAAAAAATGCTTTGAAAATCACTTAAAAGAAGTAATTAGCATTTAATTGTTGTATTTATCTTCTAATAGTAATAAATAAACAATACCTCAAATTTTTAAAAAATAAAATTCTCATTACTTCATTAGTTAATGTTAACAAAAGAGATAGTGGCCAAAAGATTTATTTTGACATGGTCAAACAACTGGAATATAAAAGACCACATTCTAACAATACATTTAGAGTTTTAAAAGAAATTATGTAATACAGGCAATTGTGTTTACAGCGATCTATTTGCCCTGGGTATTTAATATATACCTATATTAATACCTACATTTATTTCCAGAATTGTTAAGATGGATATATAAAATATTCATCTGCAATTGGGACAGTTGACATAAATGTCTTCTAAGGGTCTAAGATTCTAAAAACGAGTTGCTGAGTTTACTGATTTCCTCCTACTTCCTCAGGGTTCTACACTGTGCATCTTCCATAGACCAGTAGAGGGCTGCAAAAGCTCAGAGAAAATGGGTAGGCAGCTTTGCTTGCATCTCTGGTATTGGGAGCTGAAAAAATTACCAATCCTGAAGGCAGAAATCTAAGATCCACTACACATGCACTAATCAGTCAACAGATTTTAAAAGGGGTCAGGAGTAATCTCCCAAATCCTGAAAACTAGAAACACCATAATTAAGTATTCTGCCACCAGGTCCTTTCTCTTCTTTCAAAATGGCAAAGTGTACGGAGACCAAATAAAATCTAACATAGGGTAATCAGAAGAAAAGATCAGTCAAAATGAGTTAGCATTTCTCCATTTCCTTTCAGACCCACTGCTCCACACAATGCTACTACCAGACTAATCTTTCTAAAATAATTATTTCATTAGGTTACTCTTACATCTATCCCATATAAATTCTGTTCTGCACTACGCAATTGCAATGTTTTAGTGTGACTTTCCTTTGCCTGGATACTAAAGTATATTTCTACCTCATATATGCAATCTTAATTTTCAACTTCCCCTAAGTCAGACTGCTGTTATTGTTATGTACAATATGCACAGTTAAAATGAAAACATCACTGAGGTAAATGTTGAAGAAAGAAACAAACTTACAGAGGTATAGAGTAAGGGAAAAGCCACTGTTGGGAAAAAGTTTATGCAAAGAGAGGAAGACAGGAATCCCTTTGGGAGAGTTAGGAAACGGATCAAGGAAAGGAATATAGGGGGTTTCAGTTGAATTTGTAATTTTTTTTATCCTCTCTGGAGGACATTTTTTCATTTGGAGATAAAGAGACAGACACATCAGCTCTCATACGCATCCAGACCCGGGACAAAACGCACAACCTAGTTATGTCCCCTGACCTGGAATCAAACCCCCAAAACTTTTGGTCCAAGGGATGACACTCCAATTAACCAAGCCACACCAGCCAGGGCTGAATTTCTAATGTTTAATTATTAACTGCTGATAGGTACCCTCGTTCTGCTGTTTTCTATACCTTTAAAATTATGTGAAATATTTCAAAATAAAAAGTTCTTAATATTGTAACTTTGCCTTCTCCCCTGCTCTCAAAAGACAAGCAGCTGATCTTTTCAACATATACCTCAGGTGCCATTCTAAGTACTACTCACAATTTAATGTCAAATAATGCCCTAACTCACTTTTATTGCTTTCATTAAAAAATGATCGGCACATAGTTTAGCCTTAGATGAAAGGACAGGACTTTTAGGATGTGAGGGCAATCTGGCTGTGACATCTGTTACCCCACTGATCACCAGGGTGGAAAGGACTTTTACTTGCTTACATAATTGGGCATAATTTTAATACTGGCACATGTAAATATAAGAGATTTGGGATAAAGGTCACAATATAAAAAGCCAGAGTAGTTAGTTTATCATAATCACTGCTTTTGTAATATAAGTCCATGTTCCTGAAAACCACCTTTATCTATGCCCAAACTCTTAATGAAGTTATAGCTAGCTGAAATCATTCCCCTATGACAGAGCAATGCTAATGTATTATTTCTAATCTGCATACCACACCATTCCTACCCAGACCCAACAATAGTGTTGGTTATAACACTACTTCAATTATAATGCAAATTGTGGCTTATACATGACTTCACACCAGAGTTGAATTGTTTGGGCTTTATTTAAGTCCTGATCTGCTACCTCACTTTTTCTGTATCCCACTCACTTTCCAACATAAACCTACTATATTACACACAAGAATTCAGGATAACTGCATATATCAGGGCATTAAAAAAAAAAAACACATGCTCTGAACTGGCTGAAGGTAGCAGTATGTATATTCAGTAGCTCTTTGGGCCAGGGCAATTTAGAATTATAAACTGTTTCTTGCCAAAGAATGCTGAGGAGAATAAAGAAAAATATGGTAATAAGGGACCAGCACAGAGTTAATTCATTGTATTCTAATAGTTGTGAAAAAGTAACAAGGGTGGTGCTGTGAAATTTCCAACCCCATTGGGAAAGAATATGAGCATTATTTTGTTTTACTTTTAAAATAAAACATATCCTAATATATAAACACATGAATGTTACGAACTGGAAAAAAAGGTAAATCCCAGTGATAGGACCAATATTAAACAGCTTTATCTATTAAAGGAAATACAGTATAAAAGATAATGCCTAAAAACCTAAGTTTGGGACTATTTAAGAATGGAATAGTTCTACATCAAAAATGGAAATTAAATTTCCAAGTCACTGATTGGACAGACCTGTTTCAGAGCCTGAAAGCTATAGGTCCTTTCTCCTGAATATAGATTTACTAAAGAATCTGCAATATAATTTCAGTGTTTACAGAATCTCTCCCTAATTATGAATCTTTAAGTAATTATCTCTTTCTGATAAATTATTATGTTCCATACAAGAAGATAATGTCTTCTTCAGACAGGTGCTCAGCATTGGGACCTAATACACCTTAAAACCTAAGAACCTTTTCAATGATCTTGCCTCCTAACTAAATTCCATACAACATCTAGAATTATTTCCTTTAAAAAATAGTGTTATGTAACTCCCCATTTTGGAAATTCATATTTATTACACCCCTTACCTTAATAATCATAGCCTTTCTCATCTGCTACCCATCTTTTCTCCCTTACTCCCTAGTCCATCCTTTTTATGCCAGTCAGATCATTCTCCTGTCATTGACATTCTCGGTCATTCAATACACAGACCTTTTACAGTGTGATGGAATTGGGTTGCAACAGTGAACAAAACAGACATGATCCATGTCCTTGCAGGGCTTACCATGTTCCTTTCCAAACCAACTAGAAATATGAACAATGAAAGAATAATACTGTTGTCTTATTTCACATGTCTATGCTTTGTTAACTGAGTTGAAACATCTAAAAAGACAGTCTATAACACTGTCTTTACTTATATTGTCCCAAATGCCTGCCTCAAAAATGCTAAATGGAGTGCTGTTCATAGAAGCATTTAAAATTTGTTAACTAATTATGCAATATTTAATATTTTCATTATATCCATAACACTGATCCACTGTGGCAAAACTTGAAAATTCAGAAGTAAAAAGATAAAAATTCCAGTTAGCTTCAAATTCAACATCCAGAGATAATCTATCACAATGTCAGACTGGATCATTCAAGAGTTTTCACTCTTTATAAAAATCCATAATACAAATAAATTATTCCTCCCCTCAAAGGCTCAAAAGTAATCAATCATTTACCCTGCCCTTTTCTATCACTAGCATCAACCCCTTCAAATGTATAGTTCTGTAAATAGGCAATACACTCATCATTTTAAAATTGAATTTCATCTGTAAAATAGAAATAAACTTCACAAGGTTACCCTGTGCAGTTACTTTCCATAGAACCTGCTTTTTCTGTCCCCCCCAAAAAAAATATCCAAAAGAGGTAGAAGTAGAACCCTTTTATTACATAATTTTAATTTTAACAGTAAACATGTATTAACTTTGTAATTTAAAGACCCTAATAAATGTTTTAAAAATTCTTTAAATTCCTGATTGCCACTTCTAGAAATTTTGAGTAAGAAACTAAGACAGAAAAATGGCCAAAGGATATCAAGTGTCAATTCACAGAACATAAAGTGCAAATGATTACTTCCCCATGCATTAGCTAAAGACCAACATTCATATCAAAAGTAAAGATATAAGCTTTAACATGTAATATAATTTACATGTTATATATATTACCTAAAAGTAGTATAATTTAAATTTAATAACACAAATTTAAATTGTTAACCAACAATAAATAGGTATGGACTTATTTTCATTGAGAATTTGCAAAAGCAAGACAGCACTAGCACCTAAAGAGGAAGGAGGAGTCATGAAGGGGTAAAAACAAAGGAAAGGAAGAATGAGTAAGCCAGTTTGCTGTCAAATATTCCTGTTCATTTTCAATAACATGAGGATAAATAGAAACTTAATAAAGAAGTATTATTTTCCTGTTCCATAGCAGCTTAAAGAGAATACTCATCTTCATTTTTGGCACATTTTTATGAGTCCTGGAAGACAGAGATGATTTCTGAGGGTTGAATTACCACTATTGGGTGATCAACTGAACTACAAATCTATTAATAAATTGGGGTTGATCTTAAGAAAAAATTTCTTTCAAACTAATACTTACATTTATATATAACACTTAAAAATTCCAAGTTAGTTCTTATGTACTCATATCTATAGTTGGAGATAAAATAGTGACAACTTTTTGAAATATTTTAATAACTAAATATGTAAGATATCTGTCATATTAAAATAACATATATAAAAGTATCTAACAGTACCTAGAGTAAAGAAGCTCAATAAAAGTCCTTTTCCTTAATCACCAAGTAACTTCCAAATAGCCAAAATTAAATTCTGGTAATGAGGATTTACTTTAACTGAGAGGTTGCAAAACTTTAAAATTGAACTTCAAAATACACAGTAAGGCTTTATACCTAGCTATAATACTTTTGTGCAAATTATGGTATAAAACATTCTGTAAAATTTTAATTTTATCTTCTGTCTTTAACATTATTAATCTTCACCACTAATTGGTAATATCATGTCGTAAAGAATGATTTTAGTGTCTACTTCTACCCTGCTTAAGTTTCAGAAGCAGAACAGAATAAAGAAAATGGAGTATAATGTGCCTTTGGTGGAAGAAAGAATAAAAGTACATGTGTTTCTTTCCTCTTCTTTTAGGTTTGCTAATGCCTAAAAGGCTAGCATTACTCCAGAGAATTTTAACCTGTATCTTATACATGGTTCAATAACATCAGATTTGCTGATCTCAGAATAGCTGAGAAACTGAAAAGAAATCAGATGTACAAAGTACTTCATGAACTACAAAGCACTATAATTTTTAATATACTACTATCTTGTTCTTTTTTTGTTTTAAATATTTTTAAAGATTTTATTTATTTATTTTTAGAGAGAGGAGAAGGGATGGAGAAAGAGAGGGAGAGAAACATCAATGTGTGAGAGATACATCTCACACACTCCCCAACTGGGCATCTGGCCTGTGACCCAGACATGTGCCCTGACAGGGAATTTAACCTGCCACCCTTTGGGTTCCCAGGCCAGCACTCAATCCACTGAATCACACCAGCAAGGGCTAACATCTTATCCTGAATCAACATAGCTAATTCTAGAAAAAGAGCCACACATGCATAGTTTTTATTTTCTATTAGAAGTTAAAATATCAAAAAACTCCTATGTAGGAGGAAAAACAAACTAAAATCTGAGAAGCTACAAAGCTCTCACAACTCTTTCAAACAATATGATAGTATTTATCAATAATGTCTGTGATATTTCCCCCAATTATGGCCCAAATACAAACTGATAACCAGAAAAGTAACTACATATTTTGAAATAATTTTACTGTAGTAAACAAATGTTCTAGAGATTGGCCAAAGATGACAAAATTTTTAAATGCCAAAAAAAAGTATTCAATGATTTCTACCCCATAACTTGTGGCTTCAAAATTTACCTCTTTCACTTATATCAATTTGGAAGCATTTCTGTGTATAAACTTAACTTTCTAAAAACTTAAGTTTGAATTTCTTAAAATTTTGGAAGGGCTCACTCATCAAAAAATGTAGTCTTAGATGCTATCTTCTAATCTGGACAAACTCAAGTTTATTATTGCTGTATCTATTCCTTTATAAAAGTCCTAAATGAGTTTTATCAGTTATCTTTTTCTTTAGTCACTGTGATTAAAGTATGTTTCTTTAGAACAACAATATCAACATCGAAGTGAAGTTAGAACAGCCTCTTGAATGTTAACCGTAGTCCTTCAGTAGATGTTGAGAATAATTTGCTTCTGACAACTCACATAAAGAAAACAACCCAACAACAACTATATTGTAATCTCATAGGATTGCTGGTCTATCTTCCACAATTCTCATAAGGTATTTGTTTTTCTTTTCTTTTTGATTTCTTGACCAAGAAAGTATAAGGTAGAATAGCTGATCCCCATGAACTCCGAAATTTAAGGAACACTGCCTTAAACTTTTCAAAATCAGCTAACTCTTAAAGGCAGAACACAGAGAAGAGCTTAAGAATAGGGAACAGAATCTGTCACTTTTTTAGGTCCGTGAGTATCTACACATCACATAAATATGTTCAAACCCTCATTTTCCTTAGCTATATGTTAGAATAATAGTATCTGTTTTACAAGGTTATAAAAATTATCTGAAATATTTCAGTTAAACTTTGAACACAATATGTTACACAGATATTCTAAATGCTCAACATGTTTATCATAAACTTTAGCTTCAAGTTTACAAATAATCTGTGTTATATACTAAAATACTGACATATGGTTTCCAGTATTATTGATTTAAAGCACTAGAAGAAAGGGTCTTTAAAATTAACAGTATAAGCCAATAAACAAAAACTGTCTTAATATTTCTAAGTATTTTAGATGTACGAGAAAACCTTAACATGAACTATTCAAAGCTAAGTTTATAAAGGAAAATTATCTCCTGTTACTGCCATATCTGGAAACTAGTAACAGACAAAATAACACTACAACTAAGACACTTTCACTATTACTTTTGTAAAAACCACTGCTAAACGGATTATGCATGCATGAATGTATAGGAGAATGTTTTCAAATGCTGTATGAAGAAACTTAATATTCTCTCCAGAGGAAGTCAGGCTCTAACAACTGCAATTTTTAAAATGTTCCATAAGAGGCTTTACTAAGATTAGAACTAAGTGGGGATCAGAAAATATATCTACAGGGAGTTATAATCTGTAAAACAGCAGGTGCTGAAAACAAAGCTAAAGCTAAGCATATGCAAAAACCAAGGGATCCTGACATCTTTTTTACAAAGAAAGAACTGTAATCGTTTTAAAAACAGTATTACACTTGCCCTGGCTGGGTGGCTCAGTTTGTTGGAGCATCTGTACACCAAAAGGTTGTGGGTCAGGGAGTTATGGGAGGCAACCATACGATGTTTCTCTCTCAGGTTGATGCTTCTCTCTACCACCCCCCCAACCACTTTCTCTCTCTAAAATCAATAAACATATCCTTGGATGAGGATTAAAAATAATAATAATAATATCATCATTTTTAGAAGTATAAAAGTTTACAGACATGTGTAATCCATTTGTTCCTTCCAATGTCCCTGTAAATTATGTAGGATAATTATTATTTTTTTAGATTAAAAAGGCAAGGTTCTGAAGTTAAAGTGATTTGTTAAAACTACAGTTAGGAAGTAAAGAATTTACTTACTAACCCAGAGCTTCCACTTACATTTTAATTTTCTTTCCACTACTACTTAAAGAAAGAGGCAAATTAGCATCTTCACAGCAAGAACTCTGTAGCCCCAAACCACAGAGTATTTTAACTAGTTGTGCTGACATCATTAAGTCATTTCACTTTAATAGGCCTTTATTTTCACATCTGTAAAATGAGGGTAACAGATTAGATAATTTGATGTCCCTGCTAATGCTGAAGATAAATCTCAAAGACTGTACTCTAAGGCATTTTACAAATACCTGTTGATGTTAGTTTTAGCAACAAGTTCCAAATCAGAAAGGAGTGTCAACAGCTCTTAAGCAATCTACTACAATTATTGGACAAATTCCTCATGCCTGTCATAGATGTTTCTTCAGTATTATCAAATTTATAGACAGAAAGCATGGACTATGACAGAAATAACTAACCCCACTAATCATTCTCTTTTTAGACTGAAATGATGCTCTTAAAACATAAGAAAGGTTTAAAGAAAATTTAACTATCGACTTATCCCAAGAAATTTAATATTTTTTACTATTATTCTTATTCTTTAGAATAAAAGCCTCTTTTCCAATAAAGTATTTTCCAAATATTCTTACTAACTACCATTTCTCCGATCTATCTCAGAATAATCAGTCACATTTTCAACCAATTCTATAGAGAAAAAAGTAATATGAAAGCATCTTAATAAAAAATGTTGTCCTTTTCAATTCATTCCACTGGTTAGGCACTTAGCCTCTGCCCCCCAAAAAACCTTCTGACCCCTTTCTGATCTTAAAGAACTAAAAGCAGAGATTGCACAACATATATTCCCCTAAGTTCTTTCCTTATCTGAATATGTTCTCTCTACTCTTCTTCAAATATTCTTCATGAAATACACACCCAGAGATTTCCACTATCCCAGCTCTACTTGTTCATAAAACCATTCTAACAACAACTATGGAAACCACAGAGATTAAGAACATTAAGGGCATCCTGCCTTTTTTTTTTTTTTTTTTTTTACTTTTCCTTCCATGAGTACCTCTTAATTTAGTTTTTACTTCATTTAAACACACTGCCTGTCCCTAAAATACAACACATACCCTGAATAGTTAAGCTTGACCTTAGTCAAACCATACACAGATCTTCAGAAATGTAGTTAGTGCTTGTGTGAACTCCAAAAGATTTTTAAGTAGTTAGAGGCTTTCTCCCCTTGTCTATAACCTCCTGGGGAAACATTTCAAATTTTTAAATGTTTTTGCATTTAGCCCAAATGAAAGACATTCCCCAACAACGTAATTAGTTAATATAGCGACTTGATCTTATACAGTTGACACTATCTCATTTTTGTTTTTAAGCCGCTTGGCACCAGTAGATCATATGTTCTGCCAGTTCTTAGCTAATCTCCAGGAAAGCCTTTTTATAATGATTGAAGAAACTAAGATCAGTGCCCAAGGTTTGCAACAGCCTACTTGAACAAATGTTTTTAATAAACAGTCAATTTCTTTAAAAATAGCTACTTTGTTAGTTCGTCTTTCTTTATAATTCACATAACCGTTTTTAAAATAAAAAATATACAGATGATTGAGAACACAGTTTCACTCCAAATTCAGGATTAGCGATAGTAATTCCAAAGCGTTACAGATCACTGGATCTGCAACCCATTTCACCCGCGGGTGTCCAGTGGAAATGACAACGTCGATGACTACACTGCTTAAAATGTTTCTTATGGTTTCAACTGGTGTAATAGTGTTAACTTCCCATCTTAATCTGTTTCTTACTGTTATTATTAAAACAGCTGTCAGCTGGGCTTCGGTAACCTCTTTGTACAACGGTTTATTCAACGCTTTGAGATCCTCTGGGATACGTCACTCCATATTACACCTCAAAATAAGACTTAAGAACCTGAGGTACTCTAAAGGTCTAAGAACATCATTTGAATAAGCACTCAAAGAATGATGAAGAGAACCAACTGCCCAATGCGGCAAGAACAGATTACACTGGCTTTTAAGACAGGACTGCAGCGTGGCCGCTCTCCTTTCCCCTGAGACTATTAGAGTGACAATTTTCCTTCTCTTTCATCTACCTCTTCCCCGACCCCCGGTACCTCAAATGCTCCCTCCAGGAGGGGCCGCGGCGGCTTTCCGCGGGCAGGCTGGCTAGCGCGCGCGGCGGGCTGGGCGCGTATCCACCCCCGCCCCGCTGGGTCGGGCCGTCGCAAGCCCACGGCGCCCTCTCGGGCCGAGCACAAACGCACGCACAAGCTCCTCCCGGCCCCGCCATGTTCCGAGAGGCGGCGGCAGACCAGTACCGGGAGCGAGAACTGGTGGCAGGGGAGCCCAGCTGAGGCCCCGCCCCGCGTGGCACCCCTAACCCCACAGGCAGCTGCCAGCTGCGCTGCGGCCCCTCGTCACTCCCGCAGGGGAGGCGGCGGGCGGGGCGGACCCGCGCCAGGGCCACTAACGGCTTGTCACCGTCAGCCCGGCGACTTCGCGGGCCAGGCTAGGCGACTCAGAGACGAACGAGGTGGGCAGGTCGCGTCCCTTACCTTGCTCTGGGGAGGGAGGGCCGGCAGCAGCGCAGAACTGAGGGGTCTCCTTCCCGGGCGCCAGAAACTGGGCTCGAAACCGCGCCCCTTCTTCCTCCTGCCTTTGTCGCCACGCCCCCCTCACCCTCACCGACCCGAGGCAAGGTCAACGCAGGAAGCTTTAGCCCCTGAACGCGTGCTTCGATATTGCCGTCGCTATCGTTGTCTTTGTTGCCACTGCAACCGCCACTAACACCGCCGACACCGGGCTTAAAAACATCTCCGGTCTCAGTCTGTCTCTCACCACAGCCTCCTCGCTCGCAGGGCACCGTCGCCCCGCGATTGGCTGCGGTGCGGCCACGTGACTCCGCGGGCAAGGGACCAGCGGCGTGACCGCCCCGCCCCTTCCGCCAGCCCCTCCCCGCTGCCCCGCCTCTCTTTCTGTTCGTTGCCAGCCCCGGGGCGGCGAAGTGGGAAGGCACTAAGTGGGAGGCGGAGTGGGGGAGGTGCAGTCCGGAACTGCAACCGGAGTGCTAGTTCTTCTCCGTCACCCCACCCAGTTGTCGCTGCTTCCCCTCCGCTGTCAACAGCCCTAGAAAGGAGGAGGAGTCGGAGCAAGGAAGCAGCGCAGGCGTCGCTGACGCTGCTTGGCCAGCGGAATCTGCAGTAGCTTTTTGTGGCGTCCAGGTCAGTGGATAGGACTGCAAACTTCTGGAAATGGCGGCGGCGTCGAAGAAAAATAGACTCTGCATGGGGTATTCACGTTATTTTTACAGGAATGGATGGGCGAATTTATAGGCCCGATGCAGGGACATCGGTTTTAAGCAAAGGAGAGGCGTCTACCGCTATACTAGTTGCTACTACCCGTGGCTGGCTCCGGTGCGTCAGGAGAGGCGGGGATCAGCACACCGCCCTTGCCCAAGACGCAATGCGCCTGCGCCGCAGCAGCTGTGCCGGAGCCCTAGGGGCCCCTAAGCACTTAGGTGGCTTAGCAAACGGGCTTCTCGCGCACTTTCACCTGCTCCAGGTGGGTGTGCAAAGCCATCCGGAAAGAACTGAAACGTGCACTTGGAGCAGGGACAACACAGACTTGATAATACGCTCTTATTCACATCTTCCAATGACATATTAATAGAAATTTAAGTGCATTTTTTCGATATCCAAGTTGGTATTTCAGAGAGAACTTAGCAGGTACCAGGGAAGAGTGCGTAAGGATAATTTTGCATCTGCCAGCAGCCGGTCCTGACTTCCTTCTGAATACTTTTTTTTATTTACATTGAGGTTACTCTGTTACAATTTGTACATGTTTTCATTTAACATCAAAGGGGTTACATAAATGGAGGGAAACCATTTTATCCTAACTTCCTTCTGGACACTATTTACATCGAGGTTTAATCCTCGAAAATTTGTGCATGTCTTATTTTAACCACCAAAGGGATTATAATTGGAGTGAAACCACCTTCCTCATAATTAATAATGGTCTCTACGCAGCAGCACCCACTTGTGACTTAATGAGTACAGTTACAGATTTCTTTATCACCAGTCACAGATGATGTAACATCTCAAACTTGACAGAAAAAGCTAAATCCCAACCTACATTAAAGCATAAACCTTCCTTAAATAACAGTATTTTTTCGTTTCCTAGTTCCCTATTTTCCTACCCTAAAACATAGGTCCAAGATAATAATACTGAGAGCAACTTGTAGCCACAGGTGCAAAACTATTAAATTTGATTTGGATACGTATGGCACAACATACAAAGAAAAAAAACAATTACTAAAATTTAACTCTGATTGCTTAAATCGATTAAGTTGTTTCTCTAAATGAGTAACTCATAGAACTTGATTAGTATGGATGGCAAAGGCAATAGCTATTTGTATAGTACTAAGGACCTAACTCCAAAATTGAAAGGTAGCTAATCTTGAATTTGAATTAACTATGGTTTATGGCAATAGCTATTATGTTCAACTTTATTAAAATCACTGAATACATGAAACTCATAGGCAACCATGATCCAAGGTACTGTATTGACTACACTCAATAGGACACTACCTATAAGTGTTATTTGTAGAAATCAAATTGCAAAAAAAAATTTTTTCATGAAGCCCACATTAAGATTATATGTGCCAAGTTACAAATCAGCAACTATTTATTATTTGAAAGGTCCAAAAGAAACTTATTAAGGCAAATTTCCTTTGCAATGTGAAACCAGATACATAAATCAGTAAATTCATATTAGAGATAAGAATAGAGGTCTCAAAAGCCCGAAGAAAACAAGTTTATATCCACAAGAAAGTTGATTAGGAAGCTGCTGACATGGCTTTTAATTGTATAGCCGGGTCTTCCAATAGTTCAAGTCCTAGAATCCATCTTCAGCAAGTGGATGAAATATCTGTCTTCCTAACATTACCAGGAGGTCAAGGATCCCAAGCATTAAATATTATTCTTGAACCCAAGTTATAATTCATCACATTTATTTAGGGTTATTACTAGGAGACATGTAAAATGTGTGTATTTGATATCTGAGCTAGAACCCATTAGGCAAAATTTACTCTCCATCTTACTTAGAATATTCACACCTTTAGAATCAACAACTCATGTTTTACTGCAATAAGTCCAGTTAAATCAGATCATTGTAAAAAAAACTGCCATTATTTCAGGAAGGTGAATGTAATAAATGAAAAATATAATCTCAGAACATAGTTAATTATATGACTTAGTCTATACAGATGTAAGGTCTTTGCAGTGAATACTCTTACAACTATTATGTGCTCTTAAGAATTATCTGGACCAATGGCCCCTTCATAACAAAGCAAGCAATTCTGAGGATTCAGTAGCTTTTCCCCTAGTAACTTTCAGTATCAGCTCAAAAACAAAACAACCACCAAATAGGCATTATATTCTTTGCCAATAGGAAGGATGAAAAATTGGTATGTTGGTTTATTTTTGCAATTAAATGGCAATAAGTAAATTTCCTCTCCAGTATACCTTTTTAAAAAACAGCCCAGTTAAGAACTGAGAAGAAATGAGGGAGTGAGTGGTGATAAACACATAGGCCAGGATACAGTTGTCATCTCCTGCTGTTAGAAATTTCAAGGAAATTTTAATCAGTGTTATCACATACATTTTGGAACAATCTTGGATCATTATAATGAAATTTTACCTGCGAGGTGTTTTTAAAGGTATTCAGGACACCACCATTAAAAGCAGTGTTTTAATGTTAAACATGATAGAATTTTCACGAAAAATGGGCAAAAAAATTTTTAAAAGACTCAAATGACCTAGACACAAATATCTTGACTCCTAACACCTATAATCCACTTGCGGTATCAGTTACCAGTTGGATATACACTAACAATTGTGTGCTATAAAGATAAAAATATTTAAAGGGTACACTGACATATATAAGGTTTATAGAAAGATCATGTTAACTTAAGACTGGCTATGGCTAAAGATGGAAAAGCAAAATATTTGAAATTTGAATATTTTTAGGGTTTTTAAAAAATATATTTTATTGATTATGCTATTAGTTGTCCCATTACCCTCCTTCGTTCCCCTCCACCCTGAACACCCTCTCCCACCCACATTCCCTCTCTCTAGTTCATCTCCGTCATAAGTTCTTTAGCTTCTACATTTCCCATACTATTCTTGCCCTCCCCCTATTTTCTATCTACCATCTTATTCTTGCCCTCCCCCTATTTTCTATCTACCATCTATGCTACTTTTTCTTCGTCCCTTTCCCCACTCTCTCCTCCTCCTACTCCCCTGTTGCTAACCCTCCAAGTGATCTCCATTTCTGTGGTTCTGTTCCTATTCTAGTTGTTTGCTTAGTTTCTTGTTTTTGTTTTAGGTGTGGTTGTTAATAATTGTGAGTTTGCTGTCATTTTACTATACATGTTTTTTACCTTCTTTTTCTTAGATAAGTCCCTTTAACATTTCATAAAGTAAGGGCTTGGTGAT
>CM052547.1:44023913-44078622 GCA_028533065.1 Trachops cirrhosus | reverse complement strand
CCCTGTGGTTTGAAAAGATTGTTAACCTAAAAAAGGATAATGGATCATTCATGTAGCCACTCATTACACTGGCCACGCTACAGCCAAATTTCAAGTAGATGTGAAAATTTAGCACTCCAATACAGAACAGTATCAAGCCCAGGTAGTTGCTTACATGGTATGATTTGAGTGTTAAGAACCCTCCTCTTCCCCAAATTTCTTGCTTTTCTCCCATGTCCTCCACAATGCACAGGTTTTAAAGGGTATAAAATTTTAGCTTAAACCTAAGGAAAACATTAACTTTAACTCCCTTTCTGGGCTTTGAAGACACAAAATTTCATAATAACCATTGGTACTTATTGTCATTGTCTTAGTTTGAACTGATAAGTATCATTGACTACGGGTGGCTTAAACAACAAATATTGATTTTTACAAATCTGGAGGCTTAAAGTCAAAGATCAAGGTGCTGTCGGATCTGTGTTTAGTGAGGACCCTCTTTCTGGTTTGCAGATGGCCATCTTCTTGCTGTGTCCTCACATTGCAGAGAGAAAGAGAACAATCTCATGTCTCTTCTTATAAGGTCACTAATCCACATTCATAAGGGCTCCACCCTCATGACTTACCTCTCGAAGGCCCCACCCCTTATACAATCACATTTGGCCTCAATATGTGAATTTTGGGGGACATAAACATTCAGTTCACAGCAATCATTAACTATTGCTAGAATCTGTTCAAAGGTGTCTGCATACATGGTATGTGTAGATTCTTAAAGAACCTTGTGAACAAGAGGTACTATTTCCCCCAATTTAGAGATGAAGAAACTGAGGCATGGAACTGTTTGGTAACTTTTCCAAGTTCACATAGCTGGTAAGAGGCAGACGCAGGCAGTCTCATCACATTACTACTTCCCTAAGACTATGGCGAGTGGATTAATAATATAACATCTGACATTGGTATAATTCTCACCATTCTTGCAGCTGGCTTATACATTTATTTTTTTATTTCCTTATCAGGACAGCCCCTTGAGGAGGCAAGATAAGTACTACTTTTAGCAATACTTTGCCAGTTCAGTTTCCTCTGGGATAAGGCTGCAGCAGGTTGGAGAAGGAAGAAGGAAGAAGCAAAAGGCACTGAGGAGAGACCAAACCAAAGGGGAAGGGTGCAATGGAGCTGGACACAGATACAGAGAACAGATCAGTGGTTGCCCGAGGTGGGGGGGGGGGTGAAATAGATGAAGGGAGTCAAAAGTTACAAACTCCCAGTTATAAAATAAATAAGTCCTGGGGATGTAAGGTACAGCATGATCACTATAGTCAATAATACTAGGTTGCATATTTGAGAGTTGCTAAGAAAGTAGATCTTTATCTCATTACAAGTAAAAAATTATAACTATGTGGTGGTGGATGTGAACTAGACTTATTGTGGTGGTCATTGGCAATATATAAAAATATCAAACCATTATGTTATACACCTGAAACTAATATAATGTTATATGTCAATTCATATGTCACTCTTCTCCTGGGACCTGCTCTACGCACACAATATACTATTGTTATCTTTTGGCAGTAAGTCCCCTAGGATGGCACCCTCCCTTGAGAAGGAAAAACCACGAGAGATCCAGGTTCTGTAAAATATAGAAGGCATTACAGAGGCAAGGAAAACACTTCCACTGAGACTTACAATAAATGAAACAGATATAAGCAGAATAACTTATAGCTATAGATAGCTAAGGCTCTCACTGGACTGCCCTGAAGAAGAAAAAACCCTTATTGGGGTTCAAGCTAATTCATAGGTTTTAAATTGTTTTAGGGATATTAGCAATTCCAAGAAAGAGAAATCTAGGGCAATGCAAGAAAACAAGACATATTTAAAATGATATCAGTGAGCTGGCAACCCCTGCTGTTTCTAATAGCTACTTAGTTTGTGCACCTACCATGTGATGGACCCATCATCTACTTCCACATTCGTTTCTGACAACTCCGTGCAGTAAGAATTATTAGCTTCACTT
This sequence comes from Trachops cirrhosus, assembly GCA_028533065.1. Lineage (NCBI taxonomy): Eukaryota > Metazoa > Chordata > Mammalia > Chiroptera > Phyllostomidae > Trachops > Trachops cirrhosus. The sequence goes on along the minus strand of CM052547.1, from coordinate 44,076,635 downwards.
TCAGTTTCAGATGCTGAAACTCAGAAAGACTAACATACAGCTAGAAGTTTCTGTGTTGAGATTCAAAACCAGGACTGTCCTGCTCCAAATATGTGTCTTATCCAATAAAGCTTCAGGATCAGTCCTACCTTGGACTGATAACAGAAAAGAATAGGCTGGGCTTGCCAGCATAGAGATCCACCTTAACACACCTATAATGGTGTCCTATTTACTCCCTCAGGGTATCTTACATGGCCTTTTGTAAATAAAGAAAGCATGTTTACATACAAGGAAACAGAATTCATTTGAAATAAAACAGATTTTAGCTTTAGTTTAATTGCTTAGAACAACAGAGTCTTTTTGATGTTTTTGAATCTGACTCAGAAAATGAAAAGCTCTTTACGTCATGTCCTAGTACACACAAACACACATATGTGTAACAGAAGTTTCACAGAACAATATCCACTCCACACTTGGGAGCATTCAAACATTTTAGATTCTAGTCTGATCTTTTCTGTTGTTCACGGTCTTCTTTAATGATTCTTTGTTTGTATTATTGTGGTAAGAATACTTAACATGAGATCTACCCTCTTAACGAATTTTCAAGTATACGATACAGTGCTGTTAACTATAGGCACAAGGTGGTTTAACAGATCTCTAGAACTCTTTTATCTTGTGTAACAAACTTTGCACCCACTGAGCATCTTCCTATTTCTCCCTCCCTTCAGTTCCTGGCCACCAGCAGGAGCTTCTGAGTGTCTGATTATTTTATATCTGTTATAAGTGGCATTCTGCAGTGGAAAACAGTATAAAGACTTCTCAAAAAATGCAAAAAAGACCTTTTCTTTTTTTAGTACAGTCACAACCCATTGTATTGATGTCAGGATCCATATGTTTGAAATACATTGATTGCAAGGAAACTTGAATTGTTTTTTGCTTTAAATTACACAGTACAGTAAAGGTGATATTGAAGACATGTGAAATAGGTAGAAAGAGCAAAGGGGGGAAAAGAGAAAGAGATTCTCAAAATTAATTATTGATGGCCACTCTTTGGAAAATTAACAACCTTATGTATTTTTAATTCTTGAGAAGAGGAAGAGATGCTACTTATAAATGTTGCTTATTTTTTCCTATAGATTGATTAAAGGTAATGAAATACCTGATTTGCACCCTGACATGTTGAGCATCATCTGGTAACACAAAAGGATGTGGGTTCAATTCCCAGTCAGGGCACATGCTTGGGTTGCGGGTTCTTTCCTTGGTTAGGTCAATGTGTAGGAGAGGCAACAGATCCATGTTTCTCACATCAGTGTTTCTTTCCCTCTCTTTCTCCTCTCTCTAAAAATAACTAAAATATTTTTAAAAGAAAAACACCAGATTTGCTTCACTAAATAGACATTTTTTTCACTTTTTAAAAAAATTTAATTTTTAACTATAGTTAACATGCACTATGATATTAGTTTCAGATGTACAACATAGTGATTGCACATTTATATAACTTATGAAGTGATTACCACAATAAGTCTAATACCCATGTGACACTATGACATAGTTATTACAATGTAAATAGACATTTTAAAGTCAAAAAAGAAACTAAAACTCAAAGGTGAGTTCTTCTGTGTCTCAAATAATACTCATCAGCTCACTTGCTAACTAGAACAAGTCTCTCTCTGAAGCAAATGCACCAAAGTGGATGGATATCATTGACCACTAGATGGCGATATAGAACAGGAGTAGCCCTTAACTTACCTGTGTTTAAAACAGGTAGGCTGATCTATGCGGCAGAACAATTTAGAAACCCAGGGTTATCCAGTAATTCACATGAATTTAGCTTGAACAGTTACTCAATGGCATGTTTCTGACTTTTCTTAGACCATCCCAGAATTTCAGCTTTATTCTTGCTGACTGGCTGGCATTTAAAATTAGTAATATTCTTGACTATTTCCTTGTGGCAGTACAGATGAACTGATGCTGTAAAAAATCAAAGCCATCATAATGTCTGTACTTACTAATAATCTGAAAATTCAACATATACCATTAAGCTTTTATTTCTTGCCTCTCCCATGTAACATTTAAGAAATACCATGAGTCCTTGTGTCATTTCTCACTGCTAACAATTTCTGTCTCTCTTAGTTGTTCTACATATCGTAAAGTTGCTGGAAATATTTAATGGACATTTTAGTTCTTATTGTTTAACTGAAAACAACAGTTTTCTCAAATACACATTGGGAAGCTATTTCCCCCAAAAGAACTAATAGCTAGTAGTTGGAAATGTAAAATAAACAAAAAATGTATGCTTTTTGAATTATGGAATCAGTCTTTTGAATAATCCTATGTATGAGAGATATTTAAAATTCTCATCAAATGCTCTGGCTGGTGTGGGCTGACCACTGGCCTGAAGACAAAAAAGTTGCCAGTTTGATTCCCAGTCAGGACACATGCGTGTGTTGCAGGCCAGGTCCCCAGTTAGGGGCATGCAAGAGGCAACCAATCAATGTATCTCTTGAGCATTTGTGTGTCTCTCCCTCTCTTTCTCCCCCCTCACTTTCTAAAAATAAAGAAATATTTTTAAAAATTGTCATCAAGTGATGCCTATTCATAAGACTTATTTATATTTATCAATACTTGCAAGTTTTATTTTTGATGTAGGTAAAGAGAAGATATTTATGAATGATTATCTCTTGCTACTTATTATACTTGTATATCATTTGAATTTTTATGAGTAAATACTTTTACAAACAGGAAAATAAAGATTTTTTTTATAAAAATAATATGTAATTATGAGGGGAAATGTGCATTTTAGTACAGCATAATCTAGAAAAGTTATTAGTAACAGGTCAGTTGAATGCTCACACAATTTAAGTGCTGTGTAGGTTAATTTTGAATATGAATTGCTGATTTAGGAGATAACATTTCTTAATGTACGTAGTTTTCACTATGTTCTTATGGGTAATTAACTATCCTTCTTAAAGTGGAAAGAATATCAAGTTGTTCATTATTCTTATTATAAAACAACTAGTAAGACAGTTGGTAGTCGCAACTTTATTTGTTAAAAACAGCAAAATCGGTATATACCTAATGTTTTACTATTCTTGAAGCTGCACAGTAACCCACATCCACGTGGTGGTCTGTAGGATTAGAGTATAAGAATTATTTTTCACTTGCACTAGCTCATGTTATACTTTTAGTAGGTGTATGACACAGGTGGGGCATATCAAGGTTCTAAGAGAAAAGTTTCTACATAAGGTCATACACCTAATGAGTCATAGGGCCAGTGAAGGACAAACCATGTGATTCTGAGTTCCAGCTATTTGCCTTTCATTTTTGGTGCTTGAAGACTGTGCCCACAAATGTTCCCTGCAGGTAAATGAGGAAGAGGAAGTCTTTTTAGCAGACATTTAAAGTATTGGGTGCTCCTTCTTGCTTTTTGTTTTTTCACCTACACATGGGGAGTGAGCTGGAAAGGGACAGGAATGATTCACAATAGGCTGTGTGGGCCCATCATGCTCACATCAAATGTTGAATAGCTTCTTCCTGACACCTGCAGGGTAGACTATACAGGTCCTAATGATGTTGAATCTTGATGCCATATTGATTTGTGATACTGTCCATCACCTTTCAAACTGCAACTCCCTGAGGTATAGCCATGTGCTCATTCAACGAATAAGTATGCATCAGCCACCTCTGAAGTACCAGGGACTTGTGTCAGATGCTGCATATGCAGAGGTGAGCACAGCAGACAAGCTCCCGGCCCACATGGAGTTTCAGGTCTAGCAGCGTAGACAGACACTGACAAAATAAGCACACAGACAAATATGTAATCACTAATTCCAGTATAAGGCAGGTGTAAAGGCTATATAACAGTCAGTAACAGAGGGAGATGTAATTTAGAGTGAGAGATATATCAGGAAGTTTCTCTCAAGAAGCATTATTTGAGTTGAGTGAGTAGGGCTTTGCTAGGAAGGTTTGCAGGAATGTTCCAAGAAGGACTGTACTATACAAAGACCCTGAGGTAGGAAAATGCTTTGATTCACTTGTTGGAGGAACTGAAGCTCCTGTGGCCCCAGTAGAGTGAGCAAAGAGAGGTGGTAAGAGATAGGACAGAGATGCAGGCAGGGGTCCCAGCACTGGGACCTTGTAGTCCATACTAAGAATTTTGTCTTTTATCCTAATGAGAGTGGTAAGCCATTGATGAGTTTTAAGTAAAGAATATATGGAATCTTTATGCTTTTAAAAGATGACATCAGCAGTTTTGATTGATTAGAGTGGAGTAAGACTCCCAGTGGGATACCAGCTCAGGGGCACCTACTATAGTTGGGGAACAGAGGGCTGCTGCAGTGGGATGGTGGCAGGGAGGTGAAGGGAAAGAGAAACATCCAACTTTGGGTTGAAAAGCATGTAAGGAGTGAGCAAAAAGGATGCGGGGCTGTCATCTACTGAAATTTGGAAAGCAAGAGGAAAGGGCCTGGTGACTGGATGGGGTGTGCTCAGGAATTCAGGTGTGTGCTTATTAGGGATGAGAAGTGTGAGAGACATTCAAGTGGAGATGCAAAGAAAGCATTTGGATTTAAGGGTTTGTTGTTGAAAAGAGAGGACTACGCTGGAGCCATGGCTTGGAGAAAGCTCATCCTAGAAATGGTACTAAAATCCAATGAAACTGATGAGACCACCTCAGGACAAAGGAAAAGAAAAAAGGCCCAGAACAGAGCCTAAAGAAACTTCAACATTTAAAAGTAGGTAAAGGAGAAGGAAATAGTAAAAAAACTGCAGAAGGAAGCACCAGAAAGGCAGGAGGAAAACCAGGAGAGTGTGGTGTCTAACCAGGCATAGAAGAGACACTTCCTGAGGAGGAAGTGGCCAAGGATGCAAATGCTGCTAAGAGGCCAGTAAGACCAGGATCGTACCCTGTGTCTTACAAAAGCACTTGGCAGTAGTTCAAAGAGGAGAGCAACATACGAGAAATGCAACTTCAACTAGAAGTAGCTGGCATCCTCATTAACTTTCTTTTTTTAAAAAAGATTTTATTTATTTATCTTTAGAGGCGAAAGGAAGGAGAGAGGGAGAGAAATATCAGTGTATGGTTGCCTCTTGTGCATTCCCTGCTGGGAACTGGCCTGCAACCCAGGCATGTGCCCTGACTGGGAATTGAACCGCGACCCCTTGGTTCACAGGCCCACGCTCGATCCACTGAGCTACACCAGCCAGGGCCTCATTAATTTTCAAGGAGGAACTTTTACCCACGTAGCTATAAAATTGGCCTTACTGGGACATTTGATTTTGGAGTACTCAAATACAGGCTTTCTATAACAGTCAGATTAGTAGAAGCTAACTGTATCACTTTTTTCCTTAATATTTAGCTATGAAAAATTTCAAACATACAGAAAAGTTGAAAGAATTGTCATGAATACCTGTGTATCTATACCTAAATTCTACAATTAACATCATGCTATACTTGCTTTACCACATATCAATCCATCTAATCATCCCTCTATCCATCCACCAATCCATTTTGGTTTTGGATGCATTTCAAAGTAAGTTTAGACATAAGAACATTTTACATCTAAACACTCTAGCACCTACATCATCAACTAGAGTTCAATATCTGTTTATGGTTCTTTTTGTTTTGAGGTAAAAGTTAAAAAGAATGAAATGCCCGATCTTTAGCGTACCAATTCATGCCTTTTGACAAATATATATCCTTGTGCATAGAACATTACATCACCCCAGAAAGTTTGTCATTTCTGCTTCAACTTCAAGCAAGTGCAGATAATGTAGGTGAGAAGTCCTGGTGCTGGACTCATGGTAAGAACATGACAAGTGTTAATTCCTTTTTCCCTTCTGCCAGAGGACTCTACCACCACTCATATAGATTCACGCACATTTTCACCAGGATAGAAATAGACGTTGAACTCTTCCTAAAAGTACAATTGAAAACATTTTACAATAAACCCTTTGTAGAGGAGGACAAGGGCGTCCAGTGAACCAACCCCAACTCAGGAAACAATTCCTCAAGCAGAATCCTGTTCTGCTGGTGCTGAGCAAGCCTATGTCAAAGTCCTCTTATTTGTAAAACCAGAACAATAACCATCTGTACCACAGAAGTACAAAATTCATTGGTATTTTAATATATTAACTGAAGCAGCCCTGGGGGAAAAAGGTAAAAAGATTTTAACATCAGGTTGTGAACACTTAGATTAACCAGACATCTTTTTAGTTTGCTTCTTGGTGATCTATCCCCGTCACACATTGTTACGGAGAGGACTGGGGGGCATGGGCCCGAATCAGGGATGTTCTGTGTGGAGTGCTGCACCTGCTCAGATTTGGCACCAGAATCAGGACTAAAGTTTCTAACATGGTCTCCACAGTTCAAATATCTATTGTTAACTCTGAGATTCAAGCAGATCACACATGAGAGTGAATTGTTGGATTGAACAGAGGGCTTCTCAATAACTCACCCTAAAACTGGTTTTAAGGAACCCAGACACATAACTTGAGGTAGCAGCACTTTTCAAGATTTCACTAAAATTTGCTTGAGCCTTTTTCCCAATGTCTGTGAGAAGTCTAATGATCTCTCCAAATTTACTTATTAATTCTTGAGATTTTACACACTTGTATTTACTTCCAGTTCCAAAATTCTGTTCTTGCTGAGCTCACATCTCCCTTGGCATCTGCGTCCACTGTTGTCTTTCTTCTGGGCCAACCCAGGCATGGAGTTCAGCCTCTTTCCTTTGATTTCCCCGAAAACAACTTTCCCAAGCTAAATGTTGTGGAATTCCATTTCTCTATCTTTAATCTCTCTCCCTTCTACTTTCCTGACTGTTGTAACCCCATTCCCAAATTCCTGTTGATGTTTAGATTCCAATTGGTTTAGCTGTAACTTTACTTCCTTGTATTTTCAATCCATGGCCAATAGCCTTACTTTCCATCCACAGTGGATAGTCAAGGTATTTTTCTAAATAAAGGTAGTTCTGTTAGAGTAACTTTGACCCTGGCAGGTGTGGCTCAGTGACTTGAGTGCTGGCCTGCGAACCAAAATGTTGCCAGTTTGATTCCTGGTCAGGGCACATGCTTGGGTTGTGCGCCAGATCCCCAGATGGGGACATGCAAGAGGCATCCAAGCAATGTTTCTCTCTCTCTCTTTCTCCCTCTCTTCCCCTCTCTCTAAAAATAAATAAATAAATCTTTAAAAAGTAACTTTGCTGCAAATTGAAATAAATATATACACAGAGAGAAACACAAAAACATATGCATGCCTATATGTATTATATAATACATTAAATACATAAATAATTACATAAATATGGGTGTAGTTAAATATATATGCATAGTGTATATATGTACACACACATACATATATACCCTACTACATAGATGCCTCTACATAATCTAAACTACTATGAGACTAAGAACTCTAGCTCCTGCCTCATTTTGGGGGTTCTAATTCTCTTCTTTTTGTTTGTGTATTGCTACAGATTCTCCTCTGTGATGGAAATGGATCCCATCTAATTTGCATTGTTTAATTTGGAAAATGAGAGACTGAAAATATTTGTTCAGTCATTCATTTATTCAACCACACATTCACTCAACATACAGTAATCAGGCACCCACAATAGATAGCCATATCTAATCCTTATGGAAGAGAAAAAAATGGGTAAACAAGGGAGGAGTTCATATCTTTAGAAAATTAAAAATCCAGCTGGATATACACACTTAACACGTGAAACAAAACATCCTCAAATGCACAATTCTCATCAGAACAGCAAACTAGAGCAGAGAGCTAAAGCCTTGCAGTGTACACCAATGCTGCTGTTTCAGCAGAATGAGCAGGAGGAAAAAAACCACTGTGGTCAAAAGAAACTGCTGGCTTATGGATTTTTTTAAAATTACAATTTGCATGCTCTTCTAACAGTGTTAGTTCTGCTTAGATGGCACAGTGGCTTTCATGAAAATATGAGCTCAGCCTTGTCTTATGCCTGTTTAAAAAAAGAGGTCATGTAAAATGACTATAGTAACTGCACCAGGCTAGTTGAAAACCACAGTGTCTTTCAGAGGAGACAAAAAAAACCACACACTGGAAATTTTTTGCCTGTTAAAAACCCCTTGAAATTGTCTCAGAAACATACATATAGGCAATTTCCTCTTTTCTCTTTAGGAGTGTCCTCAAGGGAAACAGCTTCACAAAACTGCAATGTTACACCAGTGGAACAGTTTAGGAGCATGGGTTAATTTCAAATTGAGCAGGAAATGCTCCATTAGTATTAAAGTAGTGTGATCAGGAAGAACCTGGGCTTGTCAGTATCTGGCTAAATTGTACAAGTCTTGAAAAGAAGTAATTCTGATTCCCCCGGGTCTACACAAGCTCCTAAGTCATGAGCACTGGGAATCCCGTTCTGCCAGCACACTGGCTATGCTTTGGGCTGTTGCTTTCTGCCAATTTGGTTTTAGATTATGGCAAAAGGAGAAGATGCAGAAGTGAGACAAGACAAAATAATAAGAGAAGTATTTTTAACCTCTCTAACATGGTTATATTTGGGATTAGAGACTTAATCTTTATGTAGCTCTTCCAAATCTCTTCATATAGTTCTGCAATTTATGACTAAAATCTACACTGAATATTCTAATTATCTAAAACAGTTTAAACCACTTTGGAACAGAAATTAGTGATGACTGAATACATTTGTAAAAACCCATGCCATATATACATTGTTACAATGTCTACATAAAAGCTGAGAACTTCATCAGTGTTCATTTGATATCAGGTAAGGGCAGAAAACAGAAAGACTTTCTATCTTATATGTTGATAAACATGCTTTATATGTGGTATTAATGATTTTTAGTCCACAAATCTTAATGTACCCAGGAGGAATTTATATATGAATTTCATGAAGAATAGCAAGTATTAAGATAATGACAAGATAATATTGGTGTATGAACCACCTGTTTCTCGGTGGTAGTAAAATATGATAAATGACTTTTTTCCATAGCACCTGAAATATACAGTGGTGCAGGGACAGTCATCTCCCTTCACTCACAGAGGATATGCTCCAACCACCCCCCCCAGTGGATGCCTGAAACTTTGGATAGTAATAAACCCAGTATACACAGTTTTTTCCTATATTTACATACCTACAATAAAGCTAAATTTATAAATTAGGCACAGGGAGAAATTAGCAATGATAATAAAATAGAACAATTATAACAATACTGTAATACAAGTTATATGAATGTTGTCTTGCCTCTCAAAATATTTTATTGTACTGTACTCACCTTTCCACTTAAAGGAAGCACTTTACAGCTTCTCATTGGCATATCTGAATTCCCAGCATCACTAGTCTTGCACTTTGGGCCACTTTTAGATAAAATAAGGGTTACTTGAACACAAGCTCTATGATATAGTGACAGTCAATTTGATAACCAAGACAGCTACTAAGTGAGTAACAGTAAGGAGTGTACACAGCACGGAGATGAAGGACGTTGGGATCGAGTCACGACCTGGCCTGTGTGACACTCGCTGATTTCATCACCAGCCTCAGTGTAGCACATGATTTAAAACTCATGAATTGTTTATTTCTGGAATTTTCCATTTATTTTCAAACTGCAGTTGACTGTTTTTCTTGCATCTTTCTGTGAAAAAATTAAAGATAAGTTATTTGTTAGAGGAAATGCTAATTGTCTTAATTTGAAAACATTTAGCAAGATGAACCTGGCATGCTGGATGTGAACCTAAGAGAACTATGCCTGTTTCATACGTGTGCAGCACTTAGTTTGCAAACTTCCCACCCCATGGAAGAAATGGCCATTCCTGGGAGGCCCTGACTTCTCACATAATGTCCCATCTTATTCTTTCACTTATTGACACTACTTAATGAAATCAGGCAAACACGTGAGGTACTCTAACTTGAAAGTCCTTTAAGTCGATACTTCAAATTCTATAAATTATACCCAGATTTAGTATTAATTCTCTAAGTTTGCCTGAATGCTAGAAAAGTACGCTCCTTGTATTAAAAAGGTGATACTATAAACAATTGAGGAACAGAGAGACTATCAACAAATGATGTTAAAAGTAGCAGAGGAGACTATCTTAGAGCCCTAGGGTTTCGGGTGACATTTAATGTATTTCTTAATATTTTCAATAATTATTTGAATTTTAATAATGACCATGATTTATATAACCAGAAAGTTATTTCTATTGTAAAAATTACAGTATTCAAAAAATTGGCTTTCTATATGTAAGTAAATAAAAGGAGATTCTTACATAACACTCTATTCATAGATAAGTTACAGAAAGAATAAAGACCAAAATATGTGAAGCAAAACTCTTACACTATTAGGAGGAAATATACAGATTATCTTCATGACCTTGAGTTAAACAGAATTTCTCAAAACAAGACAAAAAGAGCACAAACCACAAATAGCAAGACTTACAAATTTGCTTATAATGTTTAAACAACACCAAAATTAAAGCTTAACTTGAAAATTTGATTAAAAAGCCACAGGTGAGGAAAAGATATTTGTAATATGTATTAAGTATCTAAGATACACAAGAATTTACATTAGTAAGCAACAAAAAACCCTAATTTTCAAAAAAAGGCAAAAATATGAATAGAAAAGGAAAACCAAATAGCCACAAATTCATAAATCAAAATTTGTGAAAACCAAATTCACAACAATATGCTCCTCGCTGTGATCAGAGAAATACAAATTAAAATTAGATACCATTTTATATCCCTCTGATTATCTATAAAATGTTTAGCCTGACAATATGCAATATGGGAATAGATGCAGAACCTAGGAACTTGCATAAAGTGAAAATAAATACAACGATTTCATATCAAATTAACAACACAATAAAAATAAACATTTACATTCCCCATGGCCTAGAAAGTCCTCTTCTAGAGAAACTTGCAAATATGTGCACAGGAGACAGTTACAAAAAATTGGGAATGATCTAAAATCCATCAGAGGGGGAATGAAAAATAAAGGATATTATATTCCCAAGGACATTAAAATAGGAGTTTTAAAAAAAGAGCTAGGTCTCTATGTATATGAGCATTGTTGACATAGATCACACACACAAAAAAGTACCATTGGGAGGAAAAATTGGGTTACAGAAATGTTAAAACAGTATGATACAAATTACTTTAAATTTAAAAAACACTATATATCGAAGATGGATATATATACACATAATAAATAGAATCATGTACTGGAGGATACTACCAAGGCTTGTCTCCTGGGAGAAAAGTAGAGGAAGGCAATTGAGGAGAGGAACAAAATGAACCTGAATTTTATCTGAATATTATATTAGTTATTAAAAATACTTATAAAGCATATTGTAAAATATGAAAGTAATATACTGAGACTGTCATTCTCATTGGTCACAGATCCAGCCAGCCGACTAGAGTCACAGAGCATCTGATCTGCGGGGGAAGGACCTGCAGTGTCCTTGGATGGGACTGCGTTTAGCACTAATAGGATGATGCAGTGCTCCAGCCTCAATTTCTATTTACAATCATGATGTAGGTAAAACACTACTGGATGCTTGCATGATTCTAGGTGTTGTCGCCCAAAGTGTGCCTAGTGTGACCCACCTCACCCATAAACACCATAAGATACTGTAAGATGTTCTGAATAGACGTCCATAGCATTGGAGGAAAAAACAGCTCTGAGCCTGATGAAAATTATATTGAGAAAAGAAATTGAAAGCATTTTGAAGAAGAACTCAGATTGGATGTGGGATTGGTTAAATCAGTCTAAAAATATCTCCCCCCCCAAAAAAAACACCTGCCTCTGAACATCTGTACACAGCCAAAGTACACCTGGTTCTCTCAGCGTGAGGAACACACATGATGAAGAAGGAGGGCATTGTCTTGAGGCACCTGCTCAGTCTGTTTCAGACTCTTCATCAGTATACATTGCTCTAGTTAACCTTATCCTTTGTGTTGAACTTTTGGGGGCTCTTAAAATCAGCTTTAGTCTAAGTAAATCCGTGGCTACATTATACAACTGGAAATAGAAAAAAAGAACTTCGCTAAATCCTTCAGAGATTACTATATTTGCCTATGATTTGAAACCTAGCTTTATCAAAGCTTTTTGATTAAACTAGAAAAAATGTGATTTATTTAAAAATAAATATTTGTACTTCCACAGATGTCGACCTTTCTGGCTGTTTTGGGTGATTATAGCTGGACCCAGTTGCAGGCATGGGAACCACCATATTTTTGGCTTTTACCATGCAAAACTTGGAAGGGCTTAGAAGTTCAAGAGACCAAAGTGATAGCACAGCCAATCCTCTGGGATCTTGCTGGATTGTTCAGGTGGAGGTAGGGCCTGGTGGGATGACAAGTCTCCCCCGCAGCTTTGCTGAAGGAAGCCAAGCTCTGTGTTCATTTATAGCTGTTAGCAACTATTTTTGTCAATATTCTAAAAAATTTTGGGGAAGTCTGAATCATTAAAAAATTATCAATCCACCCAAAGATAAGGCAAGCAGTTTTCTTTTGAGTAAAATACAATTTGGTGTTTTTCCCATATAGATGTCTAGGTCAGTATAATGATAAACCTTTTGATGTTTGATACAAGCTTATGTATCAAAAATTTAAATAGCTACATTTCTCAGAAGACTCCTATGTTTTTATTTTCTAACCTCCCCTTCTTTTTAACAGGCCTAATTAATATAAAATTAGTCTGATAAGTATGTCTTGAAAATAGAACATTCTATAAGTTCTATGTATTAATTACTACCTGGGGCACTCATAGTATGCACTTGCAGCGCTATTGACAGACCCTGGAGACAAGGCTGATAATCGGCAGGCACTGATGCCCATCTGGCATACTGGCCAATGTCCTTTTAATTAGTACCTGAGCCTCACCAAAAGTTTAACACTTGCCTATCACCCTGTCCCAGAAGATCAGTATGGCTCCAGGTGCATGGGTGTTGGCAGATTAGGTATCTCAGAATTAAAATCTGGTCAAGCTGTTCCTGATCCATTGCTCTTCCAATCTTCCTGTCCCCATTGCTGGAGCACAATCTGGACTTCATCGCCACCCTTAACCTTGACCAGTTCCTAGGACCTTGGGCAGGAAGCATCTGAACCTCTCTAACTCATCGCCCTCGACTTAGTGCTGAGTCCCTAGCAGAGAATACACAGTCTGACACCCTGAAGACCTCTACAGCTTTTCTTCTCCTCTCCTTCCCTCCTCTGCCCCCACTTCTACACACACACACAGTTGTTCTCAGGATATGCCAGCCTCTTTAACAACCCTAGTCATCACCTCAGTCATGCTGCTGCCTCTTTTCTCTGCCTGGAATGCATCATTTTCAGCAAAAGTGGTTGGCTGATATGACAGAGCTCCTTGATCACTCATGTTTCTTAGAACACTATTACCTTCTGTTTCCAAAGCAAGTTCTGGTTCCAGTGGAAAGCGTGGCCTCTCAGGGCTGCCCCCGCTTCCTCAGTCATAGAAGTAATACACTTACCTTGTACTCCCACTTTACATGTTATCATTAAAATCCTTGCACAACTTTTGTGAGGGAAGAACCATTATCCCCATTCTACCAATGAGAAAACTGAACTCAGAGGCTAAACAGCTTGCCCAAAGTCACTCTTCTGAAAAGTTAGAAAGGTGAGATTCAAACCAAAAATTCTTTGATTCCAAAGCCCATGCTTTTCATACTATCTTCATGGCCTAGTCTTAAACTCACTTCTTTTTGTTCCTGTTGCTTGAGTTCATGTTTGGTTTCCTGGTCAGCATCAAAGCCTCTAGGACTGGGGACCTGATTTGTTTTGGCAGCTCATCCTCCATGCATGGAAGGCTCCCACTGACCCTGACTGAGCCCCCACATCTAGCTCTGTGTTGACACTGTTCCCTCTCACTGCCTGGCTGCCTGGATATCCAAATACAACCTCAACCTGCCATCACCATGCTCCCTTCTCTGAGGGGGTTCTAGACTACTGCAGGCTGGATCTCAGAAGCCAACTGCTGACAGAAACTATAATCTCTTGTTTCACACCCTTTGCATAAAACCCCAGAACCTAATTATCTTTCGGCACCAGCAACAGGATCTGAGCCCCCATAGTTCACCCTGCCCCAGTGAGCAAGTTCACCTACAAATCTTGCCCCTCCTCCCCAGCCTTCTCCATTGGATCCCACTTCAACAAGCTATATCTAGTTCTTTCTTGAGGCACCAAGCAGGACAGCTTCAGCAGAACCAATTCGATAAGACTCTGACTTAAGCCTTCTATCTTTGTTTATTTGTTCACCAGCATCATAAGTTGGGTTTCTCCAGAAGCCAGCTTAGAGATAAAGATTTCAGTGAAAGTTTATTTTGGGGGTGACCCAAGGAAATGTTGAGTGGGTTTCCCCTGTGAGTACCTGAGGTTCAATGTCACTGAGGAACTATGGATGACAGCATAGAACATATCTCTGACTCATCCCACTGAAGAAAAGAAAGGAAACTTGGGGATTTTTCCTCCCATTCTCATGGTCATTGGCTAAGACCTGCACCCTGTACTTTGGGCTGAAGCCCTGAAGTGGAAACTTGTGGGTGTTTACAGTTGGTTGCTCTGGCACATATTGTTATGGTGACTACTTAGGGGTTATAGACAGAGCACAGACAGCCTCTGATACAGTCAGTAAAAATAACACTTTGAAATGTTGTTTCAGTGATTCTGGAAAGTGTCCAGAGGAACTAAGCAGTGTCATGGTGAATATTGCCTATAGAAGTCTCTCAAGGTTTCTTACGTTTGGCCCATGAATTATACAAGCCCAAGTAGGACTGCTGTGGAGCTCCCTCCCCACCCCATCTCTGGTACATGCACCAGAATTCTCAGCTCTTTCAGGAAACTCTGAGGTGTTTCCTGTGTTTTTTGCTCTTTTACTAACTGTGAGGATATAGTTCATCATTCATATTTAGTTGAGTCCTCTCCTCATATGAAAGGTCGTGAACTAGGGGCTCTGAAGGAGCACTAATGAAATACTCTTCCTACCCTCGAGGAACATGTAGTCTAGTTGTGAAATTACAGCTTGTATCATTATTCTTCTTTGAAGAGGAGTACAGGGTAAGAACTAAAGGGGTGAGTTGCATAAGAACCTTTCCAGCTGGAAAATCTATAAGGACGGGAATGAAGTTAGCTCAAGACTAGAATTAAAATGCCAGCATCACAGACTTGCATCCCTTATTTAAACTTCTTCCAAGTTACTGAAGATGACACTACTTTTAACACTAAGCTGTAGTTAGTATTCTGTCTGACTCTAACTATATTGTTAACTCCTTAAGAACAAGGATAATTTCCATATTAGTTATCTATCACCATATAACAAATTACCTCAAAACTTAATAGCTTAAAACAAAATCCTTTACTATCTCACCATTTCTTTGAGTCAGGAACCAGGCCACAGCTTAACTAGGTCTTCTATCTCAGAGTCTTTTACAAGGTGGAAATCAAGATCTTGGCCAAGGCTTGAGCCTCTTCCGAAGGATCTGCTTCCAAGCTCTCATGGTCATAGGCAGGATTAAGTTCCTCATGGACAGGTAAACTGAGGGCTTCAGTTCCTAGACTGCTGTTGGCCTGAGGCCACCCTCCTGCTAGGTGGGCCTCTTCAACACAGCAGTTTGCTTCACCAAAGCATGTAAGCCAAGAAGGCAATAGAAACAGAAGACAGTCTTTTCCAACTTACTGTATTTTGCAGTATATAATGTGCATTTATTTGCCCAATTTTTTAAGGGAAAAGTAAGGATGCACATTATACATGGGTATAATGAATACATACCATGAGTGTAATAATCCCATGTATAATGAGCATAAAACCATGGGAGCACATTATGCAAGGGAGTACATTATACATAGCAAAATATGGTAATCACGGAGGTGATATCTCATCACCTTTGTCATATTCTATTGGTTAGGGTCAAGTCACTAGGTCCAGCACACACTTAGAAGAAGACTACATAAGGCCATGATTACAAGGAAGCTGGGATCATTAAGGGCATCTTACTAGTGTGCCTGCTACATTGTTCTTAACACCTGATTATAGCAGGTGTCAATGGTTGTTATTTTGAAGGTCAAGTATTCCTAAGAAAACAGGACAATTTGCAAAACTGCATCACAGCAAAAAATACATTAGATTTCAGAGGGGGCAGATCATATAATAATATGAGTTTGAAGTTGTATATTCCATTCTCATTAGTAGACGGATCTACCTGAGAATGCAGTCGTGTACTAACAGCTACACTGTGAGTTCCCTGAGGACAGGACTGTATCCTTTATCTTGACATTTCAACACTTGGTGCCCCATCCTGGATACATGAAAGGAACTTGGCAAACATTGAGTGGATTGAGGAATGGTTTAGTGAATGAAAAAGTCTGTCTCTCATAGGACTTTTTTTCTCTTGGGTTACACATTTAACAAAATATTATGCCAATTTAGAAAGTGGTCAGGAAAAGAGGAAGTTTTGCTATTACAGGAATATCAAACAAAACTCAAAAAGGCTTTGAAGCCTTTTTTAAAGTTCTCATATTGGCTGTGTAACTTCATCTTTTAGTATCTTTCAAAATGCTAACCTGATAAAACCTTAAGACGGACAAAAGAAACTGTATCCAGTAAAATCATTACTGTCAGAATGAGTTGTATAGCACAGACATTGGCAAGTAGAATTTAGAATGTAGGTTTATCTAGAGAGGTTGACTAGTGAGGATGCAGGTGCTGCATAGACTCTGGCAAGTGGCATGTCACAGATTCTGAGTTGAAGTTCAACAGAGAAGTGAATCTATGTGAAAATTAGTGCAAATCCTTCTCTACATAAGGTCAGCTATAAATTTTTGCAAGCCCTTACAAGTCTAGGATTGAAGTAGGTTTTAAGAATGTGTTACTACCTCAGATGAAATGCTGGTTAGAAAAGAGTTTTTTTTTTTTAGTCAGAGAAATTAATTCTTGGTTTCAGAACTGAAATACATCCTCGTATTTCCCCTTTCTCTCCCCACCCCCACCCCTTGCCCTCTCTCTCCTTTTCTTCCTCTATTTTCATCTCTATCATTTCCTCTATTTCAAGGAAGTGACTTCCTGATTCCATACATGTAAGATATTTGGAAAAGTTACAAATATTAATGGCCAACTCAGTTGTCTTGTTCTGTTTTTGGTGATTTAAATCACACATATTAATACTGACATTTCTTAGTTGTTGATAGATGAGTAAGAATCAGATTGTGTACTTCGTAAGAATGATAAGGGGGTTCCCAGGAACTACAAATTCTGTAAAAACAGATCCCTTAAGTAAATAATGGAAAAATGATAGTTTATTTTAATCCTTTGAAAAGTTGAAAAATGATGCAAATGGAAAGGACTCATCTGTTTTTAGTCAGCTTTTGAACTTTAACTATGTAAACATGAGAAACACATGAGCTAGATAGAGCTAGGAAACAGTGTTACTTCTCTCCTATCCAGAAGAACAAAATGAATCTTCCCATTAAGTTTTACAGAGATATACTAGAACATTATTACACAGAACACTTGATTTAATAATGTATTATTAAAGAAGTCATTATTGAGATATTGGAGATCTCAGTAACTTTAAAAAAAATCTGTTGAGTAAATTGGACCAGACCTATTTTTAAATTTTTCTAGCTCTAAAATGTTGATACCAAGACTCATCTTATCAGACTATCTCAGAATCCTTACAATGATTCCTGTCCTTCTACCTGCCTAATACTACAGCCACTTCATAGTTGGCTTAAAAATTCTATTACATACCTTCTCAATACTAACACAGAACAGTGTGCAAGTCACTGCCAAAGGACCTTGTTTCTGTGAAGGACCAAGGAGACCCCAGCACCACCATCAAGTGCGTTTGTTACTATGCACTGAAATTACTTGGCAGGAAGTGGGCCCCAGAGGAATGGGGAAAATGTCTCCTGTAACCATTTTTTAAATTTTTTATTTATTGATTTAAGAGAGAGAGGAAGGGAAGGAATGAGGGAGAGAGGGTGAGATAGAGACAGAGTGTTGTTGTTCCACTTATGCATTCACTGGTTGCTTCTTGCATGTGCCCTGACCAGGATTGAACCTGCAAACTTGGGGTATCAAGAGAATATTCTAAACAACTGAGCTACTTGGCCAGGACCTCTCATTTTTTATATTAGCAGAATCAGTTTAGCAGGGTTGTTTTTTTCGACCTCAATCTTTTAGTTGCTCTCTAACAATACTCACCTTTCACTTCTTCCAGGTGAAAATGTACCTGCTAGAAACCCTATTTATGGCAAATTCCTATGTAGCCTTCGTGTCAGCCTAACACTAATGCTTCCAGCAAGACTTTGGCTCCTTCCTCTAAGTTCCAATTTCACCTTGTGCATAACACTCTATTATATTGTTTCTCTGCAGTGTGTAATGTCTTCCCAAGAAG
Organism: Trachops cirrhosus; assembly: GCA_028533065.1. Classification (NCBI taxonomy): domain Eukaryota; kingdom Metazoa; phylum Chordata; class Mammalia; order Chiroptera; family Phyllostomidae; genus Trachops; species Trachops cirrhosus. Next base: position 44,058,259 of record CM052547.1, on the reverse strand, counting down.
GTGTTACTATCTCTTAGAGGCGCTCCATTCAAGAACAAGACGGGGTTGTTACAGGTAGTTTTATTTACTTGCAGCAAGGAAAGGAGAAAGACTCTGTCTCTCAGGAGGGAGTCTTAGCCATTGCCTGTATACACTATTTGGTCAGTTACATGTTGATTTCTTCTTTGCAGTAGGCTACATTTATCGTATTGAGTTCCTGTCAAGGTCGTAAGTGGTGTGCAAAATACTGTGCTACATTTTAATATTTTAGCATGAATAATATTTAGTAGTAACATGTAGAACTGCCCAGACCTTGAGACCCTTGTCCCAAGACTTCTCCCTTTGTATCTCCAGTCCCCTATTGCCTAGCACATAATAGGAGCTGAAAATATATTTGTACAGTACATGAAGGAATGAAAGTCTTTTGTGACCAATTTCACCCCACTCTGATCACTCTTTCATTATATAGCTTACGCTATTTATACCGTACCATGCAAGTATATGAAGTAAATGAATTACTGAGATGCAATGTAATTTTCTTAGTTAAGGAATATTTTATATGAGCAAGGAGAATTGTCTATTTAAAGAAATTTTGTGAATCTTTTTTGTAATTGGTCAGGGAAGACATGAATTCACATATGCACAGAGATTTTAGGAGGAACTTTGTGAGAGAGTCCTGAGTTGTTTCTTCTGCCTAGAATTAAAACTGCCCAAATGCCTAAGAATTGGCCCACTTCCCTCCTCCCAGCCCACACTCATTGATGCCCTAAAAACTGAAATAAAAATTAATAGCAGTAAAAGGAAGTACGCTCTGAAGAGGTTTTCATCTACTAAAAATAAGTCAGTTTAGAAGAGAATTATGTATTAATTTCTCACTTTTATTTTTCCTTTATTAGGCTATTTCTCAAAATAAACACAGCTTTATTTCATCTTTTAATAAAATAACACATGTTAATTGAAATAAATTCAAATACAAAAGATATGGAGGGAAATGAAAAAATTGCCTTTGATCCCAACATCCAGAAAGAACTCTTACTAACATTTTGATGCGTAACTTCCCATATTTTTTTCTATGCACACACAAAAAGTGTGGTCATATTATACATGCTGTTTGTAAAATTTTTTAAATTTAACATATGGTCATTTTTCCTTTATGATAAATACCAGTCTTCATTATTTTTAAATCTGCAGAGCAACATCCCATTGTATGGCTGTACTGTAATTCATTCAATCATTTCTCTATTGATGATGATCATTTACAGGGCTTCCAGGATTCCAAGATGAATAACACTGTGATGAACACATTTACACACATAACTTTGTATTTTTCCAGTTATTTCCTTGGGATAAATTCACAGAAGTAAAGTTTTTGTTGGGAAAAATGGTATGCATATTAACAAATTGCATACATACTGACAAATTAACCTCTGGAGAGGTTAATCTTACTTACATTACCACGATTATCAATATTACCAATTAGAAATATTAAAATGTTGCCAATCTGCTAGGCAAAAATTGTATTCATTGATATGTAATTACTTTGGTTACTTGGTAGGAAAACATTGATCAAATTCTGAGAGAAAAGTTCACTTGAGCCATGGCAGCCATTAGGATTTAGTCCCACAGTAGTTAAGTCACAAGTGACCTGAATCTGATAATGGCTTAAGTGACGTTCTGCTTATTATTTTTTTAAAGTTTGTTCTTGAAGTCTGTACGGTTAAGTTACTGGCCTTTTGTTTTCAGTTCCCCTTTTTGTCCCACATATCCAAGATTAACTTGAGAAGAATTTGGAAGGATCTTGAAGTTATTCCCTACCCTTCCATCCCCCCTTATTTCAGTGTGAAATAGCACAAAGTGGATCTAATACTTCAGCGTGCCACTGAGACCATATCTCTCCCCATTGCATTTTTTTGAAAAATTTTTAAATATTTTATTGATTATGCTATTACAGTTGTCCCATTTTCCCCTCTTCATTCCCCTCCACCCTGCACACCCCTCCCACCCACATTCCCCACCTTTAGTTCATGTCCATGTGTCATAAGTTCTTTAGATTCTATATTTCCCATACTATTCATGCCCTCCCCCTGTCTATTTTCTTCCTACCGTCTATGCTACTTATTCTCTGTGGCTTTTACCCCTCTCTCCTCCTCCCACTGCCCTGTTGCTAACCCTCCAAGTGATCTCCGTTTCTGTGGTTCTGTTCCTGTTCTAGTTGTTTGCTTAGTTTCTTTTTGTTTTAGGTGTGGTTGTTAATTATTATGAGTTTGCTGTCATTTTACTGTACATGTTTTTTATCTTCTTTTTCTTAGATAAGTCATAAACTAAGGGCTAGGTGATGATGAACTCCTTTAACTTGACCTTATCTGAGGACCATTTTATCTGCCCTTCCATTCTAAATGAAAGCTTTGCTGGATAGAGCAATCTGGGATGTAGGTCCTTGTCTTTCATGACTTGGAATACTTCCTTCCAGCCCCTTCTTGACTGTAAGGTCTCTTTTGAGAAATCAGCTGACAGTCTGATGGGAACTCCTTTGTAGGTGACTGTCCCCTTATCTCTAGCTGCTTCTACAATTCTCTCCTTTTAATCTTGGGTAATGTAGTTATGATGTGCCTTGGTGTGTTCCTCCTTGGGTCCAACTTCTTTGGGACTCTCTGAGCTTCCTGGACTTCTTGGAAGTCTATTTTCTTTGCCAGATTGGGGAAGTTCTCCTTTGTTATTTGTTCAAATATCTTTTCCACTTGTTATTTTTTCCTGTTCTCCTTCTGGTACTCATATAATTCGGATGTTGGAATGTTTAAAGATGTCCAGGAGGTTCCTAAGCCTCTCCTCATTTTTTTGAATTCTTATTTCTTCATTCTTTTCTGTTTGGTTGTTTCTTTCTTCCTTCTGGTCCACTCTATTGATGTGAGACCCAGTTTTCTTTTCATCACTATTGGTTCCCTGTACATTTTTCTTCATTTCACTTATTGTAGCCTTCATTTTTTCATCTACTTTGCGACCAAAATCAACCAATTCTGTGAGCATCCTGATCACCAGTGCTTTGAACTGTGCATCTGATAGGTTGGCTATCTCTTGGTCACTTAAAAGTATTGGCTGTGGGGCTTTCATTCGTTCTTCCATTTGAGCCTTTTTTTTTTTTTTAGTCTGGTCACGCCTGTTAGGTATGAGGGGTGGAGCCTTAGGTGTTCACCAGGGCGGGGCACCCCATTGCTGGGTTGTGATGCGGAATGTGGGGGTGGGGTCAGAAAGGGAATAATGGCACTTGCTCCACTCTCCTTCTGATTTCAGTCCCCTCTCCCGCTTCCCACAAGCAAATTGGGCCATTCTGGTGCTGGTTCCCCAGTGGGTGGACTTGTGTATGTTCTAGGACCCTATGGGTCTCTCCAACGAACTCTCCTGTGAGGCTGGGAATCTCTCCTGGCACCTCCACCCCCATAAGTGTTTTCAATCAGTGCTTTTAGGCTTTTTTTCCCCAGCACTGGGTCCAGGGATTGCGCGGTCTATCTCGTTGCCTGTTTCTGCGCTCGAATGTGTGACTGTGCCCAGCCAGCTGCCTTGCACGCCTCACTGGGTCTACTCATTGCCTCCCCATGCCCGGGGCCTGCTAGCCGCCACCTGTGCGCCTGGGGTCTGCCAACAGCTGCTTGTACCCTGCGTGCCCGGTTCTGTGAGCCACCGCTTTTTCCTGCCGCAATCCCTCTCAGCCGGCCCCAGACTCTGCCCCTCTTACCGGTCTGGATGAATGGTTGTTGGACTTCTGTACAGTTCAATTTTCTGTCTGTTCTGGTTGTTCTTTTGTTTCTAAATTTTTGTTGTCCTTAATTTTGGTTGTGTGAGGAGGCACAGTGTGACCACCTATCACTCCATCTTGGCTCAAAGTCCCCATTGCATCTTCTTGTTCCAAGCACTTCTTGCCCCACCCCAAAACTTTCTCTTAATCATCTAGCAGTAACTTCATCCTTTTTTGCATTTACTTTGAGTTTTGATTGTATAACTACTGGCTCTTAGTTCCTCTATTCCCTCAGAGCAAGATTGGGCCTGCATTTCATGTTACGGATTAGAAAATCCGGCAATGCAGGCCAGTCAGCATTGTTAGAGCATGCATAGAAGAGGCAGAGCACACCATGATCCACCTGAGGCTGCTTTCATAAGTAGGATGTGGTCTAGGATATAACTGTAATTTAGAATACCTGACTGAAGTGTTCCACAGATGAAGTGGATCACCTTGTTTGATACTGAAAAGAACTGTGTGCAGGAACCATGTTAATCATTTTCCATAAACTGAATGAGTTAATGTTTTAATTGTACTTTCAGAAACTGAGGACCAAAGCTTTACAGAATCTAGCAAGTAATGAGGTCAGATTTCAAATCCAGAGACTTCCGGCCAAGATGGAGGTGTAGATAGATACACTGTGCCCCCTCGCACAACCAAAAGAAGGACAACAGTAATTTAAAAAAACAACAACCAGAACTGCCAGAAAATCAAACTGTGTGGAAATTCAACAACCAAGGAGTTATAGAAGAAACATTCATCCAGATTGGTAGGAGGGACAGAGATGGGCAGCCAGGTGGAGAGGACTCACAGCAAGGTGGTGACTGGAGGACCTGGGTGAGCAAGGTGGTTGCTGGCTGACCTGGTGAGGTGGCTGCTGGGGGAGTGAGTGGTCCCACATTCGTGTGCAGATAAACTGGGAGGAACAACTGGGGAGTGAGACAGACCACGAAACCCAGGATTCCAGTGTGGTGAAATAAGCCCTCAAAACCTCTGGCTGAAAAAACCTGTGGGGGTTGCAGTGGCAGGAGAAACTCCAAGCCTCACAGGAGACTTCACTGGAGAGACCCACAGGGTCCTAGAATGTATACAAAACTACCCACCCCCCTTCTTGGGAATCAACACCAGAAGGGCCCAAAATGCTTGTGGGTAGCAGAGGAAGTAACTCAAGGCCAGCTGAGAGCCCAGCAAGCAACATTATTCCCTCTTGGACCACTCCCCCACATACAGCATTACTACACAGCAACGTGGGTTGCTCCGCCATGGCATATACCTAAGGTTTCACCCCTTACTATGTAACAGGTATGCTGAGACAAAAAAAATATGGCCCAAATGAAAGAACAGATCAAAGCTCCAGAACAAATACAAGTAAGCAATGATGAGATAGCCAAATTGTCAGATACAGAGTTCAAAACACTGGTAATCAAGATGCTCACAGAAATAGTTGAGTATGGTCACAAAATAGAGGAAAAAGTGAAGGCTATGCTAAGTGAAATAAAGGAAAATATACAGGGAACCAACAGGGAAGGGAAGGAAACTGGGACTCAAATCAACAGTTTGGACCAGAAGGAAGAAATAAACATTCAATCAGAAAAGAATGAAGAAACAAGAATTTAAAAAAATGAGGAGAAGCTTAGGAACCTCTTGGACAACTTTGAACAATCCAACATCTGAATCATAGGGGTGACAGAAGGAGAAAAGGAAGAGGAAGAAATTGAAAACTTATTTGAACAAATAATGAAGGAGAACTTCCCTAATCTGGCAAAGGAAGTAGACTTCCAGGAAGTCCAGGAAGCTCAGAGAGTCTCAAAGAAGTTGGACCCAAGGAAACACACACCAAGGCACATCAGAATTACATTAGCCAAGATTAAAGAGAAGGAAGAAATCTTAAAAGTAAAAGCAGCAAGAGAAAAGGAGAAAGTTACCCACAAAGGAGTGCCCATAAGACTGTCAGCTGATTTCTCAAAAGAAACCTTACAGGAAAGAGGGGCTGGAAAGAAGTATTCAAAGTCATGAAGGGCAACGACCTACATCCAAGATTATTCTATCCAGCAAAGCTATCATTTAGAATGGATAGTCAGATAAAGTGCTTCCCAGATAAGGTCAAGTGAAAGGAGTTCATCATCACCAAGCTCTTATTATATGAAATGTTAAAGGGACTTATCTATGAAAAAGATAAAAAACGATGAACAGTAAAATGACAACAAACCCACGACTATCAACAACTGAACCTAAAAAAACAAAAATAAAAACAAACTAAGTGAACAACTAGAACAGGAACAGAATCACAGAAATGGAAATCACATGGAAGGTTATCAGTGGGGGGGGAGGGAGGAGAATGGGGGAAAAGGTTTATGGAAGCATAAATAGTAGGTTTAAAATAGACATGGGGAGGTTAAGAATAGTATAGGAAATGCAGAAGCCAAAGAACTTAAATGTAGGACACATGGACATGAACTTAGAGAGGGGTATGTGGGGGTGGGAATGTGGGTGGGAGGGGGGTGGAGGGGGATAAGGGAGGGAATGGGACTACTATAATAGCACAATCAATAAAATAGATTAAAAAAAACATTGAGTGAAAAAAATCAAGTTAAAAAAGTATTCAAATCCAACTCCCTCTTATTACAAAGTTCATGGTTTTCATTATGCCATGTCCTCAATAGCGCCTATTTGTGATGGCTTAAACGGAAAAGAAATGAGGCACGGTAGAGCCAAAATTCCCACATTAGGTAATTAGTCTAGCTCCCGTAACTCCCAGACCTCACCCCCCAGCCCAACACACACAAAAATTTTAAAGAGGTGACCATTATAATTAGGGCCAACTTCTCTGGGCTTATATTAGCAGCACTCCTTTAGAACAGTGAAATATACCTATCAGGCAGCCATAATGTTCATTACATGTATAGAATCAAGGCAATTTCAATCAAGCCTATAGGGTGAACGGAGTAACTGGTATTTATGTCGGTCTATGCCCAAAAACAATGGATTTGAGAGTGGGAAGAAAAACAGGAATTTTCCAAACAGTACCCACATTTCTATCCTAAGGACTCTGGGAAGAATAGTTGATTGTGCATTATGTTATTTATAAGTAGAGTAATTCTAGAAATGAACTCACATTACTGGGTGTGAGAGATATTAATTCTGACATTTCCACTTGAAATAATTATTGGGTCAAGGATAAGCAAAAGTCATGTTAGACATAAACAAATCTTTTGGACCTGTAAACAGAGTGGTGTCACATGTATTGGTAGTTGAATAACCATCGAATTGAAAGTATTTTATTGGGTTGGCCAAAAAGTCTGTTTAGTTTTTTCCATAAAGTAAAAAGACACATTTTTCATTTTCACCAATAACTTTATTGATTTGGATATTTTGAGTATGTTGGCTATCTCCTGCTATTGGCTTCTAGTGGGTAGAGGCCAAGGTGCTGCTAAACATCTTTCAATGCATAAGACAGCCCCACAGCAAAGAATTACTTAATTTTCTGGACTGTAAGAAGCGCTGGACAATAAGACGCACGTAGGTTTTAGAGGAGGAAAAGGAAAAAAAATTTTGAAGCAAAAAATGTGGTAAAATATTTAATAACATAAATAACATCGGCCGCTGCCTGCCCCCTCAGTGAGCCAGTAAGCTACATTCAGACTATAAGACGCACCCCCATTTTCCTCCTAAATTTGGTGGGGGGAAGTGTGTCTTACAGTCCAAAAAATATGGTATTTGGTCAAAATGCCAATAGTAGTGGTTTGCCAAGAAACTTTGCAAACCACTTTTGACACATTCGATCAGTCACAGCACCTTCTCCACACATTGTACAATTTTGTTTTTTTTTTGCTTTTCAGTTGTGTTTTTACCTTTTTTGAAATAATAAAGCATAATATGCAAAAATTATTGCATTTTTTCCTTCCATCTTCAGTATTAAAATGGCTGCACAAAATTCACCAATTTTGATAAATTTTTAAAAAATGCATGCTGATATGACAGCTGTCACAACACACTTTAACAAAATTGTTTTGAACGTAAAGACAACCGAGCATTGCCAGAGCCATCATATGGAAAAAAACTAAATGAACTCTTTAGTTCAACACTTCCTGTATCATATTCGAGAAAGTGTTATTTAAACATTACTCTTTGCACTCTTTGTTTCTGCTTCTATGTAACAGAAATTGGGGACACCTGCTAAGTTCTTACTTCCTCTTGGGCACTAATGAGGTATGTACTTTGTCTATGGACTGTGAATTCCAAAGATGTTAGTCTACTGTGGAAGACCCCAACCTAATATCTACTGACCACTGACTTTGCTAGGTACTTTTAAAAGAACTTTACAGGTGTTAACTCATTTCATTCCCATAATAAAGCTACGAAGAGGGTATGCATTATTAGTAAAGGGAAGCCCAGAAAGACTAGCTTGCCTAAAGTCACATAGGTAGAAAGCAGTAGAGCTAGAATCTGAACCAGCAGTTTGATTCAAGAGCTTGTACTCTTACCTATCTTGATAGAGATGCCAATGAGACAAAGAAGTCTGCTAAAGGAACATCTAGGACACTGGAGAGGTAATAATTCTTTTCTTCTTGAAAAGTCATCATCTGCATGTAATACTTGGACCTGCTTCTATCTTGTGAGTCACAGCTGAGTATGGTGGAGTAGAAAGAGGGAAGACACTCAGGTTTTTGAGGACATCCTTGAGCAACTGAATTACCTAATCTTGGAACTGCTCTACCTTTGGAATTCTTTTCACGTGAGATAATGAATTCACTGTTTACTCTACTTTAGTTAGGTCTCCTGTAACTTGTAGCAAAAAGCACTCTCATTGATACACATACATATAAGCATAAATGCAACCTGAAACACTCAACCCTTTTAGAGATGCTAAATACCTGCACCATGTACAAGCTTTTCATTCAGTCAACAAATCTTTAGTGCCTTCCACATCCTAGGTACATTGCCAATTGTTGAACTGCAGAGGTTGGGAAGGGCAAGTTTGTACACCTCTGGAAGTTATAATCATGAGGTAAATGTGGTAATGAAAGTGGGGGCAGGCATATCTAGGGAAGCTATCATGAAGACTACTCTAGACTAGATTAGAGAAGGCCCTAATAGAATATAACAACAACATGCATACCAGATTCAAAGAATTCATGCCATTATCAGTTAGAATCACTAAGTTGTAAGTTTGTATGTGTTTAATTCGTGATATGTTTTGGTTTTAGTTGTATAAGAACTGCCTGGCCAACCCTCTACACACAGCAGGAAACATTGCTGTCCATATTATAGCTGTTACTGAATAAGTACTTGTTGAAATTTCCAGAGATGACCAAACAAACATCAAGAAGGAAAATATTTTTTTAATTATTATTATGGAAAATTTCTAACATGTACGAAAGTACTGAGAATAGTAAGGAGAACTACTGCACGGCCTCAAGTCAACCACTCTTAGCCAATACCGTTTCACTTATAACGCCCACTCTCCAATATTCTGAAGCAGACTCCAGATATATTATTTCACCTATAAATAAGTCGGTACACATCCTTAAAGCAAAAAAAATTGTGAACCAAGGCATGTGGAGGTCGGTGGCAACCTTCCTTGTCTTCAATTCTAGAATCTGTAAAATATGATTTATAGGGGGTTGAAACGGAGTATTTCTTAAAGTAACCACAATAAAAAAAGAAGTGATTAAATCCTTATAAGGCTCTCCACAAGGGAATCTCACCCCACAAATCCAGGTCTGTGTTTCAATCCCCAAGAGCCCAAGACGCCTCTTCCTTTCAAGGATGAGACCCTACTGATGCCGACAAGCCCTGACCTTCTTGGGCCTTGGTTGGTCCTCGCTCTCCTCTCCCCGGGAAATGCCCGCCCCCTGGGCCCCAGCATCCCTCGCGCACCCTCGCGCACCCTCGCGCGCCCCCGCTGCCTCTGCGTACGCCGCGGCAAGCGGTTCCGGACGCGTCCGGCCTGGCTCAGGGCCGCGCACGTCGTACGTCCTGGGTGCTTTGGGGATCCTTGTCTGGCGCCGCCGGGAAATACCTACAGTTTTGCCCACCATGTTCTTCTCTGCCGCGCTCCGGGCCCGGGCGGCTGGCCTCACCGCCCAGTGGGTAAGGAGGCTCGGAATGAGCCCCGGCATTGCCGTTGCCCTTCTCCCTCTCTCTTTGCCTCCTTTTATTGTGAGCACTCGAGAGCCCCGGACTTTGGACAGGCCTCCACGCGGCGGCAAGGACACTGCGGCCTTCGCCCTCTCCCTAGAGAGGTTGCGGCAGCTGCACCGCAAGCTAGGACCTCCGAGGGAGGGTCGGCAAATTTAACTGCGGCGGGTGCGTGGCCTCCCGTACTGGGCTGGGAAGTTTACGCCTAACTTTGTCACGGAGAGGATGAAGAAGGGGCCGCTTGCTGTTCTGTTTTATCCTCTTTCACTCTAGCGCCTGGATCGGCTAGATCTGTTTCCTTTGGCCCTGCTCCCGAAGGAGGCAACTTGCATGTCAACCCCCTTGACCTTGTTGCTGACAGGTGGCAGCATTCTGGAGAGAACCCGGGAATTGTAGGCTTTGGCTTGATTATTTTATGAGCGTTTCCTTAGGCCAAGGAAAGGGTGACCACAATGTTTCATTTACTGCATTTGTGCCTTGCATATCAGAAAAGTTCGGTAAATAATCGTAACGAACGAACTAAATAAGAGGACGGCACCACAAATACTGCACAGCAGGGTTTTAGAGCTTGAATGGTTTTTTGAGATGCAAGTACATCTCGTATTAGGCAAGGAAATTGAATCTCAGGTTGAAACACTCAAGCTGACTTAAAAGTGCAGATTACAGACATGACGATTATAATAGGGCATTTACTGGAAAGAAAGAAGCCTTTTTGTCCTTGCAGTAAAATAGAAAGGTTGAGTCAGTTCTCAGGAGAAAGGGATATAGATAGTGCATAGTAGTATAGAATAAGTTCAGGGCTTCAGAGTTGCACCTGAGTTTGGATGGTGACTTAAACTGCCTTTTCTATCTTTTTGACTTTGGCTGTTATTTTTCTCACTTAGTTTCCCCAGTTGTAAAATGGGAACATTTCCGTTTTGTGCAGGTTACTCTTCTAATAAACGTTTGAGGTCCTACTGTGGGTCATGTACAAGGTATTCATATAACAATGTGGATAATAACTATAGGTAACATTTGGTGACTAAGTGCTAAGCACTGTGTTAAATATTTAAATTCTAAATCTTGATGCTGTTGGTATTGTTATTTCCTTATATTACATAATCAGATTTAGACATTCCCTGTTCTTGTGGAGTTAATAGTCTGGTATAAGAGGAACGTTAGATTAAGGTCAATATACAGTGTAAAAGTGCAGTGTTAGTCGTATGAATAAGGTCATCCAATTTGGACTGAAGGTGGTGTGAGATTTTTCATGCAGGCAATAGTAACAGATTGGGGAATGGGGTCAGATGGATGGGGGAGAGGGTATTCTATTCAACTATCACTTGATAGTTGGCAAGGAAAAGGTTGATGCTATGAAAAGCCACAAGCAGTGTTGCTGGACTCCGTTATTATAGGTAAAGAGTTCCAAGATGAAATGAGAGAGGTGGGCTGGGCCCAGATCTTGAAACTCTGTTGCTTGCCATACTAAAAATTTGACTTGACCTCAGAGGCGGTGGAGAGTCAATGAGAGGTTTTAGAGGAGCAGATGGACATGGTCAGTATTCTGTATTATGTAGATCACTGGATGGAATTGAAGGAAGATTAGTTTGATAGGAGCCAGAGGCAGGAAGACTAAATAGATTAGAGGCTCTTGCAGAACCCCAGGGAGGGCATATGAGGATCAGGCCTTGTCTACTAGTAGAAAGGGTAGAATTAGAGTATAAATAGATTTTAGTTTCTTCTGTTTTTGAGGAAGGAGGTTAGAGAGTATAAATTGAAAAGTAGTCGTAACAGTGAAAAAGAACAATAACTTCAGGTAGTGGGAGAACATTTTTATCAAGTTTCTGCAACTTTCTCTCTTTTTTTTTTAACAATCATTACCTAGTATATAATACATGCCCAATAAGCATTTGTTGAGTTGATGAATATGTTTAATTTTTTGTTTACTTTCAATTTTATTGAGAAATACTTGACACCACTATAGAATTTTAAGATGTACAGCATGATGGTGTGATTTACAAGTTTTTACACAAGTAATATATTGTAGGAAAAACATCATATTAAGAACAACAAATAAGGCCCTGGCTGGCGTAGCTCAGTGGATTGACTGCGGGCTGCGAACCAAAGCATCGCAGGTTCGATTCCCAGTCAGAGCACATGCCTGAGTTGTGGGCCAAGTCCCCAGTGGAGACCACATGAGAGGCAACCACACATTGATGTTTCTGTCTCTCTCCTTGTCCCTCCCTTCCCCTCTCTAAAAATAAATAAATAAATAAAATCTTTTTTTAAAAAAAGAACAACAAAAAATAAACTCAGAAAATGAAAATCACCCATTGTCTTATCAATTTGGAAATTACCAAAATGTTAACATTTTGAAGTGCAATTAACAGACCTCACAAAAATTTTTTAAAATCAGATGATATTTTTCACTGTTTTGTAGCCTTTTTTTGTCCCATAGTACATTTTGATCAGCTTTTCTTATCAGTAAACATTTTATGCTGTCATTTTTAATGCTGCACAGCATTCCATTATATGTTCTGAAACTTACATAATTAGACCCTTCCTCTACTTTCACAAATAGTGGGGTGTCAGATGACCTAGGAAAAATCAGGAAAAGTGTGAATAAAGAGGTCCCTAATAAAATTGCTTTCCTAAAAGAGAAACCTTTAAAGGAACCATTTACATTTTCAAAGAAATTGCTTATTGTCTTATAATTTCTGCTTTATTAGCTAGCTGTTGTTTTCTTCAGCCACAGGCTTTTCAGCTCATCATAGCTTAAAAATTATCAAGAACTTAGTACTGTATCTAGAAGTGCTTGTAAAAAACTAGTTGTGTGACCTTGAGCATATTTCTTAATCTCTTTGACCCTCATTTTTCTTTCTGTAAAGTGCTATCATACCTTATTGAGTGATTGTCAAGAATTACCTAAAAATTATGAATTATGGATTAGTAGGTAGTCAGAAGAGACTTTCTTCTTTCCTTTAGTAACTGCCCTTGACTTTCTGTAATGGTGGCATTACTGTACAGCTACCTCTTCTCTTCTAAGCCACTACTTAGTTTAGCAGGGATGAGAGGGTTGTGGTGGCATTTTCAAGGATTGTGTTTTCAGTTTTAGAATTTTTATGTTTCATTTTTATAGTTCTCTTTATCATTTCAGTCATTGATGATATTTTCCTTAAGATATGACTTTAAGTCATATCTTAATATAACCTTAAGCATGGTTGTAGCAGCTTTGAAATTGTTTGGTAATCTCTGTTGATTGACCTTTTTCTTGGAAATGGGTTTTTTTGTTTATTTTGTTTTGTATGTTGAGTAATTTTGGATTGTATCCTGGATGTTGTGAACGGTATGTTTTAGAGGCTTTAGATTTTGTTAGTTCCTCCAAAGAGTTGTAGGCAGTTAGCATAATTGAACTCAAACTGCTACCCAACTCCCTTGTGGGTAGCAACTCAAATATTGGTTCAGTTCTTTTAGCAGAACTGCTTGGAGTCTGCCTCATGTGCATGCATGGTTTGGGGTCACCCACAGAATTTGGGGCTTCTACTATCTTGCTCTTCCTTTTCTGGAATTTCCCACTTCCCCGTGTCTGCAGTTTTCCCAAACTCACCTGTGGTTCTTCAAGCCATTAAGGTTGCAGGTTTTCTCTTAGGGTTCTAGTTGCCCAGCGCCTGATTGACTGGGGCCTGCCTTCGGGCTAAAAGATGTAAGGGAAAAAAACCTCCAAAATACTTCTTTGGCTTCTTCTAAGTATAGGCCCCGCTCCTGTACCTGCGTGCATTTGGTTTTTCTCTAATGCCTTCAGAAAGTTTTTGTTCTTTTATTTATTAAAATAGTTTTTCCAGATTTTAAAATAATATAAGTGGTTTACATGGATAGTATGTACTCCAGCAGCTACACTGGAAGTTGGAACTTCTGTGGTAGCATTGTTTTTTCTAAATTCCAAGTTTTGTAGAATGAAACATTCTCTCATTCCATTAGAGATTTTTAAACCTGATTTTGCAATGTCCCAGGGTATCTACATTTTGCCTTAAAGACTCTAAAGGACTTCTTAAAAAAAAGGCATTTGTATTAGTTTTATATTACTGCTGTAACAAATCACCACAAGTTTGGTGACATAACACAAATTTACTGTTTTATGATTCTGTAGATTAAAAGTCTGATATGGGTCCAACTGGTCTAAAATTCAGGTGCTGACAAAGCTATATTTCTTAAGGCTGTAGGGGAGAATCTGTTTCTTTTCCAGCTTCTAGAAGCGGTCTTTATTTATTGGATCACAGCTTCCTTCTTTTCAAAGCCAGCAAGAGCATCAGGCTCCCACAGCACTTCATGTCACATCACATCACATCACATCATTCTGACCTTGCTTCCACCATTTGTCACATATCCTTCTCAGACTTTGCTTCCTCTTCCAGATTTTAAGGGTCCTGAGACTACCTTGGGCTGTGATAATCCAGAATAATCTCCCTATTTTAAGGTCAGCTGATAAGCAACCTTAATTCCATCTGCAAACATACTTCTCTTTTGCTGTATATATTAACATATTCACAGCTTCCCAGAATTAGGACATGGGTATCTTTGGGGCATCATTATTCTGCCTGTTACAGCCTTAAGCAAAGCAGTTTAGGGGAAAGAGAAAATGGACAAATTTTTAAGTCTGTTCAGTGAGTTTTGGCAGGCCATTATTGGCACACTACAAATTCAGATCTTTATATTGGAGGTGTGAAGTCAGTCTCCATTTCAAAGATACAAACAGTGGAACTTACCTTCTCTTTGGGCACTATTTAGTACCAGGCCAGTCCATTTGTAATAAATTATAGGTTCATTGACCATGTCAGTCTGGTTTTCCATTGTGAAACCTTGACTTACCATTTTTGAGGTCAGGTCAGGAAGCGTGTTATAAATCAGTGGTAGGAAATTTCTTTCATTCAATAAACATTAAGAGCCATGTTTATATACACTTTTTGCTTTGCCTTGTGGAGGGAAAGGGAAGGTGGCTTTATGTGTGGGATACTTTACTAGATGTTGTCCCATTTTTAGGTAAGACATCTAAAGATAACCCAGGCAAATATGCCCAGAATTATATAGTATGAGTGTAAATTGGGTTTGTTTGCAAGTCCTGTTTTTAAAAAAATTTTAACCTACCTTTCTGAAATTGCTCAAGTTTACTGAGGGAGATTGGTATGTGCGGTGAAGTTTCAAATTTAATAGGTGCTATACAGTGATTTCACTTTGCTTAGGGAAAAGAGATGGTGGTTCAGGGGCCTTAGAGGGGTAAGAGGAGGAGGTTAACATTGGTCATGATGGATGAGGGAGGTATATGGTGACCTAATGTAGGTATAGGAAGCTCTTATGTACAAGGACAGTGATGTTAAAGAGCATGGCAATATGGACAAGGAATGACCTGGTGTGGAAGATGAGGCTGGACAAAGTCACAAAGGCCTTTTATCTCATACCACAGAGTTTAGATTTTATTCTGTAGGCAATGAATGATTTTAAGTAGGTGAGTAGCATAATTAAATTGATGCCCACCACTGCTGCCAAAAATCTCTGGAAATGTGGTGAAAGGTGAGATTAGAAGGCAGGAGACCATTTAGAAGGTTATGGCAGTAATCCGGGAGAGAAATGAAAAGTGTTTGAACTTGGGATAGTCTCAAGAAACATGAAGTAGCAGAAAAAAACAGAATTTAAAAATTGTTTAGTTAGAATGGATAAGACTTGGTGACTGACTAAATTGAGAGAGTGCAAGTGAGCGAGAGAAGGGGACCCTGGGATGTTTTTCATGATCATGGTTTAGGCCACTGGTCTGTAATGACTATCTAATATTGAATTACCATGGGGTTGAAAGAAATATATTGTTACATCCTTTTTTAAGCAAGGTGAAGCATAATTTAAAAAAAATTGTCATGAATAGCAAATCGACATAAAGATAGGAAACAAAATAAATCATGACATAGCATTTCTCTGCATAGAAAAAAAGTTTTAATAGGTATCCTTGGGGATCAGTATAGTAGGCAAACTTATATGATAATTTCAGAGGTACAACGGTATAGAACCTACCTGTTTGTAGATCACAAATCTATGAATTCTTTCTGTAGAGAAGCAGTTGTTTGGGATTAAACTGTGGAATTACATATCTAAGATGACTAATAAATTTATCAGGGTATTAAAAATATGTATCTTGGGAGAAATTTTGGAAAATTTCTTTGTAAGTTAAGGTTCTGAACCATGATTTGCAACCCAGAAAAGTGATCTAGTCTTTTTTTTTTTTTAAAGATTTTATTTATTTATTTTTAGAGAGGGGAAGGGAGGGAGAAGGAGAGAGAGAAACATCAATGTGTGGTTGCCTCTCATGTGGTCCCCACTGGGGACCTGGCCCGCAACCCAGGCATGTGCCCTGACTGGGAATCGAACCTGCGATGCTTTGGTTCGCAGCCCGTACTCAATCCACTGAGCTATGCCAGCCAGGGCTGATCTAGTCTTTACTAACATCAATTTAATGTGCTGTTATAGTAAAATAAAGATATTAAAATATTTATTATAGAAATAGTCAGTAGTAGAAAATGATTTTATCCTTTTCTAGTTAAAGTGTTTTATTCAGGTTCCTGGAATGGCTCTTTATTCCAAAGTGAAACTGAATTCAAATGGATCATTAAGTAGCATAAAGATGTTAATTCAAACTTAGTATCTTATTTCTTTTTTTGTCTTTTTTTCTTTTTATTTTTTTAAAATGTATTTTATTGATTATGCTATTACAGTTCCAATATTTTCCCCTTTGCACCACTCCACCTCATACCCCCATTCCGTCCAGCAATCCCCCCATTAGTTCATGTCCAAGAGTTATGCATGTAAGTTCTTTGGCTACTCCATTTCCTATACTTCTTAACATCCCCTCGTCTGTTTTGTACCTACCAATTTGTACTTCTTAATCCTTGCACCTTTCCCCCCATTCTCCTCCTTCCCCCTCCCAACTGATAACCAGTCAAATGAACTCCATATCTATGATTATGTTCCAGTTCTGCTGGTTTGCTTAGTTTGTTTTTTTAGATTCAGTTGCTGATAGTTGTGAATTTATTGCCATTTTAATGTTCATTGTTTTGATTATAGGCTTTTTATTATGTAATTCCCTTTAACATTTCATATAATAAGGGCTTGGTGATGGTGAACTCCTTTTAGTTTTACCTTGTCTGGGAAGAACTTTATCTGCCCTTCCATTCTAAATGATAGCTTTGCTGGGTAGAGTAATATAGGTATTAGGTCCTTGCTTTTCATCACTTTGAATACTTCTTGCCAGTTCCTTCTAGCCTGCAGTCTTTTGAGGAATCAACTGCTAGTCTTATGGGAACTCCTTTGTAGGTAACTATTTGCTTTTCTCTTGTTACTTTTAAGATTCTCTCTTCATCTTTAATCTTTGGCATTTTAATTATGATGTGTCTTGGTGTGGTCTTCTTTGTGTTTGTCTTGTTTATGCTTCCTAGACTTGTATTTCTATTTCCTTCATCAAATTAGGGAAGTTTTCTTCCATTATTTTTTCAAATAAGTTTTCAATTTCTTGCTTTTCCTCTTCTCCTTCTGGCACCCCTACAAGTCAGATGTTGGTATGTTTGAAGATGTCCCAGAGTATCCTTACCCTATCCTTGTTTTTTTTTAATTCTTTTTTCTTCTTGCTGTTCTGATTGAATACTTCTTTCTTCCTTATGTCTCAACTTGTTGATTTGATTCGCAGCTTCATTCCCTCCACTGTCCACTATTGGTTCCCTGTAGATCTACCTATTTTTCTTTCTTTTCTATTTCTTTCTTTCTGATTTCTCCCCATATGATCCTAGTGTCCTTCCAGCTGTTGCCCTGGTGCTGAATATCCCAGAAGGGCTGAGTCTGCCAAAAGTCCTAAGTCTGTTGTGGACCCTTTAGGAAGAGTCTCCTGAGAACCCCACAGTTTCTTCCAGTACCCTAGTCCCTGCTGGTTTTTATAGCCAGAACGTATGGGGATTTATCTTCCTGTTGCAGGAACCCTGGGCTGGGTGGTCTCATCTGGGGCTGGGAACCCTCTTCCTGAGGTATCCTTCCCAATTTTTATCCACCACACAGGGATGTGGGACTGCCATTTCTGTGTCTCTGTGCCTCTCCACATCTCCATGCCTCTGTCTCCCATGCCTTCCACCTCTCCACCCCTTCTACTTGTCTAGATGAATGTGGCTTCTTTAAATCCTTGGTTGTTGAACTTCCATACAACTTGATTTTTTGACAGTTCTGGGTGATCATTTGTTATGTAGTCTAGTTGTAATTTTTGCTGTAATTGTGTAAGGAGGTGAGGTGCATTTACCTATGCCTCCATCTTGACTGGAAGTGTAATATCTTATTTCTTCATTGAAAGTGTCTGACATGGTTATTGCAATGGATATAAAGTAGATGAAGTTCCTAAAAATAATCCAAAACAGGGGAAATTTGAAATAGTCATGTGCTAACTTGTTCAAAATGAGGGCTAATATTTATCAGTTTACTCTCATTTTGATCACTTCTTTTGTTGTACAGTGGCACAAATAATGCCCCTCTTTATTACAAAATCTTATTATAAAATCATAAGCATGTAATTCTGTAACAAAAATATCACAGTCAAGCACAACATATGACATTTTAGATGAAATGTTCAAATTAAAACTATAAATTATTACACCCATATTATTACCCTGCCAGCCACACTCAAGCAGGCATTACTTCTGCCGGGCCCTGTACAAGCAAATTATTTGAGCTCTTTTTCTGTTATTTTAAAGAAGTCAACTTCAGTCATTGAAATTCAGTTGCTGAAATGCTATGCAATGTATATATATTTAGATTTTCTATAGGAACAGAGGAGTGGTATTTACTATATTTAAAAAAATAAAAAACAGTAAATAGCTTGATTTATATATAGCATATACATGCATCCTTCTCTGTCTAAATAGGAACATAGTGAACCAAAGGAGGCAGGGTTTTTCATTTCTAATCTGTTTGCCTATATATGTATGTCTGGTTTTCTTAATTAAACTCCTTGGTTTCTTAGACCTACTCTGTCCTTCTAAAGCAGTGATTTTTAACCTTTTTCTTCTTGTGGCACACATAAACTAATTACTGAAATACTGTAGCACACCAAAAAATACATTTTTGTTGATCTGACAAAAAATAGTTATAAATCTTACTAATTTACAAAAAAATAGTAATTATCTACAATTTTTGCTCCAAAGTGACTTTTTTTAAAAAAAAAGATTTTATTTTTAGACAGGAGGAGGAAGGGAGAAAGAGAGGGAAAGAAACATCAATGTGTGGTTGCCTCTTGCAAGCCCCCAGCCTGCAACCCAGGCATGTGCCCTGACCTGGAATCGAACTGGCAACCCTTTAGTTCGCAGGCTGACCCTCAATCCACTGAGCCACACCAGCCAGCGCCAAAGTGACTTTTTAAAAAATCAAGTGCCTATGGTTGTGATAAAGGATTTCTGGTACCAAGAATTAACCAATCAGATTCAACCTTATTCAACATGACCAATAAGATGCAACTCTGTTATATGACCTAGATATTTATGGCTTAAGACAGGGCATTCATACTGGGTGGCTATTGTTGTGTTGACTGTTGTCATTTTTTAAAAAATATGACAATCTGAGGGAAAAGAGCTCAGTGTCCCTGACTAAATAAATAGGTATAATGTGTTTTAAAAATTCTTACAGCACACCAGTTGAAAATTGCTGTTTTAAAGCTCTGACAAGATCAAATAATTACATTCAAGGGGCTAATAATAAGGTCATGGACTTTTTTGTCATTACTACTAAGATCTAAGATGAGTTCTGGCACTAATTAGTGACCTTTATAAGTGTTCATAACCTGTTTGAATATATTTTCTGGATATAATACATTTCATGAAAGTTATAAGGATTAAATAGTGTATATAAAGCTTAATGCCTGACACATAGTACTTCTAATAGTTAATAATAGCTAATATATAATTATAGCTAATATAGTACATACTGCCTGCAAGGTAGCATCATTAAGCACTTCACATGGATTCTCTCTTTTAATCCTCACAATAGTCCTATGAAGTATGTACTATTATTATTCCAGTTTCACAGATGAGGAAAGTGGCTATGTGCTGAATTGTCTCTGTGCACATAGGATATTTATGGAATCTTAGATAAGTGATAGAAACCAATTTCTGAGGTATTCATTCTAATGTGAAAATGTAGTTCTTAGAAATGGTGAGATTGACAGTTCTATTTGGTATTGGTCCTTTTCAACATCACATGCACTATCAACAGGAAAGTATTTTAAAGATTAGTTTGGTGATGTTAGAATGATTTGGATTGGCGAAGGGTCAGCTAGAAAACTGTTAGAGTAATGCACAGACCTGAAATAATGTCTGAAATAGAGTGGTGTTAGTAAGAGAGGAAGAGGACCAAGGATTTTCATTTTAAAAATTGAAATGTGATACACATACATGGCAAATAATTCAAACAGTATGCAAGGATATATATTATAGTAAATACAAAATATATGTTATATAGTAGGAGTAAAGAATAAGAAAAAGATAAATTTATTAATATATGTTGCATATATTATGAGTAGATATCCCTCCCACTCTAGATCCTAGGTCCCCCTCTCTCAAGATAGCTACTGTTAATTGTTTTCTTTTATAATATCTCTATATTCATATTAGTTATTCCTTTATTCTTTATATACTATTCTTTATATTATAATTATTTTCTATATTTTGAAAAATCAGCACAACATGGAGACTGGGGTGTTTATAGATTTGACCTTCTGGTCAAGAACTGTCAAGGCTCTGAGATTTTACTCTACTTACAAGCAAACAAGTTAACCTGCCTCAGTTTTATTTATGGTTGCTGGCTGAGACTCTTGGGTCAGAGACACAGGATTTTATTACTCAGAGACAGCATGAGCTTTATGTTCATCTTGGTTCCCCCTCACCTTCTAAACCCATGGGAGTGACATGGAGTAGCCCAGGTGAATGTTGTACATCACCACTGAGGAGTCCAACCACAGCTGCAAGAATAGTTGCTCAACCTTTGCCCCAGACAGAGACATTCTCTACAAAAATCTTTGAAACAATAGTCTGAAACAAAAACTGTAAATGTTTAGTACCCCTGGTCAGAAGATGTGCAGAGACCTGAGACCTATGGAAAATTGTCTATCAACATTACTGCTTCCTCCTTTCCCACTTTAAGTAAAAAAGAAATTTGTATGTTAATTTCAGTGGAGAGGAAGGAGATGGTATTTTTCAACTATTTAAAATATACTTTCGTGAGAAAAATCAGCAGTCTTATGTAGATATAAATAACAAAAAGTAATGTGCATCGTTCTTCTCTCTCTTTTGAAAGGGTAAGAGGGAGAGAGCCTTATCTGAGTGGTAGAAGGAAAAAAAATAATGTGCAAATGCAAGAAACTCAGTAATTTGTTCTTTTTGTGCTCATTGAGAATGACTCTTTGTTAGAGTATATTAAGAAAGCCTGGTTTGGGGGGGGGTTGCTTACAAACAAATGTAATTCTTTTTAAAATTTTATTTATTTTTTATTGTTATTCTATTTCAGTTGTCCCAGTTTTTCCCCCATTGCCCTCCTCCACGCAGCCCAACCCTCACTCCCATGGTCAGTCCCCACACTATTGTCCAGGTCCACGGGCTGTTCATACATGTTCTTTGACTAGTCCCTTCCCCTTTTTTCACCATTATCCCCCTCCACATCCCCTCTGGCCTCTGTCAGTCTGTTCCATGTTTCCATGTCTCTGGTTCTATTTTGCTCGTTAGTTTATTTTGCTCATTAGATTTATAAGTGAGATTATATGGTATTTGTCTTTCACTGACTGGCTTATTTCACTGCTTGACCTAATAAGTGAATTTGGCAAAGTAATGGGATATAAAGTCACTATTCAGAAATTGATGGCATTTTTGTACACCAACAATGAACTACCAGAAAGAGAAACTAGGGAAAAAATCCCATTTGCTATAGCAACAACAAAAATAAAATACTTAGGAATAAGTTTAACCAAGGAGGTGAAAGACCTGTACTTGGAAAACTATAGAACACTGAAGAAAGAAATGGAGGAAGATACAAATAAATGGAAGCATATACTTCGTCCATGGGTTGGAAGAATTAGCCTCTTTAAAATGTCCATACTACCCAAAGCAATCTATAGATTCAATGCAAGCCCTATTAAAATACCAATGGCATATTTTGCTGATCTAGAACAAAGTGTGATTTTTAAATTGTTTTAATTCTTAAAAATGCAGTTGTTTAAATCTTCCACTTCTTAGTTCTTAAATATTTTATCCACATGTCAGCTAAGAAGATGGGGTAATGCTTTAACAGGTTATATAGTACTTTAAGAGAAACTTCATTATTTGAACCTCAAAACACTCCAATAAGTAAATATCCCAGTTTTACAGGTGCAGAAATTGAGGCTTAAAAAATTGTGGCTTGTGCAAGGTTACATGTTAGTAAGTGGCATAGTGATGGGCTATATACAAATCTTCAAAAAAATTAACCTGAAACACTAATGTTTTTTTCAATAACAGATGCTTTTTCATAACTGTTCTCAAACAATAGTAGTCTGTCTTCAATGGTTTGGGCTTTAAATACTTTTTTGGGGGTAGAAGTGTCTGTGTATGTAAGGTCATGTGCATGTACTAAATTACAGGTCAGCGAGAGTGTGCTTCAATAAATTTTCCAATATGAACTACATAGTCCTAAAGACCAATTTTCAAGGCTCTTTTTTTAAAATTTTAAATAAAAGTATGTGACAGAATAGTAAGGAAAGGATCAAATATTTAAGCTGTTTTGAGATTGGTTGTATTTAATTTTGGTGCACAGGGAAATTGGAAGGAGATATAGGATTAACATGGAGGTGATAAGTTTTGTTTTGTACCTGATGAATGTTTTCTTTAAAAGATTTTATTTATTTATTTTTAGAGAGGGAAAGGCAGGCAGAAAGAAAGGGAGAGAAACATCAATGTGTGGTTGCCTCTTGTGCACCCCCTACTAGGGACCTGGCCTGCAACCCAGGCATGTGCCCCTTCTGGTAATTGAACTGTGGACTCTGCTTTACAGTCCACTGCTCAATCCACTGAGCCACACCAGCCAGGGCAGTACGATGAATGTTTTTTAATGTTATTAATTTTCTATGTCATTACTTTTAGGAAATAGGATTTTTGTTGGAATTCTTAATATTTATTTCAAACCTCCCTATGTTGGGCTTTTTAGTTGCTTGTATTTTGCTGTAACAGACATTAGAGAAAACATTTTTATATAAATCATTGCACTCATTTTCTAATATTCTTTTTTTTAAAGATTTTATTATTTTTAGAGAGAGGGGAAGGGGGGAGAAAGAGAGGGAGAGAAACATTGATTGGTTGCCTCTCAGACATCCCCAACTGTGCAACTGGGACCTGCCCCACAACCCAGGTGTGTGCCCTGGCCAGTTCAATGGGCAGCCATCCAAGCCATACCAGTCAGGGCTTTTTTTTCTACTATTCTTTAGGATAAATTTCTAAAAGTAAAATTAAGTTAAAAGATAGAAACTTTCTTTGGTCTGTCCATACATGATACCAATTTGCTTTCTTAAAAGACTATCAATTTTTACCTCCATACACACAACAGAACTGAATGTTATATTTTAAAAAATCTCTTTGCTAATTTGATAGCTGGAAAATGTTAATTCATTTAAAGTTGCATGTTTTTAATTACCGGTAAGTTTAACTGTTTGAATTTTGTGATATTTTTGTTTATATTTACTCATTTTTCTCATGGATTTATATGTATTCATGACTTCAAGCTGTTAACTTTTTGTAATCAAATGTGTTTAAGATTCTAGAGTCATCAGTGTAGAGTTAATAGATGAAAACAGATAAGCTATCAGTGGCAAAGAACTGTAGAGTACAGAATATAGAACAGAACTCAATCCTGAAAACACCTAACCTGAGGGAGCACATAAAAAGCCAGCAACATAAGCAGAAAATGTTGGGTTAGAATAAGAAAAGAGAGGATTGGATACTTTCCCTACTCTTAAATTAATCCTTCCTTACTTTATTATGAAATCCTCTGTTTTCTCTTAGAATTTAGTTAAGTAACTCACTGTTACTCGGTAAAAATTGTTATTTGATTTAAAATAATGTGTGTATCTATATCTTCTCAGATAAGATCATCATAGGTACTGTCTTGTAAATGTTAGTTTCTGTTAATCTTTCAAAGATTTATGCTGATGTTGTTATTATAATGTTATTTGGGAATTAATGACCTTAGTTTTATGTTTATTTTTGTCCAGGTTCTGGACAGGCAAATCAGGGATATGGGCATAACCTTATATTGATTCAAGATTAACCCTGAAACAATTTGGGAGAAATTGAGTAAAAGTATAATAAGATAAAATGTCATATCATCACTTGATATGTGTTGCATTTAAAAAAAATTATCATATATCTGACACAAAAAATATAATAAACACTGTGTATCCACTTGATGTCTAAGAGAGAAACAAAACCTAAATGGTTGAAGCCCCCTTGTGTACCACTAGTTGACCGAATGCTTTCCTTCCACATTATCCTAATGCTAATACTTACTACTCCCATATTTTATTATATCTCCCTTTCTGTACCTGGGCCTTGTTTTGTTAATTAAAGCAAATGCTCTGTGTAAACTTATTTCTTTAGATGAAATATTATTTGGACCTAGGCAACTGTTAAATATATGATTGTGTTGTATCACTTTACATCTCTGTTATGTTTGGCTTCTTTTTGAATCCAACTCTTCTCCAGTTCCATGCTTGGTTTAATCCAGTGTTCTACCATCTGTTATTAATATACCTCAGAAATCAGAGGATTTCTGAACAATAATTGAATTACTTTTCTGGGGGGATGGGGTGTGGAGAAGGTAGAAATGATGGAAGGAGCAGCAGAGCAAAGAGGAATGAAATGCAGCGGAGAGGGAAATCAAATGGATTTCTTCCAAAACAATTGAGTATAGTCAGTCTGCATAGCATCCATCATAAGCAGCTTTCTGAAACTGCTTGTATGGCAGAAGTTTCTGAACTAAGTAAAGAAAAAGGAAGATAAAGTAGACTGTGACTCATTTGTACAAAATGAAAACATGTTCATGGATGTCCACACTAAATGAAAGCTGGCATCCAACTTGATTCAGACAAAAGTGAAAAGCCAGTAAGTTAATGATACGTTAACTCTTACAAATGGATGCAAGTGGAGTGTTGTAGAAAGGATACAGAACTCAAGATCTGGTTTTGATCCTGGTTCTTCCTCTTACTCTTACATGTGACCTTGGGCAAGATAGCCTTTGGATCTCCATTTTTTTATACCTTTCCTAAAATAAAATGGGTGTGGTGTAGGGTGGTAGACCATGTCTCTTAAGAGCTTTTACTTCTGTAAATTGATTCTATTGTTTTTAGTTATGAATCTTAAAGTGTTACCATAGGAAAAATTTCTTAAGGCTTGTGATTTACTAAATCATCTCAAAATTTTAGGGAAGACATACAAGGAATTTGCATAAGACAGCTGTGCAAAATGGAGCTGGAGGAGCCTTATTTGTGGTAAGTTACTAGATTTCTTCACAATGAAAAGACTTGAAAATTTAGGTAAATCTGTTGTAATAATCCAAAATATCTTAAATAGCTATGTCTTTGGTATATCCTGACCATAGTGGGAATTTAAATATAGCTAATTGTAAATTCACTGCTTTTCAAAAGATGTGTGGCTCTAGTTGAACCTCTCAGGTTTAAGTTGGTACCAGGGCAACTCTGGGAATAAGAATTTAGATTATTATTTGGTGAAATTACTGTGAGTGAGCCCTAACCTGTTTTCACACTTTGAGTTCTTACAGCTTAGACATTGGTTCACTGAAGATTCTGAGGCTGCAACTTGGGGAATCCCAAAATGGCACTAGTTAGAAACTTAGGGATTTTAGTAGTAGAGTAAATATATTGGCAGTCAGCCTTTGTATTTTTGGTTTCCAGGGTTTAAGTACAGGTAAAGGTCAATGACCTCCCCTCCTTAGTTGCGCAATTCAGAAAGGATAAGATAATTTATCCCCCTTCTCTGTCAAAGATACAGTTTTCAGGTGTTACTCTCATATTGTTTAAAGGCAGTTTACTGGACTTGTATGATTTAGAGTTAGTGGTATAGTTTTATAAACTGAATTATTTCCAGGGTGAATCTTAATTGGCATACTATTGATAAGTAAATTCCTGCTTTATATTTTATTATCTTTGTCTAAAAACATTAAGTATGCAATGTTGGAGATCATTGTCCAAAGTTTTCATTTTTCCTCTTTTATGTCCTTGAAGAGAAACTGAGTATTAACCTATTAAGAGATTCAGTTCTGTGTTCACCTTACACACAAAACATTAATCATTGTAAGTGTTCGTCTCATTGTGACTCATAAGATTTCCTGTTGACGTGCCACTTCTTGTGAGTTTTTAAAGAGGGCTTGATCTTTTATGGAGAAAAAATAAAGCTTCTTACTGTTGGCTAGTTTCTGTTACGGAAAACTAGCTGTTGACTATAGTTTCTATTACATGGGGAAGAGATGATGTTTTTGCACTTTCCCTAAGGTAGTAAGTCCCTTTGACAATTTGATACCCTCTCTTGGAAAAATGCACGTGTGTTCACACTCAAAATTCTGTCTTTATAAGGCTTCCAATAATTAGTAATGTTTTGGTAATTACATTAGAAGACCTTATTCTCTAATTAAGTTGGATAACTGTTTGGTTTTTTGGTCCTAAAGCTACTTCTCTTAAACATTAAATGGTGATTTCTAAAATTTTCTAAAATTTTGGATTCTGCTAACATTACTTTGGTAATCATATTCATCACATGTGTATTTAATAGTTGGTTTAGTCATTCTTTTTTTAAATTTTTATTTATTTTTATGTTTTACAATGGTTCCAATTATTTCCCCCTTCAATCCCTCTGCCCAACCTGCGCTCCCCACTTCCATAGTCAATCCCCACTCCATTGTCCATGTCCATGGGTCCTTCATATATGTTCCTTGACTAATCCCTTCACTTTCTTTCAAACAGTCCCCTCTCCCCTCTCCTCTCTTACTGCCGTCAGTCTATTCTGTGATTCTATGCCTCTGGTTCTATTTTGTTCATTCATTTATTTTATTCATTAGATTGTTCTTATAAGTGAAATCATGTGCTATTTGTCTTTCTCTGACTGCCTTAGACATTCTTTTTGATGCAGGGACATATTGATTTGTATCTGTTGAAAATAAAGTGAAGAGATTAAATGATTAGTAATAGTAATGTGCAAAGTTATTCACACTTTTGAGGAATTTTAATCATTTTGGAATATTTTTTTTCTTTTGATTAGCACAGAGATACTCCTGAGAATAACCCAGATACTCCATTTGATTTCACACCAGAAAACTATAAGGTATGATGAAATTAACATTATAATTAATATACAAAATATTTATTATCTTCAGGTATATAAAAACAGGGGCTTTTTCTTTGATACAGAGAATAGAAGCAATTGTAAAAAACTATCCGGAAGGGCATAAAGCAGCAGCTGTGCTTCCAGTCCTGGATTTAGCCCAAAGACAGAATGGATGGCTGCCCATCTCTGCTATGAACAAGGTACTGACTTTATTGTTGTCTTCACTCATAAAGAGGTGAGATTGTGGATGGTGACTCCCTTTGTAGAAATGTCTCTGACAGTCATTAATGTCAAAATACAAGAGTTTGAAGACCTTTAATCATTTATATGTTCCCCAAATTAATATTTGTGTTTTTGTTGGTTCCCTTAGTAATGCTGAGAACTGAAAAGGTAGAGTTTTTATTTTTATTTTTTTATTGTTTATGCTATTACAGATGTCCCATTTTTCCCCCTTCACTTTCCCTGACCCAGCCCACCCCCACTTCATAGTCAGTCCCCTACCATTGTCTATGTTCATGGGTCTTTCATGTATGTTCTTTGATTAATCCCTTCACTTCTTTCAATCAGTCCCTACTTTTCCCCTCCCCTCTTACAGCTGTCAGTCTATTCCATGTTTCCATGCCTCTGGTTCTGTTTTGCACATTAGTTTATTTTGTTCATTAGATTCCTCTTCTGAATGAGATCATATGATATTTGTCTTTCACCAGCTGACTTATTTCACTTAGCATAATAGTCTCCAGTTCCTCCAAATAGTATCCATGCTATTGCAAAAGGCGGGAGTTCCTTCTTTTTCTGCTGCATAGTATTCTATTATGTAAATGTACCACAGTTTTTTGGTCCACTAATCTACTGATGGGCACTTAGTCTATTTTCAAATCTTGGCTATTGTAAATTGTGCTACTGTGAACATAGGGGTGCAAAAATTCTTTTGAATTGGTGTTTTGGGAGCCTTAGGATATATTCCCAGTAGTGGAATTGCTGGGTCAAAAGGAAGTTCCATTTTTAATTTTTTGAGGAAATTGCATACTGTTTTCCATAGTACCTGGGCCAGTCTGCATTCCCACCAACAGTGTACTAGGGTTCCCTTTTCTCCTCATCCTCACCAGCCCTTGATTATTAATGATGGTCATTCTGACAAGTGTGAGGTGATACCTTATTGTAGTTTTAATTTGCATCTCTGATGGCTTAGTGATGTTGAGCATCTTTTCATATGTCTATGGGCCATCTGATGTCCTCCTAGGAGAAGTGTCTATTCAGGTCCTTTGCCTGTTTTTTAATTGGATTGTTTCTTCCTGGTGTTTAGTCGTATGAGTTCTTTATATATTTTGGAGATTAAGCCCTAGTCTGATACACTGTTGGCAAATATGTTCTCCCATACAGTCATTCCTTTTCATTTACTTATGGTTTCTTTAGCCATGTAGAAGCTTTTAAATTTTGACTTAGTCCCTTTTGTTTATTTTTTCCCTTAATTTCCCTTGCCCTAGGAGGTATATTGGCAAAAATAGTGCATTGTGAGATAATCTGAAAATTTACTGCCTGTGTTTCCCACTAGGATTTTTATAGCATCCTGACTTATATTTAAATTCTTTATCCATTTTGAGTTTATTTTGGTGTATGTTGTAAGTTGGTGGTTCAGTTTCATTTTTTTGCATGTACTAGTCCAGTCTCTCAAAATGTAAAACATGGTATATGACACTTGATTGTGGCACCTTGGAATCAAGAACCTACAGAAGTGCTATGGATGATCAATTTAAGTTAGTCTATTCATATTTAAATTCATTTTTTAGTCATATTTTCAGCACTATTCCAGTATCAAGTTTACTCATTCTATTAATATAAACTACATTTGTGTGGTATTATGTTACAGTGTATACATTATTTACAAAGTGCTATACAAAACCATATATTATCTGATTCTTATGAGAATCATAAAACTAATAAACCAATGTGATATCATGGAAAATATATTTGACTTTGAGCTAAGAGGTCTTGATTTTTCTCTGGACATACTTCCTCATCTGCAGTAAAGATCTTTTCTAAATGTTACATTACAATTTCTAAGTGATAAGAGCTAGGAACTGTTTTCAATTCAACATGTTTTCTACTTGACTGACTCTTGCAGAGATTGTGCTCTACTTCATTCTTCTTTTTTACTTTCTAAATTTTATTTGGTCTATGAGGGTAGACCATTATCATCTTTCTTGGAGAATAGGAATATCCTCGATTTATCTAATGGAATCTCAGATGCAGATTTTAGGTTTAGTTCACTGATCTCTTACTTGCTTTGTACAGTACCCTAATACTGTTGTGAACCGCTAGTATTTTTTCATCTATGAAAAAGTTATAAATCAAGCTTGGTTGGTACTATACTTAGTAAACATAGACAGGTGGTTTTTTTTAAAATAAATCACATTTCTTTGGGGTTACACATTGTTTTCCATATAACAGTAGCCAACTTTCTAAATAATTATTGTGGTATGTTTTTAAATTATAGATACTTTTTGCAAAAACGTATGTTTTTAATGATGACAGACTTTTTGGAAGTCTTGCTGAGAGGTAAGTTTAGCAGAGCAAAATAAAATAGAAACTAAGAACATTTAAAAAATATTGTCCTGTTCTATTTTGAATTGGATGTTTATATGTGAAAAGCAGGAAATAGCATATATGGAATGGAATCAAGATTCTCTCTGCTTTACATTTGAGACTTAATGTTACTGTCTCTTTGACCCCAGAGAAAAGCCCAACCTTACAACAAACACAAAATCCAGAAACTCATGCATTAGTTCCTTAACCATTACTGTGGTTCACAGTCACAGCCCCAGGGAAGCTTTTTCAAAGCGTTACTTCTAGTGGTAGGGCTCCAGTATGTATATTTTCAGGCTCCAGCAGGTATATTTTGAGAGAGCTCCCCAGATTTAGAGGTACATACCTAGTTTAGTATCACCAAATAAATCACAGGTGAGCTGTGGTGTTTTGAGAATACTTTTCCTGTAGAATCCCTCATATGAGAAAGTTCAACATATAATATGCCATCTGAAATGTCATTTAATGAGCTCTTATTTCATGTCAAAATGAGGATATATACATTATTTTTAAGAATGCCAGATTGCAGCCCTGCTTGGTGTGGCTCAGTGGATTGAGTGCCGGCCTGGGAACCAAACGGTTGCTGGTTCGGTTCCCAGTCAAGGCACATGCCTGGGTTGCAGGCCAGGCCCCCACTTGGGGGCATACAAGAGGCAGCTGATCACTGTTTCTTTCCCTGTCTTTCTCCCTCCCTTCCCTTCCCCTTTCTAAAAATAAATAAATAAAATCTTTATATTTAAGAAAAAAGAATGCCAGACAGCAAATCTTAAGACTTGATAGATTAGTAATATTAGATCACCAAGAAAGTTGTAGCCAGGATTAGTCATGATAGACTGTGTGTGGACCAGACCTAACAGCTAAAAAGTCCCTTATACACTAACAGACTTGCCCTGACCGAGAGAGTTGTGCTTAGATAGTGAGTCCCTTGGTCCTGCATACCCCACACCCCCACATCCCCTGCCCAATATATCAAAACAAGTATTTTCTCTAAATACCTTGATGTGAAAGGTTGGAAAATACTACGACTCTGTAAGATTCATAGGAAATAATAATGCATGGATTGTACTGGAGAGGTGTGTGTGTGTAGATATGTAAACCAATAGTGGCTAGTAGGTAAGCTTTGATTCTCAGCTGTTTTTCTATTGTCATAAATTTGCATACATTATATGTCATCATCAAGGTGATATATACAACATCAAGGCTCTTTTGAAAAATTGGTGAAAGGTTGAAAAATAATTTTTTAGAATTTGGCCACCAAATTTTGCCATTTAGAAATTTTAAATTATAAAATAATGAGTTGAAATTATCAAAACAGAAATTCTTAATAATGAAAGATTTAAAGATTTGGAGGAAAATGATCGTTTTGCAGAGATGAGGACTGGGGTCACCATTAGCCTCTGGACTCTGTGTAGTTTTAAGTGTAAGGTGTCTGCAAAAATTAAAGGATTAATACCTTGCACATTCCAAATACAGGTATATTTTCTGCTTTTGAAGAACTTTTCTGTTTTTACCATATTTAAACAATACTGAAATATGCGTTTTACAACATACCTAAAGCTCAATTATTAAACCTTATAATTTATGTTATTTAAAAATTTCCTAATATTTTTAGGTTGCAGAAGTTTTACAAGTACCTCCAATGAGAGTCTATGAAGTAGCAACTTTTTATACAATGTATAATCGAAAGCCAGTTGGAAAGTATCACATTCAGGTCTGCACTACTACACCTTGCATGCTTCGAAACTCGGACAGCATACTGGAGGCCATTCAGAAAAAGCTTGGTATGGGATGCATTATATTTATAAACTTTTATGAAAATTAGAATTGTCTTTCTAGAGTTGACCTATTTCTACCTGGCTTTTCCAACTTTTGTTATCTTACTGGATCTGTACTTCATGAGTAAACTTTTGTCATCCTGTTTATCTACCTTTGTTTCTTCATAAATAAAGGTTTTCAGCGTCAAAGCTGAATTTGCACCTTTTCTTTTGTAATCATTAAGTATGCTGGAAAAGCTTGTAGGAATTTTAAAGTTCTCATTGTTTAGAAAATTAAGTTTCATTGTGATAGCATGTGCTATGTAAAAAAGTGACTATATTGTCCTTCTGTTCTTTCACACTAGCCTTGGGACAAATAGAATATGAGAATAGTAAGAATACTTCAGGAAGGAACGTTTGAAATGGGATTTTATTTTTTTTTTACATAAAACTTCCATTGCTGCATTTATAACTACATATCAAATACAGTAAAAAGTGTTTTTTAAAAAATATTTCTGTTACTAAATATAATGTGAAGTACTTGCACATTGTAAATATAGTTGGGGAGTATTGAAGTATATAAAACAGAAAGCTGAAGCCTATTCATAATCCCACCCCCTGCCTTCAAGATACAAATTCTGATAAAAGTTGAGTATATTAATTTTAGATTTTATATTGTTTAAGTTTTTCATTATTAAATACATAAATGTAATATGTCTGAATTTGCTTTTGCACTTTGACTATAGCATAAAATGTATGTCTCATTTTTCTATTATAACAACTTATTCTCCAGTTTTGTGTATACTTATCTTTGAATATTTATCCTATTATATATTGAGATTGTTTATTGGAAGTAGAATTGCTGTGTCAGATTTTACTTTATTTTGCCAAAATGCCTTCCCTTAAGATATCAGAGTAATTGTTTTCCTCACATTCTTAATGATGTTTGACATTAGCAGTGTTCTGAACCTTTGCCAATCGGATAGTATAAATGATTTTAATAGGTTGTTAATTATTCCAGTCAAGATGATGAAAATTGTGCAGTCTGATATACAACATACCCTGGAGAGGAGTCCCCTGAAATTTGATTGTTTTTAAAGGAATAAGTTCACTGAAGAAATCCTTGAATGTTCTAGTAAAATTATACAGAGTTGTTTTCTTTAAGAAATTTAGTGGTCATAAATGCTTTTTGTATACCACCATAATATGTTGGTGGTTTGTTTTCTTTTTTGTTTTTAAAATCAGATTGCTATTAAAATACAATCCAGTCCTTACACTGATCATTTATATTTTTAGGAATAAAGGTTGGGGAGACTACACCTGACAAACTTTTCACTGTTATAGAGGTGGAATGTTTAGGGGCCTGTGTAAATGCACCAATGGTTCAAATAAATGACAACTACTATGTGAGTATTTCACTAAATATAAATTACAGTTGTATGATGTCATATTTAAAATATTTGTTTTCCCATCCTGTAAATGTTGGTTTGTGAATTACTCATTTAGAAGAAACTGTTCACATAAATACCCAGAAGATTTTTTTGTTTGTTTGTTTCTTGGTATTCTATTCTTTGATTTTTGAAAATCAAAGAATATAAAACCTTTCATAAAAATATGCCAATTTTAAAGATTTTAGTTCTTTATTTTTATAGAGAGGGGAAGGGAGGGAGAAAGAGAGGGAGAGCTACATTGATGTGCCAGAGAAACATCGATTGGTTGCCTCTCTCACAACTCCCAACTGGCAACCTGGCTTGCAACCCAGGCATGTGCCTTGACTGGGAATCAAACCTGTGACCTTTTGGTTCATAGACTGTCCTTCAAACCAATGAGTCATACCAGCCTGGGGAAAATATGCCAGTTTTAGCTTCTACAGAATTGTCCACCAGATGGCTTTGAAAAATTTATTTTGAAGAATGTTTGCATGTAGCCCTAAGAGATGATATATTTGTAAAACTTTTAAATTATGAAAAATTTAGTAACTGACATATATTGGATTGGCCAAAAAGTCTGTACAGTTTTTTCTATAAAATACGACACATTCTTCATTTTCACCAATAACTAGATTCATTTGTATATTTTGAGTAAGTCGCCTATCTCCCACGTGTGTAGTGTTGATTATTGTCAACTAATGTCTTGATTTAATAGCTATCAACTTCAGCTGGTTTACCCAACTGTGGAGCATTGTCCTGTGAGAAATCTCCAGCATGAAACTCCACAAACCACTTTTGACAGTATTTGATCAATCACAGCACCTTCTCCATATGCTGCACAAATCTTTTTTTGTGTTTCAATTACATTTTTGCCTTTCTTGAAATAATAAAGCATAATATGCTGAAAATGTTGCATATTTTCTTAGTTTTCAACATTAAAATGGCTACACGGTAATTTATCGATTTTTTTCTTTAAGTGCATGCCAATATGACAGCTGTCAAAATACAACCTAACAAAATTGTTTTTAATTTTTTATTTTAGTTTATTCAGTACAGTTTCTATCCTTTATTCCCATTCCAGCCCACCCACCCATTCCTCCCATCCTCCCTCCCCTTTCCAACACCCCTAGTTTTGTCCATGTGTCCTCTATATTTGTTCCTGTAAACCCTTCCCTTCTCCCCTGAAATTCCCTCCCCTCTCCCCTCTGGTCACTGACATCTCTATTTCAGTGTCTTTTGTTATATTTTACTTGTTTCTTTGTTTTGTTGTTTAGGTTCCTGTTAA
>CM052547.1:44007907-44023413 GCA_028533065.1 Trachops cirrhosus | reverse complement strand
GGGTATGTGCCCCAACCGGGAATCTAACCCACAATCTTTTGGTTTTGGGGATGACATTCCAACCAACTGAGCCACCTAGCCAGGGCCATTTTTCACAAGTTTTGGTAAGTAGTATTTTCATCATTTAGTTCTAAATATTTTTACATTTGCATTTTGACCTTAGAAGTAATACCCAAGTGTGTAGGGTCTATTTATCTTTTTTTAATTGCCTGCTATTCTAATGATATCATGGTTTTTATTTATATTTTGTTAGCTCATACTTTTTAAAAATTTGTTCATGGAAATTCTTTGAGTTTAGTATTAAAGGTGTATTCTTCAGAAAGAGATTTGTTTTGCTACTGTCTAGAACTCCTGGAAATGCTACTGACCCAAAAGAGAGTCCCTCATACCTTCCCCTTAGCCCCCAAAATGTTGTAAGGTTCTAGGCTATCAGTTTTTTGAGGGATGGTTTAATTTCTAGTTACCAGCTTTTTGGGATTTTAACTTCATGTGGTTTGCCTGTCTCTTGTGACCTGGGGCTTTGTTCCTTGCCCCTCTAGACCAGCAATTTTCAACCTTTTTGATCTCATGGCACACAAACTAATTACTAAAAATTTCACGGCACAACAAAAATTGTATTTTTTTGTTGTGCCAATCTGACAAAAAAATTTAAAAAGTTATATATTTTTTAAATCCTCACCCGAGGATATGTTTTTATTCATTTGAGAGAGAGAGAAACATCGATCAGTTGCCTCGCATACACACCCCAACTGGGGATCAAACCCTCAAGCTAGGTCTGTGCCCTGACTAGAAATCAAACCTACAACGTTTTGGTGTACAGCATGATGCTCCAACTGAGCATCTCGCCAGGGAGTTATAATTTTGATTCATTCACACTGGACAGCTGTCATACTGGCTGTTGTCATTTTTTTATTTGACAATTTAAGGGAAAAGAGGTCAGTGTCCCTGATTAAATAGGCAGTTATGCATGTTTTAAAAATCTTGTAGTGTACCAGTTGAAAATCACTGTTCTAGACTATGAAACCCTAAAGGCAAGTTTGCTTAGTGGTCCACTTCTCTACTTGGGTTTTCTTTGAGTTTTTGGTTTCTGGGTATTTCTTTTTGCCAGTGTATTGATGAAATTTGAAAGCATTTGTAGTTGTTACAACAGGAAGTTCAATCAGGACAGCTATTTTGCCATAATGCCTGAAATGGATATCTATAACTTTTTTTAATGAAGGTGAAATTTGATTTCTTTGGCCTTTTAGATTTCTAGGGTGTTTTCATTTCCTCTAGTGATTTTCTTTATTTTAATGATCAGTGATTTAAATTTTTATCTATTTCCCATGCTTTAAAAAAAAGCCCTTTAAACATACGGCAACAGCTGTACCTTTTCTTATAGTTCTGTACTTTATTCATAATAATTCTTCCAGTTAGTAGTGGTATAGTCTTTGGCAAGGCAGTTATTTTTATGTATCTCAATTCAGTGGAAAAATGCAGCAGTCATATAAACTTTGATTGGATCCTACTTAGGGAAAAAACAGTTACCACATTTTGAGGATGATGAGATAGAATTGAGTATGGACTTGACATTTGATTTTTATTTAGGAATTATTGTTAGTTAATCAGGTGTGGTAATTGCATTGCTATTTAAGAAAAAATTTTTATTCTTAGGGGATGGCTTGCTGAAGTATTAGGGGTGCATTGTTATGATGTCTACAACTTGCTTTCAAACGGTGCAGCCCAAAAAAGGGCATATGGGTACATAATGCAAATATGGCAATTTAAAAATTGTTCAGTCTGGGTAGGAATATGGTTATTCATGTTTGCTTTAAAGTTCTCATAATAAAGATTTGGGGGAGGCATAAAATCATTACATGAGTTTAAAGATTTATTCTAGCTATGAAGTTCTGAACATCTGTTAAACCATTAAGTTTCAAAGCAACTTTTTCTTTTCATAAATGTTTAATTCAACCAATATTAAAGCTTTTACGTGACCAGGTACTGGAGATACAGTATTGAATCATGATTTCCCTAGCATAGTACTAGGGTACTACAAAACATTTTGTTAAATACTTAACAGTTTTGAAGGAAGAGAGGGGATGTAATGCAGTTTAGGCATTTTTCTCTTAGTTTAATCTTCCCATTCTGTTTTGACTGCCTTTTAATTAAACTTAGGTTGTAGCAGCTAGGCATACAAGTACACGTGTTTCAGTTGTATTTGTTATTTAAAATAACAGAACCCTTTGTTGAGTTACAAATTTTACACAGGTGCAGTATATAGAATATAGAGCAGTTTTAGTTGAAATGGAGTTTGGAGGGTTAGGGTCATCAAAATAAAGGTGTCAAAAGTAAGTTTTCTTTTAAACTTTCTCTTTGAAAATTAAGTAAATTTTGAAACTGAATTTCACCTGGGAAAGAAAGAAGATATTGCTGGGACAGTAGATATTTAGGTCATATACTTTTAAGTTACTATGCTTGCTGGTTCTAATTACTATTTGCCACCTCAGTGTTTCTTCAATGGCATAGCATTTGTTGAGCATCTGCCATGGCACCATTCTGTTTTATATATTTTCTCATTGAATTCTCAAGTAGGTTTACAATTGAAGAAGGACTTGGGAGGCTAAGTAACTTGTCTAAGATTACTAACTAGTAAGTGATGATGGAGTAAGGACTGAAATACAGAACTGTCATACTTCAAAGCACTAGTCTGTATTGCCTCTTCAGCAGCAGCTCATATTGCATATTGCATTTAGCAGTATGTACTATACGTATATATAGAAGTTATTTAGTTGCTGCTACCTTGATAACTAACTTGTAAATTGAGAGAGACAAACAATAAACTAAGTGATATTAGGGATTTACACAGCTTTCAGTAGTAGAAAATAATTCTAATTTTTTTGTAGGAGGATCTGACACCTAAGGATATTGAAGAAATTATTGATGAGCTCAAGGCTGGCAAAACTCCAAAACCTGGGCCAAGGTATGCTTTTATTTTTATTTAATAAATTTTAAAGCTTTAACCTGAATTAGTCTTTCACGTAAACTTAGTTTTTAAAACTATTCCTGCCATTACTGGTGTGGCCCAGTTGGCTGGGCTTCATCTCATAAAGCCACATGTTGCCAGTTCTATTACTGGTCAGGGCACATGCCTGGTTGCAGGTTTGGTGCCCAGTAGGCGCACGTAGGAGAGGCAACTGGTCAGTGTTTCTCTCTTACATCCATGTTTCTGTCCCTTTCTCTCTCCTTCCCTTCCCCTCTCTCTAAAAATAAATAAATCATAAAAAAAAGAAACAAAACTTCATAACCCACGTTCACAGAAGTTGTTAGGAGCCTTGGATAGTATCTATACCAACCCATCATCTAAAGTAAGAATTTTTTTCCTCCTCTAAAACCCTATCAGATAATCATC
This sequence comes from Trachops cirrhosus, assembly GCA_028533065.1. Classification (NCBI taxonomy): domain Eukaryota; kingdom Metazoa; phylum Chordata; class Mammalia; order Chiroptera; family Phyllostomidae; genus Trachops; species Trachops cirrhosus. The sequence goes on along the minus strand of CM052547.1, from coordinate 44,020,022 downwards.
TAGTGTCTACTTGAATGTTTATAAAGACGGGAAATTTACTACAAAGAAATCTAATTTATTATTTAGAAGTTCATACTACCAAAAGATTGACTCAGAGTCTATCTCGTAATATCTGACTAACGGTCCTATTCAACCCTTTGAATTAACAGAAGGTAAATTTTGTGTGTGTTTATGTTTAATATGTATAAAAATCATAATTATGTTGTTATTCTAACTGGGTGTTACTAATATTTGTGGTGTTTTTAATATATATTATTGATTGTGCTATTATAGTTGTCCCATTCTCTCCCCTTAACCCCCTCTGCCCCACACAGCCCCTTCCACATGCATTCCCCACACCCTTAGTTCATGTCCATGGGTCATACATATAAGTTCTTTGGCTTCTCCATTTCCTATACTATTCTTAACCTTCTCCTGTCTGTTTTGTACCTACCATCTATGCAACTTATTCCCTGTAGAAGGTAATTTTTATACATCTTCCACATGACGGATGGCTCGTCAGTCACTTCAAATAGCTATCTTGTCTTCCCCATATCCTTTTCTCAGATTTAATATCCACAGTTGTTTCATTGTTTTTCCTTGTATTAGAGAGTTTGGTCTCTCTCCTCTCAGGTTTTTCTAGTTGACTAGTGACCTTCTTAATGTGATATAAAGTAATCACATTGATATATATATATATATACACACACACACACACACTTATAAATATATATAATGCACATATATATATAATGCACATATATATATGTGTGTGTGTGTGTGTGTGTGTGTGTGTGTGCGCCAAGTAGTATGCAGAGCATTATGGGACTATCTCCTTTGTTCCAGACATTATGCTTGTAATAATGAAGCCTAATTACATCAACTCTGGCCTCAGATACATTACACCATTAATTGCATGTATAATCAGTTATGCATAGATCTTTTTCAACTTAAGCACAGTTTACCCAGTTTGCTCCTATCCTGCATTTGTGTTATACTAATTACCGGTACTTTTCTTTCAATTATGAACCTGAGCCTTTGCTGCTAAATAAACCTCTATTCCATATCTATTTGTTCACATCACTTCTTAATACTAGCAGATATTAGTATGGTTAATACAGTTGTAATCCTTTTGTAAGTATTTCTTTCTTGCTTATATTATAAAATTTCTTTCTTTCAACATATTTGTAGGTTTTAATGCCCATATGGTATTCTAATGTATTAAAAGATCTGTGATGTGTGAGTGTGTGTTTTAAGATTTTATTTATTTATTTTTGGAGAGAGAGAAAGAGAGGAAGAGAAGAGAAGTTTGAAAGGAATATCAATCAGTTGCCTATTGCATGCCCTAAACTGGGGACATGGCCAGTTGTGACTCAAGCATGTGTCCTGACTGGGAATCGAACCAGCAACCTTTCAGTCCACAGGCCAGCACTCAATCCACTGAACCGCAGCAATCAGGGCTGATATGTTCTTTATTCCCGTTTTAAAATGTATTTTCCTACTTTCTGTTACAAATAACAAAAACCCTGCAGTTGAATTGCTAAGTCAGAGGGAATGAGTGGTTCTATAATCTGTACTCTAGAAGTACTCACTTGTTCTGGCAGACTAATAATCCTACCTAATAAGAAAAAGAGGTCGGTTCAGGATAACTTAAGTTTAGTAAAGGCAAGCTGGCCCCTATTGACTATTATATTCTATTCTAAGAAACATATACTTCTTTTAACATTCAAATTGAATTTACTTAAATTGGTTTGGAATTTTCTTCCTAGTTCTTCACTTTCTTGGGCTACACTTATTTTTTGGGGGGTAAAACATTTCTGTTTGAAGAATCATTCTCCATTTTGGAGGCTACCGAAGTGAATCCTTTTGAACATTACAATATTTTTCTTAGCCCCTGGTCCTGTCTCTTTTTTACCCCTGCTTCAAAAGCAGCTATCTTACCCTCCCCCCAAAACCCCTAGAAAAGTCCATATTTTCCACAAACTTCAACTTGTTTTTAGGACTCAGATGTTATGCTGTGCTTGTATTTATACTCAAATCCATAACTTCTTTCAACTCTTGGGCACTTTTTTTGATCAATTGATTTTTTTAGAGAGAGAGAAAAAAACATCGATCTGTTGTTCCACTTATTTATGCATTCATTGGTTGATTCTTGTATGTGCCCTGACCAGGGAGCAAATCCACAACCTTGGTGTATTGGGATGACACTCTAACCAACTCAGCTACCCAGCCAGGACTGGGTACTTTGTTTTAATATGTGAAGTGCAGATTTCCTCATAAAATCTACTTGGTTTCTTTAGATGATACCTTTTCTTGGTGTTTATAATTGTGTAGTCATAATTTTGCTTCTTAAAACCTTCTTCCCTTCTGTTAATCACAGTGTTAACCCAACATTAATATTCTGTCACATATTGCTTTGTCTGCTTTATTGCATTCCCTCACCGTTCATTTATTTTACAAACATTTCTGGGTGCATGCTCCATGCCAGGCACTATATTAGGTTCTGCGTGTAATTATAAACAAGGTAAAATGGTCAGATATTTTATATTCTAGTAATGGAGATGGACAACTAATATAATGTCTGAGTAATTAATGCTAAGATAAAGCAGAATTAGGGGTTTGAGAATGATGGAGGGCAAATTTAGTCAGGAGGGGTCTCTGTGGTGGTGACATTTGAGCCATGACCTGAATGATAAGCCCAAAGAAACCATGTAAAGAATTGGAGTAACAGCGTCTCAGGGAAGGGGGAGAGGATGCAGTACGGCCCTGGAGGAAACATAAGATGACAGTATGGTTGCAGTGAAGTGATAAAAAGGAAAGTGGTAGAAAAGCTGAGTGAGGTAGATAGGTGTGCAGATAAGTAATTTGAGTTGAATCCTAAATATAATAAAAAGCTGTTGTTGGAATCTTTCCAGTAAGGAATGATAAGAGTGATCTTGTTAAAATTACTGTCCTAGTTGCTGAGTGAAGAATATTTGAAAATTTAGTGGATGTTGTGGAGCAGAGGAATTATGAGTGATGTCTAGCTTTTTGGTCTGAGTACCTCCATGGTTCCTTTAACTAACATGGGGAACATGTGGGATACAACAAGTTTAGGGAAGAAGAGTCATTTTTTGCACATGTTAAGTTTGAGATGCCTACTAAACATCCATGGTAGAATGCTAAAGGTATATATGAGCCTGAAATTTAGGGGACAGATTAAGGTTGGTAATATGAATTAGGGGTTCGTCAGTTGTTATAGATGGTATTTAAAGCCATAAGTCTGCATGAGATTAGCAGGGGTGAAATCTGTTGTGTTCAATATATGAGATATGATAACATCATTGTATTTTAACATTAATAAACAGGAACTAAGCACCACAGTTAAGCATTTTCAACATCTAATTATAGTAGGAATGTTGATAATCAGTAATTGTAAATAGTTCTTCACTAAGATTTTTTTTATAATGTTCTAGGTCTGAGCCAGAGACTTTAGAACTATTGGTTTCTGAACTTCTTTTATTTTCAACTTATCAACTCTTGTTTAATAAGCAGATATAAATATTATTTTTCAATAATTGCAGAAGGTCTACCAATGGTATATGTAAAGGTTGTACTTTTTACTTTATTTTTATTGTCGACACTATTATAGATGTTCCCCTTACTTCCCTCCGCCTATCCTGCTTTTTGCCCATCTCTACCTAGCCTGCCCCTACCTTCCCTCTGGCCAATACCCCACTGTTGTCTGTGTCTATGGGTTATGCATGTGAGTTCTTTGGCTGGTCCCTTCACCTTCTTTCATCCAGTCCCCACCTCCCTGCCCCCCCTCACCTGACAGCTGTCAGTCTGTTCTATGTATCCATGCCTTTGTTTCTATTTTGTTTGCCACTTTATTTTATTCATTAGATTCCACATATAAGTGAGATCACATGGTATTTGTCTTTCTGTGATGGGCTTATTTCATTTAGCATAATAATCTCCAGGTCCATCTATGCTGTTGCAAAATGTGAGATTTCCTTCTTTTTTACAGCCATGTAGTATTCCATTGTATAAATGTACCACAGCTTTTTTATCCATCGTCTGTTGATGAGCACTTGTATTATAAATAATGCTGTAAACATAAATGGGTGTATATATTCTTTTGAATTGGTGATTTAGGATTCTTAGGATATATACCCAGAAGTGGGATCACTGGGTCAAAAGGAAGTTCCATTTTTAATTTTTTGAGGAAACTTTATACTGTTCTGCACAGTGGCTTCCACTGGTCTGCATTCCTACCAATAGTGCACTAGGGTTCCCTTTTCTCTACATCCTCACCATCGCTTGTCATTTGTTGATTTATTGATGGTAGCCATTCTGGCAAGTGTGAGGTTATATCTCATTGTGGTTTTAACTTGCATCTCTGATATTTTCATATGTTTTCTGGCCTTCTGTATGTCCTCTGTGGAGAAGTGTCTATTCAGGGCCTTTGACCATTTTTTTTCAATGGATTATTTGACTTCCTGGTGTTGGGTGTACAACTTTTTAATATATTTTGTAAATGAACTGCTTATCAGATACATCATTGGCAAATATGTTATCCCATACAATAGGGTATGTTATCCCATACAGTGAGTTCCTTTTTTGTTTTGTTTGTGGTTTCTTTTACTGTGCAGAAACTTGTTAATTTGATATAGTCCCTTTTGTTTATGTTTTTCCTTTATTTCCCTTGCCCTATGAGATGTATCAGGAAAAATGTTGCAATGAGAGATGTCTGAAATTTTACAGCTTACATTTTCTTCTAGGATTTTTATGGTTTTGCTACTTACATTTAAGTCTTTTATCCATTTTGAGGTTTTTCTGGTGTATGGTATAATTGGTGGTGTGGTTTCATTTTTTTGGATGTACCTGTCTAACTTTCCCATCAACCATTTCTGGGTTCTGTTCAATTGATCTATATGTCTGTTCTTATGCCATTACCAGGCTGTTTTGAATACAGTAGCCTTGTAGTATAATTTGATATCAGGTATTGTGATTCCTACAACTTTGTTCTTTTTCTCAAGAGCGCTGAGGCTCTTCCAGCCAAGATGGAGGTGTAGGTAGATGCATTGTGCCTCCTTGCACAACCCAAAGAAGGACAACAACAAATCTAAAAACAAAAAACAACCAGAACTGCCAGAAAATCAAACTGTATGGAAATCTGACAACCAAGGAGTTAAAGGAACATTCATCCAGACCAGTGTGCTGAGACAAAAAAAAAATGGCCCAAGTGAAAGAACAGATCAAAGCTCCAGAAAAAGTACAACTAAGGTATGAAGAGATAGCCAACCCATCAGATGCACAGTTCAAAATATTGGTAATCAGGATGCTCACAGAAATGGTTGAGTATGGTGACAAAATAGAGATAAAATTGGAGACTATGAAAAATGAAATAAAGGAAACTGTACAGGGAACCAACAGTGACAGGAAGGAAACTGGGACTCAAATCAATGGTTTGGACCAGAAGGGAGAAATAAACATTCAACCAGAAAAGAATGAAGAAATAAGAATTCCAAAAAATGAGGAGAGGCTTAGAAAACTCCAGGCCAAGTTTAAATGTTCCAACATCTGAATCATAGGAGTGCCAGAAGGAGAAGAAGAAGAGCCAGAAATGGAAAACTTATTTGAACAAGTAATGAAGGAAATAGATTTCCAGGAAGTCCAGGAAGCTCAGAGTTCCAAAGAAGTTGGACCCAAGGAAACACACACCAAGGCACATCATCATTAAATTAGCCAAGATGAAAAATAAGGAGAGAATCTTAAAAGCAGCGAAAGAAAAGGAGACAGTTACCAACAAAGGAGTTCCCATTAGACTATCAGCTGATTTCTCAAAAGCAACCTTACAGGCAGGAAGGGACTAGAAAGAAGTATTTGAGGTCATGAAAGGCAAGAACCTACATCCAAGATTACTATATCCAGCAAAGATATCATTTACAATGGAAGGGCAGATAAAGTGCTTCCCAGATAAGGTCAGGTTAAAGGAGTTTATCATCACCAAACCCTTATTTTATGAAACATTAAAGGGACTTATCTAAGAAAAAGAAGAAGATAAAAAATATGAACAGTAAAATGACAACAACTATCAAAAAATGAACCTAAAACAAAAACAACAACAAAAAAACGAACTAAGCAAACAACTAGAACAGTAACAGGTTCACAAAAATGGAGATCACATGGCGGGTTATCAGTAGGGAGTGGGGAGGTGGAGAAAGGGGACAAAGATACAGGGCATAAGAAGTCTAAATGATAGGTACAAAATAGGGTGAGGTTGAGAGTAGTATGGGAAATGGAGAAGCCAAAGAACTTGTATGTTCAACCCATGGACGTGAACTAAGGAGGGGGGAGTGCGGGAGGGAGGCGAGGTGCAGGGTGGAGGGAAATAAAGGGGGTTGGAGTGGGACAACTGTAAGCATAATCAATAAAATACATTAAAAAATAAAATAAAATGAAAAAAATAGATTACTGAGTCTAATAATGAACTAACAGAAAGGGAAATGAAAAAAAAATCCCATTCACAATTGCTTTAAAAAGAATAAAATAATTTGGAATAAACCTAACCAAGGATGTATAATTAGAATATTGTAAGACACTGAAGAAAGAAATTGAAACATAAGTGGAAACACATAACATGTTCATGGATAGGAAGAATTAATGTCATGAAAATGTCCATACAACTGAAAGCAATCTTAAAATGCAACGTAATTCCTATCAAGATTCCAATGATGTATTTCACAGAACTAGAAGTAATATTTCAAAAATTTATTTGAAACCACAAAAGGCAACAGTGAGCCTGAGAAAGGAGGACATTGTTGGAGAAAACAAGCTACCTAATATCTAACTATACTACAATGCCATAGTAATCAATACAGCCTGATATTGGTATAAACACAGATACAGATTAATGGAACAGAATAGAGAACCCAGAAATAAGCCCACACCTTTATTATAGTCAATTAATATTTGAGGAAGCAAACATATACAATGGGTTAAAGACAGTTTTTTCAATAAATGATGTTGGGAAAGTTGGACAGATATGTGCAGAAAAATGAAATTAGACCACCTGCTTATACCATACACAAGAATAAATTCAAAATAGATCAAAGACTTCAATGTTAGACCCCAAACTACAAAAATCCTGGAAGAAAACATAGGCAACCAAATCTTGGACATTGCTTGTAGAAATGTTTTATTGGACATATCTTCCCAGGCAGGGGAAACAAAAAAAATAAACAAATGGGACTACATCAAACTAAGAAGTTTTTGTACAGCAAAGGGAATCATCAACAAAATAAAAAAACAACCTACAGAATGGGAGGACATATTAGCCAATACCTCTGATAAGGAGTTAATATCCAAAATTTTTAGAGTACTTAAAAAACTCAACACCACAGAAACAAACAGCCCAATTAAAAAATGGGCAAAGGACCTGAACAGACACTTCTCCAAATAGGACATACAGATGGCCAATAGAAATCTGAAAAGATGGTCAATGTCACTAATCATCAGAGAAATACAAATTAAAACCACAATGAAACCACATAGCATCTCACACCTGTCAGAATAGCTATCATCAATAAATCAATAAAGAAAAAGTGCTGGTGAGGAAGTGGAAAAAGGGGAACCCTTTTGCATTGTTAGTAGGAATGCAGACCAGTGCAGCCACTGTGGAAAGCAGTATGGGGAAACCTCAAAAAATTAAAAATGGATCTGCCTTTTGACCTAGTGGTCCCACTTCTGAGAATTTATCTGAAGGAACCCAAAACACTAATTCAAAAGAACATAAGCACCCCTGTGTTCATTGCAGCATTATTTACAGACACCAATATATGGAAGCAGCCTGTGCCCATCAATAGATGAATGGATAAAAGAACTACAAGATATTTACACAATGAAATTCTACTTGACTGTACTGTACAAAAGAAGGAAATTTTACCCTTTGCAACAGTACAGGTGGACCTGGAGAACATTATGCCAAGTGAAATAAGCTAGTCAGAGAAAGAAAAATACCATGTGATTTCACTCATAGGGAAATCTATTTCCCTATGAGTGGAATCTAATGAGCAAACTGAACTAACAAGCAAAATAGTGACAGACCCGTAGATAGAGAGCAGATGACAGCTAGTGTGGGGGGGTGGTTATGGTATGGAGGCATTGAGCAAAAAGGAAAAGGACTCACGGACATGTACAACAGTGTGATTGCTGGGGGGATAAGGGTATAAGGGGACCAATGGTAATGGGAAAAAATACAGTCAAGATTAAATAAAAAAAAAGATTGCTGAGGCTATTTGGAGTCTTTTTTGTTTCCATATACATTTTTGGAATATTATTTCTGGATCTGTGGAGAATTGTGTTGAATCTATAGATTGCTTTGGGTAGATGAACATTTTAATAATGTTAATTCTTCCAGTCTGTGAACACAGTATATGCTTCCACTTACTGGTATCTTCCTCAATTTCTTTCTTCAGTGTCCTATAGTTTCCCAAGTACAGGTGTTTTTTATTTCTTAGGTAATTTATTTACCTAATAAATTTATTTACCTAATAAATTATTAAATTTATTTTTATGTATCTCATTTAGTTATTTTTTTGTTGCAGTAATAAATGAGATTGTGTTCTTAGTTTCTCTTTCTGATAGTTCATTATTGGTGTATAAAAATGCCACTGATTTCTGAAATATATTTGTGTCCTGCTACTTTGTTGAATTCATTTATTAACTCTAGTAGCTCTTCGGTGGAGTCTTTAGTGTTTTCTTCGTACAATATTATGTCATGTGCAAAAAGGACAGTTTTACTTCCTCCTTTCCAATTTGGATGCCTTTTAGGTCTTGTTGTCTGATTGTTGTGGCTAGAATTTTCAGTAGTATGTTGAATAAGAGTGGTGATAGGACATTCCTGTCTTGTGCCTGGTTTTAAGGAAAACACTTGTAGTTTTTGCCCATTTAGTATGATGTTGGCTATGAAAGGTTGTATTTGGACATGGTAATTCTACAGTGTCTTCCCAGCATGTGAAAAGAAGACCTTACCCTCTCTTTCACAAAGTTAATGTCTTGGATATATATGATAATGAGAGATACTGTGATGAAAATAATACCCAAATTACAAGTTTTTTTACACTAAAGCTCTCTGCTTACTTATTTGAAGGAGGTGCTTATTATGAATTTTTGAATAATGTTTCAGTAGTAACTGATTTCTTAGTACCACTGGCAAAAATTAGTAAAAAATGACGCCTCTGTGCTGTTCAAAACTTCTTTTTAATTTTTGGTAAATGATAGCTAGAAAGAAAATAGTAAGCTGATGGTAAAACAATATTCTTTCTTATTTTAACATTAATAAACAGATATTTTGTGTGCTGAGGTTGTTCTTATTTTCAATTAAAGTACTGAAAATAACTTCTAAACTTGTTTTCAAATTACTACTTAACATATGGATGCTTTTTAGTATCCATTAGCTAAAGTAATTTTGAATCCAATTTGAATTCTTCATGTTTACTTTTATAAAGACATCTTAAATTGGCCCTTCTACTTTGAGAACTTGGCCACTTTTCCTCCCCAAGCAGATCACGTCTTGGTAGACTTATTCTCATCCATGGCGGCCGGTGGGGGAAGGTCTCTGTAGGCGGAGCCCTCCCACAAGAAAGTATACAAGTTTCATTCTTTTGCATGTGTCTATCCAGTTTTCCCAATGCCATTTATTAAAGAGTCTCCCCCTTAGGGTTCCTGCAAAGATAGAGATGTAGGTAGAAACCCTTTGCTTCCTTGCACAACCAAAAGGAGGATAACCATCAATCTAAAAACAATAAACAACCAGAAGTGTCAGAAAATCAAACTGCATTGAACTCTGACAGCCAAAGAATTAAAAGAAATAGTCAGCCAGACCAAACAGACTGGTAGGAGGGAGACAGGCATATAGGCCTACGTAGAGAACCTGCAGCAAGGCAAACCATACAGGCGGGGCTGGCTGAACAGGAAACAGAAATCACAACTGACTGTGGACTATGGTCGGGGTTGCCGTGGTGGGAGAAACTCCCAGTCTCACATGAGAGACTGTTGGAAAGTGGGACTAGAGCCCAGCAAGCGAGCTGCATTATTCCCTCTGACCCCTCTCCCACAGACAGTGTCACAACACAGCAAAGAGGGTTGCCCTGCCCTGGCGATTACCTAACGCCCTGTCCCCCTACAACTTAACAGGTGCACCGAGACAAAGAAATATGGCCCAAATGAAAAAACAGAGCAAAACTCCAGAAAAAGAGCTCAGTGATGAGGATAGCCAAGTATGTGATGTGCAATTCAAAACACTGGTAATCAGGATGCTCACAGAATTGGATGAATATGGTTGCAAATTAGAGGAAAAAATGAAGGCAGTGAAAAGTGACATAAAGGAAAATGTATAGGGAACCAACAGTGACAGGAAGGAAACCAGGACTCAAATCAGTGATTTGGAACAAAAGGAAGAAATAAACATTCAACTGGAATAGAATGAAGAAATAAGAATTTAAAAACATGAAGAGGGACCTCTGGGATTTCTGGGACAACCTGAAACATTCCAGTATCTGAATTATAGGGGTGCCAGAAGGAGAAGAACAAGAGCAAGAAACTGAAAAGTTATTTGAACAAATAATGAAGGAATACTTCCCCAGTCTGGTGAAGCAAACACTTCCAGGAAGCCCAGAGAGTCCCAAAGAAATTGGACCAAAAGAGGAACACACCAGGGCACATCATCATTAAATTACCGAAGATTAAAGATAAAGAGAGAATCTTAAAAGCAGGAAGAGGAAAGCAGAGAGTTACTTTCAAAGGAGTACCCATAAGACAGTCAGCTGATTTCTCAAAAGCAACCTTGCAGGCAAGAAGTGGCTGGAAAGAAGTATTTGAAGTCATGAAAGGCAAGGACTACATCCCAGATTACTCTATCCAGCAAAGCTTTCGTTTAGAATGGAAGGGCAGATAAGTATTTCCAAGATAAAGTCAAGTTAAAGGAGTTCATCATCACCAAGCCCTTATTCTATGAAATGTTAAAGGGACTTATCTAAGAAAAAGAAGAAGATCAAAACTATGAATAGTAAAATGACAGCAAAATCCCAACTGTCAATAACTGAACCTCAAAAACAAAAACTAAGCAAACAATAGAACAGGAATGGAGCCAGAGAAATGGAGATCACATGGAGGGTTTTCAGTGGGGAGGAGGAGTGGAAGGATCTTGGGGAAGGTCCAGGGAATAAGAAGCGTAAAATAGACGGGTAGAGGTTAAGAATGGTATAGGAAACAACCGTCACAGAACTTATATTACAACCCATGGATATGAACTAAGAGGAGGGGAAATGCTGGAGAGTTGGTGGGGGTCAGACAGAGGTGGGGATAAAGGGGAGAAAAAAATTGGGAAAACTGTAATAGCAAAATCAGTAAAATATACTTAATAAAAAAGAAATGTGTACTTGAAACCTGTATGATCTTATTAAACAATGTCAACCCAATAAATTTGATAAAATAAAATAAAAATATATCTAACAAAAAATATTGTATAGAAAACCAAGTTTTCTATACTGCAATGAGGTTAAAATGATGAATGTACAAATAGTATTGGAGTGGCTAAAAAACTAGATTTACCTTTTGTGGTGGTTAGAACAGGTTGATTAATAGCATTTTAATCATAAATTAACAGGGAAATTTTATTTTATTTTATTATGTGAAAACCCTAATGTGAATTGTAGCTGTCAGGTGAATGGATAGGGCCAGATCATTGCCGCTGTATTTGTGTTGTGGAGCATGTTTACAGATAAATGAGGGGAAAAATTACATGACTAGTAAATTAAACAAAGTGTATAGGCTTTACTGGGAGATTTTACAGCTTTTGTAATATTTTAATGTACATTTTGTGAATGGTGGGGAAAGGAGAAAGTTTCCAGGCAGATAGATCCCTGAAACTCTTTTTTTTCCCCCCCAAGTATGTCTTGGGATTGTGATTTCATGGAACAAACTTTAGGAAACTGGTCTAGGTTATTCTTTTTTTAAAAAAATATATTTCATTGATTATGCTATTACAGTTGTCCTATTATCCCCCCTTCATTCCCCTCCACCCTGAACACCCTTTCCCACCCACATTCCCCCGCTTTACTTCAGTCCATGTGTCATAAGTTCTTTGCTT
>CM052547.1:43966272-44007407 GCA_028533065.1 Trachops cirrhosus | reverse complement strand
TTATGACACATGGACTGAAGTAAAGGGGGGGAATGTGGGTGGGAGAGGGTGTTCAGGGTGGAGGGGAATGAAGGGGGGTAATGGGACAACTGTAATAGCATAATCAATAAAATATATTTAAAAAAAAAAAGAATCCATTTCTTTGCCTTTTCCAGATTCTGGATGCTGTCTGTGCTCCCTGGCTTTTGGGCCTATCCTTCATCTTCAAAACCAATGATGTAGTATCCTTCAATCTCTCTGTCTTTTTTCTCTATCTTTGACCGTCTCTCCTCCTTCCAGTAAGGACCCTTGTGATTATATTGAGCTCACCTGGATAATCCAGTGTACTCTACCCATCTCAAGATCCTTCACTTAATTATGCCTGCAAAGCTCCTTTTGCCATGTGAGGTAGTCTAGTGACAGGTCCTCAGGATTAGTACATGAGCATCTTTGGGGGGGACCTAATTCAGACTACCATGTAAATATATTAATTTTTGTTGTAGTTGCATAAAGACACACTGAAAGAGTATATAAGAAAGTAATAAAAATGGCTACCTCTGGGGTTGGTGGGGAATACGAACAGGGTAGAGGATAGAAATCTTAGTGTAGATAATTTATATGGATTTGATATCTGAATGTATGGGTGTATTATCTATTCAAAATAAAATTAATAATAACTATTTAAAAGGTAGACCCTGTTGAGTTTTGGGTAATTCTAGCTAGAGATACCTAGATTATTGTAAACTCTAAACTTTCTGGAAATACAAGCATACTTTTTCTAAAATGACTGAGTCAATTCTACAGAATCAGAATTGTATGAGTAGTTTACTTACATGCAATGCACTAAACATTCTACAAACAACAAGCTCCAAAATTTGTCTTCAGTTCATTCTCGCTAAGGAATGGTGAGAAGCAATGTAACTAAAGGGATAGTTCTGGTCCAGCCTGGGTCTTCGGTGTGAACCAGCCACACTGACTCTTTCTGTGTGGGGATGGTTGTTTTTTGTCTCATGGATTTTATGACAAGATGCAGTCAGTTCTCGGTCTTTGCTTGTGCACTCACCTCTGCTAGACAATTTGTATTTAAAGCTTTCCCACTGAAATGAACTGCACTGGCTCAGGTTTCAGGAATTATGGGGCCCACTGAGATGGGAGGAGAGGGGATGGTTCCTCATGTCCCTTAAAGCACTTTAGTCCCTGGGGCTGCTGCTGGTGTTTGAGGTTGGGCCAGCCCTGACTCATCAAGCACAGAAGAAAAAACTTCCACTGAAGACCATCTGCCAAGGCCACACGTTCAGGACTGCACTGTAATGCATCCAGCTCAGAGGCTCCCAGGTCATTTCTGAGGGAACCTGAGAGAGAGAAGGCAGTGGGGGAAAAACTCAGAGTGCCAACTTGATAGAGCAGTGCCGCTGTTCTGGCCACATGTGATTTGGAAGGTTTCTCTCCCTTTATGGCTGTTCCTTTCATGGAGACATGCCTGGAACCCCAGAGGTAGTTCCCACCTCCTTCTCTGAGCAGGAGCATATTATGTTTTTATTTTTCATTGTGTCAGAGGGAAACTGGACTTTGAGGAGGGAAAAGATTGCTTATTGTTTAAGAGGAGCCTATCAGGAGACTGCCTGTTTTCAGGAGATAACAAGCGAGGCACATCCTTTGCTGAGTAACAGGTCAATCCAGGGTCAGCCTTAAAGTGCTTCACAAGGGGACCTGCTGGCCTGGCTGAGTCATAGCCAGGTCAGAGTGACTGGGACTTCCGGCCATATCTGTCATCTAAGCAGGAAGACTACCTTATGTCCATCCTATCGGGTGCTCCAGTCACTTCCTACCTCTCTGAGGTGTAGGTGACCCTGTGAGATGGGAGTGGAGGGAAACAGACATCGCTCTATATAAGTGATGAGATATGGGCCGATAGGGACAGTAGCTGGGAAAGAGCCACCACTGAACAGGGCCCCTTGGGCTCTGAGGTCTGGCTGCCTGGACCACTGGGCCTGCCACTGATAGTGTGTTAGTTGGGTGTGCACTGTTTCATGGCTACAGAATGTCCCACTAGAACTTGCCAGTCCTCTTTCAAATATGAGTCATTGGTCTCAAGGTAAAAATGGGGTAAGGAGGTACAGATGGATAATAACAAAAGTAAGAACAGTGTTAAATGATTTATACCTGAATTGTGATTCTTATCAAGAGCCCTCCATCTCATTGCTTAAGGAGAAGTGATCTTTGGTTTGGATACAGCAGGCCTTTCTTGGAGGTGGATGTGGAAGGGGTAGTTCAATGAGAAATTTAATAAAAGAATAGATAGCAGGAGAGGGGAGAGGAAAATTAGAGAAGTTTCTAGTTCAGTGGGAGGAAGTCTGAGTTGGGAATGGTTTTGAGAGACTGGAGGTATTGGAGGTAAATTTGAATAGCTGAAGTGGGGAGTGGGACTTTGGGGGAAAAGTGATATCAAAATGGGAGTTTTAGGAAAGTTTTCCATGCGTTATGAGGTGCAACTTCTCTTCTCTTTACATATCCATAAAAGCACTTCCTCAAAGATCCACATTGCTTTGTAATGTGTTAGGATGTCATATGTGTTTCTATGTATATTTTAATACACAGAGTGATCCAGGGAGGCTTATTAGCCCAGTTGTGGCAGCCTTGGCCCAGCTTCCCCAGAAAACAATGTCACCTTACTGTATGGATGGGAGGCAGGCAGTCCTGGGCATGGAGGGAGAGCAAAGGACTGTGAGACAGGGAAGGCAGGAAGCAAATACAAGGTGGCATGATTAAAGTCAGCCCTAGTCTCCACCCTAGTCTTGCCCTAACCTTATGAGGAAGAAAGCAGTTGTGCATAAGATGTTCTGGGGAGGTGGGATGAAACCATGGCTCTTGGAATAGCCACATGGGGGGTAGGAAAATGAGAGAGCAATTTATCTGTCACTTCCATCCACCTCTTGACTTTCATGCTGAAAGTGTACTCCATTAAGCATTAACTGTCCCATGTTTATGCACCTGACACTCAGCTCCTGTGGCAGCCATGGGGCTGTTGGAGTCTCTAGGGGTCTCTTTGGCTCACCCCTGCATGCTGAGGCTGGGGCCCCACCCAGAGTGGATGTTATGATGGCCATGCTAAAGCCAGGGAGGCTAGGCGGGAGGCAGTGTTGGATGTGGTATAGAAACTGTGGCTGTTCCTGAAGCAAGCAGCTGGGGCTCAGGGGTCAGGACAAATAAATCTGGAGAGGAACAACTACTGGGTGTGGTTCAGTGCCTTTATGCTAGTGGAAAAAGTACATCTTCCCCAATGAGTTGTATTTCTATTTGTGGGTGAATGATCATAATTTACTGAATTTTGTTAGCACAAGATCTATATTTTTATCTCCTAGAACCTTGTGCAGTATGCAACATGTGTAACTGTCCTCATGGACCCAGGTCAGGAGCAGGCTGGCGCAGGAAGACCATAAATTCCTTTCACATTATATGGGAGCATTGACTGGTTGACACTGAACACAGGTTTGGTGAAGGATTCTGGAAAGAGAATATCCAAGTGGGAGTAAATGCTTAATGAATGAGAGAGTGAGTGAATGAATGGATGGATGAATGGAATAGTCTAACAGAGACACTTTTTCTTCCCTGCTATGCACCTCCCCCCATCTCCCTCACTTCAGTCCCATTAGCTTCATTTTATATATTGAAGTTCAGTGTAATGTTTCATTTTTATAACAGATCCCCTTGCTTAAATTTAAATATTATTTCTCTAGCACATAGCAGAAATGCAGTTAACATCAATTACTAGATTGGTTCAGACCTGCATGAGCAAAGCAGCAATACAGTGGGGCAGTTTGTGTGGAAGACACGTTTATAGAAGGAAGGCTGGACAGGCTGTCCACTTTTACACACCGAGGACCATGGGTCTACAGTTAGTAGATGCTGAGGAACTTACTCCTATTGTAGATTCCTTCTTCCTTATAAACATCCTCTGGCTCAAAGCTGAGGACAAAGGTAGTAATGATGAAAGGACCTCATTGGTGTAGTTTTGAAGGTACATTTCTTTTAAAAAAAGAAAAAAAAACACCCTAAGAATGAGGGTTTGTTTTGGAATCAATCAGATGACTGAAAGTGTCTATTCAACTCTTGGATGTAAGTAATTGTTTCTGGGTCCAGAGAAAAAAGATGCAAAGTTGTTGAAATAGAGCAGGCTCTTAATAGATCCACAACTATGACTCAGTAATTTTCCATGCTGGAGATGTGTTCCACCAAGCCTGTATTAACACAGGAAGAAAGGCAGTATTGATCTAGAAAACCTCAGACCTGAAACTACCTCTGTTTATAAGCTTAAAATATATTTATTTCTATCTCAATTTGTTCCAAAGGTGGTTTATGGAGTTACAAAGACTATAGCAAGAAGATCTAATGTTGAAGTAGAAGAGAAAAAATAAAAACAGGGATAAGGATATGAAATACAGCCTGATGTTAACACAAAAATGTGTAGTGATAGACCATACATTTGACTCTTAGCTTTTCTTTTTCTGCTAGACAAGAGAAACCTGATAAATTGATAAGACCATGCTAAGGAAGTGGGACAGGTACTCAGGGGAAAAGGAGGAGCTCTGATCTGTGCTTGTGTGGGCAGTAAATGGGGCAGTAGTGGAAGGTCAGTGCAGAGAATAGCAGCAAGACAGGAAGAAGCAGGAGGTGACAGAACACAGGCTCCTGTGCCCATGGAAATTTCCAGAAAGAGGCCACCAGGTCAAGGTACAATTAAGCCAATCCTAATTGGTCTGTTGTGGTAATGGGATGACTTATATCTGAGAGATCTGAGGGAAAGCCACCAAAACAGTTTTGTCTAATGTTAATACCACCTTATGTTATTATTTTGATATCTATATGGCTTATCTAATATTTCACATGTCTTCTTATGATGACTTTTTACATGGGTTAGCCAACATTACAAAATACTCTCAAAACTCCTCTTTTTTTCATTTTTTGTATGGGTAGCCTTATTGTAGGCACTTATATTATTTTCAATGAGCTTTGTGAATTTTTGAGGGGTAAGGTATGCAGTATTACTACACTGGAAAACGCATTGTTTTAGAGTCAGAAAAACTTGGGTTTAAAATCCAGCTTCTCGACTAAATAAATATGTATAAGTGACTTTAACCAGAAAATGGAGATAATGTCCTCCATATTCCTCTTGTCCAGGGTATGCTTTGTAAGTTATTATTACTGAAAATTGTAATGTCCCTGTTACCTCTTTTAAGGATCCAAGGTTGAAAATCATTAACCTATTTATGTTCTCCCATAGAATTAGGAGAGGGAATGCCACTAACTGGTGGAGGAGAAATTATCCACTTACAGCAATATGGTCTAATTCAGTGCTTCCCAAGCTTTTTGACCATGACCCAGAATATGAAATACATTCCACTGCCACCCTGTACATACATACTGATCTGTAACTTAAGAAAAAATCCTGAAACAGTGCTTGGATATTTTCTTTTATTTTCCATTGCACTTAATTAAAAATGGCTGACCAAGACTCACTAAATTGATTTTATGAGTGGGCCTCAACTCACAGCATGAAAAATGCTAGTCTAAATAATAGCCTTGTTCTGAGCGCCAGCCAAGGTGAAGGTGTAGTTGAACACTTCGCTTCCTCACACAACCAAAAGAAGGATAACAACCAATTTAAAATAAAAAAACCCACCAAAACTGCCAAAAAATCAAACTGCATGGAAGTCCGACAACAAAGGAGTTAAAGAAACATTCATTCAGACTTGTGGGCACAGAGACAGGCAGCAGATGGTGTGGGTGAGATCAGGACTGGCTGACTTTGGTTCTACATTCGTGTGCTAATAAGCTGGGAGGAACAACTGGGGTACGAGACAGACTGAAAAACCCAGATTTTTAGCTTGAGAAACTAAGGACCCAAAACCTCTGGATATAAAAACCTGTGGGGATTGAGGTGGCAACAGAAACTCCCAGTCTCACAGGAGAGGTTATAGGAGAGGCCCACAGGGTTCTAGAAAGTACACAAACCTGCCCACTCAGGAATCAGCACCTGAAATGGCACAATCTGCTTGTGGGAAGCTACAGAAAGTGGGGCGAGAGCCAAGCAAGCATCATTGTTCCCTCTCTGACTGCACTGCCCCCCACCACCACTGCCACCAACAATGCCACAATGCAGCAAAGAGGGTTGCCTCACCCTGGCAAAACCTAAGGCTCTTCCCCTTACAACATAACAGGTGCACCCAGACAAAGAAATATGGGCTAAATGAAAGATCAAAACTCTAGAAAAATAACTAAGCAACAAGGAAACAGACAACCTGTCAGATGCAGAGTTCCAAACACTGGTAATCAGGATGTTCACAGAAATGATTGAATTTGGTCACAAAATGAAGAAATGAAGGTTATACAAAGTGAAATGAAGGTTACACAATATGAAATAAAGGAAAATATACAGGGGACCAACAGTGAAGCGAAGGAAACTGGGACTCAAGTCAATGGTTTGGAACAAAAGGAAGAAATAAACATTCAACCAGAAAAGAATGAAGGAACAAGAATTCAAAAAAAACGAGGAGAGGCTGAGGAATGTCCTGGACAACTTTGAACATTCCAATATCCGAATCATAGGGGGGCCAGAAGGAAAAGAGGAAGAGCAAGAAATTGAAAACTTATTTGAACAAATAATGAAGGAGAACTTCCCCAATCTGGCAAAGGAAATAGACTTCCAGGAAGTCCAGGAAGCTCAGACAGTCCCAAAGAAGTTGGACCCAAGGAAGTACACACTGAGGCACATCATAATTACATTAGCCAAGATGAAAGATAAGGAAAGAATCTTAAAAACAGCAGGAGAAAAGGAGACAATTATCTACAAAGGAGTTCCCATAGACTATCAGCTGATTTCTCAAAAGAAATATTAAAGGCAAGAAGGGGCTAGAAAGAAGTATCCAAGTCATGAAAGGCAATAACCTACACCCAAGATTTTCTATCCAGCAAAGCTATCATTTAGAATGGAAGGGCAGATAAAGTGCTTCTCAGATAAGGTCAAGTTAAAGGAGTTCATCATCACCCAGCCCTTATTATATGAAATGTTAAAGGGACTTATCTAAAAGAAGAAGATAAAAAACTATGAATAGTAAAATGACAACAAACTCACAACTATAAACAACTGAACCTAAAGAACAAAAACAAAAAATTAGAAGAGGAAGAGAATCACAGAAATGAAGATCACATGGACGGTTATAAGCAGGGAAGAGGAGGGGTAGAATAGGGGAAAAGGCACAGGGAATAAGAATCATAATTGGTAGGCATAAAATAGGGGGAGGTTACAAATAGTGTAGGAAATGGAGAAACCAAAGAACTTATATGTACGACCCTTGGACATCAACTAAGTGGGGGAAATACTGGAGGGTGGGGGGTGCAGGATGAAGGGGGAGAAAAGGGAGAAAAAAATTGGAACACTGTAATAGCATCATCAATAAAATGTACTTAAAAAATAAATAATAGCCTTGTTCTAAAATATGTGTAATGCACATGGATTTACTTCTACCACAACCTTCAGACCAAGATAAAGTGATTACTTCTTGTCTAAAAATCAAAATAAATGAATTCCCAAGCTCTCGCTCTCTAGATATTGTTAAAAATTTAATTTTGGTCATCATTGTGGTTTTTTCCCCTGACCTTCTCAGAATGTGCAAAGGTCATGGAGTCTCATGCAGTCTGGTTTTTGAGGAGGCCCTTCTGTTCTTGTATCTGAGACCTCATGGTTCTTAAAGGATGGAGAGAACATGACTTTCATGACAAGCCAGCCCAGCAGAGGCTTGCTGAGGCTGGTACTCTGGAACTCAGGGCACAACCCCCCTAGGTGTGCCATGCAGGTCATTCCTCTGAGGTTCTGCTGAGGTTTTGCCCCATGTGGGGTTTTGCAATGCAGTAGGTCCCCCCACTCCTGGGCTCACTCTTACCCGCTTCCAGAACTAGGAGAGCTGTGGTCATGTCTGTCCTCTCACTATCCAAACAATGTCACAGCCTCCCCCTCATCTGAGACTGAGACTCACTGCTTATCTCTGCCTTGCAGTCCTGGAAGCCCAGATCCCCTGGAATCAAAACCTGTGTGCCTTGAACACCCACAGACAGGACTGCCAGGACAGAGCAGGCAGTGGAAAAAGCTCTAATTTGGTATTTAAGATGATAGATTCTGATCTGGAATTTGCCTCCTTAGTGTGGTCTTGCAGATGTATCTAATTCAGCACAGAGTGATGCTCAACAAATATTTGTGGAATGAATGATTTGGGGTAAGTCCTTTGACCACTCTCTGCTTCAGCTTCCTCACACTTCTGCCTTCAGCTGAAGGTTAAGCCTAGCACAGATGGTTCATGGGACCCATTGTTCAGCCTGGATGTGCCAGGGAAAACAGAGTCAGAAGCCCTGGCTGCTCTCTATATCTAGAGGGGGAAAAGAAGGATGACTGAATATAGTCGCATTTGAAATATGTGAAAACTTTGAAATATCATTCCATTGTCATTTGACTTTTACTATTGTTGAGACATCTTCTCCAGTATTATTGCCATTCTTTAATAAATAATCTGGTAGCTTTTAAGAATTTTTTCATTGTTTTTGATGATCTGCTATTTTGTTACAATATGTTTAGATGGGATTTTGTTTTTATTTTTCCTGCTCAGGTCCAGGTCCTTTACTCTGAAGACAGGTTCCTTCTTCAATTTAGGAAAATATTTAGCCTCTAACTTTTCAAATACTGCCCTCCCTCTATTTTGCTTTGGTTTTTTGTTTTTGGTTTTTTTTTTGCATTTCTTACTAGACGTGTGCTGAGGATTCTCATTTTATTTTGTATGTGTCTTCGCCTCTTTGATATGTTCATCCCTATTCTAGAGATTTTTTAAGTTTTCTATTTAAATTCACTAATTTTCTCTCTAGCTGGGTCTAATGTACTATTTTCTCCACTCAATATGCTTTTTTAAAAAAATATTTTATTTTTAGAGAGAGGGGAAAGGAGGGAGAAAGAGAGGGAAAGAAACATCAATGTGTAGTTGCCTTTCAGGCAGCCCCCACTGGGGACCTGGCATGCAACCCAGGCATGTGTCCCGACTGGGAATCAAACCAGTGACCCTTTGGTTCACAGACCTGTGCTCAATCCACTGAACTACACCAGCCAGGGCCTCAGTATGCTTTTAATTTCACTAATTATAACTTTTATTTCCACAATTTATATATGGTTCCCTTTTCAAAGCACATGGTTTTTTCCTCATATTTTTACCTTGTATTGATACTTAACCTTTGGTTTCTACACCTTCTTTTATTTCTAAATATTTTAAACAAACTTATTTTATAAACTCTTTCTGTTATTCCATTTCTTTTAGTTTTGGAGAGTGCAACTTCTGTTTGTTGTTCCTTAGGACTCTTTTTCTTTGTCAGTTCTATAAAAAATTTTTGTGTGAACTCAGTGACGGTACCCAGGGTATTATGTATTGAGGAATGTCTGAGTGTGCTTGGGCTATCATATAAAATACCAGAGACTGGGTGATTTAAACAACAGAAATTTATTTTCTCATGTAAATAAATGTGGAGGCGAGAAGCCCTGGAGCAAGGTGTCAACAGGTCTGGTTTTTCCTGAGGCCCCTCTCCTTGGCTGGCAGATGGTCATTTTCTCACTGTGTCCTCATGTGGCCTTTCCTTTGTGTGTTCACATCCCTGCTGTCTCTTCTTTTTCTTCTTCTTATAAAGACACCAGCACTGTTGGATCAGAACCGCACCCTTATGACCCTCATTTTACCTTAACTACCTCTTTAAGTGTCCTCTCCCCAAATACAGTCACAATGCAGGGCAGGGCTTCAACATAAGGATTATGGAGGGACACTCAGTTCATCAGCAGGGGTAAAGAATGTTTCCATAGAACAGTTTTGCCTGGACCTTGCTGTGTTTCTAATGAATTTTTGTATTAATGAAATTTTGAAAGAATTTTGTATTAATTTCTTAGCTTGGGATTTTCTCACTATTATCTAAATTGTAAATTCAGACCTCACATCTCCATTTTGATATATTGAGGGTAGCTCTTTTTAGTCAGGGACCAGAGTAGTTGGGATTCATCTTGTTTCTTCCCCAAATAGGAAGAGTTTTTCTATTTGTAAGTTTATGGAAGGGAATGGGATTTTGAGATTCTTGACATTGTATAAAAGCCTCTTTTCCCATGGCCCCTGGGACCAACTCTCCTGTCTCAGTATATGTGTTAAAACTTCAACTCCCAGCTGATAAGACCTTTATTTCAGTATGATACCTCCTGTACCATATGGCTTGAGCTCTTAATAACCATTCTAACTTTGGTTCCTTCTATTTTGGACCCTCATCCTAAATCTTGGAAGTTGAGCTATGCATTTAAATGTATTTTTAGCAGGCTATATATATGTTTAGAGGAAGATCATGGAGGAGGACAATAAATCTGTTCCATGTTTACTCGGCCCACTATATTGAGTGAACATCCTAATTCTGGAAAGCTTGTTTGTCTTCACCAGCTCTCTGCTCCTGGCCAAAAACAGTCCTTCAGTTTAAAAGCTCATTTGCCCTCTTGTATAGCATGCTACTTTTTGTTTCCTGAGAAACACCTTTAAATCTTTGCTTATATAGTAGAAGTTATTATGGGTGAATGGTCAAGTTCTTCATGATTATAATTTTACATTTTATCTACTTCTCCTCCTTGTGAAAATCTATCAGGATCTTTCATCCACTTACCTCCTTGAGGAAATGCATCTCTTTTCTTACATCAGTTATCTTAAAATTACAAGCCCAGAAAAGATTATTGCCAGCAAGGGAAAGGATGTTATTCCCTCTGGGGCCATTAAAATATGGCCGATCATCTTTCTGTAAAAGAGAATGAAGAATACACCAAGTCTGCATATCTTCTGTGAGATGATTTTGTAAGTCAAAAGCATCTGAAATGTTTCAGTGAAGCACAGCTACAATGGACTGCAATGATCAAAAGCCAACCAAACTCTATGGCTCACATTTCCTTTCTTTTCCTGATAGACCCTCAGGGAGGTCTCAGGGAGCTCTGTACCCAAGCAGCAGTGAGCTGGTCATGATGGAAAAGTTATGCCCAGTGGGATTTACATAGCAGATACTTCACATTAGAGGAAGAGATAGCACAATAATTATAAAAATAGGAAAAAAGCCAAGAGCTAATGGATTTCTTCACTGTGTTTTCAGCAAAACACATAGCATTATGGTTTAAGAAATTTAATTCTGTGCAATTTAAAGATCTGCTGATCTCAATAAATGGGATCTCCTATATTTTTTATGTCTAATCAGTCCCTTTGGAGGAAAAAAATCAATTCCTTCTGAGGAAAAAAGAAAAAGATGACCTCCCCCTTGTGTCTCCCTCCCCCAACACAAATTACTTAAACTGGAAAAGATTCATTTAGAAGCTAAGAAAAATTCTACTAAAAAAATCCTCACTGGAGGTTGTGCTTACTGATTTTACAGAGAGAGGAAGGGAGAGACAGAGGGAGAGAGAACATCGATGAGTTGCTTCCCATAGGCATCTCAAACCTGCAACCTAGGTACATGCCCTGACTGGAAATCAAACCCACAACCTTTTGGTGTACAGGACGACACTCCAACCAACTGAGCCACCCAGCCAGGGCAGAAAGATTCTACTTTTTTAAGACTTAGCATAACAAATATCATTTCTTTTCAGATGAAAAGCTGTTAGACAATTAGAGCTTTAAACGTCTTCTGATTATAACTAGAAGTGACAAACCACTGCAGGTGGACTTAGATATCAACATGGACTGTGCTTTTATAATGTTCTGTGCACTTGTTATTTTCTTGTGTCAGCTCCTTCCACAGAACTGGAGAGAGTGGTTCTTCCCCATTTTACTGAATCTCTAAATCGACCCATGGTTTCCTACCACCCGTCACAGAACAGTGATAGGTTCATGTCAGCTTTTGATGACTAGAATCAACAGCAAAAGTCCTAGCTCTATCTCAGGTCTCCTGTATTACCTTTACTTACCCACTCCAAGTTTACCTATCTTTAAATCACCTGACAAAAAAAAATGAGTCAATCTATCCAACCCAAAAGAAGATATAATGAAGCAGAATTCCCTGAAATCTGAAAGCACCCAACATCAACCAGTGAACAGAAGCTGTCACAGAGGATTAGCAACTATGAGTTTTAGGTGACTGGGTACTAATCTGGGATTCCTGAAGCTTGGGCTGTAACCAAAAAATAATACACACCTCACCCTACACTAGTTAAAATGCTTTCAAGCAGCACAGATACAGACACATCTGCAAAATGAAGGCATCCAGCGATCTGTTATCATTCCTGATCCCAGAACACAAACTTCTGTGAGCTCCCTTGAAGCTAGGCAATCCTGCAACCTGCCACGAAGGGTGAGGCTGGGAGAAATAAGGGGCCAAAGGTTCCAGAGTAGTCTAGATACATTTGTGCATATAAAATTAATATTTTGAGCAACTTGTGTGTATGGCAAGTTAATACTATGCTTCATTTTCCTGAAGAAGAAAACCAAATATGTTATTGATCTGTATATATCTTATCTGCCTTTGGCCCCAAGTTGCTTATTTATATATTTTCAATCCATTTATGTATTCAGCCAATATTTATGGAATGCCTATTGTATGTCATGCTCCATTCTAGGTGCTGGGGAGACAGGCATAGATATAAGAGATATTCAAATGGAATGCTATGAAGAAAAATAAAGCAAGATAAAGGGAGTAGCAATGACAGGAAACATATCCCTAAATGAAGGGGTGGCTTATATCTGAAAGAATATAATGTAGATTATCAATTTGCATAGTAGCTTTTAGAAAAATACTGTGATTTTTGATACACGACTGTATTTTTTACTCAACTTTTGAAATCTTTCATTCGAGTAATCATTCTACAAAAGAACCAGTTTTAAAAACAAAACACACTGTTTTCAAGGATAATGTATATGTAAAGTTATATATTATGATAAAAACAAAACACTATTTTCAAAGATAATGTATTCATATAAAGGTATATATTAAGCCAATTATTAATTGATTACATTCCAAGATGTCACAGGTTGGATTTTTCCAGAAACAGATGCTGAGATGGAGTTTGATGTGTAGGATATTTATTAGAGATCAACATCTGTGGAAAGGAGGTGAAGAATGTGGGATTTCTTTATGGGAGAGGTCAAACTATAATGCAAGTCAACAGTGGTTACTCTATAGAGAACTTTGGAGCAGAAACAGCCTGCTAGACTGGTCCCATGTTGGGCTGGATGGCTGAACCTTTGTCTCCTAGTATAATCAATTAGGGAATATGTGTCCCTAGGAAAAGCATGCACTTGAGAAAATCAGCTCTCTGCAACTGAAGCAAGAGGCATCTGGAATCTACCTACTGACAGCTGGTATGAGACCTTCCTTGAAAGTGTGCAGGCACTGTATCTCCATATCCACCACACAAAGGTATTTATATACTTAAAGGTAAACAAGGAGAAACACTTATAACACAATAACAGGGAAAAGGTTGAAACATTTAAGAGACAAAGACCTCAAGGAATCAATGAACAAAAAAAAATTAATGGCACAATTTTAAATATATACAAAGGATGTACCTGCTCCAAAAATTCACAAAATAAGTAATAAATATGAAAATGTTCAACTTACTTGAAATGACTTAAATAAAAGTAATAAAACAATGAAATACCATTTTTTATTATCAAATTGGGAAGGATAAAAAAGATAAACTTTAACAAAAGTGAAGACTGCGGAATGAGTTCTATTCAACTCCTGGTGAGAATGTAAATTGATACATTTCAGAGAGACAATTTTGCAATATGCCCGAAAAGCCTTAACATGTGCCCGATAAGCCAGCTGTACTAGTTATGTATTGTTGTGTAAAAAAGTTACCCAAATCTTAGTCTCTTGAAACAATAAGCTTGCATTATTTCATGGTTCCTGTGAAATTTGAGACTGACTTAGCTGTATTGTCCCAGCTGAAGGTCTCTTGTGAGATTGAAGTTGAGATGTCAGCTGGGGTTGCAGTCATCTGATGGCTTGACTAGGCTAGGAGACCTGCTTCCATGATAGCACATTCTCATGGCTATTGCCAAGGGATCTTAGTTCCTCAATGGCCAAAGGCAGGAGGCCTTGATTTTGCCATGTGAGCCATAAGGTTGCCTGAGTATCATTGAGACACTGTAGTTAACTTCACTTGGGACAAGCGATCAAAGAGCAAGATGGAGGTCACATCTTTCATGTCATTTATGCCAACATTGTGTTCATTAGGAGTGAGTCATGAAGTTCAGCCCACACTCAATGGAAAGAGAATCAAAGAATTTGTGGACATATCTTAAAACTACCACAGTATGCCCACTGACCACAAATTATTTGCACTCTTTTCACATGCAGAATACACTCACTCCCCTTTCAAGACCCCTCCAAAAATCTCATCCCTATAAAGCATCAGTCAAAATCCAGTATGCTGACATCTAATCAGTTCCAGATACAGGTGAGGCTCCTCACATGTGTGTAGTCAAGAAAGTAGAGTTTCTCAGGCATAGCTTCTCTTGATCTGAAGACCTATAAAGTATGGAGATAAGTCCTTTTCTGGGAATGAATTCTGAAAACATAAGATTCAAAAAGTTAAAAATATGACTATCATACAAATATAAAATGAATTTGTGTTAAATATTTATTAATTAATGAGGGATCCAGGAACATGGTAAAACTGGTTCAAAGGGCATTTTGAGGACCTGGGTATTGCAGGCATTTTGAAAAAAAGGATGTTTGAATACAATTTCTAGGTTTGAAATAGAATTGTATCATATCCTACAGGGAAATAAGACTGTAATCTTTGGGACAATCCTTTCTACTAGACAGAGATCTATAAGGTAACATAATTTCATTCACAGTGCATGGGTTTATTCAAATAGTAAATACCAAAGGTAAACACAGGAAAACTCTCTAAAAAGCTGAGTTGCACTTGTTAACAATGCCCCAGCATGTTGTTGAAAGGACATGCATACTCTTTGGATTTCCTTAGAATAGACAATTTTAAGGAAATTGTTATGTGGGGCACATAGGTTCAGTTTCTTAGGATGTTTCTCATGACTCAGTTTGCTAAGCACTATTTGGAACATGGCACCCAACCACATCTGCTAGGACAGACACTTTTCCTAATTGGCTACCTAGGAATCCTTACCATATTCACTTTCTCTGGAATCCTCCCATCTAATCTAGGAGGTTAGAGACTAACCATCCAGTATCACCAATCTCTTTTCTTTCTTTTTGTATCAATTATTTCCACAAAAATGAAGTGGCTATAAGCAGAACAATGAGCTGTGTGTGTGTGTGTGTGTGTGTGTGTGTGTGTGTGAGAGATGTCCTATTTGCATGTCTCTTTCTGTCTCTTAAGAAAAATGAATACTTTCAGATGTTTTCTCATCCA
Source organism: Trachops cirrhosus (assembly GCA_028533065.1). NCBI lineage: Eukaryota > Metazoa > Chordata > Mammalia > Chiroptera > Phyllostomidae > Trachops > Trachops cirrhosus. The sequence goes on along the minus strand of CM052547.1, from coordinate 43,991,995 downwards.
CATCTGAGAGAGATGTTCTACCCATTGTTCAGAAAAAGAAAGGCTAAGATTGATTCATTCTGTAAATATTTGTTGACTTTCAGCTTATTTTGGGCACTTTCTCGATGTTGGGAACACAAAATAAATAAGAAGTCCAATAGGAAGACTGATTATAACAATAGGCACAGCTCCCTACACCCTGGCTATCAAAGTGTGGTGGTACCTGGACAAGCAGCATGGGTACCACTTAGGAGCTTGGTAGAAACTCAGAATTTCTGGTCCTGTCCCAGACCCACTGGAAGAGAATCTTCATTTTGACAAAATTCCCAGGTGATTTGCACTAACATTCACATTTGAAGAGCACTGCTTTAGTCTTCTCTGACCCTACATATATTTTCTTTGTATCACTTCTTATTCAATAAGCAGAAGTGAATCTATATTTCAGTAATAGTAGAGCTTCCGTCACTGGTCTATAATTTTAAAGCTTATATTTAGATGTGGTAATACTAGAAAGTCTTACCAGTTTATAAAAACAGTAACTTTCTCTTGTCTTCCCCAAGTTACTGAAAGAGAGTTGGAAGATAGCAATAACCACAATGCAGTTATAGTATTCTTTAAGCTTAATTTTCTACAGTTTTTAACAAAAGCTGTGTAATTTAAAAAAAAATATTTTATAGACTTTATTTTTTTATAGCAGCTTTAAGTTCACAGCAAAGTTGAGAGGAAGGTCCAGAGATTTCCCATACACTCCCTGCCCCCACACATGTATATCCTCCCCCATTATCGAGAACGCCCCCCAGAGTGATGCATGTGTTACAATTGAAGAACCTGCATTGACTCATTATTATCAGCCAAAGTCCATAGTTTGCATTAAAGTTTATTTTTGGTGGTGTTCATGCTATTGGTTTGGACGAATGTCTGACATGTATCCACCATTATAGTTTCATATAGAGTATTTTCACTGGCCTAAAAATCCTCTGTGCTCAGCCTACTAATTCCTTCCCACCTCCAATTATTGCATGTAGTGTGTAGCCTCTTCAGACTGACTTGTTTCACTTAGAAATAGTCATTTGTTTCCTCCATTTCTCTTTATGGCTTCATGGCTCATTTTTAAATAATATCCCATTGTCTGGATGTACCACAGTTCCATAATCCATTTACCTATTGCAGGACATCTTGGTTGCTTCCAAGTTTTGTCAGTTATGAAAATAAACCTTCTTCTAAATATTTGTGTGCAAGTTTTTGTGTGGACATAAGTTTTCAACTCCCTTGGACAAATACCAAGGAATGTGATCATATGGTAAGTCTGCTTAGTGTTGTAAGAAACCTCCGAACTACCTTCTACAGTGGCTGTGCTGCTTTTCATCCCCCCTGGCAGCGAGTGAGAGCTCCTGCTCCGCATCCTCATCAACACTTGGTGTTGTCAGTGTTTTGGATTTTGGCCTCTAATATGTGTACTGGGTTAATTCTTTTTTTTTTTTTTAATTAATATTTTTGAAGTTCTCTTCTCATATAATTCAAAGAGGTCCTAATTGTGAGTTTTTGAGTAATGACAAATTAAAGAAATTACACTGCTTCAATAGTAACCAATCTCTGAGTACCACTACCCGGCCTACCCTGACCAAAATTAGTACAAAAATTCATGCTTTCATGTGATTTCAAATTGCTTTTTAAATTATATTTGGTAAATGATAGTTAAAGACAAATTAATAAACCAAATAATAAGAACATACTGCTAATATTTTTGAATAAAAACTTTTTATTTTGAAATAATTGAAGAGTCACAGGAAGTTGCAAAGAAAATACTATTTCTTAACTTTGACATCAATAAACAAATACTTGTGTGGCAACATAATTTTAAATTCAAGTACTAAAATAATTCTAAAGCTGCATATTAACTTACTGATTACTAGACAGAAGTTGCTATTGGTATAGATTAGATAAAACTAATTTTAAATTTGATTTGATTTACTAATTTTAAATCTGATTTGATTTACTAATAACATATGAAACATATAATTTTATTAACCCATGTCATCCCAATAAATTCCATTAAAAAACTAATTTTAAATCTGATTTGAATTCTTCATATTTAGTTTTTAAAAAGATGCCTTAAATTTGGCAGAATTTTTAGGGGTACAGTTGTAGCATTGAAACCATAAGAACACATGGCAAGGTACAGTTCTAGTGTGGTTGGGAGTTCTAGGGACCGGAGATCTGCCTGAGGCAGGAGCAGGATGGGGGAGACACAGGAGAAAACCTGTTAGGGGAGGTGACAGTGACCTGGGTCTTGAAGGATGAAGAGGATCCTTGGTTTTCTTTCTAGGCCTGCACAGGCAGTCAGGGATAAAATCCAGGATTTTGGATTCTTGTTCCTCTTACTGACCTCAACACTGAACATAAAATTGTTGCATGTAGAACTTTAAAAGCATCTCTAGTATTCCTTGAAAAAAAACAACAATAACAAAAACTACTGTTTTCTAGATTATTTTTTCCCTAACTAGGGCTCTCTGTGAAGATGAAAAGAAGAGGAAATGCTAAAAATAACTTCTCCAAGTAGCAATAGCCAAACACATATTCAAAGAAGGAAATAGTTTTGATGGCCCAAAGTAAAACTGTGATGCATAATGAACTCCCAAGTGCAAGGAGTGATTAGAAACAGCCACAAAAATTAACTCAAGGGAACAACTGCTGAATGCACTGTTAGAGACACATAGGGGACTGTGGAAAAGTGATTATAGCCTTTTGACAGTGTGGAGCTGATAGATATGGAGGAACTGACTCTGAAAATGTTTACCTCTGTTGTTTTTCACAAAGGCCAGGTGCTGGGTTCCTTCTTAAAAGGTAAAAAATTCTGGATGTTTTAAAGAAATTCCAAGTTGAGGGGGCTGCAGCAAGTGGTCAAAATTGCACATTTCATGAAATCCAAAGACAAACAGTTGGGTTGCTCCTTCTCAGCTGGCAGAGATTTTGGTTTTGACTCCAGTATGTGGAAAAGAGCCACCTGTGGACTGCGGGCACAAGCGACTGCCAAAATCAGACTTCAAGTCTCATCACTCTGGGCTTCTACCCAACTGACCAGCTGGTTGTCCTGCCTTGGGAATTTGGGCTGCTGCTAAGCCAGCTGGACAGGTGCTTCAGCCAGGCTGCCTTCCTGACCACCACTGATCGCCAGACCCACCTCGACAGAAATGGGGGTGTGAGCCCCCATCTGACCTGAAGGGCAGCTCCTCAATGCTGCTACCAATTTCCCCTTCTCCCTGCTTTCCATGTTCATTTATGATTCCAAATAGTGAAGTTTCTCTTCCCTCTTTCCTCTTTTCAGTGCAAATATTTAACCAGTGCATACCTGATGGGAGTGCTGGTTGATAAAACAGTGTATTGGTAAACAGCCAGTGCCTGCACCCCTGAGCACCCACTCACTGCCAGGCACCTCTCCAGGAGCTCCCGAGCCTCCCCCAAAGTCCAAGGAATGAAGTGTCATGCCTGGCATGGTAGGGACTTGAGGACCACAGGACCATCTGTCAGACAATTGGCCTGTGTCTGCCCCACACGGTTGTTCTGTGTTGAGAACTTAACCTCTGCCCTCATCTATTATTTCTTTCTTTTACTTTCTCCCACTGACCCTTACTTTCCTACCTACTCATCCCAATTCTGCTTTTGGCAACCCTCCTTACCCCCAAACATCCTTCCTCCCAGAAGGCAGAGTTAGCTCTTCTCCCTCCCACACTGACTGAAGGCTGCCTTCCCTGCCTCCTTCTGGGCAAGGGATGACAGCACTCACCTCCCCAAGGAGGAATCTGATCTGGGATGTGCTGTTGGCCCACCTGTGGTGGAGGACCCTGGAGCTGCCACACAGATAGCCTGTCACTCATGTTGCATGCAGTCAGACCACCAAGGTTTCTGAGCATTAGTTTTTATTTTTTATGCCTCTGCTCAATCTGCTCAAGGATGCAGCACACACACTGACCCATTTGCTCCCCGCCCCATCTGCTAATCAGTTTACAAAAAAAGAAAGTGTAAACCAAGACTGTTTTCAGAAGGGTCTGCTTTCAGACTGCTACAGCTCTCTCTTCAAATACCTATGCAAATCACTAACTAAAAGTTCCAAGTTGTTCTGACCCCAAGGATCCTTAGATCCTTAGAACCTTTGGAAAATACAAACTCAGAACTTGTAATCTTTAGGTAATTGAAGCATTTGCAATTTCACAAGTGAAGTGAATGAATGAACATACCTTACCTGAGTGGGTCTTCCATGTGTGAGGTTCTATGTGTGCAGAGACAATGCAGCAGAGAACAATGTCCCTCATGGGGCTTGAGTTTCTGGTTTACAGACAGAGGAAATTTAATCTAAAGGGGGTAATAGAGGGATTGGAGGGTGGCAGACAAAAATGGCATGAAGACAGAAAAAATCGCTGACTGAGGATGGAGATTTCATTTTGTCTGGTGGACTCAAGGAACATGTGCTGAGAGGAGAGCCTGGGGAGGGAGGGAGCCAACTCAGTTTAAACCCCAGCTTTGGCTGGGTGACAGATGATCTCTGTCACCTTACTATGGCTCAGTTCCCTTCACTATCAGATGGAAGGAATCATATATACCTCAAGAGACTGTCATGAGAATACATGAGACATGCTCATAAAGCCTCAGGCACGTGGTCAGCATGGAACTAGCAGAAGCCATCATGCAGGTTTCATGGACAGGACAGCATTTGACCTGCCCTAAAGCCAGAGTGGAATATGGATGTGCACAAGGGCTGTTCCAGGTGGAGCCAGGAGTCAGAGACGAATGAGCCAGGGTTCTTGCCAGCAAAGAGCTTAAAAAGTGACAAAACCACAGTTTTTGAGGCAGAGAAGACTTAAGTGATGCCAATACTCAGTGATATTAAATTTTTATATTTCTCTTTAAATAAACAGCCTTGGAAACAACTACTAAGGAAGGCTTCTAATGAAAAAAGACAAAAGCACACAGGTGTACATCATGGCAAGGACTGTCCTCTACTCAATGTATGCGGAGAGATTTGCTCAGAGAGGGACATTTCTCCCCAGGGTGGCTAGGTGGCGATAGAAGCACGCAAAAGTAGTGAGAATCTTCCAGGCAGCTACTTTGTGCAACTGACAAACTGGTCCTGGGGTCTGCTCTGTTCAACAGCAGCAGGCACTTCCACCCCACCCCATACGGCCATACTCTTGTCCCTTCCTGCCTTCTCTCTTTAAATATTTCCTGAAGGACTAATATGTCTCAGGTCTGGAAAACTCTATAGAGATACTATGTCTTAAACATACAGCATTACTCTGTTAGGATGTCACATTTGAGAAATGCATATCTGTTAAGAGGTCCCATCTGAACTCTTGAAACTCATACCCATCTAAACACTGTTCCAAGTTTGGGGAACAAACTTGGAAACTATGTGAGGAAGAAAACAACTCCATGGCCAAGTATGGGAAGAGTGTAGCTTCGCCACCAAACAGTTCTGGGTTCAGTTTCTAGCTGCAGCACCAACAGCTGCATGGCTTCAGACTTTACTTAATGTTTCTGAGCCTAACATCAACACATGTTAGTTCCTTACACTCTGCTCTCCGGGATAGCAAAATAGCTGCATCATGCTACTGAGAAAGGAGGGAAGTATGTGAGCCCCATAGTCCACATGCTTGCTGGGATGGATGGCTGGTGGACAGAAAGCACTGTCTCTATGGGAACACACAGGGAATGTCAGTTAACTCAACTGCCGCCAAATACTTGAAACTCTAGGATAGAAAATCAAGATAGTCTGAAATATGTTTATAACCAGGTGAGAACTGTTGAATCCAACAAGACATTTCTTGAATGCTCAATCCATGTGGGGCACAGGGCCAGGGAAGAGGAGAATTATGACAAGCTGAGACAGGAAACTGGCCAAGCGCAAATACTTCATGAGCAATGGTGCAACACCTGGGCAAAGACAGTGAGAAAAGAGAAAGAGAAAAGAGACGATAGAGTATGGATGTCTGCTCCCTTGCTTCATATGGCCTTATATTAATAGTTTGTATCAGCTGCTTTCTGGGTAAGTGAGTTTGATGGCTCAGCCCAGAGTTGATTGGCATGTGAGTTGAGATGTGCTCCCTGGGGGAATCTTGAACTTGATTTAATCACAGTGAACTTTTTATGTAGTATTTTATGAACTGCAGATACCTCAGATAACCTCAGTAACAGGTTTATTTTGGGAATGTGAAGTTTGCTGTTAGGACAGGGGTGGCGAGTGTTAGAAGGGGCTTGGGTTCAGGACTCTCACACTTGACTGCAAGTTCAGTTCTGCTTCTTATTACCCACAGAATTTTAGACAAGCACCTTATGACTTTTAAGACAGGGAATGTGGCATAGTTTTAGGATGTCCCTCAAGATTTCTGTTTCTGGTGTGCATGCCCTGAGTGTGGTAGGACCTGTGAATATGGCGGGACATCGCACCTGTGATTACCTTACATTGCGTGGCAGAAGTAATCAAGGTACCAAATCAGTTGATATTGAATTAATAAAAGGGAGATGACCCTGGGTGGGCCTGACCTAATCAGGCAAGCTTTTGAAAAGAGGGTCTAGAGGTCAGAGATTGAAGTCAGGAAGACTCTCCTGATGGCCTGGAAGAAGCAAATTGCCATGTTGCAGAGAAGACTGCAGGCCGGAGAATGGCTGTAGTTGACAGCCAACAAAAACGTAGGGCCTGCAGTATGACAACCACAGGGAATGTTGGCTAACATTTCCAGGGCAGGCTATTGGAGGGTTGGCGGTAACAACAGTGGACTTGGAAGACAATGTGGATAAGATGAGGTCAAAGCCCAGCTGACACCCTGACTGCAGCCTGGGAAGCACTAAGCTGAGGACCCAGCAAGGCTGTGCAGGACTTCTGACCCATGGAAAGATGTTGATTTAAGCTGCTAAGTTTGTGGTAATTTGTTACACAGCAGTTGAAAACTAACTCAGAATTTGTATTACCTACTTTGTAGTGTTGTTATGAAGATTATAAGAAAAGTATGTAAAGCACCTGGCATGTGGGAAACTACTAATAAAGAGTAGCTTTTAGTCACATAATCCGTAATTATCCCATTTGTATTTTAGGGAAAATAAATCTCTCTTTTTTTTTAATGGATCTTGTATAATGCAAAGAATTGTTGAGAGGGTTGAATGAAATGATGTGTGTAACATGTTCTAGGGCACAGTCTGGCATACATTGAACAGCAAGTGATGACATGAGGATGATGATGATGATGATGACGACGACAATGGTAACTTACAATGGTGAGGATTTTTATCCTGGTGAAAATTGGGCATATTTCTCAATAGGACACAGATATTTTTCCTTAACCACTTTTGACTTGCTCACAAGTAGCTTTTCTTTCTGAAGTACTAGATAGCATTACTGAATCATATACTAAGTAGACATAAACCTTAGATATAATCTGGTCCAACTTCTTCAGTTTACAAATAAAACAAAACAACAAAAAAACCTGAACCTGAAGTAGGATTGTTCAATGCCAAAAAAGAAAATTAATAGCAGAATCAGGAATAGAATTCAGGTATCCTGATACAAAGCCATTTCCACAGAACCACATACTGATTTCTCTTCAGAAATTTTCCCTGTGGAAGACTCAGTTCCATCACAGTTCACAAAGTACTCCCTTATAAAATTCACCCTGCACATAATTTATCAGTCATGAACATTTATTCCAAGCTGCCTCTCCTGAACAATTTATTATTGATCTTAATTCATTAAATTAATATTTATTGAGGACCTACTTTGTGCTACATTTGGAATCAAGCTTGTTAACCTTACAGCCCTACTCACTGTAAAATTATACCCCAAGTTCATTTTAAGCCTATTTGTTGTAATAACCCAGTAAGTGATGCTGCTGTGACTATTTCATGAGTGAGGAAGTTGAGACATACAGAGGTTCAGGAGCATGGGCCAAACAACTAGTAAGTGATGGGGTGGGAATCTGGCTACTGCTTTAAGCTTCTTTCTACTTTTTTTAAATTAGACTGCTTCTCTGAAGATAGTTTGGCATAGTAATAATAATAATAATAATAATAATAATAACAACAACAACAATGAGTCAAGAATCCCTCTCTTCAGCCTCATCACTCTCAACCCTGCTGGAACTGAGCTGATGTGTCCTCCATCCTCAGGGCTGACAACACGAAAGCTCCCAGCACTAAAGGTAAAGGATGAGGAAATTAATTTTACCTTCAGGAAAGTGGTCTTGTTGCAGGGCCTTTTAGAGGCTGTTTACTCTTGTCTGGAGATGCCTCTGGTATCTTTCCCTTTCCTTTTCCCTTCTGCCTGAAGCCTTGAAGAGAGAAAACTTACCTACCCCCACCCCCTGCTGGGGTTGAGATGGTCCTCACAGTGGGGCTGCCGCCATCCCAGCTGCTCCCAATTTCATATTAAAATGGTGCCGCTGACTTTTTAGCTCCCTTTTTGTAATTCTCCCTTTTCCTTGGCAGACATCTCAGAAACTTGATCAGACCCTGACAGTGGCCCAGATTCCAGCGATTAACAACCCCCCTTCCCCAGGAATGACCTTGTGTCTCCAGAGCTCAGGCGGGATCTAGCTGTAAGGAGGATTACACTCGTGAGCAGAGACAGTTGTTTCTTTGTGGTTCCCATATTTGTAGTGAGAACAAAAAATGAACCCAAAGGGAAAGGCTACTGGAGATGGGGAGGACTTCCAGCTAGAGTGGAATGTACAGCCCTGTGGTTTATAAACCTCTTTCTCGCACCACAGGGCCTGTCCTCAGGGGACACCATATGCAAGTCCTAGATTTATGAATCCAGACATGCAGGAACAGGAAGAGGGCAAGAGTGAGGACAACTGAAAGCTGTTGTCTGTTAAGTTGGCGTGGAAAACCTGTGCTTTAAGAACTGCATGTTGAGAAATGCAAAGGGATTGAGTGCTTTCTGCATTGAGAACAACAGAAGGTACCCCCATGAGTCCTGAGCAATGAAGACAGATCAGGCTGGAGGCAAAACAAACCAACCAACAAACAAAATAACTCAACCAAAAAGAGGTAGCTCAGGATCAGCACTGAGACAACGTTAACACCAGATTCCAAGTGCAGTTGGATATTATCTCACTTTTCTGTATGTATTAGATTTGAGTTAACTTGTGGCAAATGGCAGTTTGTTCATTCCATTAGTTCTTTTGAAATAACCCCCACGTTGTTCTTTTTTTAAAGTATATTTTATTGAATATGCTATTACAGTTGTCCCATTTTTTCTCCTGTTTATCTCCCACCACCACCCTTCACATCTCCCACCAGCATTCCCCCCGCCTAGTTCATGTCCATGGGACATACATATAAGTTCCTTGGCTTCTCCATTTCCTATACTATTCTTAATCTCCCCCTATTTTCTACTTGCCATTTATGCTACTTATTCCCTGTACCTTTGCCCCCATTCTCCCCTCTCCCCTTCCTCACTGATAACCCTCCATGTGATCTCCATTTCTGTGATTCTGTTCCTGTTTTAGTTGTTTGCTTAGTTTGTTTTTGTTGTGTTTTTTTTTTTTAGGTTCAATTGTTGATAGTTGTGAGTTTGTTGTCATTTTACTGTTCATAGTTTTGATCTTCTTTTTCTTAGATGTGTGCCTTTAACATTTCATATAATAAAGGCTTGGTGATGATGGACTCCTTTAACCTGACCTTATCTGGGAAGCACTTTATCTGCCCTTCCATTCTAAATGATAGCTTTGCTGGATAGAGTAATCTTGAATGCAGGTAAGAAATCTTGAAGGTAAGATTTCCAACTAGGTATTCTACTCAAACTTGAGTGCCAATTTAGGTATCACCCAAAGCCATCTTTTATTTCTTTTCTAAAAAATATAAAGACATTTTTTAGTTACTCTAAGAAAACAGTATTTAGAGATTTTATGTAGACGAAGGAAGTCATGTGGCTTTTATCTGAACTAATTTACTGGGCAGCTTTGGATTTCTTTTTACACACCTGATGTACAGGCATGTTAAGTTGCTGATAGATGCAGAAATCCGTATTCATTATAAGAGTTGTACTGCTGAAATACCATTATGGAATGCATTGCATTAATGCCACTACCTAGGGAATCACATCAATGTAATCTTCAACACACATGTGTGAGCATTCCTCCTTTTTTGTTGTTGGATTTTCCATATTGCTACTGGTTTCTTCTCCCAGATAGTCACATTTGTAAACACTCACACATCCTTCATCTCTTCTCCAGTCCTCCCTGCCAGCAAGTTCCAAAAATGAACCTGACTCTGTGATTTGAAAATACATTTATTTGTGTGCGTGTCTTCTGCCTTTTTTCTTTTTTTCCAAAGGAAATGAGAAATTTATTTTATTTTTTTAAAGTATACTTAATTGATTATGCTATTATAGTTGTCCCAATTTTTTTCTCCCCTTTATCCCCCTCCTCCCTGCACCGTCCCCTCACCCTTCAGCATTCCCCACCAACCCACAGATCATGTCCATGGGTGGTACATGTACGTTCTCTGGCTTCTCCATTTCCCATACTATTCTTAACCTCCCCCTGACTGTTTTGTGCCCACCTATTTTGCTTCTTATTCCCTGTACCTCTTCCCTCATTCTCTCTTCTCCCCCTTCCTGCTGATAACCCTCCATGTGATCTAAATTTCTGTGATTTTGTTCCTGCTCTAGTTGTTTGTTTAGTTTGTTGATTTTGTTTTTTAGGTTGAGCGATTTATAGTTGTGGGTTTATTGTCATTTTATTGTTCATAGTTTTTGATCTTCTATTTCCTAGATAAGTCCTTTTAACATTTCATATAATAAGGGCTTGGTGATAATGAACTCCTTTAACTTGCCCTTATCTGGGAAGCACTTTATCTGCCCTTCCATTCTAAATGAAAGCTTTGCTGGATAGAGCAATCTGGGATGTAGGTCCTTGCCTTTCATGACTTGGAATACTTCTTTCCAGCCTCTTCTTCCCTGTAAGGTTTCTTTTGAGAAATCAGCTGACAATCTTATGGGCACTCCTTTGTAGGTAATTTTCTCCTTTCCTCCTGTTGCTCTTAAGATTCTCTTCTTATCTTTAATCTTGTGTAACTTAATTATAATGTGCCTTTGTGTGCTCCTCCTTGGGTCCAATTTCTTTGGGACTCTCTGGGCTTCCTGGACTTCCTGGAAGTCTATTTCCTTCACCAGATTGGGGAGCTTTCCTTCATTATTTGTTCAAATGAGTTTTTAATATCTTGCTCTTCGTCTTCTCCTTCTGGCACTCTCATGATTCGAATGTTGGGACATTTAAAGTTGTCCCAGAGGCTCCTAAGACTCTCCTCATTTTTTTGAATTCTTGTTTCATCATTCTGTTCTAGTTGGATGCTTATTTTTGCCTTTTGTTCCAAATCATTGATCTGAGCCCCAGTTTCCTTACCTTCATTGTTGGTTCCCTGTATATTTTCCTTTATTTCACTTTATGTAACCTTCATTTCTTCCTTCATTTTGTGACTGAGCTCAACCAATTCTGTGAGCATCCTGAGTATCAGTGTTTTGAACTCTGCATCAAAAAGGTTGACTATCTCCTCATTGCTTAGTTCTTTTTCTGGAGTTTTGGTCTGTTCTTTCATTTGGGCCATATTTCTTTGTCAGGGTGCACCTGTTACATCTAAGGGGGTGGGACCTTAGGCATTCACCAGGGCAGAGCAACCCTCTTTGCTGTGTTGTGGAGCTGTCTGTGAGTGAGGGGTCAGAGACAGATCAATGCCGCTTGCTCTGTTCTCATCCCAGTTTCCATCACTTCCCACAAGTGGTTTGTGCCCTTTAGGTGCTTATTTGCAGGTGGATGGGTTTGTGTTCCTTTTAGGACCCGGTGGGTCTCTCCCATGTACTCTCCTGTGAGGCTGGGAGTTTCTTCCACCACTACAATCCCCATAGATCTTTTCCTCAAACTGTGGTTTTGAGTCTAGTTTCCCACGCTGAAACCCAGGTTTTCAGGGTCCATCTTGCTCCACCTTTATTCCTCAGACCAAACTTGTGAGGTAGGTAGGCACCACTAGAATCTGCATTTAATTGATGAAGATATTGCAGATCAGAGAATTTAGTTCATTTTTTCCCTGCAACACCACTCAACTAGTAATTAGTGGAACTGGAATTTAAAGCAGATAGGAAATTGTCTTTTCTACTCTAAAGACAATTCTTTTAAGGGCAAGGCCTAGACTGTTTTCCCCCCGAGAATGCAAAACAAGTATAGGTCTTTCAGTTGTATCTAATTTATTCTTTTACAGTGAAAATGCCCACCCTATTGTATTCTCCTTTTTTATAGTCAACTCTAGAGGGACATAGTAGCACACATGACAAATGAATTCAAACCCTTGCTCTGCCATTTACCAGCTGTGTGAATTTAAGTAAATTACTTCCCCTCTCTGGACCTTAGTTTTTTCATCTGTGAAATGGGGACAATAATGTCTCTGGCATGAAGAGGATCAAGTGAGATGTTTATAAAGTGCTCAGCACAGAGTCTAGCACCTAGAAAACCTTCATTAAAAGTCAGTTGTCACTATGTTGTATAATAATGCATTTGTCTAGTGTTTGTCCCAGGCTCCTGGGACAGAACTTCTAAGTCCTTGGAATTTTCTGGATTACAGGAACATCTTTGGTGGGCCCTTGGACCGTGTCTGAGTTTATGGTAATGAGGTGACTCAGGATGGGGCCTGACCTCCCCACCTCTGAGAGGGGTCTAGAGATTGAGTTCACTCACTGGCCAATGATTTAATCAATCATACCTATGTAATGAACCCCCAGTAGATAGAATTTCTGGACACCTGAAGCTGCCCTGAGGTTAGCGAACACATTGATGTGTCAGGAGGCTGATGCATCTTTATTCCACAAGGAGAGGTCATGGAAGTTCTACATTCAGGACCCTCCCAGACCTCATGCTATGGGCCTGCTCATTTGGCCATTCTTGATTTATATCTTTTATAATAAAACTGTAATATAAGTATAGTATTTTTTGAGTTCTGAGAATCATTCTAATGAATTATCCAACAGGAGAGGGCACGGAAACCCAAATTTATAACCAGTTGGTCATACATGCAGGTAGCCTTGGGATCCCCAAACTTGTAGCTCTTGCCTGAAGTGAGGGCAGCCTTGATGGAGACTATGCCCTTTACTTGTGGAGTATGGGTCACTCCATGTGTTAACAGCAGAATTGAATTGCTGTGTTACACATTCTTACCATTGGATGGGGCATCATCTGATTGTCAGGAAAAGTTAGACAGTCACAGAAAAAGAAATGCCTCCCAGAAGGCCAGATTCTGGGTTGGAGTGGCTGGGGAAAAGGCCATGTTCAGTCAGAAACTCGAATCCCACAGCAACAAGGCCTTGGTCTTCTGTAGACTATGAAAGAAGGTCTCTTCATGTACATTTCTATGAATGGAGGTGAGAGGAGGGGCCAAGAGGGGGTAAGGAATAACAGACTTGGTACCATATCCCATCGTAATTCTCCATTTTGTTTGTGTGCAACTTTTACGTATTCTGAGGATACACATTTTTCCTAGTATTAAAATAATAATAATAACAAAAATATTCCAGACAATCCTATAAAGGGCTTATTGAAAAATGACCCTATTTTGAACAATTCTTATTTTTCCTGGACATTTATTCTGAGCTCTCTCATCTCAAAAGCAGATCCTTTTCTGATGGCAAGCTCTACTTCCTGGACACCTGCCAAATGCTCCCAGCTGTGTGCAGTTTCCAGTTAGGTCTCCTTTAGAAGCCTTGATCCTACCCTTGTGGTCCATAGGATGCTGTCTGTGTCAGTGCAAGGTGACACTGTCAGCCTGGCTTCCTCCCCATGGCAGTATCCTTTTCCCTTACTCATTCTTTTCACAGAGCTTCAGATCTACCCTCCAGAGCTTTTCAAATCCTTCTGCTGTTTCCTGTCAAGACTTCTATCTTTCTTCTCAATTCTGCCTTGAGACATAGAACTTCTCTGAAGTCTCTTTATGGAGATTGTTGCACCAGAGTGTTCCTATGACTTGTGGCAACTGAGCCATTGTTTCCTCTTCAGGGTTTGTCTTGGAGAATAAGGAATAGCTGATGAGCCCATGAAGAAGAAGAAATCACTGCCAAATGATGTTATTTATTTACTTCTGCAGTTCTCTAATAAAAAATAGGTTTTCCTTAAAGACAATGTTATTAAAAACTGACAAAATGTGAATCCTAAAGCCAGCCTCAGTTTCCTGAAAGTTTATTTAGCTGCTCGGGGCTGGGGCAAAGGTGGTCAGATATGGTGATGTCAGATCTCTGGCTCTGGATACAGATGCCCCAGTTCTGTAGATGTTCCTAATCCTTAGGTGCATACTAACTTGCCTGTTGTGACCTGAGTTTGCTTAGTGACCTGTTTGACAACAGCACTTTATAGCAAAAACCAGAGCATTGACCAATTAGTTCTAAAGAAAAGTTTATAATTCTCTGCTCAAACAACCAAATGACACCGTTCAGAATCCCCTTATTGGAGCAGATTTTTCTTCTTATTCTATAGCCAACCTTTCCCTTGTAACTCGGTACGACTTACTGAACACACCTTTGAGTGAGTGAAGCAGCTTTCCCTTGTCTGGCAAGCAATCAATGTGGCTTTGTTTTTCTAGGGCTGGCTATCGTGGTACAGTTTCAAAGCTGTCTCCGCCATTGAATGAGACATGTAACTTTAGGTAACCTTACCAAACCTCCTCCTCACAAAGTGAGTAATAATAGTACTATCCTCAGAGAATAATTTGAGGATAAAATAAAATAATCTACATAAGCACTTGACACAGTGCCTGGCACAGAGTAAGCATTTTATAACTGTTAGAGGGAAAAAATAGACAGAAATCCCTCTGTGATGGTTTGAATTCCACACTTGGTTAGCTCTGGAATCAGCTTAGTTATCCACTGTGCCCTTTGATTCTCATAGCACCTTTCAGGAAATTCAGAGTGGGCATTATCACCATCATCTCACAGATGAGGAAGTGAAGGCAATGAGACCTGATGGGTCTTAACCTAGGAAGCCTCTTGACGGGTGTTGCCAATGAAACACCATGGGACTTCACTTTTACACTCTACATTGGAAACTAGAATCTGGAAAACTGTAGAGCTAAAATGTGTGCATGAGCAGTACAGGGCTGACGCAGCAGACATGGGTTGTGTAAACCCTGCTGGTTCCCAGGAGATAACTCTAAGCCCTTGGAATATCCTGCCCAAACAGTGTCTTTATTTGCCTGGGACATTGGGCCACACTAGAGTCTATGCTACAGAGTGATGTATGCTGGGGCCTGGGCCATGCTGGAGAGGCTGGAATCTGAGTAGCTAAAGTTTGTCATGAAGTCACCCCATGCCTACATGATTGATCCCTATAACATCCCTGGACACCAAGGTTCATGTGCACATCCCTAATTGGCATTTTCTATATATGATGACACATCATTCCCAGGAAAATGAAGTATTCTCTGTAGAACTCCAATGTGTGTAAACAACAGGAAGCTCCCTCCTGGAACTCCCCTGGGCCCTGCCCTCTGGGTTTTTCATTCCTTTGTGATTTTAATCTGTATCCTTTCATTGTAATAAACCATAACCATGAATACAATAGCTTTTCAGATTTTTGTGAGTCCTTCTAGTGAATCATTGAATCTAAGAATGGTCTTGGGGGGCCCTGACATGGTGGGGAACCAAGGATCTGCTACCTCATAATGAGGAGGAAAGTCCTGGCTTCCAGGACACTGTGTTTCTGTTTGAAACACCTCCTTCTGCTGCACTGATCTCCTGACTCCTTCCTTCCCTCCCTCCCCCCCACTCTTCTGCCTCTCTCCCCACCATAGTGAGGTTGCCACTGTTACCCCAGTGTCAGTCTGGAAACAGGGGATCTGATACACAGTCCATTAGGGTGTCTTTCCTAAGAATGCCCACCTTTCCAAAACACGTTACGCTAGGTTGGAAAGACAGAAAACCTGCCTGTCTTCCAGCATATTTGGTTTCCCTTCAGAAAATGAACTCAGTTAAATCTGGAGGACATATTGGGTTGTCCAAAAACTCTGTTTAGTCTTTTTGATAAAATAAAAGACATATTTTTCATTTTCACCAATAACTTTATTGAGTTGGAAATTTTGAGCACGCCGGCTATATCCTGCATGGTATAACATTGATTGTTTTCAGTTAATATCTTGATTTGATCACCATCAACTTCAACAAGCCCAACTGTGGGACATCATCCAGTGAAAAATCACCAGCACAAAAGTTCGCAAACCACTCTTGACATATTTCATCAGTCACAGCACTTTCTCCACACACTGCAAAGATCTTTTTTGGGGTCTCAGTTGCATTTTTACCTTTCTTGAAATAATAAAGTATAGTACACTGAAAATGTTGCATATTTTCTTCCATCTTCAATATTAAAATGGCTAAATAAAAATTCACCAATTTTGATAAGTTTTTCTTTTAATGCATGCTGATATGACAGCTGTTATGATACAATCTAACAAAATTGTTTCAAATGAAGTTAAAGACACTAAGTGCTACTAGAGCCATCTTATAGAAAGAAACCAAGCGAAATTTTTGGCCAACCCAATGCTATGTTTGATTGTTGAGTCCAACCCTGAACCAGGGTTGCAGGCATGGTATTTGCTTCCTTGCTTGGCTGGTGTTGGGACACTGGGGTCTGACTGTATAGGTATACAGAGGCTCCTATACCACTGGCATCTTGGCAACTCATATCAATATGATGTAAGAACTAACCTACAACCCCAAGCTGTGAGACTTTTATCCCTGATCAATTTCACTCCTGCATAAGGTCTAGAAAAACAAGCTATATTGTCTGTGTGATTGGGATCCCATCCTTCAATTTCATTGGCAATAAAGAAGAGGGCAGTGAGGATTGGAAAAGGGTTGAAAGGGCAGGATGGATGGCAGGGAAGAGGGAGGAAGTTGGGAACCATCACACAAGTTTGAAAAGTCACTTCTCAAATAGTTCATTTCAATTCATTATTTTGATACTAAATAAATGTGTTGTATTCTTGGTTTTGAACAAGTTCATTCTTTGGGAAGATATATTTCCCTCTTTCACTCCCATTTCCTTTTAAAAATACAAAACTTTTTCAGACAGCATCTTTTTTTTTTTATGTGATTCTGATACTTGTGGGAAGACTCTCCCTTCACTCTTTCTGGCTGACTTCTGCCCTTTCTTTGGGTCTCAGCTTAGATGCCACTTCCTTCTGGAAACCACCCACAAACCTCCAGTCCAGGTTAGGTCACCCTCTGTGGTGGTGTTTTTGTATTTCATTTGTCCATTACACTTGACATTCAATATTATTTTATATTAATTTCAGGTATATAGCATAGTGATTAGACAATCAGGCACTTTACAAAGTGTCCCCCTGATATTTCCAGTACTCATCTGGCACCATTCATAATCATTACAATATCACTGACTATATTCTCTATGATGAATTTTATATTCCCATGGCTATTTTGTAGCTATCAATCTGGGCTTCTTAATCCCTTCACCTTTTCCACCTGTCCCCCCAACTCCCTGCCCATCTGGCAATCATCAATTTGTTCTCTGTATCTGAGTCTGTTTCTGTTTTGTTTGTTTCTTTGTTTTGTTTTTTAGATTCTACATACAAGTGAAATTACATGGTATTCATCTTTTTCTATCTAACTTACTTCACTTAGCATCCCAAGTGCCCATTAATAGACAAATGGATAAAAAAGCTGCTGAACAGAGACTTCTGGCGAAGATGGAGGTGTAGGTGGACACACTGTGCCTCCTTGCACAACCAAAAGAAGGACAACAACAAATTTAAAAACAAAAAAACAACCAGAACTGACAGAAAATTGAACTGTATGAAAGTCTGACAACCAAATAGTTAAAGAAGAAACATTCATCCAGACCAGTAGGAGGGACGGAGATGGGCAGCCAGGCAGAGAGGACTTGTGGCAAGGCAGCAGCTGGCAAACAAGGCAGTCCCACATTCACATGCAGACAAACCAGGAGGAACAACTGGGGAGTGAGAAAGACCTCGCAACCCAGAATTCCAGCACTGGGAAATAAAGCCTCAAACCTCTGATTGAAAACACCTGTGGGAGTTGAGGCGCCAGCAGGAGAAACTCCCAGCCTCACAGGAAAGTTCATTGGTGAGTCCCATAGAGTCCTAGAACATACACAACCCCACCTACCCAGGAATCAGAACCAGAGGGGACCAATTTGATCGTGGGCAGCAGGGGGAGTGACTGAAAACCTGCAGAGATTGGAGCAAGTGCCATTTTTCCCTCTCAGACCCCTCCCCCACATACAGCATCACAACACAGCTATGTGTGTTGCCCCGCCCTGGTGAACACCTAATGCTCTGCCCCTTACTATGTAGTAGGCATGCCGAGACCAAAAAAAAAAAAAAAAAAAGGCCCAAATGAAAGAACAGATCATAGCTCCAGAAAAAATACAACTACGCCACAAAGAACCAACCTATCAGATGCACGGTTCAAAACACTGCTAATCAGGAGGGAAGGAATGCGGTAGGCAGGAAACTTGGAAAGAAAAGAGCTGTGATCCATCTTTTCCACTGAGAACGTACTTTCTTCTAAGGAACCAAAGTTGTGTGGATGCAGGTAGACTTTTTACACTGGGACGAATTACACCAGCATTTTTACCTGCATGTTCCAAGTCAGCCGGGCACATCAGTCCTCTCAGCAGAACCTGCCTTAGACACTTAACCTTTCTTGGCTCAGGTTTGCTAAGACAAAAAAAAAATGGCCCAAATGGAAGAACAGATCAAAGCTCCAAAACAAATACAACTAAGCGACAAAGAGATAGCCAACCTATCAGATACACAGTTCAAAGCACTGATGATCAGGATGCTCACAAAATTGGTTGAATTTGGTCACAAATTAGATGAAAAAATGGAGGCTATGCTAAGTGAAATGAAGGAAAATGCACAGGGATCCAACAGTGATGGGAAGGAAACTGGAACTCAGATCAATGGTGTAGACCAGAAGGAAGAAAGGAACATCCAACCAGAAAAGAATGAAGAAACAAGAATTAAAAAAATTGAGGAGAGGCTTAGGAACCTCCAGGACATCTTTAAATGTTCCAATGTCTGAATCATAGGGGTCCAGAAGGAGAAGAGGAAGAGCAAGAAATTGAAAACACACCAAGAAATTGAAAACACATCAAGGCACATCATGATTACATTAGTCAAGATGAAAGATAAGGAAAGAATCTTAAAAGCAGCGAGAGAAGGAGACAGTTACGTACAAAGGAGTTCCCATCAGACTGTCAGCTGATTTCTCAAAAGAGACCTTACAGGCAAGAAGGGGCTGGAAGGAAGTATTCCAAGTCACGAAAGACAAGGACCTACATCCCAGATTGCTCTATCCAGCAAAGCTTTCATTTAGAATGGAAGGGCAGATAAAGTCCTTCTCAGATAAGGTCAAGTTCAAGGAGTTCATCATCACCAAGCCCTTATTATATGAAATGTTAAAGGGACTTATCTAAGAAAAAAAGATAAAAAGTATGAACAGTAAAATGACAACAAACTCACAGTTATTAACAACCACACCTGAAACAAAAACAAACTAAGCAAACAGCTAGAACAGAAACAGAACCACAGAAATGGAGATCACATGGAGAGTTATTACAGGGGAGTGGGAAAAGGAGAGAGGGGGAAAAGGTACAGAGAATAAGTAGCATAAATGGAAGGTAGAAAATAGACAGGGGGAGGTTAAGAATAGTATAGGAAATGTAGAAGCCAAAGGACTTATATGTATGACCCATGGACATGAACTAAAGCAGGGGTTGGGGGGATGTGGGTGGGAGGGGCTGTGCAGGCAGAGGGGAATAAAGGGGGAAATGGGACAACTGTAATAGCATAATAAATAAAATGTATTATTTTAAAAAAAACATTGGTAATCAGGATGATCACAAAAGTGGTCAAATATGGTTGTAAGTTAGAGGAAAAACTGAAGGCTATGCTAAGTGAAATAAAATGTACAGGAAACCAACAGTGACAGGAAGGAAATCAGAACTCATATCAAAGATTTGGAGCAGAAGGAAGAAATAAACATTCAACCAGAAAAGAATGAAGGAACAAGAATTCAAAAAAATGAGGACAGGATTAGGAACCTCCAGGACAACTTGAAATGTTCCAATGTCTGAATCATAGGGGGGCCAGAAGGAGAAGAGGAAGAGCAAGAAATTGAAAACTTATTTGAGCAAATAATGAAGGAGAACTTTCCCAATCTGGCAAAGGAAATAGACTTCCAGGAAGTCCAGGAAGCTCAGACAGTCCCAAAGAAGTTGGACCCAAGGAAGCACACACCAAAGCACATCATGATTACATTAGACAAGATGAAAGATAAGGAGAGAATCTTAAAAGCAGCAGGAGAAAAGGAGAAAGTTACCTACAAAGGAGTTCCCATAGACTATCAGCTGATTTCTCAAAAGAAACCTTATGGCAAGAAGGGGCTGGAAAGAAGTATTCAAAGTCATGAAAGGCAAGGACATACCTCCAAGATTGCTCTATCCAGCAAAGCTATCATTTAGAATGGAAGGGCAGATAAGGTCAAGTTAAAGGAGTTCATCATCACCAAGTCCTTATTCTATGAAATGTTAAAGAGACTTATTTAAGAAAAAGAAGACGATCAAAACTATGAACAGTAAAATGACAACAAACCCACAACTATCAACAAGCAAACCTAAAAATAAAAAACGAAGCCAAAACAAACTAAGCAAAGAAGTGGAACAGGAACATAATCATAGAAATGGAGATCAAATGGAGGGTTATTAGTGGGGAAGGTGGGCAAAGGCTAAGGTGGGCTAAGGGAATAAGTAGTATAAATGGTAGGTACAAAACAGACAGGGGGAGGTTAAGAATAGTATAGGAAATGGAGAAGCCAAATAACTTATGTGTATGACCCATGGACATGAACTAAGGGGTGGGTATGTGGGTGGGAGGGAAGGAAATAAAGGGGGGGAAATGGGACAACTGTAGTAGCATAATCAATAAAATAGATTTTTATAAAAAGAAAACACACATAAAGCATTTTGTTCAGTGCCTAGTTGAATAGAGTCTCAACGGAGGTTAATCCCCTCAGTCCTTCACATTTCATGTCCATACCCTTTCCACCTGGAAGCCCTTTCTCTCCTCCCTCAGCACCCCACGAAGCCTGTGACATTCTTTTCTAGAATATCCATCTGCCTTGACCCAGCTCCATTCTATGCAGGTCTCCCTCTTTGCAGATGTCATTTGGAAAGGAGCTCCTAACAGATATGCCAAGGGTTTTAGTCCATAATTTATGCATCTCTGGAGCATTTGGTTTTTAACAGCGATCAAGCTTTTGACCTAAGGATGGATCCTTAATAACAGTGCTTCAGACACTTGGGACAGAACCCTGGACAGTAATGATTGCACTCGACTCACACTATGTGTGGGTGGGCTCCACCCACAGGGCACCCCACCCCCAGCTGCCACGGATGAGAATAAATCTACCAAGACATGATCTGCTTGGAGAGGAAAGGCAGAGATCTCTCAAAAGAGAAGGGCCAGGAGCCTGTTCCTCAATGGACTTTTATTGGATTCATTTGCACAGGAATACAGATAAAGCTCATTAATCATTGTCAGGCAGTAAGGATCAAACAATAGATAACACAGAACTCCGAGGGCCTATGAGTCAGGGTCAGATAGCTAAAGAGCTGTAAAATTTTGAGGAACAAACTCACTTCTTGCTTGGACCCTTATGATTTAATTGAGAGCATTCTAAACAAAGCAGTTTTCACAGGATTTTACATATTCTTTCTTAGACCTGATCGCCTGGGGAACCCGCCCTTTCCAGCACAGGGCTGAACTCACCACCGACATTGTTTCAGGCTTAGGTGGAGCAAGGGAAGTAAGGCAGCCAAGAGATTAGGAGACTTCTCCCAGATAGAATGAGGACTCAGGCTTTGTCAAAGCTGAGAGGCAAGGGTCCATCACCCCCTTCTGCTGTACCCCACAAAGTCCTTCCTTGGGGGCCTCCCACGTGATGGTGCCTGTCTTAGGTAGTTCCCCCCTTGGGGAATCTTACCCGTCATTGGCTAACTGACCAAGCATTGGGGGCCAGTTATAAAAAGAGGAGCAGAAGCGGCACTCCTGCCAGGGAGATAAGTTTTTGTCTCCTTAGTGGCTTACAGTCCAAGGTTGCTCCCTCAGCATTAACCTTGGCGGGGGTTACAGCTTCTGAAACCAGGCAGGGCGGTTCCCAACAACTATGGACTTTAGATTCCACTGTGGGCCCCACTATCTACTCTTTCTGGGCTGATTAATATTGAAATAGAACAATCAGCATGAAAAAACTGAACATGACACATCAGTTGTCTGGAACTGAATATGTGACACATATTTCTGACCAAACTGCTCAGAAGAAAAGTGATATTTCCATGCTTGAAGTGTTCATCTCACAAAAAGCCCTGGAATATGCTAATTAATGTAAGCAGAGCACAGACCTTTCTGCTAAAGAATGGTTGATACCACTAAGTGATCCAGTGAGATCATGTTCTGAAATGGATACTCTAGACTAAGGG
This sequence comes from Trachops cirrhosus, assembly GCA_028533065.1. Lineage (NCBI taxonomy): Eukaryota > Metazoa > Chordata > Mammalia > Chiroptera > Phyllostomidae > Trachops > Trachops cirrhosus. The sequence continues at coordinate 43,969,472 of CM052547.1, read as the reverse complement.
GACTCGATATGCTGCCCTTTTGGCTAGAATTTTCTGGGGTGGAAATAAAATTCATCACCATACAGTTTGCTGGTATATGAAAGAAAAGTGAATTAGTTTCAACCAACAATTGAGGTACAGGCTCTAAAATGAATTTTTGTATTATTTTCTAATGTAGGAAGTTGTCTGATAGAGGTAGTTTGTATACTAAAATATTGGAATTTCTGGGCATTTTGATGGATTACAAAGACAAGTAAAATATATTAGAACATATGGTACCTATCCTAGTGAAATTCCCTGCCAACACAGGAACCAAAAACAATTTAAATTTTTGGTGGGGTGAATTTGGAGACACTGCCAAAAGGTGGACTCTCCCTGCACCTACATGCACTGCCTGCAGTTTCTGGCCAAATGCTGTCAGGAGGTTTCCTGCTAAGTGGATGACACCATGACATAGGGTTGGGTTTGCCTCACTAAGCATGCCTCAGACTTGACAAGGGACATAACGTGCTATTCTTGAAAATGTCAACCCTCAGTTCAAAACCTAAAAATGAAATTAAGTGAATTTTAAACATTTATGCACAGATCAATTGAGAATATGGTTCCAAGCATGAGATTATGAATCCATGAAGCTGTTTTCAGTGTGTCTTGCATATTCCCCTGATAATCTGCTTGTTCTAACTTTCAGTACAGCGGAGGAAGTGAAAGCATCATGCCTTTCAGCTCTTACACAAGTGGGACTGCAGATCAAGTAGCCTTTCTCAGCTGGCTTTTAACCCTTAGCTCCTGCCAAACTGATGAGAGTAAGGCCACACAACAACTGAAGTTCAGACAAGAAAATATCCTCAGGAGCATTTATGAATATAAAATAGCCTCTTTGCCTTTAGTTTTCCCTTCAAGTGGCCATTGGCTATATTAGTCAGGAAAGGCTAGGTTATGTGGCAGAACAAAAATCCTTCAGCAAAGGTATACTTCTTATTCATGGTCTATATCCAACACAGGTCAGCAGGTGTGGAGGAGTAATCTGGTCCACACAGTCACTCAGGAACTCAGGGTAACAGGATTTGCCGTCTATAATGTGGCTGGTGGCCTAGGCAAGACAAAGTCCTGCAAAGAGAGTGCACATCTGTGGTTCAGGACAGAAATACACATCACTTCTGCTTGCAGTCAATTGGCCAAGACTAGTCATAGGGCACCATTGAATCGCAGGGAGGTTTGACATGTAGTCTTTTAAGTACCTGAAGGAGAGGAGCCTGGGAAGTGAGCACTAGCAATGCCTATCAGATTTTATAATTTCATTCATTCATTCACTCATTCATTCACCTAATGAGTCTGTACTAAATGCAATTTTAGGCCCCATAAAGGGTATAGGCACTCATAAAATACATTCCCCTTCAAAATCAGGAGACATCATAGCGCAGGCTGGGAAAAGTAAGGTTTGAGACTTTGATCAACCATATCCAAATAATTACATCATTTGGAATATCTCTTCCCTAAAAGATGGAAAATGATTGCCCAGAGGAAGGGCAGATCAGATAGTGCCTGACGTGCAAATGCAGGAATTACAAATGACCCCCACCATCAAGGGCTTGGGAACCTCCCTCACCCTATCTGCAGGATCACCACTTCTGGGCCCTGGAAAGCAGGAGGTAGTGTTCAGGGAAATTTTAGAAGAAGATGTGAAAAGCAAGAATATGTGGTTGATGATTTATAGTTGGTTGTGAGGCAGGGCTGGATCTTTCTGTCACAGTGGCTTCTCTTTACACTGTCCCAAGAAATTTTTTTATTTAAGTTATATCTGCAATTTAGTGTATTTGAGATCCACCGTGGTTATTGAACAACTTCTTTTAAAAGTCTACATACTGCCCAGAGGATTCTGAAAGTTATAGTTATTGAGTTTGTGTCCATTCAATCAGGTATTTTTCTTTTCTATCACCTAGCTGAAGCTGGGGTGGGGGGGGGCATTTGAGTTTCGAGGACAAACTGGGTTAAAGGGCTTGGGACACCATTAGTAAAAATGGGCATGTTGGGGAAGAAACACATTAATCCAGGGAAAGATGACTGTTCAGGCCCTTATCTAGGGCTCACTGCTCTAGGACACTGGGGAGGTGAGGGACAATATTTCAATGGGTCCCTGCTCTGTGACAGGCATTTGATAGGAGCTTCACATACATTCAGCACATTTTATCCTAGCCCTGGATATGGGTTAATTGCTGTTATCTCCGTTTTACAGGAGAGCAAGCTAGGTTAAAAGAAAATAAGGAATTTGTTCAAAGGGCTGGCAAGTGTCAGAGTAAGAATTGAAGGCTTCATGCTTTTTCCCTGATTCCACTTTCCTTTAGGTCATTAACATCTCCCTCACTCCTGCAGTGGTGGCCTCTTGGTGTCCAGAGAGGACTCAGGAAAGGCCTGAAAGGACCACAGTTCTCTGACCTTCTAATCAAATAAGACTTGACGTGCCAGCTCAGAAATCTCCCTTCTGCATTTGATTCCTTTGGCAAAAGGCACACTGAGCTCCAAGTTGCTTACTTTCTAATGCATTCGGGGGTGGGGGGGGGGCATCTAACTGATCATGGAAACCTGCTCATGTAATTAATTAACCTCTTTAAAGATAGCCGGGTAGTCTTAAGGGGTTATTTTTTAAAATTTTCATTTATTTATTTTTAGAGAAAGGGGAAGGGAGGGAGAAAGAGAGAAACATCAGTGTATGTGGTTACCTCTCACGTGGCCCCCATTGGGGACCTGGCCTTCAACCCAGGCAGGTGCCCTGACCGGGAATTGAACTGACAACTTTTTGATTCTCAGCCCACACTCAATCTACTGAGCCACACCAGCCAGGGTTTAAGGCATTATTGTAATACACAGTTCTATGATGTATGACTGCTAAAAATGTCACTCTTTATTTTCAACTAATTTCTTGGGATGAAAAATTTGGAATCTGACTCAATGAGTATTCCAACCCTCACCTTTCCTGCATTTGACAAATACCATATACTTTTCTTTCTTTTTTTCTTTCTTTTTTATTTTTTAAATATATTTTATTGATTATGCTATTACAGTTGTCCTATTATCCCCCCTTCATTCCCCTCCACCCTGAACACCCTCTCCCACCCACATTCCCCCCCTTTACTTCAGTCCATGTGTCATAAGTTCTTTGCTTCTACATTTCCCATACTATTCTTGCCCTCCCCCTGTCTATTTTCTATCTACCTTCATTGCTA
>CM052547.1:43940597-43965772 GCA_028533065.1 Trachops cirrhosus | reverse complement strand
TTCCTCTTGGCCCTTGTTGATAGTTTCTATTTCCTTTTTCAAGTTGATATAGTTTGCAGTGAGTTCATTGTAGCTTCCCTGTAGTTTCTGGAAACTCATTGAGAGTTCATGGAACTTCCTGATAATCATTGCTTTGAACTCAGAATCTGACAGTTGAGTTGCCTCTATTTCATTTAGCATTCTTTCTGAGGCTTCCTCCTTTCCCTTCGTTTGGGGATTGTTTCTTTGTCTTCTCATTGTTCATGAGACTCTTCTTGCTAGCCTCAGCTTCTTAAATTGATCTGTTCTGGCTCCCTGGGTTTATGGTGTGAACTTGTGTGGTAGAGTACCTGTGAGATTCAGTGGTATAGTCTCCTTCTGGTATCCAGGTGTTCTCAGCTTCCACCATCTGGTCTTTCAATGTCCGCTACAATTTTGATTTCCTATTTTCATGTATGCTGCCATGTCCTCTGTAGTATGGCTAGGTTTTCCTGCCTTTTGAAGAGGGAGGTGGCGTGTGCTCTCTCCTACCACGCGGCCATCTTCCCCCTCTTCACCAATTTGTACTTCTTAATCCTTTCCCCTTTTTTACCCATCCCCCCCAACTCTCCTCCCATCTGGCAACCATAAATTGTTCTCTGTGTCTCTGAGTCTGTTCCTGTCCTGCTTGTTCATTTATTTTGTTTCTTATGTTCAACTGTTGATAGATGTATATTTATTACCATTTATATTGTTCATAGTTTTGATCTTTTTTCTTCTTCTTCTTAAAGAATACCCGTTAACATTTCATGTAATCTTGGTTTTGTGGTGATGAACTCCTTAGCTTTTTCTTGTCTGGGAGTCTCTTCATAGGTCCTTTGATTCTAAATGACAGTCTTGCAGGGTAGAGTAATCTTGGTTGTTAAGTCCTTGCTTTTCATCACTTTGAATATTTCTTGCCATCCTTTCTGGCATGTACAGTTTCCATTGCAAAATCAGCTGACAGTATTATGGGAGCTCCCTTGTAGGTAACTGACTGCTTATCTCTTGCTACTTTTATGATTCTCTTTTTGTTTTTAACCTTTGGCATTTTAGTTATGATGTGCCTTGGTGTGGTCCTCTTTGGGTTCACCTTGTTTGGGACTCTCTGTGATTCCTGGACTTGTATGTATATTTTCTCCACCTGGTTAGGGAATTTTTCTGTCATTATTTCAAATAGGTTTCCAATTTCTTGCTCTCTCTCTCCTCTTTCTGGCAGCCCCGTGATATGAATATTTGTATACTTGAAATTGTCCCAGAGACTCCTTAAATTATCTTCATTTTTTAAACTTTTTTCTTCTTGTTCTGATTGGGTGTTTTTTGCTACCTTATATTCCAAATCACTGATTTGATTCTCAGCTTCATCTACTTTATTGTGGATTGCCTGTAAATTATTCTTCATTTCAGATTGTGTAAACTTCATTTCTGACTGGTCCCTTTTTATGGTTTCCATTTCCTTTTTTAGGCTGTTGAAGTTTTCACTAAATTCATTGAGCATCCTTATAACCAGTGTTTTGAACTCTGCACCTAGTACATTGCTTGTCTCCATTTTGTTTATTTCTTTTTCTGGAATTTTGTTCTGTTCTGTAGGGTTCACTGGCACAGCCTCCCTGTTCACCTGAGCTGTGCACTCCAGGTATGGCTCACTGCCACCCCCCCCCACACACACACACGGTGGTGTACACCCTTCTGTTGTAGTTGAGCCTTGATTGCTGTTGACACTTCAGTGGGAGGAATTTACTCCCAGACCAGTTAGCTGTGAAGACTGGTGGTTATGACCACTGTGGAGGATCAGCGTTGCAGGGGCCAACCCTACATAGCAGGACTTACTTCAGAAGGGTTCAGGTGCCTTCTGAGTCCTCCACGTGAGTGTACCACTTGTGGAGGTGGTTGGGTGGTGCTTTAATGCAATCTGAAGCTGTTCACAAGGTGCACTACTCTGGGGCCTCCCACAGCTACAGGTCAAATTCAGCCTGTGTTCTGCTTGGGGCCACCCAGCTTGAGCTACAGAACAATTTGCAGATGGCTGCTATGTGTCTGGGCTTGGAAGTGCCCAGGAGAGGCCAAGCTGTGAACCAAAGGTGGCTGCCACTAGTGCTGGGCTTGAGACCACTTACCAAGAGGTATAGTGCATGTGAGACCAGGTGCTGCTTGTTTGAGATATTTTAATTAAGCCTGAAGCATGAGTCAAGACAGGCCATTTGAATGGAAAAACCTCTGGAAGCAGCTTAGATGGAGCCACAAATTGTGTGGGGTGGGGTCTCTGGGAATCACCAGGGTGGGGCGAACAGTGATAGCTAGGTTAATGGAAACTCAGATATGGTGCCTGCCTTCTGGCTCTTTGTGGGGAGTCTCAGACTCCCAAAGAGGGGAACAAAGAAAAAGTGAAACAATGGCCTTTGCCAGCACTTCTGTCTGGGAGAAAGCTGTCCCTCCAGCTCTCACCCTGAAGTCAGACAATTCAGTTTCTCCCCTATGTCCCTGGTACCTTTCAGGCTGCTGCCCCAGTGCTGGAGCTCAGAGAGAGTGAGACCAAGTAAGTCTGGGCACAGCCCCTCTAAAGAGAATAGCCTGAGACTCCAGAAGCCCTCCATCTCACTCATCCACAATCCCTGCTGGTTTTTATAGCCAGAAGGTACTGGGACTTCTCTTCCTGGCAATGAAACTCTGGGCTGGGGGCCTGGTGTGGGGCTGGGACCCCTTGCTCCACAGCCCAGATATATCTCCTGTTTTTTACCCACCACATATGAGTATGGGAGCAGTCTGTTCTGTGTCTCCACCCCTCTTACCACTTTTGTTGTGGCTTCTTATATCCTTGGTTGTAGGACTTCCCTTCATCTAGATTTCAGGTGGTTCTGAATGATGGTTGTTCTGTAGTTTAGTTGTAATTTTGAAGTGGTTGTGGGACAATGAGAGTCCAGATTTCTTTAAAAAAAAAGAAATAAAAGATTAAAGGTGTAGCTAAAACCTCATTCTCAAACATTTCATCTTTTCATCCTCTCCAGAAGGATCAATACTTAAAAGTTGCAATATATTATACTTTTGATCATTTTTGTGTTTTCGTACATTGACTAAACTTTGTTTATATATGTTTAACATGTGTGTTTAAATATGTTATATAATTGAAGTCAGTGATATATATGTACATGAATATGTATATGTATTTGTGTATGTATATGTATATATATGGAAAGATATATATATATCTTTCCTGCTTTCTTAAAATTATGTTTTTGAGATTTATTCATGTTCATAAATGTTTATCTAGTTTGGGAGTCAGCAGACTCTGTAAAAGATCAGATGGTAAAGACTTTTGGCTTCGTTGGCCATTACAGTATCTGTCACAACCATTCATTGTAGTGAGAAAGCAGCCACAGACAACATGTAAACACATAGATGTGGCCCTGTTTCAGTAAAACTGATCCAGTTCATTCACATTAACTGCTGAATGAATTGTATAAATTAACCACTTTGTTAATTTGTTGTCCTCCTGAGGGAGAGTTAGGTTTTCACTTTTTATTATTTCAAAGAAAGCTGGAATGAACATTCTGTATATGTCCCTGTGTATATGTGGGAATTTTTAAAGGGTGGCTACCTGGAAGTGGAATTGATGTTCTCTTTCTCTGTAATAGAAAACAAAGTCCTTTTTTTTTTTGCATTTTTTAAATTTTAATTGTTGTTCAAGTACAGTTTTCTGTCCTTTACCCCCATCCAAGCTCACCCTACCCCCAGCCCTCAGAAAACAAAATCCTTATTTGCTTCCAGCGGACCACAGAGGCAAGGATGTATGCCCCTCTTTCAGATGGATGCTTATGTTCATATAGCTCTAATCTCTATCTTTAGTGACATGGGTGGGTACCATGGACAGGATGAGAAAAGATAGGCTCATTCTGAGATCTTTAACAGGGCTCATTCTGAGATCTTTAACAGAATGTCTTCACTATAGGAACCTTCCTGATTGCTGAAAATTTGAACAAGATATTCCAGAAAAAGAGGTAAAAGGTTCTGAATCTCTTCTGAGTAATACTTTAATAGTCCTCTACATTGATCTAGCACATTATAGTTTTATCCCACACATGTGTGTTATTCCAATTTGAACTCACAATAACTTTGCAAAGAAGGCAAGAAAGCTTTCACAGATATAGAAACTCATGGTCAGGGAAATTAAGTGTATTATACAAGATAAGTATCAAATGTGTCAAAATACACTAATTCCTGGTCCATTCTACTCCCTCTTTGAGTTTGACCACAGTTTGTAGCATACACACACACTCACGTACAAAAACAAGGGAGACTATTTAGCAAGAGCTTTGATCTTACAGAATATTATAACAACTCTATTGAAGAAGATGACATTGTATTACCATTTTCCTATAAGGAAACTTAGTCACAGGAAAGTGGAATAATTGGCTCAAGATCACACAAGTAGTGTGTGGCAGAGTCAAGATTCTAGTCTAAGTCTGTCTGACTCTGAAGATAGAGATTTCTTCAACATCTTACTGCCTTAGTATGTAGTGATTTTCATAAGTTGTAAACATAGATGTTAAATACTTGAATAAATAAATGTTATTAAATTCTTCAGATACTAACTTTCACCAACAAGTTAGTTCATCAATATCATTTCCAAAATAAATTACCATGATGCTGTATTTGTCTTTGATAGGCAAAATGAGGATACTGAATGCACATACATAATATTTTAAAAACTCAAGTTTTCTGATATTCCAAAAAGTGATGTGATGTCTGGGTATTGGTCATGACTCTCTAGTATGGAAAATAAGAGAATCCAAATAGATATGCTCTAAAGTCCCTTCTACTGGCTCTTAGAAATTTAAAGGTTACATAGGATTTCTTAGAGAACAAAAGCTTCAAACCACTAACTACTTCAGCTTGATTCTAGAGTAAACCCAGAAGTAAAATTGCTTTGGTTAGTTTATATTATTTCCTGAACAGGTTTCTCATACTTGGCTAGTCCACAGGCAACTCAAGTGAATGCCTGCTGTTACAATTACATGCAAATCTTTACACTGTTAACCAAAGCTAAGGCGTGAATATTCTCAATATATTGTACAAGTTAGCTAATTATGCTGTGCTGAGAGGACGGGCTGGTACACTGTCAGGTCTTCAGGACCTTGGAGAGAGACTGCACCTGACATGTAACATGAGACAGTGTTACCGAATATTTAATTCTTAGGGGAAAGAAGAACCTTTCATGATTAGTTACTACTCTGTCACTGTATTCTATCACACACTTAAGTTTTGTGTTTTGTAGGGTTTTAGGGTCATCTGTGGATATGAATGAACATATTCAGTAGCATAAACAGAAAGTAAGACATGGTTTATATTATTAAACACATTATATTGTTAATATAATACCTCTTTGAGGGTTTGTGATAAGAATCATTCTACATATCTCCAATGATAAATAAGGATAAAATGAGAGGAAATTTGTAAAGATGATTTTCATACTGTGATTATCACTACTAATCACTCACTAAATACGTGACCATGTATTATGTAGGAGATTTTGTCTTCTCTTTTGGGCTTTTTCAGTTTATGTTTGGTCCCTGAACTACATTTCCTTGGTACTTGGGCAGACACATTGGCCAATTTGAAGTTGGACCAATTTCTGTAAACCAGCAATATTTCTTGATACAAATACCAAACAAATAGCCTTTGAATTGCAAGAGGATTCAGAATGGATGCAGGCCATTTTCCAGCTACAATGACTCACATTTCTTTTTATAAAATGAGTCAAAATTTCTGATTCAAAGAGTAGTTGCAAGAAATAAATGAGCTATATGTAAAAGAACTTTGCAAATACATAGCATTGAACAATTGTACCACTTCACCAGTTGCTATTATTACCCCTCAAGACATCTTGGGGTAGAGCATTACCAGCCTTATTGTCTACAGTCTATATCTTTTAAACATTTAAAGAGATATTGGAAATTTTATCCTTAGTACTGAGATTAATTAAGGTATAGCTTTATTTTCCCATCTTATCACAATACAGGGCATAATATTTCAGTTATAACTAACTTATAAAAAATGTCCAATTACACATAAGTGAACATACATCATTATGCTGTGTACTTTACTATTGTAAAATAGTTGTCAGTTACAAATAGATGAGCCTCTGCATTAAAGTTATTTAATGCTGTTGCCACAGAAAATGTGTCTCTAAAAATGGATGAATGTCCATATGCATATTAGTAAAATAAGGAACACTTATCTTGTGACAACATTGGTTTTCACTAGCTTTCCATTACACAAGTGCCGGGCAGGCAATTTTGTCCTTGAAGAATGTAAGGACTTGTTACCTCATTAACAGAGAAAAAGTCTTCTCATTAAATGCCAGATATGGTCTGAAGTCCTTGATGCCAGTTCAACTTCTTGATTTAAAAATGTCTAATTTGTATATTCTTTTGATATAGTTTATAAGTAATGATACAAAATTCAGGAGGCTCTAAGGATTTATAATGAAACATCCCTTTTTCCTCCCCACCCTCCAGCTATTCAGGTCCCCTTCTTGTAAGCAGGTTTCTTTTGTACATTCCATAGACATTTTTTGCATATACAGACATATATTTACATTAATAGCTATCTTCCTCTTTTACCCTGTTATGGACTGAATTATGTCCCACCCCCCAAATTTGTATGTTGAAACCCTAGCCCCCAGGATATGACAGCATTTGAAGGTAGGGCTTTTAAAGAGGTGATTAAGGTAAAATGAGGTCATATGGGTAGGCCCTAATCCAAAGTAACTGGTGTCCTTGTAAGAAGAGGTGATTAGGACACAGAAGGGAGGATATGTGAAGTCAGAAGGAGACATACAGGCCAAGGAGTGGGGTGTAGAGGAAACCAACACAGTCAACACTTTGATCTCGGTGTTCTAACCTCCAGGCCCTGGTGTACAGGTACCTTCTCCCAGTTATTCAAGGGAATGCCCATCTAGGAACTCCTGTGAGTCATTATGCAGGTGTAATTAAGTTTTCCAATCAGTTGGTGTCAAGATAAGGAGATTATCTGGGGACAGTGGGAAGGTGGGGGTTAGCTGAGCACATAAACCAGGAGCAGAGAGTTTTCTGCTTCTGGTTACAGAAGGGGAAGTCAGAAACTTGACACTTATGAATCATTTGATGCACCCTTGCTGACTTGAAGATGGAGGGGGCCATGTAGCAAGAATGTGGGTGACATCTAGATGCTGAGAGCACCTCCCAGCTGACAGCCAGCAAGGAAGCCAGGGCTTCCATTTCACAACCAAAAGGAATTTAATTCTGCTAGCAGCTAGAATGAGTTTGGAGGGGAATTTTTCTCCAGAGCCTTTAGACAAGAACTCAGCTTGGCCAACACCATGATTTTGCCCTTATGATTGATTCCTTGAGCAGGGAACTCAGCCATGCTGTGCAAAACTTCTGACCCAAAACTGTGTGCTAATAAATGAGCACTGCTTTAAGCAGTTGTGTTTGTGCCAGTTTGTTACATATGCAGCAATAGAAAACCAATGGAGATGGGCAATGAAATAGGAGGATCTCAGGATAAGCTCCTCCCCATCGACACAAACTGCACTTGAGTGGCATCTACTTCTGGAAGGAAATGGGGTGAGGGAATTGGGGTGAGACTGAAACTGAAAACTCACAGAACCTGATTAAATTTATCTGAGGCAAGACTGATTTTTCAGAGACAGAATGGGGTCTTAAGTTAAAAATTAGTAAAATGAAGTTATATTTTTATACTTCTGAGTCTATACTATGTGAAATGTATACTCACTACTATTTTCTTTTCGTTAAAAGTGTTTAAGAATTTCCTTACCCTACAGTTTCCACAGGACAATAATACATTTAGTTTGGTTTATTACAGACTATTTACATGCTAAGAAGTATTTCCCCTCAGGCTTGGATCTTCCTTGAAACATGGATTAAAAGATTTTAAGAGAACATATACTAATTGCAACATATTGACCTTTATGGATACTGATTAAAATAAGCTTTTAAGAAAAAAATTATTAAATAATGGAGAGATTTGAAGTCTAGTTAAATATTTTATGTTAAGGGATTGTAATTTTTAAAGGTATGATAATGGATATATACATGTGTATAGGTATATACATACATAATGAAAGGTTTATAGGCAAAATAATATGTCTGGGATTTGCTTCCAAATAATCTTGGGTGGGAGTGGGGGACTAGTAGGTTTATAGCAGACACAAGTTTGGCCATGAGTTCATGACTCTTGAATCTGGGGTGATTGGCTCTAAGAAGTTCATTGTATTTGTTTATTATGACAAATACTTAATTCTTACTTATTTTGTGTATTTGAAAATTTTCATTAAGAACCAAAGAAGCCCACTTTGACTCCCTTCTGGTTTTGATGACAAGAGGCCTTTCCTTCAGCTCCCTTCATTCCTCTCAAAGTGTCTTGTTAGAATTTCTACTGCTCTTCTTTTATATCATTTCTCTCTCTTCTATTTCTGAACTCCATGATTTTTCTAATTTTCCAGCAAAGAAGAAACTTGAAATTCATATATGCTGTGACTGAAAATCTTGTTGCTGAAAGGGTGTACAGAAATAGCCTGAGGAGTAGAATTCTTCCCCAGAAAAGCAGCTGGGGAAAGATTTCTGCTTTATTTTTCTCAAAATAAGGTGATTTAACATATATCTGAGAACAGAATAGTGAGCCACATTTCATTTTCCTCTTATCTGCACTTGAGCTAAGAAATAAAAGTAAAAATAATTTTTTAAACAAGAAGTTTATCAACAAGACACCTGACTTGAAGGGAAAACTATCTAGGATTCATTTCTTTTAGAGTAATTTATCCCTACTTAAAGACAAATTGCCCTACAGGTAATAGCTATATACAAAAAGTTGTAAAATTGTTCTTGGTTTTACAATGATGAATGAAGAATATTAAAATTCTCCAATGGAACAAGGTGTGCAAGAATTTTTATGTTGTTCTTTTCTTGTTAAACAGTGAGAGCAAAATAACTTACTGGAAAAAAGATAAACACTAATTGAGCATGCCACTAATGGACAATGGGGATATTTTCACAGAAGCAGTACTTTTACCCATCCGATCTTTACTCAATGTTGACAAAAACATACCATTGAGTATTTAGTAAAAAAAAATCAATACACCAATTACTCTCTATATGACAAAGGAATAGTGAAAAGGAAAATGAAAGAGTAAAGAAAACTATACTATAGTAGTCAGGTGATGTGGTGAAACCAATTTGTGGTTTTCTAATAGAAAATGCCTTCCTGATGTGGAGGAACAGAGTTCTAGAGTAATGTCATAGGTTCCCATTTTAGTAGATATCTCCTGTCTGCTCTAGAACACTTAATTGTATCTTCATCCTCCACTTTCAACCATCATTGATTGGCTACCTGTCAGTCAATTGGCAGAATCTGATCTACCTCATTGACAAACCCTGTCATTCACAACAGACTTTCATTAGTTTACTAAGTAGTACATGCATCTTAATCTTAAACTGCTCCACAAACCATCCTGCCCCACCACCCTCAAACTGATGTGATCATGGTTCTCAGTTTGGAAACCTGGGCTTTTTGGCCATGGTAAGCCCTGGAGTTTCTCAGCTGCCACCTCAGAAAGGAAGTACTAAGTTGTCATCAAACCAATACACAACAGCACCAGGAGCAGCAGCGGAAGGTGACTGTGGTTAAAAGCATTTCCTAAAACAAAAAGAAGTCCCTCAAAAGTGTAAATTTAATTTGTTGGAACCTATTAGACCAGGACAGGGAAAGATCTTTATTATGGGGTTTATTTCCAGTTGATTAATTGTGAAATAACTAGGCCTCAACCAAAAAAGTCTGAAACTCCCAGATAACTGAAGTACTTGTGGAAGATAAAGCTCTTAGAGATGAAGGGCTTTTCAACACAGCCAAAAAAACAAGACCTGCCCATTTACAATAGCATCAAAAACAAATAATAAAATATGTGGGAATGAATTTAACAAAAGAAGTAAAGAACTTAAACTCAGGCATCTATAAAATGTTGAAAGAAATTAAGGAAAACAAATAAATGGAAAGATATTTCAGGTTCAAGAATCAGAAGATAATATTATCAATATAGAACACTCCCCAAAGTGATCCACAGAGTCCTTCACTTCTGTCCCCATCAAAATTCCAGCTGAGTATTTTGCAGATATTGACAAGATGGCCTTGTCTTCAGGAGCTCCTCTCTTGGAACTTTGTCTTCATGAGCTCCTCCGTTGGAACTTCTTCATGGACTGTTGAGCTTCCTCACAGTGTGGTGACTGAGCTCCAATCAGAAGGAGCATCCCAAGAGACAGGAAGTGAAACTGTTGGTTTGTTAGGACCTGGGTCTAGCAACTAACTAGTACCATTACTTTTGTTGCATCTTATGGGCCAAACAGTCACAGAACCTAGATTCAAAAGTGGGGGACATAGACCTCTACTCTTGAGAGGAATGTTGAAGTTTGGATGGCATGTTTTATAACTGCCATACCCCATAGTAATTTCCAGAGCTGAGATGTGAATCCAGGTATGTCTGAATCATAGAATTCAAAGCCTAAAAATTCTGCTTTGCATTTCAAATAGGAGGAGTGAGAGATCCTGGGATGGAATAGTGGAAAAGTATTTAAAATATGTTTAGTTGTATTAGAGGAGTGGTGGTTATTGTTATATTATCCTGCTCATAATCACGATCATTAAAAATATTTGTATTATTTATGGAAAATTTCAATGATGTAATTTTAATGCTGAGTTTCTGGAGGTGGGAAGGTAACATATTAGAAATGAAGCTATTAAAAGAATAAACAGGAGAAAGGCTTACTTCCCTGTAACAACAGGCCTGAAGATGGGACTCACTATGAGCAGGAAGACTCCTACATTTTGGTTTCATTACAGAAGAACAGTGTCTTCATGGTGGGCATGTCTTCACTCAACCCTGAGTTATGCAACTGGGCTTTAATCCTGGGCTATGATGGAAACACTCAAAAGCCCATTATTATACTTGACAGATGGGGCATGTGCCAGCACGATTTGAACCTGGTAGCACATCAAAATGGGAAGTCAAGTCTTCATTCAGCTGTTGGTTTTAAAATGCAAATAAAATCCAGCCCTTTCCCATTCAATTTATTGTCCCTCAAAGTTCCTACACAGAGGCTAAGAAAATTCCTGACATTGCCAACCTTTGCTTTGGGGATCTTGGATCTGCTACAGCTAGAGATGAAGATTTACATAAATCACAGCAGGTAAAAGATGGGCTTACATGAATGCAATGTGGTAGGTAGGATCTTGTGTATGGTAGTCAAGTGTCACTACTAAAACGACACACTGAGTAGGTCCAGGGTTACATTATTTTCCTGTGATATCATTAACAGGGAGAAAAGAGTCATTTTTGCTAACCATTGAGCTTATTTTCCAGAATAAGTCATCCTGACTGGGATACCCAAGAGCTGCTGCCCTCCTGGCCCACACTGGGATGACCCCACAGGCAGCACAGCAGAGGCAGTACCTGCCTGTGTGCTGCCTCTGGGGTCCTGGTTCTCAGTGTGGTCCACTTAAAGTGCCCTGTGAAGGTAAGTCACAGGAGTGGCCTGTAGCCTTGGCAGAAGGATAACTGCTTAGCCAGTTCTATTCAAGGAACAGGCAAGAAAATCATTTCAGTGGGTAAATCTCTGCCAGGACTTGTCTCCTTAGGACTAGGAAGGATGAGGAATCTGGCATAAGACAGAAGGGTCAGAGGGCCCACAGAAGTTTTCCTTTCCACTGTTCCCTATCCTGAGTGCCCAGGGAACTCCTAAGAATATTCTCAGAATCTTTGCCTGGTGGGGCTGCTGAGCACTTCGCTGCTTGTGCACCGGCTGGAGCCCTTCCGCTCCTAATGGACCAGAAGCCATTAAGCACCATCGATTGCTGACCAGGATGCAGCCCAGCTCCTCCCTGGGTAAGGAGACGAGTGTCAGGGCAGGAGCACTCACTGACTGCCTTTCCAAGATGTGGTCCAGGCTGCATGAGAAGCCTTTTAGCACGAGACTAATCAGGAGCAGAGACATCAAAAGTTGAAGAAGAAAAAGAAGCAGAACAGAATTTGAGGCTGACAATTTGACATCAGTGACAATCTGAGGTAGCACACTTGGAAAAGTGGCTGAGGGGATTAGGAGAAGAAAGCTAGGGGGACTGGGACACTTGGAAGACCAAATTTTGGGGTAGCAGTTAATCTCTGGAGAAGTCAGGGTCTGAAGTAAAGGCCTCAAGTCTCACCTTCTCTCTGTGGCCTTTGCCTTCCCAGCTTCATCTCCAGAGTCAGCCCTGCAGTGTCTGCATCAGCTCTCACTAGGCAGAAAGCATTGCAGCAGCAGCCTTATCCCCTCACCCAAGGGATTTGAAGATCAAAGATTTTGGGGGTAAGCAGGCCTATAGGTTACATAATAAAACATTTTGTTATTGAGATAAAATATACATAACAAAATTTACTGCTTTAACCGTTTTTTAAATGCACAATTCATGTCATTAAATACATTCACATTGCTGGGCAACCATCACCCCCACCCATCTATCTCCACCACTTTTTCATCTTCCCAACCTGAAACTCTGTGTCCATTAAACAATGAGTTTCTATTCCCCTCTGCCCCAGCCCTTGGGTACCATCATTCTACTTTCTGTCTCGATGAATTTGACCTCTCTAGGTATTTCATATAATCTTTGTCTGTTCATCTTTGTCCTTTTGTGATTTTTCACTTACCATGATGTCTTCAAGTTTCACCCATGTTGTAGCATGTGTCAGAATTTCCTTCCTTATATGTTTATATAATAGTATTTCATTCTATGTTTATATCACATTTTGTTTATTCAGTCATCCCCCCAATGAAAAGTTAATGTGTTTCTACCTTTTGGCTATTGTGATTAATGTTGCTATGAACATGAGTGTACAAATATCTTTTGTGAGTCCCTGTTTTCAATTCTTTCAGGTACATACCAAGACATAGAATTGCTGGATCATATGATGATTCTATGCTTAATTTTTTGAGGACCTGCTATACTGTTTTCCACAGTGGCTTCATGTTCCATCCCAATAACAAGGCACCAGGATTCAGACTTCTCTACATCCTTGCCAACACCTGTTATTTTCTGGGTTGTTGTTGTTGTTGTTGTTGTTGCTGTTATTATTGTTTTTACTTTTTGTGGTAGCCATCCTAATGAGTATGAAGTTGTATCTGACTGAGTTTTGACTTGCATTTCCTTAATGATTCATCATGTTGAGCATC
Organism: Trachops cirrhosus; assembly: GCA_028533065.1. Lineage (NCBI taxonomy): Eukaryota > Metazoa > Chordata > Mammalia > Chiroptera > Phyllostomidae > Trachops > Trachops cirrhosus. Next base: position 43,952,522 of record CM052547.1, on the reverse strand, counting down.
TTTTCAGGTGTTTAATAGCCTGTGTATATCTTCTTTGGAAAAATGTCTATTCAAGTTCTTTGCCCATTCTTTTTTATTTTTTGTTATTTGTTTGTTTGTTTGTTTATTTATTTTAATCCTTATCCAAAGACAAAAATATTAATTTTTAGAGAGTGGGGAAGGGAGGGAGAGAAACAATAATTGGTGGCCTCTGGTACTTGCCCTGACTGGGGACCAAACCTGAAACCTGGGCATGTTGCCTGACAGGGAGTTGAACCCGCAAGCTTTCAGTGTATGAGAGAATGCTCCAACCAACTGAGCCACACTGGCCAAGACTCTGCCTGTTTTTAAAAACTGGTTATTCTTTTTTTTGGTCTTCGAGTTAGTTGTCATTCATTATATATTCTGGGACTTAATCCTTTAACAAATAGATGATTCACAAATATTTTCTCCCATTTGCAAGCTGTCTTCCACTGTGTTGATAGTGTCCTTTGATGCACAAAGTTAAATTTGATGCAGTCCAATCTCTCTATTACTTCTCTTGTTGCCTCTACTTTTGGTGTCATATCCAAGAAATCATTGCTAAATCCAATCTAACGAAGCTTTTCTCTCCCCCCATAGTTTCTTCTAAAAGTTTAATACTTTTAGCACTTATGTTTAGGTCTTTAATCCATTTTGAGTTATTTTTTTATGTATGGTATAAGATAAGTAAGGCTCCAGATTCATTTTTTTGCTGGTGAATATCTGATTTTTCCAACACTGTTGAAAAGACTGTCTTTTCCCCACTGGATGATAGTAGCCATTCTTTTCTGACTTTGGTAGATTTTGGTACCCTAAACCCTTCAGATTCCATGTAGCTCTAGGTAGATGTAAGTATCCCTGTTGCAAGTCTAACTCTGCTTTTATCCTTTGGGGTCTGTGACCCACTGCCTGCATTCACAGGAAACAAGTGGAGTGTGGACTTACACAGGACTGAGGTTGTGTGGTCAGTATACACAGTGAGATTTGTACATAATCAAAATTAGCCTTGTAAATCCTTATATTACCCCCAAATTACAATGTGATACGTCTCAGTGAGTCCTTCATGGCTGGTTTCATCATCTTTGCTGGAACTGACTGCTTTTTGGGGGGTAGGGGGTTGAGCATCAGATGTAGTAATTGGCCTGCATTTAGGAGTCATTTTTAGGAAAACTATGAATCTATTTCAACAAAATCACTTCAGGATGGAAAGATGCTCAGTAGGTGTGCGGCCCTAGACACAGAGGTTGTTCATAGGGACAGCAGAGCCCCAGCTCCAACTCACTGCTCATTCCAAGGTGCATACCAGTGAGGTGAGAAGGTGAGAAGGTATACTACTGGCACTAGGACACTGTGTTTCACTCTGCAGATCACAAAAGGTTTAAACTTGCACAAGTTGAAAGGCATATAGGATGGTTCTGCTGTGACCCATAGTCATCTGGGCAGTTGGCTTGCTTGCAGGTTTCAAAATCACTCCAGGTCTACCTTTGCCCCACTCTGCTTTGGGTCCTGTCAGCTGGGAGTACCTTGTCCTTCTGACCTCAGTGTGGCTTTGGCCTTGGCTATACTGCTGGACTGATTGCTATTTGTGACTTAGCTTCTTGATGGCTGGAACTCTTTGGTTCTTGGATTGTTCTTTGTTGAAGCTTGGTTTACTTTTGGATTTATGTCTCAGATTAGATTGCTAGACTATGGGGCTCAGGTTCACAGTTGAAGGGCCTGTCCTGCCCCTGCCCTTGTATGTGCCTGTCCACTGCCTAGCAGAGGTTTTTTCTGTGCATGCCATGGTGTCCCCTAGAGAATGAAATCAGACCCTGGAGGGCTCCCAGTCTTCTGGAATGTGCTCACCAGGTTGCCCTGGATACAGCTTGGAATCTTGAGTTAGAGTGGACTACTCTCTCTGGGACAGCCTAAGTGAGAAAGGGAATTTTCCATATCATTCCTGAAATACCCCTGGGACCTAGGTGGTCACCATGGACCCTGATCCACCTCCTCTCTTCTCTGGATGCTTCATCACCGTGAGTCTCTGAAAACAAAATGTCTTCTCAATTTTAATTTCCCTTTGCTGCTGATTTACCTTGGTGTGTCACTAGTTAAAGGTCACAGCTGGCTCTTCAGAAAAGATTCTTAGGTCCTGCACCCAGGGAGTGATTAGCTTTTTCCAGTGCTAGTCACTGTCTTGAGGTTTTCTGGGTTGACTGGATCACTCCTTAGGTAATTCTGAGGGAGAGATCTTCCATGGCCCTCTCCTTACTGGTTCACAAGAGGGAATCAAGCCCAACAAATCAAGTCATAACAGTTTTCCACACTGTGGTCAGAACCACTTCCACCAATGCCCTGAGGGCAGACCTTCTATCCCACACATGTCCACCTCTAGAGCTGGTAGGGAGCTAATGGCTCAGGTGGCTGACACAGAGGCTCCCACTCGTGAATGAGCAGAGCTGAGGCGTCTGTCATCCTTGCCCATCTCCAGCATCCACAGACTTCCTGATGGAGTTTACGAGCAGCACATGAGTTGGCATTTCTTGAATCCCTTCATGTGTCATCTTTGTGCTACATACTTTGCCTACATAATGGACAAATGATAGGCATCTTTATGACCCATGGAGAGAAAGCATTAAAATCTCCAGTATATGATTGGTGGAAACAGAGAGCCAGAAACGTCTTCAGGCAGCTTGCCCAGGGCACAGTGTTGGTGGCCACAAACCCTGTCCTGCCTGATTCCAAAGCTCTTATTTTTAACACTCTGCCACACAAATGCACAGAAAATTCTGAAGTAGTTAAATCTCATCTGTGTTGCTTTCAGCTTTTTCCCCCTCCCCGTGTATTCAATCCATAAAGCCACAACTCACTACAATACCTCACTTTGTCTTGGGCTTTCCAGTGGAATTCTAAACTACAGTTTATTGTCTAATTTATTTCCTAATTCAGAAATAATTGGCCCTGCAGGCATCCCGGGAGGCTTAGCACTGGGCTGGGTAACTCATATCATAAAATGGCTGCAGTGTTACTAGGAGATGATAGTTCCATATATTTTCCCTTTTACTGAAATGTTTGCACTCAAACAAACTCTAGCTCAGAAGACTTGGTAAGAATTTGTAGCAATCCGGGAATGGAAAATATTTTTCAATAGGTCTTGTCAGTATCTTGCTAATCTCAAGTGACACAGCAGGAGCCACTGTAAATGGGTGGTTACCGCAACACTAACCAGCCCTTTAGCAAGGAGAGAAAAAAGGCTCCATCTCCTCCCTGACTCTCTTACCCTAAGTGCTGTAATGAGACAGAAGAACTTTGTGGTCAGCACTCTAAATACTTTAATGGGATATATGAGCTCAGAAACATTGAAATCACCTCCTAGGAGCCAGACAGAAAGGCAAGGTGACAGAGCAGTAGGAAACCAGCCTGGAGTAGACAGACAGGGTTTAAATTTGAGATTTTCTTTTCTTTTTTTAAAATATATTTTATTGATTATGCTGTTATAGTTGTACCACTTTTTTTCTACCCTTTATTCCCCTCTGCCGTGCACTGCCCTCCCACCAGCATTTCTCCAACTTAGTTCATGTCCATGGGTTGTACATATAAGTTCTTTGGCTTCTGCATTTCCTTCCCCTGTCTATTTTGTACCTACCATTTATGCTTCTTATTGTCTGTACTTTTGACCCCTTTCTCCCCCGACCCATCCCCACTGATAATCCTCCATGTGATCTCCATTTCTGCGAATCTCTTCCTGCCCTAATTGTTTGCATAGTTTGTTTTTGTTTTTGTTTTTTTTAGGTTCAGTTGTTGGTAGTTGTGAGTTTGTTGTCATTTTATTGTTCATATTTTTGATGTTCTTCTTTTCCTTAGATAAGTCCCTTTAACATTTCATATAAGGGCTTGGTGAAGATGAATTCCTTTAACTTGACCTTATCTGGGAAGCACTTCATCTGCCCTTTCATTCTAAATCATAGCTTTGATGGATAGAGCAATCTTGGAGGTAGGTCCTTGCCTTTCATGACTTTGAATACTTCTTTCCAGCCACTTCTTGCCTGCAAGGTTTCTTTTGAGAAATCAGCTCATAGTCTAATGGGAACTCCTTTGTTGGTAACTATCTCTTTTTCTCTTGCTGCTTTTAAGATTCTCCCCTTGTCTTTAACCTTGGGTAGTGTAATTATGATGTGCCTTGGTGTGTGCTTCCTTGGGTCCAACTTCTTTGGGACTCTCTGAGCTTCCTGGACTTCTTAGAAGTCTATTTCTTTTGCCAGATTGGCTTCATTGTTTGTTAAAATAAGTTTTCAATATTTTAGTCTTCCTCTTTTCCTTCTGGCACCCTTATGATTTAGATGTTGAAACATTTAGACTTGTCCAAGAGGTTCCTAAGTCTCTCCTCATTTTTTTGAATTCTTGTTTCTTTATTCTGTTCTGGTTGAATGTTCATTTCTTCTGGTCCAAATCATTTATTTGAATCCCAGTTTCCTTCACAACATTATTGGTTCCCTGTACTTTTCCCTTTATTGGATTTTGCATAGCCTTCACTTCTTCTTCTATTTTGTGACCATAGTCAACTATTTCTGTAAGCATCCTGATTACCAATGTTTTTGAACTCTTCAACTAGGTTAGCTATCTCTTCATCACTTAGTTGTATTTTTTCTGGAGCTTTGATCTGTTCTGTCATTTGGGCCATTTTATTTTTTTGTTTTGGTGTGCCTATTACATAGTAAGTGGCAGAGCCTTAGGTATTTTCAAAGGTGGGGCAACCAATGTCACTGAGTTCTGGCACTGTATGTGGGGGAGGGGTCCCAGAGGGAACAATGCCCCTTCCTCAGTTATTGCTGGCTTTCAGTTACTTCCTTCACTACCCACAAGCAAATTGGGCCCTTCTGGTGCTGATTACTGGGTGGGTGGTTTTGAGTATGTTTTAGGACCCTGTGTGTCTCTCCCATGAACTCCCCTGTGAGGCTGGGAGTTTTTCCTGCTGCTGCAACCCCCACAGGTGTTTTCAGTCAGAGTGTTTGAGGCTTTATCTCCCCATGCTGGAACCCTGGGCTGCATGGTCTGTCTCACTCCCCAGTTGTTCCTCCCAGTTTATCTGCCTGCAAATGTGGGACCACCAGTCCACTGCCTTGTCCTCCATGGTCCACCTTGCCATGAGTCCTCTCCACCCCAGGTGCCCATCTCTGTCCTTCCTACTGGTCTGGATGAATGTTTCTTAACTCCTTGGTTGTCAGACTTCTATACAGTTTGATTTTCTGTCAGTCTTGTTATTTTTTGTTTTTAAATTTGTTGTCCTTCTTTTGATTGTGTGAGGAGGCAAAGTGTATCTACCTACACCTCCATCTTGTCTGTAAGTCTCCAATGTCTGAGATTTTCCATATGACCAATGCAGCCATCACACTTCCTATGTCTTAGTTTCATGAGAAAGGGATAATAATACTGAACTTGCAGGTCTGCAAGAATTAAGGGAGTGCTCCATGTGACTAGTTGCATATCCTGAAAGAACACTCAGCAAATGACATTGCAAAAAAGTGCAAAATACTATTGAGCTGTACACTTAAAATGATTAAAATTGTAAAGTTTATGTTATGTATATGCTATGGATTGAATATTTGAGACATCCCCCCAAAATTCATATATTCAAACCCTAATCTTCAGTGCAAGATTGGTACAAGATTGTAGATGGGGCTTTTGAGAGGTGATGGTCATGATAGCGAGGACCTTATGATAAGGTTAGAGTCCTTATAAGAAGAGAGAGAAGAGAGCTTGTTTCCTCACTTTGTTCTTCTCTGTGTGAAGACACAGTGAAAAGACATCCTCAGCAAACCAGAAAGAGAGCCTCACCAGACACTGACTGAATCTACTGGAGTTTGATCTTAGACATGCCAACGTTCAGAGCTGTAAGAAATAATGGTCTGTTGTATATTTGTTATAGCAGCTGAAATGAGCTAAGACAATATATTTTATCACAATTTTTTTAAAGTAGAAAATGACACAGTGCTGACCCTCTGGATTCCTTTCCTTATTCTTCCTAGATTAGGTAATTCATTGGGGATGGCACCTGGCTCCTTCTCTCACATTTTAGCCAGACATCACGCATGTAGAGCAGTGATTTAGGACTTGTCTAGCCTGGGCCTTATTCCGAACCTATCCCACGAAGGCCCAAAGTGACAATGCTGACATAGATCACAGCAGAGTTGATACAAGGCATGAGAATAAGCCATTTGTGGGCATTGCCATGGAAGGAGGCAGTTCCTGGGCTTGTGTGCCCAAACTTACACCAAGACCCATACTGAGCAAATCTGTCAACCAGGAAGGGTTGCCACTATCACTGCCATCATGGGATCCAGTAGATTGGCAGGGGGAGTGAGCCCATCATCGTTAGGTGAGATCACATGAGAATTCCCAGGATACAGCTGGTAGAGAGAGGACTCCAGGGCAGCAGCCTCTCCTTTACCAGTGGTTTCTGTTACACTTGCCTCCTGGTAAAGAATAGGCATGAGCCCTGGCTGGTCTAGCTCAGTGGATTGAGCGAGGGCCTGTGAACCAAAGGATCGAGGTTCGATTCCCAGTCAGTGCACATGCCTGGGTTGCAGGCCAGTTCCCAGCAAGGGACGCATGAGAAGCAACCACACATTGATATTTCTTTCCCTCTCTCCTTCCTTTCGCCTCTAAAGATAAATAAATAAAATTTAAAAAAAAAGAATGGACATGAGCTGTAGCAGGACATGGGACCAGGAGCCACTGGACAAGTGACTCTGGCTGAGCCACAGTGGTGCTCCCTTCATCCTCAAAGAAGAAAAAGGAATTTTCAAAGAAATAATGGAGATGACATCTTCTCCAGATGGATGGAGGTCCACTCTGGAGCACAGAACCTGGGAAGTGGACAGCAGGGTCTTAGGGACATGGGGAAAGCAGCCACAAGCTATCTCCTTGTTGAAGTCAGCTGGAAGGCACAGAGGCAATATAGCAGATGCAAAAGTGCCAGCAAGAAAGAGCTACAGGACTTCAAGGAACTTCAGTGCTTTTGTGACAATCTGATGGCAGGCTGGAAGCAAGCACAGAAAGTCCAAAACACCACTGACTCAGGGAAGCCCCCAGGTTGGTGTGATTGCAGTAAAGCAGGGCTTTCATTTCCACCATCAGTGAATTCTTTAAGAAGTTGTTTCCAATATGTGGCAACATGGAGAAATCTCACAAACATTGTGTTGAATAAAAGAAGGTAGACAAAAATAGTACCTGTGGTATGATTCCATGTATATGAAGTTTAAGAAGAGACTAAACAAATCTAGGGTAGTAGAAATCTAAGCAGTTATACTCTGGTTAGGGACAGAGGCTATTGATGGAGAGTGGCTGGAAAGAGAACTAGGGAACATTCTGGGGTGGAAGAAATGTTCTTTATCTTGATTGGGTGATCAAGTTACTTGGGTGTAAAACTCAATAAGTTTAAGTAAAACTTAAAATCTATGCATTTTGCTGATTTAAATTATACCCCAATAAAGTAAGTAATAAACACATGATTATGTCCAAGTACACAAAGGGCATTGTGCTAGGTTTCTATAACTACAAGCATAAATCAAACAACAACCAGTACTAGGGAAGCATGAAGCAGATAACAGTACTGACAATATAAAAGATACAATCCCTAAAGGACATAGTACAAAATAGCTGGTGATAATGTCCCTCAGAGAGGTAGGTACAAAGTGGCATCAGAGGTCAGAGGAAGGAGAATGACTTCTAGTTAGAAAAAATTGTTTTGGGCTTCAGAGAGGAGGCAGCATTTGATCCTGACTTTGAAAGAGTTGGGCGAGGTAGGGGTGACAGCAGAATCAAGGTGGAATGGGAGTATGGTAGGAAGCAGCAAGCAGTTCCATTTGCCTGGGATGGAGATCATGGGAGGAGAACAATTCGAAAAAGGTTAGAAAGCAGGTCTTGAATGTCAAGAGTCTGGATTTTATTGCTAGTCATTTCAGATGTTTTGAGCAGGTGATACTGGTGTACTATACAGGTTAGACTCAGGAGGGGGAGTCTGGAGGGTGGAGCCTGATTTTTAGAGCCATTTAGTGTCTTACTACCCAAAGAGTGACCTACAACCAGCCGCACAAGCATCACCTGGGAGCTTGTTAGAGAGGCAAATTATCTAGTCAATCAGAATTTGTGAGCCACAATCTGCATTTTAACAAGATCTCTGGGTAATTCTTGTATACACTGAAGTTTAAAAAACATGGGTCTGTAGTTAGTGTAATAGTGGTCTTATGTGAAGACAGGGAGTTCTGAATCAATCCTTTGTTACCTGAAATCCTGAGTAGAAGGGAGAATGCAAGTAGATAATGAATCTACATGTTGTTTGATGTGACTGGAAGAACTTTTCCTTTATGAAGACTGAGGAAGAGCAAACAAAATCTCAGGGTATGGAAAGGGTAAAAAATCCAGAGCAGAAAGGTAGTCACTCCTCCATTTCTCACTGGCATCTTAGAATGAAGGCCTCTGTGCATTAGTAATAGTAGGATCAATATTCTTGTACAACAGTGAGTGGAAGTCAGGATTATTTCACTTGAATAATTTATTATTCTTCAGCATTAGAAATTGAAGACTTGCCAACTATTGAGTTCTTCAAAACGTTGTGGTCTCTTTCTTTCATTTCCTGGGTTCCATATGCTTTGTCAGACTTTGTCAAGATAATTCCAATTTGTTTGTTTGTTTGTTTTTAAAGCTCTTTGTCTTTTTTGAATTCTTCTGTATTGAACTCCACTTGGTCAGTACTATAATCTTGACTTGTTAATGATAAAGAAAGCAAAGGCAAGAAAAAGATAGGCTTAGGCCACTCAAAGACCTACTCCCTTTTCCTTCCTTCCCAGCAATTCAACTTCACTGGTGATCATACATTACCTTCCCAGTGAGTGATGGAGAAATGACAGAAAAGATAGAAGAGAGGACCATTATGAGCACACTAAGAACATATTGAGGATCTAGGGATCTACATTTTCTATCCAACCCAAACTCACAGGGAATATTTGGGAGATGATAGTCATGTTCTCCTTAACCCCAAACCTGACATCAGGTCTTAGGGAATGCCTGACAGTTCCAAAATAAGTCATAAATCTTTATAACCATAACATGAAATACTGAGTACAGACTCCCAGGCTATTATTCTGGTGAGTATTAGGAGTGTTTTAATGGCTGGATCTGGGTAAAACACAAACTCAAGTACCATGGTGAAAACAACATGCTGACAGGCAGAACACCTTGCCTGGGCATGGGGATCAGTCCTGCCTTGTGTCGTTCAACCTTGCACCAGCTAGATGACTCTGATGAATTATTTATTGATTCAAATTTCAATTTCTCTTTTGCACAAAGTAGATAAAACAATACCATATCTTTAGGATTTGGGGAGAACCATTGAGATGGTATTCTACAGCAACATTAACACCAGAACTTACTGACAAATGCCATTCCTGTAAGAGTATCTCTGTAGCCTGTGAGTCCCTCAGTTAAGTGCCATAAGGAAGCTCTTTTTCTTGTACCAAGAAGCAATAGGCTCCCATCAACAAGAAGAGTGATTTGGGAGCATTGAATAAAGAAAATGGAAATGGACTTTATTTTGAGTGTCTCTTTAGGGAACTATTCTGTTCCATGACCCTGCCCATCAAACATCACTGTCTTCAGGGCACTAAGAATACCAAACCTAGAGTTGGCTCAGGCAGATCTGTCTTCATGGGGATGGCAGAACCTGGACCCCAACCTCCAACCTCAGAAGGCTCCTATAGCAGTTCTCTCCCCACAGGCTGTGAAGAGTACAAGAGGTGTCTGTGGTCTTCATCTGACAGTATTCCTGTCAGATTAGCCCCTCCTCAGAGAAGAGGGGAAAAGGGGATTAAAAGTCTCTTCTACCTCCTAATGTGGTAAGTTGATAACCTAAACAAACTTTAAAAATCTTCTGAAAATTAAGATTCCAGGACTGTTTCAGAACTCTTTCAGATTTACTCGTCTACATTAGAAGGTGCAAAGAATATCTCCAAGTGTCAGAAAAAAGAAAAAAAAATCTTTTCAACAATTGATCATTCAAAAGCAGTTACATTCTTTTGGAAAATATCAGCCATATAATTTGAAGAGGAATAAGATTAACCTAGAAAGATTATTTTTCCCACTCATGTGGTCATATTTTTGCTTATGAATTTATAATGCCCTCCCCAGATTCCTTTTCTGAATTTATTTATTCATCCAGTCAGTAAAAGCTTATGAAGTGTCTGTCTTTGCCAATACTGTGCCTGTGGGGTGACAATAGAAAGAAGAGAGACATACAGTCCCTACCCTCATTAGTGCTTACCCTGCAGGACCTAAGGCTCTTATAACCCTTCCAAAACTCTGGAGTCCACCCTTTGCCCGATCAGAAGAAATTTAAAGCACTCTAATACTTTGATGACTCACCAGATCATCTTTGCTGTCAGCCCTGTTCTAACTTTGAATGCTGGTTGGAGCGTGCCTTCCCTCTCTGCAGGTAGCAAAGGAGAGACAGCCTGGTGGTGGATGAGCCCTGGGACCTGACAAGCCAGCTCCATACTTGGCTCAGCTCCTTACCATCTGCGAGGTGGGACTTTGGATGAGTTACAGAAATCATCTTAATTTAGTGTCTTGACTGTGAAATGGGTTTGTTGGGAGGCTTAAAAAGCCTGACTTTTGGGAAGTGCTTTGTTCAGGGCCTCACACACTGAGTATCCCATAAGTGAGGGCTTCTGTTGCTCTCACTCTCCTCTCCCTTAGTTAGCTGGTCCTATAACTCAGGTGCTTGAGACTTTGACCTAGTACTTTGGGCTAAGACTAATATCTTGCCTGATGTACTTGACAGAAAATTTCCCCACCAATTTACATGATAAAAGGGTCAGACATAAAGAAAAGCTGAAGGAATTTCATAGTGAACACTCATTTACCAACCACCTACACTTTGCTATTATATTAATATTTTACTTTCTGAGGGAGTTCTCGCCAAGATGGAGCTGTAGGTAGACACACTGTGCCTCCTTGCATAACCAAAATAAGGACAACAACAATTTAGAAACAAAATAACAACCAGAACTGACAGAAAATTGAACTGTATGGAAGTCGGCCAACCAAGGAGTTAAAATAGACATATTTATCCAGACCAATAAACCAGGTGAAACTGGGGAGCAAGACAGACTGCACAACCCAGGGCCCCAACGATGGGAAATAAAACCTCAAATCACTGATTGAAAACACCTGTGGGGGTTGAGGCACAGGGAAAGACTCCCAGCCTCACAGGAGAGTTGTTGGAGAGACCCACAGGGTCCTAGAACATACACAAGCCCACCCACGTGGGAATCAGCACCAGAAGGGCCCAGTTTGCTTGGGGGGAGTGGCAGAAGGGAATGAAATCCGGCAGAGAGCAGAGCAAGTGCCATTGTTCCCTATCAGACCCTGCCCCCACATACAACATCACAACCCAGCAACTGGGTTGCCCCACCTTGGTGAACACCTAAGGCTCCACCCCTCATACATAACAGGTGTGACAAGACAAAAAAAAATGGCCCAAATGGAAGAACAGATCAAAGCTCCAGAACAAATACAACTACGCAACAAAGAGATAGCCAACCTATCAGATGCACAGTTCAAAGTACTGATGATCAGGATGCTCACAGAACTGGTTGATTTTGGTCACAAATTAGATGAAAAAATGAAGGCTATGCTAAGTGCAATGAAGGAAAATGCACAGGGAACCAATAGTGATAGGAAGAAAACTGGGACTCAAATCAAGGGAGTGGACCAGAAGGAAGAAAGAAACAACCAAACAGAAAAGAATGAAGAAACAAGAATTCAAAAAAATGAGGACAGGCTTAGGAACCTCCAGGACATCTTCAAACGTTCCAACATCCGAATTATAGGGGTACCAGAAGGAGAAGAGGAAGAGCAACAAGTGGAAAACTTATTTGAAATAATGAA
>CM052547.1:43929194-43940497 GCA_028533065.1 Trachops cirrhosus | reverse complement strand
AGTCCCAAAGAAGTTGGACCCAAGGAGGAACACATCAAGGCACATCATAATTATATTAGACAACATAAAAATGGAGAGAATTCTAGAAGCAGCAAGAGATAAGAAGACAGTAACCTACAAAGAGTTCCCACCAGTCTGTCAGCTGATTTCTCAAAAGAGACCTTACAGGCAAGAAGGGGCTGGAAAGAAGTATTCCAGGTCATGAAAGACAAGGACCTACATCCCAGATTGCTCCATCCAGCAAAGCTTTCATTTAGAATAGAAGGGTAGATAAAGTCCTTCTCAGATAAGGTCAAGTTAAAGGAGTTCATCATCACCAAGCCCTTATTGTATGAAATGTTAAAGGGACTTATCTAAGAAAAATAAGATAAAAAACATGTACAGTAAAATGACAGCAAATTCACAATTATTAACAACCACTCCTAAAACAAAAACAAGAAGAAACTAAGCAAACAACTAGAAGAGGAACAGAACCACAGAAATGGAGAACACATGGAGGGTTAGCAACAAGGGAGTGAGAGGAGGATAGAGGAGGATAAGGTACAGAGAATAAGTAGCATAGATGGTAGGTAGAAAATAGACAGGGGGAGGGCAAGAATAGTAGGGGAAATGTAGAAGCTAAAGAACTTATGACACATGGACATGAACTAAAGGGGGGGAATGTGGGTGGGAGGGGTGTTCAGGGTGGAGGGGAATGAAGTGGGGAAATGGGACAACTGTAATAGCATAATCAATAAAATATATTTAAAAAATATTTTACTTTCTATGTTTTATCATGTATTTATCTATTCATTTATATTTCCATTCATCAATACATATACCTTTTTAGATGTATTTATGTTTTTTTCTTTTGAGGTAAGATTTTACAATCTTTAAGGTCATTGTTTGTTGAGCTGCGATAACTGACTAAATCTGTGTATCTGGAAGTGTTCCCAGCAAGGTGCAGAACACGTACAGAGCCCAGAAAGTCCCCACAGGCCCTTTCCCAGGTGGTTCCCAGCTCCTTCCTCCCCAGGGGCACCACCGATCAGATATTTTTTCTATTATAGAATAGTTTTCTTATTTTTTAATAAATTCTTTTTTCATATGTGGTTTTGCCTATTCTAGAATTTCAAATAAATACAATTGCGCAGTGTTATAGACCAGTGATCTTCAATCTTTTTCATTTGCTGGCACTCATAAACTAGTCACTAAAATTCTGTGGCACAACAAAAAAATATATTTTTTGCTGAGCTGACATAAAAGGTATAATTTTGATTCATTCACATGGACGGGTATTGTTGTGCTAATTATTGTCATTTTTTAATTTTGACAATCTAAAGGAAAAGAGGTCAGTGCCTCTGAATGAATAGTCAGGTAGTGCATGCTTGAAAATTCTTGTGGCGCACCAGTGTGCTGTGGCGCACCAGTGTGCTGTGGCACATGGGTTGAAAATCGCTGGTATAGATAGTACTCTTTGTAGTCTGGCTTCTTTCATTTAGCATGATATTTTAGAGATTCATCCACGTTGCTCTGTGTATCAGTAATTTGTTCCATTTTCTTGCTGAGAACTAACACATTGTGTATCCATCTTCTACTTACGGACACCTGAGAGTTTCCAGCTTTGGATATTATAAACATGAGCATTCTTTCTTAAGTCTTTTTGTGCACGTTTCATTTCATTTGGATAAATTCCTAAAATGGAATTGCTAGCCATAAGGGAGGTGTATGTTTAACCTTATAAGAAACGACCAGATACCACTATACACCCCTCAAGAATATATGCGCTCTAGTTGATTCACTTTCTCACCAACATTCAGTGTTAGTGTTTTAATTTTAGCTATTTCAATGACTATGTAGTGGTATCCTTTGTGATTTTAATTATTTGCATCTTCCTGATGATTACTTGTATTGAGCCATTTTTCATACACTTATTGGCCATTTGTATTTCTTCTTTGTAAATGTAAAGCATCTGATCATACCCTTTGACTATATTTAAAATTGGTTTGTCTTTTTATTATTGGGTTATAAAAGTTCTTTATTTATCCTACATGCTAGTCTTTAGTTTAATAACTATTTTACCTAAGTCCATGATTTGGCTATTCATTTCTTTAATGTCACTTGATGAGAAAAAGTTTTTTCATTTTGATGAAGTCTATTGTCACTATTTTCTATTTCCTGTCTCAGAAATGTTTCCCTTCCCTCACTCATAAAGATGTGTGGTTTCCCTTGAAAGATTTATTACATTTACAATAACATCTACATTTAGGTTTATGTACCATCTCAAGTAATATTTTCTGCTTAATGGGAGGCAGATATTGAGGTTTCTTTTTTCCATGTGAGTATCCAATTGTTTCTCTATGTTTTTTAAAAAGCTTTCTTTTTTTCTATTGTATTGATTTGGCATTTTTATTGAAAAAAATCACATGAACTTTGGCTTCTGGCCAAGATAGAATAGGAGGAACCAGTGTTACCACTGAGCCATAAAATACTAGAAACTTGGACACGATCTATAAAACAATGGTTTCGGCATTGGATGAACAGCAGCACAGGAAGGTCATCCCTGGAAGACGAGAAACAAGTGAGGTGAACCCCGGCACACCTTCAGTGGATGGCCTGGAGAGTCTCTAAGCTGCAGCACAGGGCCGGGGACCCAAGCAGGGTCAGGTGGTCTCCCTGAGGTGATGAGTCAGAGCAGAGGATTCACAAAGGTCAAGGCAGCTCAAATTTCCAAGGCAGAAATCCAGAGAGGGGAGAGCTGAAGGGGGACAGGAAAGTGGGTCAGGCAGTAAGCAGGGCTGGGAGGCCGGCCCATGCCGTTGGTGGTGGGCTGGATTTGGGTGTGTGGTTGTTCTGGGTGCCCTCAGGGCACTGCAGTGCCTTTTCACTCCCTCCAGCTGTGGGCTGTGTCACCACTTCTGCCCATGTGGGACCTGTGGTGTTGGCCTGTTGCCCTGTCAGGGTTGTGTGGGGTGATGGGGATTCTCAGTTCTTCTGATCCCGCCTATGTTAGTTAGACAGGATGCCTGGCCTGGCCCCAGTATTTCTTGTGATGCTGGTAGAGTCCACAGAACAGAGCTCGTGTGGGAGTAGACCATGCTCCTTGTGTCTGGGGCTCCTGGTTGCTGGAGCCCCAGACACATTTACTGGTAAATTGTTGTATTTAGCCTTCACTTAAGAATTTGTTTACATTTTAGCTGTTGTCATCCTAGCTGCTTTTCATGACAGCCACATGATCCTCCACTTCCTCCAACCATCAGTTAGCAGAGGGGCTTGTCACTCTTTGGAATTATGTTCACTTTATGGACTTGTGGCCTCAATTCTCTGATGGGTTCAAAAAAAGTAATGATTTTTTAAAGAGTGTCTGGCTTTTTCTTGTTGTTAGTGTGGGAGCCACATTACCTTGCTGAGTGAAGGGGGGCTCTGTCTCGGTCGTTTTCCCAAACATTTCCTGAGTGCCGCGCTTGCCAGGCTCTGCACATGCAGAGGAGATAAAACACGGGCTTTGCTGTCTGCTAGCTGAGCATGTAAAGCATCAGACAAGTGACAGTGACAACTGGATGTGTTCATGGCCAGTGTGCATGACAGTTGCTGGAACCGGAGAGGAGCCAGCACCAGGGCCTGCCTCAGCAGCCTCGGAAAGTTAAGCTTATGCCAATGTCTCCTCTCACAGAGGAGCAGCAATTTCCACTTGGACAAAGGAGATGAGGACAAAAAAAAATCACCACCCCTCTTATCACCATGGGCTGTAAAAGCATGGCAGTGCTTGTGGGGTCCTAGCCCTGATCCCCAAATTTGCTCCCTGACAGTCACTGCTTCAGAGCCCAGGCCTCTCTGAGATAACACCCACTTATTCCAATGTTCTACCACACAGCCCTGACACACAAAGAGAAGCGTAGGCAAGCGGGTCTTCCCGGGCTCCCGCAGTGCCCTTTCCAGCTCTGTTACACACTCCTGCGCCACACGATCCTGTGTCTTTCTCACCAGCCCCGCCCGGCAGTAAGCCCATCTGCATTCTCAGCACCCAGCCCGTGCCTGCCATCATACGAGCTCTGAAAGTGCTGGATGAACTGAAATAAAATAATGTTTCTGTGACATCAGGATGGCCAGACCACTCTCTGACTCTCAGGGCCGAACTGTACTCCCACCAAAATGTAGGGTGTCTGGGAGGTTAATGTACAGATACTGGAGTCAGTTTGTTTATTTTTAACTGAAGAGAGGGGATCGTCTTATTCCAGGCTGCAATTACCTCCTGGAATTGGCAAGTCTGGTGGTTTCTAAATGTTACCTTTTAGTGAACTAAATTATTCATTCATTCCTCTAACCCAGTGACATTTTGATTGCTGCATTCACTGTTTAAATTTTGAATGATCTCAGCTTTTACTTGAGCCTGTCTCGAAAGAGTGATAACTTCAACAGGAAGGTAAGGAATCACTTGTTCTGCAACACTGGTTTCAACTGTAGTTTTACAGAGCAAGTAACTTACGCTTAAACTGAGGAAACAAGGAAGGCATCTGTTTTCAAATGCAACATTCTTTCCCATGGGGAAGTCTTTCAAATGTGTTTTGTTTCTGCCTTTTGCTTTCGCCTGCCTCCTTGCCTCTCACCAGCAAAATAATGTCATAATTTTTCCAAAACATAGCTCAGTCTTGGCAACATGGAAGAGAAAGATGACTTGAAATATAAAACACTAAATCTTTTAACTAGTAGTTAATTGTGGAACAGTTTTGATTATCAGATGAAAATGTAAGGAGCAATTTCTCTATGTATGCACAGGTCAGTATTTACTCAGATGTTTAGAATAAGTCAAACAACACGTACTAGTAATGACACACATCCAGAATTTGGCTGCAGCGCTGAGGGAGAAGTGGCATTGGGCCGTGGGGAGGGAAGTGGCTGAGTAGAAACCACTGCAAACCTGGTTCCTGAGGGTGAGTGAGAGCTGGCAGGACAACCTTCCAGAGGAAAACAGCCTGTGCCAGGGTGCTGTGTGAGCTGCCATCGCAAATGTAATCCGGCCAACTGTAACTAAATGCCTACTCTTTAATATCTTTAATTTTATGTACCCTGTATTTTTCCCTTTGTTGTTAAATAAAAGCACCCCCACCACCTAAAACACGCACTCTTTCCAGATTATAGATTCACGTTGTTGTCTCCTTCCCTAACTACACTCTCTGTCTCATTTCTGTGTGACTCCTGTGCCTCTGTGGCTTGGCTTCATACGCCTCCCCTGACGTTCCTGAAATCCTCCCCCTCTTGCTGTCATGTGGCCCCTCTGTCCCTGCTGCCTGCTGTGTGTAGTGGGTCAGCAGTTGGAAAGCTCCTTCTGAAGGTGGAAGTGGCCAAATCTGAAAATGTTTGATCAATTAGCAAGTAAATGCACAAACCTCTGTTTACATTTTCATCACATATGTACATTTAACAAATGTTTTTTGAATACCTACTACTAATATGGATGTCAAATCAGAGGTGAGTTGATAAGCCATACTACAATGCGTGCAGTATCAAACGTAAGAATAAAGTGCTATGGGGTCCCAGAGGGCTTCCTTTTAGGGAGGTCATGGAAAGTTTCACAAGAGTTGTGATTAGAGGCAGATCCAGCTTGGAGGGGTCTGAAGGTTATATAATTTGAGTGTCCCTTTAAGAAAAAGTGTCTTAATGCTGTTGTTTTACAAAAACAACATGTGTCCTTTATGAACAAGTTGCTAGAACCCCTCCCTTACAAGGCCTAAAGCTGAAATTTCATTGGTTTCACAGTAAATCTGCCTCTGAAGATGAGATTGAGTTGGGTCTGAAGGTTGTGGAGGGGATCGCCAGACACAGAAAGAAGGGACTAGCCCAGCTGGCAAAGCTATTAGTGTTTGCGAGGGCTGAAGACATGAAAACGACGTGCATCACGCGCTGACTGACTGCACGGGGTTGACTGGTGGGGGATGACGCCAGAGAAACCGTCCTGCGGTCAGACTGAAGATGGCCTTGGTACACTGAGAAGATGAGACTGTATTCTCTATATATCATATGCTCATAAGAGTTTTACACAAAGGAATAATAGGACCAGATTCGTTCTTAAAGACAATTCTTCTAGAGTAGGGTGAATAATAGCTTTTCAATGGAAGTGCCTAAAACTTTTAATGGCTGATATCACCTACTACTGAGTGAGTCTCGAATTACTATATGGAAGTTTCTTTAAATGAATTAGAGCTCTCTGTTTCCATATAGATAGATCTTGAAAACATACAATTAAGCGATAAAGTGAGTTGCAGAACATTGGAACAGTATACTATCATTTATGCAATAAAAGTATAAACCCTACAGAATCATACAACATTCTGTTTATGGATACATACACCAGAGGCTCTTGGAGCAATGATTCAGCATTTGCTAATTAAGCGTTCGGGGCAATGTACCTTGAATAACAAGGATCAGTAATTTATATAATATGTAAATGTTAACTATTCATTTTAAATAGTGGCTACATGAGTATTTTCATATTATCCTTTATCATGTATCTATATTTTGTTGTTCTGAAAGAAAAAAAGAAACAGTTTGCTTTGAGGTGTAAGCACAGGATAATTTAAGATTTTTTTCTTTCCTGTTACTGATATTAGCTTGATATATAAACTTACAATTCTCACATTTAAAAAAAAGGATCCCTGGCTGGTGTAGCTCGGTGTATTGAGTGTGGGTCTGGGAAGCAAAGGGCTGCCGGTTCAATTCCCAGTCAGGGCCCAGTGTGTTTTTGTGTATATCCTTTAATTTAATGTTATGATTACACATGATCTTTCTTAACCTTGGTACTAGCTTCACTGTTGGTTGATCCACTGCTTTTATTTTGTTTGCCTTTGTCAGTGAGTATTTTTTTTTCATTGCAATGTATTCTTACTTATATTTTTAAATAATTTTTAAAGATTTTTATTTATTAATTTTTATAGAGAGGGGAAGGGAAGGAGAAAGAGGGGAGAAACATCAATGTATAGTTGACTCTCACATGCCCCCAACTGGGGACCTGGCCTGCAACCCAGACTGTGCCCTGGCTGGGAATCAAACCAGCAACCCTTTGGTTTGCAGGCCCGTGCTCAATCCACTGAACCACACCACCAAGGGCCTTATATTTTTTAAATTTTTTTCTTCTCCTTAAGCTATAACATTACTTATAATGCAGGTTTGGTGATAATAAACTCTCTCAGCTTTTCCTTGTCTGAAGTAAAAGGTTCTTTTTTAATTGCTGTCTTAGTTTGAGATTAGACCTAGACCTCACTCACTTTGGAATTTGTATTTAGATTTGCATGAGAACATTTCCAGGTTCTGATCCATCTCAGCTGGCTAAGCCTCACCTGCTTGCCTTCCTAACCCTAACACTAAGCAGATGAGAGCTGCTTGGCCTGAGATGCAATGGGATCCAGCTGGAGGAGAAGAGAATCAGTTAGAATGAGGCCCCTGCCGGAGTCACCAGCCCAGATGCGGCCTGTGGAGTCAGGCGGGCAGCAAGACCTGGAACACAGTCCCTGGACGGAGCTGCTTAGACAGTTGCCTTTTAAGCAAACAGTTTATATGGAAGCCAGAGGTTTGCTTTTCATCTTTATGGTAAGAACAAAGTTGCTCTCTCCTTCTCTTTCCAAATCAGCAATTCCTTCTATTGTTTAGTAAAGAATGTAGGAAGTGAATCCCATTCTGTTAGGCTATTTTACCAACAGATGCTACATTATAACTCTTGGGTCTGTTCTCTGTCAGTTACAGCAATACAACACATAAAACTTCTTTATTTTTCTTGTCTTATATATTTTTTCCCAGACTATTTTCAATCTTGAAAGAACAAATGGGTCACCTCTTAAGTTGGGCAAATTACCAAAATGCTGCACCAAAACAGAATGTTGTTTTTCTAATGCTGCGTTGATGAAGGCTTTGTGGGTAAAGGTCAGATTTGCTTATCTTCTGAGACCCAGCAAGAGTTTGGGATTTGTTTGTTCAACTTCTGCTTATTGTGATCAATGTCACCATTACTGAAGAGATCAAAAGGGAAGTAGCAGAGAAGATTCTTGATTCCTAAAGGTGTATTTACATCTTGTGACACAATTAGATGAAATAATTATAGAATAAACTTTAGTTGATGGGCCTTGCAGCTAGAATTCATCAGTGGCCTCAGAATCTTCCTCTCCACCCTAACTCCTTCAGCCAGACTTTGTGGCTTCATAGTCCACATTGTTAATGATCCATCCACAAGATAAGCCTCACCTACAATATGCCAGTGACCTTCACCTTGACTGCCTTTTAACCACCTATTCCTGGTGTCACAGTCTCTGTTGTGTTATCATCCAGGAATGCTCCATCTCTGAGATCTCAGACTTCAGTGTTTCACTCAGGTCATGTGCAGAGTCTGCTAGAAAGCTTTCAATTGCCAGTGGATGGCACAGCTATTCAGAATAAAGCCTATATTTTCTAGTCCCCCAACTAGATGTGGCGATGTACTAGTTTGATGGGATGTAAGCAGAAGGGATACATGGCAACTCTGAGAACTATCCTCACAAGAAGGAGGCAATCCATTCTTTAGTCTTTCCTCCTTCTTGCTGGGTGGAATGAACATGTGATGACTGGGGCTGGATTAGCCATGAATGAGAATCTATCACACTGAGGGTGACAGAGCTACATTATGTGATAGAAGCAACTGGGTTCTTTATGACCATGGCCTTCATCACTGCACTGCGTGGCTTGTTTTCATGGGAGAGAAATAAGCTCCAGTCTTGTTTAAGGCACTATTCTCTCGAGGTTTCTGTCCTTCATAGCCAGTCACAATCCTAATACAGGGTGTGGCTAAAGTAGGTTTACAGTTGTGAGCATACGAAACAGAGTTTATTCTTATATTAATTGTTGTATTATTTCCCATAAGAACAACTGTAAAACTTTTGCCCCACCCTGTATTTATAGCTCTCATTTCCCCATTATTTTTGCATTTCAACCTCAAGAACTCATCCTGTTTTTTCCAGATTCTCTCTTGGTATTATTTCTTTTGCTATTCATACTCTCTGTTCAGACTTCATAGTCCATGAAACATATATCATGAAGTGACTCAGTTACATGGTGACCTATTAATTTCTAGGATACACAGAAATTATTTTGCTCTACTTGCATCTGTGCAATGAAGGATCTTTTTGCAAATCAGATTCCAAAGGGAAGCACTGCTTCTCTTATAAATGCAGCTACAGCCCAGAGGACAACAATTTTACCAAGACCACTGGTCCTGAGAGGGAGCAGTGGCACCAAACAGAACATTTGGGATGGGGAGATGTGTGCAGCTTTGTAGACAGAACCTACTAGAGCCCACTGAAGGGACATACACCTGTTCAAGGAGATCAATGGATAAAGACAGTTCTCTTAGTAGTTGCCTCAGAAGAAGGCTCTAGGAATCTGAGAGCTGGCAGCCCAGGCAGAGAAGTACTGCAGAGAGTGAGATGAAACTAGATTCTGCCCCCAGCCACACTGGTTGGGAGGCATCTCCACTAATGAGAAGGAGGCTGTGATCTACAGCCAGTGCCTATGATTCACTCATCAACTCTAATATAGATGCTATGTTGTAATATTTCTTAATTTAAGCATGAGTTCAGTCAGTCTCGATAAGTCCTTTTGCCATCTTCATAAAGTTCTGAATTAAAGAAATTAGCTAGATATTTCTAAATAGTATCTTAAAAGTTAATTAGAAAGGTCCTGAGTCAAGAGTCTCATCCCCCAAGATGACTAAATTGAGATTGATATTTTATGGGGTTCATTTTGTTTGCATTTGCTATCCTCAAGGTGGAATTACACTCACTCTCTCTGTGTTTCCATAGTGACCTCTGCTAGAATAAAATTACCTTTCTCTTGGATACTGAAGAGCCCCTCAACACAAGGTCTTTACTTATCTCCATATCCCTGGATAAGAAACTAGACTGTCATAGATGGTTAATAAATACAGTGGTAACTTGGTACTTGTTAATTTGTTCTAACGAGTGGCAAGCAAGTGACGATTTATGAAGCACTTTCTCTTGCAAGGTGGCATTGTGACATACAAGTTTTAGCAAGTGTGACAAGTGGCAAGTAAGCACCAAGTGCTGAAACATTTTGTCTCATCAAAATGCAACACGTACCAAGTTTGATGAGTTCTGAAGCCTGTGAGTACCGAGGTGTGCTGTATTTGTTGATTGACTGCCTGAGTGAAAGAGTTTTGACCATAGTATGAATATGTAATTAGAATTCACACTGAAAACATAGTCACATAATAATAATCCAGTTGACTTGGATTTATTGAAAAGGGAGACTATGCATAGACATTATAAAATGAATGCACAGTGTAATTTTTGGGGTAATTTAGTAAGAGCATGTGATCAGAAGTTGGAAGGAGAGTAGAATTGTTAAACTTGTGTTCCATGTAGAATTGTATTAAGACTAACAGAATGGCACTAGAGACCTGTGTGACCTGTATTCACTGATGTCTCTTTTGCACCTCACGCATTTGAGAGAGAGCAAGTGGTCGAAATAGTATGGCTTCTACTCCAGGAGATCCTGGTGTACAGTCCGTGAATAGGAATACCTTGGAGGGAGGAAAAGGGTTTTCCTACCTGCTTAGCTTAGGGCCTCACCCGGCCAGCGCTATGACTTCCTGAGAGATGGGCTGGCTCACTCAGGAAGGAAGTGTGGTTTGGGGATGATGTGGTCTCTAGATGGCATCTTAGGTGAGGGGTGGCTGCTAATGTCCAGGTGGAAGTTGTTTCCAACCAGCTCTTCTCTTGTGGGAGCCATGGATCTATTATCACAGAGGGCTTTTCAGAAAGTATCTTCTTACAAATCACATCAATATTCTTTTATTATTCATACAAGCTTTCTTACTACAACTCTGCCCTTTCTTTTCCTGCAAAATCATCTCTTTTTCTGACCTGGGAGGAGACACAGAGGGAACTCTTTGTAACCAGTGCCTGGCAGGAACAAGAGTGTGAAATGAGATTGGAAGCGGAGGGTAGGGGAGAAGATGGCGACATGGTAGGAGGGAGCACACGCCGCCTCCTGTTTCAAAAGACAGAAAAACCTAACCATACTAAAGAGGACATTGCAGCTTACATGAAAATGAGAAATCAAAATTGTAGCGGACATGGAAAGACCAGACGTGTTGATCCTTCTACCTTTCTTTCCAAATTTATATCTTCATTATATCTCCTGCTTACTGCCTTCATTTCTTAAAGTATTTTTTCTTTTAACCTGCAAGTAATAACATATCTGTATTGTTATTTCATTATACTTACACTTTTTATCAAAATAGGATTTTAGTATTCCTCTTCTTTCGGTACAGTCTTCTATCA
>CM052547.1:43891005-43928694 GCA_028533065.1 Trachops cirrhosus | reverse complement strand
GTAGAAGCAAAGAACTTATGACACATGGACTGAAGTAAAGGGGAGAATGTGGGTGGGAGGGGGTGTTCAGGGTGGAGGGGAATGAAGGGGGGATAACAGGACAACTGTAATAGCATAATCAATAAAATATATTAAAAAAAAGTAGTATAAATTCGTTGTTACAAAATAGTCATGGGGATGTAAAATCCAGAACAGGGAATAGTCAAAAATCATCTAATAACTATGTTTGGCATCAGATGGGCATGAGATTTGTGGGGATAACTTAGTAAGTCATGTGATGTCTAATCACTGGGATGTGCACTGAAACTGATATAATAATGTATGTCAATGATAATTGAAAATAAATGATTTAAAATAATAACAAATATTATAATTAATAATGGTAATTATTAGTCTGTTGATTATTAATTATTAATAATATTTAAAAAAAACTAAACCAGGAATTGAGGCAGAGACATTGAACATCCCTTTATTTCTGGCTTGGCTGGCAAGATAAGGCACCTAGAATTATCAAAATCCAACTGGAGGTGAAAACACATTCTAGTCCAAGCCCTGCTTATTTGTTTTCCAGTAACTATAAATTTCGTGATGTCTTAACCTGCATGATGAATAAAAGAATAGACATTGGAGGGTAGTGATAAAGACAGGAAAACATATGTGCATATTATAGTTTCTGGAAGATTTTGAGATATAGCTTATTCATGTGGATCACCTGTTTTTGGCAAAATGGCATCTTACAACAACACAATATTTGATGAATGTCAGCACATCAACGCTCTCAGCCCCCAGCTACTGCAGACGTTGGTATGTCTCTGTCCTCGGGCACCCTCGGCATCTGGTGCAATGGCTCCGATTGAAACCAGTTTTGACTGCAACTTTATGTGTGCCAACAGTTCCAGGTTGCTCCACAGTAAATTTCAATATGTGTTGATACTTTAGTGAGTGCCTTGGCTGAGCAGTTTTTCAGTGTGATGGTCTGGTGACAAAGCTGTCAGCTCTGTGAGGGCAGGAACCTGCTCTATCCTGGCTGCAGCCATATGTGCAGCCCATAGCAGAGAACCGACTACATGCTAGAGGTCAAATATTTGCTGAATGACTGAATGAAAATGACCACTGTGGGGAGGCTGGGATGGGACTTGTCTTGTTGGGGCTCAGGGAGGTAGGTGTCTGTTTAGAGGTCTTTGGGTACGAACCTCTTGCACACCATCTGTGGGGCATAAGCAGTCTTATTTGAAGACGACCACAGATGCTTGAGCTTCTCATCTCCTCTGTGATATCACTGCTGAGCCACTAGCAGAGCTGCCACACTTTCCTGTGTCCCATGGCACTCAGCCCTGCTCCTGTCCTATCTAGAATGCTATTCTAAACATATTTGTGTGTGTATGTGTCTCCTTCCCTTGAAGGCAGGAACCAGGTTTCGTTTGACTCTTGTCCAGAGTCTAGCAGAGTGGTCCAGAGGGGTGGGTACTCACCATGTGTTGCTGAGTGAATGGACAAATGGAACACAGAACTGCACTTAACAGGTGGCCCCAAATGGTGCACCAGTGGGGAACAGATTACCAAAGGTGTATTTCCAGAGCTATATTCAGAAATGCTAGTGGGGGATTTCTGCACTGAGCCAGGGGCAGAGGATAAATGGTGCAGAAGTATCATGTTCTGGAAGCTGGCTGCAGGCATGGGCTTTGGGCCAGAGGATCCAGGATCTGGACCTCTAGCTCCACCCTTACCACCTATAAATGACCTAAGCCTTGTTTCCTCCTCCCTAAGTAGCCTAGCATTGTTGCATTAAATGAGAAAATACCTGGCATATGGTCAAGTGTTCAGTAAATATTGTTATCATGTGTATTATTAATTAAAATTCTTGGACAATTTAGATCTAGCGAATAATTGTGGGGCCTAAGTGGAGAGAGGAGTACAGATTGGAGGCAGAGGGGAGATGTGAGGTTTCTGACACCTCCCTTTTTCTGTCAGTCCCTTCCTCTGAAATAGCTCAAGGTCTGCCTCAGTGTCTCCTGGAGATCCCTTCAGGGGAATCTGAGAGTGGGCAGGGGCCTTTGAGAGGCTCCCGGGAAGAGCAAGTTATGGCTTGTGGAGCAGCCAAGTGGCCAAGGGAGAGTTGTGCACAAGGTTGAGAAAGAGTGACTAATGGGAAGCAGGCACTATATTCAGGCCCACAAATCCTAGCTGTATTAAAGGAATGGTGTGTGTAAAAGCATTTTGTGAAGCCATGAATACATACACAAAGTATAGGTATTGGCATTAAAATGTGTGTATTATTCTGCTATGTATAAGTTTATGCTAAGCAATGTGACTTTCAGGTTACTTGCTTAGTCTCTATTCCTTACATTTTAATGTACTAAACACACACTCACACACAGAGGAAATGAGAGTACTGGATCCAACAAGTATTTCAGGAGGATCTAGTAATTTGTGCAGGGTACTGTGAGGTTGCATACAAGAAAGAGACCCCCTGCCTTCATGGCTCACAACTAGGTTCCTGCAAAGTCATAATGCATTAATTTATGGTCCACTGAGGCCAGGGAGAAGTTCCCTTAGCTTTTGTCTCACTGCAACTGGCAGAGAAGAACAAGGCTGAGGAAGCTAGAAACATAAACCAGCCCTCCTTAGCGATTGCACAGCAGCCTGCTGGGCGGGCCACCTGTCCCGGCATGCGAGGGGTGTGCTCCAGCCCCAGGAAAGGAAATACGTGATTTCAAATGCAGAGGAGGAAGCAGTGTTCTGACTCCACCGCAATGCCCCATTGCTGTATTGCCCACCTGCAGCAGTTATCTAAAGCCCATATTACGTTTTTTAAAAAATGCTAGAGTACTGCGTTCACTACATGCTGCTACTAAGGCTCCTAAGAGTGAGGTCTTCGATGCTGCCAGGCAACGAGGCAGCGCACCCCACATTCCTAGAGCCAGCCATGTGCTTGTGCCAGCGCCACGGCCACCGTCCAGCCGCAGCTCTCGCCTTGACCACCACTGGAGCGGCTCGCTACCCATCTGGTCTCCCTGGGGACAAGTTAATGCTGGATGGAACCTCCAAACCAGTCACTGGCTGCTTTGCGGGGCATCTGTGCCTTGAGTATAGAGTCCCAAATTTCATTTTAAACGGGTCTGTTTAGTTCTGGCTCCTCCCCTAAGTGGGTCAGGGTAAACTGAGGCAAGATATTTAGCGGCTCTGAGAATTCAATTCAATTTGGACTTGGCTTTTGAGGACACAGTGTTCTCAGGGGGAAGATGTTAATGCCTTGTTATTTTGGGGATTTTTGCTTTAATCGGTGTGGTCTGGGATTGATCTCCTTCAGGATGGAGGTGGAGCCAACAAGCAAGAAGTGACTGGAGAGGTCTCGTTTGAGGGAAGTGGTGGCTTTTCACACCAAAAAATCCCTCTGCTTTCTTGGGGTGTCAAAATTGCCAGCACAGATGGTGCTACTACTCTGCAGCTCATAGGCATGGGGGTAATAAAGTCAGCCTTAGCAAAGCCGCTCCAGAATTCCTATAGAAGATCGACTTAGGGGCCTCATTCTAGCTGAATGGGACAAGGAAAGTGGTTTAAAACTGCTTACATGTCACCTTATGTAGCAGTTCTCTAAACAAAGGGCAAGGAGGTAATGGAAATGAGAGGAGGTGGACCAAACACCCTATCTCCCCCTCCTTGGCCACTCCACTTGGGGCTGGGGGAGGGTGGAGGCCTGGGACAACACACAGATGGCCCCTCCTCAGTGTGAGCTCAAATTTTAAGTAGCCTAAGCATACCTGTGGTCATACTGAGGGTGCTGGGCGCCCAACCTAGACGTGTGGTTTTGTACTTTTCTTCACATGTTGGATCAAAGTTTAAGGTGCAAAAGTGCCTTAGCCAGCAAACACAAGTAATGTGTCCCCCGTGCCTGAATTCATCCTTTTGTGTCAGGAGTTATGTGAGGATTTAACAGGCCACCATCCCTTTAGAAAAGACACCGTATTAATAAAGAAACAGTGGTGGGGAAACGTTGCTTTTCCAGAAAACATAGAGAAAAAGATTCTAGTCAAATAGATCAGTTGAGGCTATTCTACAACCTTGAAAAAAAATGAAGTCAATGAAATTCGAGACACAATTTAGTCTATTAAGATCTGGGACAGAAGCAGATGAGCTGAGCCCAGGTCCACCTGACAACTTAAATGTGTCCCTCAGATGGGCCAGTTCAACAGCACAAAGCAGTCCCTCTGCTCACCCGGGGCAGGGCGGCTAATGGAGTGGACAGGGTGGCTGCAAGTGTCTGCTCACTAAAGCCTCCATAAATGTCACTTACTACCATGTAATCTTGAGGTAGCCAACAACCTTTCCAATCCTCAGTTCCTTTAGCTATCAGTTTAGGACAATAACCTTGATTCATAGGATTATTGAGAGATAAGAAATGAGATGATACAAACTTGTTTCTTGGGCAAGTATCTATTATATGAGAGGCTCTGTGCTAACTCACTGTCTCAGTCAGTCTTCACAGCCACCTTGTTATTCCCATTATACAGAATGAGAAAACAGAACTCCACAGAGGGGAAGGACCATGCCCCCAACCACACAGAGTAGTAGAGTCTGGATCTGTACCCATGTCTGTTTGCCTAGACCTTGGGTTCTTAAATCTCGTTAAGACTATGGCTCCCAAATGGTGTTGCAAAATTCTGATTCCCAGGTCTGACCCCAGACCAAGTACACCAGAAAGTCTGCAGTGGGAAGGAGGCGTCAGGTTTTTAAAACCTCATCCTCCAGGTGATTCCTGGTTTGGGCACCACTAGGTTAAGAAATTCTGCTCTACAGGTAGTTCTCAGTCCTGTCTACATGGTGGAACCACCAGGGAAACATCCAAAATACACTGGTAGCCACATCCAAGGAAATCTCATTTATTTGGTCTGGGTTGGGCCTTAAACTACTCTGAGTGGTTCTAAAATACAGCCAGCAGGAGACCACTAATTTCCCTGTAAATTACAGGGAAAGCACCCTCAGAAAATGGTTGGGATGTTAAAATTATGACTCAAATGAAGGCTTGGTAAAGATGCTTTTAAGATCTTTTTCAACTTGTCCTTGTAATTTCATAGAAAAATCACTGTTCACCTTCGTCTCAGTTTGCTGGCTCAAGAGAGGAACTCAATCTGTACTTTTCTGACAAGTGGAGCTAGGAAGACGGGAAGGGGTAGAAAGCAGTACCATTGCAATAATTCCATTCGTTCATTTGCTTCTGCTTTATACATGTCATCAATTAGTCAACAATAAGCACCATTCTACCTTCATCCACCTTCTTAGCTAAAGAAACTAGAAGTTTCTTTTATTAGGAATTCAAAAAATTCAATAAGGAAAAAATAACTCTGTGTAGCTCTTACCTCTTTGTTAACATGAACTGACATTTTTATATAGTGTGAAAATTTGATCTTCTGTTTTTATATCTTCATATTATTTATACATTCATTTCCATTTTTTGGACAGTTATTCTATTTGAGATGCCCTAATGAACAATTCCCAAATCTCAGTGACTTAACCTACCAGGATTCTTTTGTCCCTCATGTTACATACATAAAGTGGGATGAATGGACAGATTCCACCACTGCCACGGCAGAAAAAGAACATCGTAAGTGGCTCTTAAAACTTCCATCAGGAAGCGACATACGGTTTTTGTTCATATTTCATTGATGTTGGGAGCCACACCCAATTTCAAGTACGGTGGGAAAGTGTGATTTCATTAATGTGCTCAGAGGAGCAGATTAGGAAAACTCTAGGGACAACACAATGAAATTCATGTGCATCTCACTTTTATTAACATCACCTTGAGAATGTTGACACCTGCCCAGAGTCTAACTCACAAGTAAACAGGTATGAACCTAGAACAAGACAGTGCAGATGTGGCTGCTGGTGTCATGAGAAACACAGTGCCAGTAACTCATCTAGCAGAACGAGAGTAAAAGTGACTCTTCCTACACAATGCCTTAGATGATGGTGTGCCCAGAAAGGGGTAACTGACATGCCTTCCAGGGCACTTCTTGTACTGGGATGGATAAGCTAAGCTACTTTCCCCTCTTTGGTTTTCTTGCCAATAAAAGTTAGCATGGTGGCACCTTTGATTTTAAAAAAATCATTCCAGTATACAAAAGTAATTCAAAATAATTTTGGATCTCGGAATATCCCAAAGGAGTGTTACATGCATAACCCAGGCAGTACTCTTTGAAGTTCTCTTGCTCACTCTCTTCCCTCACCCTTGGAGAAACCTTAAGCACCCATGAAGACTCTTACTACACAGGTCAGTGTGAGCTCTTCCTAGACTATCTCCCAGGCAGAATTAATCTCTTTTATGTGCTCATTCTACAGTTATGTGTACTATTATAATACTTATTATAGTGTATTATAATGTGCTAGGCATTATTCTTAACAGACATTAGCTTATTTAACCATCATCACTTACCTATTAGGTGATTACTATTCTTATTTTTATTTTGCACAGGAGAAAACTGAGTCTCAGAGGGCATGGGTAACTTTCACCAGGGTGTTAGGTTAGAAAGTAGTGGAGCAAGGTCTGAACTCAGATAGTTGGATGCCCTTGACCAGGTCATGGGCCTTGTAGGAGGTAATATGTCATATTTATGCTTGCATTCCCACAGGTCTAGTTTAGTGCCTGGTCATTAGGAGTGTTTTTTTAGGTGAATGAGCACAGTATTCAAATCTATTGATGAACCATAACTTTTTTAGCTTATTTCCAAATTTCACTGTAGAGTTGGGGCTATGATGATTGTATTTTACAAATAACATAATTTCATTGGAGTTAGTTGGGGTGAACTCCTCTAAGCGAAATGACTCAAGAAGTATAAATAAACAGTTCAATAGATAATTGTTTATTGCTTAATCACTCTCCAGAAATTTGGAATTTAGAATTTTTAATTCCACCAGCTATTTTTACATGTACCTGTTTCATTATAATATCTTTGGTACTTTGCTTTTATTTTAATCAGTTAAAATTGTATTTATAGGGGACCGATGAAGGCCCAGGGTTGATGAAAGATGAGTGATTAATTAGTTCCAGGATTGCCATGGGGGTGATGAGGTTTGGATTCCTGGAGCCCTATTGAAGTTTAGTAGCTTACTGGGAATTTACAGAAGCTTCTACTTTTGAAACAGAGTAGGTCCTTTCAATATAATAGAGAGAACTTGGCCTAGGAAAAACTAAGTTGACATTCTTACGTGCCTATTCCATTCTTTTTTTTATTTTAAATATCTTCACTGAGTTAAAATTAACATACAATAAACTGCACACGTTTGAAGTCTACAGTTTGATAAGTTTTGATATATGCAAGCATCCCCCAGTAAAGATAATAACATATTCATCACCCCCAAAAGATTCCTAGTGTTCCTTTGTAATCATTCCCTTTTCCTTCTCTCCCACCACCACAAACATACTGAACTTTCTGTGACTAGAGATCAGTTTGCTGTGTCTATAGTTTTATAAAAATGAAATAATAAAGTATGAACATTTTTTACAACATAGTGATTAGACATTTATAAAACTTACAAAGTGATTGCCCCAATGAATCTAGTAGCCACCCACCTAATGTCATGCATGGTTATTACAATATTATTGACTACGCTGCACTTTATATACCCACGACTCTTCTGTAACTACCAACCTGTAGTTCTTAATCCCTTGACCTTTCCACCCCTCCCCCAACGCCTGCCATCTAGCAAACGTCAAAATGCTCACTGTATCTATGAGTTCATTTCTGGTTTGTTCGTACATTCCACATATAAGTGAAAGCATATGGCATTTGTCTGTCTTCTGTCTGACTTATATATTTGACTCTGCACGATACTCTCTAGGTCTATCCATATTGTTGCAGATGACAAGATTTCATTTTTTGTATGGTTGAGTCATATTCCATTGTATATGTGCACCACTTATTTATCCATTCATCTATTGATAGACGTGTAGGTTGCTTCCATATCTTAGCTATTGTAGATAA
This sequence comes from Trachops cirrhosus, assembly GCA_028533065.1. Classification (NCBI taxonomy): domain Eukaryota; kingdom Metazoa; phylum Chordata; class Mammalia; order Chiroptera; family Phyllostomidae; genus Trachops; species Trachops cirrhosus. The sequence continues at coordinate 43,920,715 of CM052547.1, read as the reverse complement.
TGCTGCAATGAACATAAAAATGCACATGTTTTTTTAAATTAGTGTTTGGGTGTCTTCAATAAATATGCAGAAGTGGGATTGCTGGGTCCTTCTTTGTCTCTTGTTATAGCTTTTGTTTTAAAGTCCATTTTGTCTGACATAAGTATTGCTACCCCAGCTTTTTAAAAAAAACTCCATTTTCATGAAATCTCTTTTTCCATCCCTTTACTTTTAGTCTCTGTGTGCCTTTTTATCTGAGGTGAGTATTGTGTAGACAACATATGTAATGGCATTGTTTTATTATCCATCTAGTCACTCTGTGTCTTTTGAATGGAACACTTAAGCCATTTTCATTGAAAATAATTGTTGATAGATATGCAGTTGTTGCCATTTTACTATTCATATTTTTACCTCTTCCTTCTTTTTCTCCTTCTCCTCCTCTTCCTCTTCTTCTTCTCCTAGAAGACCCTTTAACATTTCTTGTAATACTGGTTTGGTAGTGATGAAATCACTTAGCTTTTCCTTCTCTAGGAAGCTCTTTATCTGTCCTTAGATTCTAAATAACAGCTTTGTTGGGTAGCATAATCTTTGTTGTAGGTCCTTGCTTTTCATCACTCTGAATAGTTTGGGCCAATCCCTTTTGACCTTCAAAGTTTCTGTTGAGAAATCAACTGACAATCTTATGGGTGCTCCCTTGTAAGTAACTGACTGCTTTTCTCTTCTTGCTTTTAAAATTCTTTCTTTGTCTTTAACCTTTAGCATTTTAATTCTGATGTGCCTTGGTTTGGGACTTCTTTGGGTTCATCTTGTTTGGGACTCTTTGCACTCCCTGGACTTGCATGTCCATATCCCTTGCCAGGTTAGGAAAGTTTTCTGTCATTATTATTTCAAATAGGCTGTCAATTTCTTGCTCTTTCTCTTCTGCTTCTGGTATTCCTATGATGTGGATATTTGTACAGTTAATGTTTTCCCAGAGTCCCCTTAAACTATCCTCAAATGGGGGGATTTTTTTCTTTTTGCTATCAAATTAGGTGTTTTCTGCTATCTTATATTCCAAATCACTGATTTGATCCCATTTTACTTACTCTAGTGTTGATTCCCTGTAATTACTCATTTCAGTCATTGTATTCTTTATTTCTGAATTTTTTAATAGTTTCTATGTCCTTTTTATGCTGCTGAAATTTTCACTAAGCTTCTTGAGCATCCTTATAACTACTGTTTTCTATCAGGTAGATTGCTTGCCTCTATTTCACTTAGTTCTTATTCTGGAATTGTCACCTGTTCATTCATTTGGGCTATGTTTCTTTGTCTCCCCATTTTTACTACCACCCTGTGTTTGTTTCTATGCACTAGATACAGCTATTATATCTCCTGGTCTTTGTGGAGTGAACTTACATAGTCAGTGTCCTGTGGTGCAGTCTCCCTGGTCACCTGAGCTGGTTGCTTCAGATATGTCCGTTGGGTGTAACTTTCTGTTGTAGTTGGGCTTTGATTGCTGTATGGAGGGATTGACTCTCAGGCTGACTGGTTTTAAGGCCTGGTGGTGACTACAGTGGAGGAGCTGCTGTGCCAGGATTAACCCTATATAGCAGGATTTGCTTTAGTGGAGCTCTGGTGCCTGCTGAGTATACCTTTTGAGTGCATGGTTTGTGGAAGTGGTTGAATGGTACTCTGTTGTGGACTGAAGCTACCCATTAAGTGTGTTGGTTCTGGGGCCTCTTGGGAGGTACAGGTCAAGGTCAGCTGCTATCTGTGCCCTCCCAGAAGGCCAGCTGGCATGACCTACAAAGTGATTTCCAGATGGCTGCCATTTGTCCTGGGTTTGGAGTGCTTGAGAGAGGCTAAGCTGAAAATATCCACCTGCCAGTAGTGCTGAAGTTGGGGCTGCCTAATAAAAGGTATGGGGCATGCTGAGGCCAGATGCTGCTTGTTTGGGGTTTGTGAACCTTTGAGAGATTTTTTTAAAGTCTGCTGCATGAGCCAAGACAGGAGGACGTTTATATGGAAAGGCCACTGGAAACAACTTGAGTGAGCCTTTAAGTTGGGTGGGGCAGGGTCTCAGAATCACCAGTGTAAAGAGTGTTAGCCAGGTTGAAAGAATATCAGACATGGTGCCAACATGAAGCTGCAGGGGCACGGCTCAGCAAAGGAACAATGACTTCTGCCAGCACTTCTGTCTGGAAGAAAGCTGCTCCATCAGCCCTTGTCCTGAAGCCAGATGATTCAGTTCCTCCCTGTATGTCTCTGGCACCTAGTTTGAGTGCATCTGTCAGCAAGTTCATGTGTGGACTCATTAAGAGGAATGCTTAAGACTCCAGCAGCCCTCCAGCTCACTCAGCTGCAATCCCTGCTGGTTTTCACAGCTAGAAGTTATGGGGACTTCTTTCCCTAGCATTGTGGCCCTGGTCTGGGGAGCCTTGTGTGGGGCTGGGATCACTCACTGCTCAGGAGGGAATTTCACAGCTGCAGTATCCTCTTCATTTTTATCTGCCACACAAGGATGTGGGACCAGCGCATTCCTTGTCTCTGCCCCTCCTACCAGTCTCAATGTAGTTTTTTCTGTATATCTTTAGTTATAGGACTTCTGTTCAGCTATATTTCAGGTTTTTCTAATGATGGTTGTTCTGTAGTTTAGTTGTGATTTTGAAGTGGTCTTGGGAGAAGGTAAGTACCATGTTTACCTACTCCACCACCTTGACTAAAAGTCCTATCCCATTCTTTCAGATTGGGTTGTGCAGCACCTATAAATGTACCTCACCAGTCCTCCCACATCATTCCCATATCCAGGGCTCCCAGTTGTCCTACTATAAATTCAACTTTAAAGAGCAGGAACACACTTTCACTAAATTACAAATGACTGAAAATAGCTTACAAGGGCTGACTTCCTTTTGGAGAAGGATCAGATCTTAAAAACAAACAAAAACAGGAATGAGAACCTTGCTGTGTGATTTTGTGGCCTGAAGGAAAGGAGCATAGAGGGGAAACCAGTTCTTCCTGGCCCCAGGCCATTGACAAGACTGCTGGCTCAGCCTGAGAAGTAACAGATGAATAAATAAGGGCTTGGTTCAGCTTTTATCTAAACAACTGGGGTAGATTCGCGAGTTTGGAAGTGGAGCCTGTGGAATCCTGAGCACCAGTTTCTAAAACCTAGTTCTCAATAAGCAGCATGTGACAAGCCTGTGGGCAGTGATGCTAATAATAACGGCACAAGATCTGTCTGAGCCACCACCATCACTCCTCAGGGGCAACCCAACAGTCTTTTATGGAGAAGCCTTCCAATCTTGCCCCTTCTTATCCTACATCACAGTAGTCTGCTAAAAAGTAACTCCCTCACCTAATATGTTCCAATGGCTTTTTTTTCCCACCTGGCATAAAATTCAAACTCTTTCCTATGGACCATGAGGCCTCTCCCAAGTTCCGTGGTCTCTCCCCACTAACCCTCTCCCCTTGCTCAGACTACAGGGGCCTTCTTTTGCTTCCTGGAACACACCAGGCTCATGACCAGCTCCTCATCTCAATGCTGTATTAGATATTCTCTCTCCATGACTAACAGCTACTTCTTGTTCAATCCTCAGTTCCAATGGTGTCTTCCCAGGGAAGGCTTTCATTTACTCTCCATCACATTTGCATTTGTTCACTATGTGTTTCTCAACGCTTGAATGAAAAATTAAAAACAGGACCAAAATGGAGTCACTTGTGCTAAGCCCATATCAACAAACCAAGACTTAATACCTAAACTAAGTACAGCCTCAGCTTCTCCCAGAAATGTAACCTTTAACCTATAAACCTGGAATTGCCTGGGCAGCAATAGTGAGGTCATTTGTAATAGGCCCCTTCCATTCCCCTTAGGAGGGTGAGCTTGCCGGAAACAATTCATTCCCTGCTAATCATTTCCTTTTCCTGCCCCCTTTCCATTTTTAAAAACCTTCCATTTTGTACAGCCCTTTGGAGTTCCTTTCTATTTGCTTGATGGGATGCTTGCCTAATTCGTGATTTCATAAAGGCAATTAAATCTTCAGGTTTACTCAGTTGGATTTTTGTATTTTAACACTAGAATATAAACTCTAGGGAAGCTGGGAATTTGTATTTTCTGCTCATCTCTGGTGTCCACAACTCCTAGTATAGTATGTTGTACACTGTAGGTACATAGTAAACCTTAATCTTTATAAGCCTGGGAAGTAGGTATTATTGTTATTTTTCAAATGAGTCTTAGTGGAAAGGCCCAAGGTGGCATTGCTTTAACTGTTCAAACCAGAATTCAAATTCGGGTTTTTCCACTCTCAATCCACACTGATTCAAGTGACCCAGACTGTGTTAAAGACCAGGGTCATCAAATTCATTTAAATAGACAACTTGCTTATGAGTCAGCCTGATTTCTTGCTATACTGGTTTCCAGTGCACGTTGCACTCAAAGAATGATGCCAAAAGGACTAAATGCAAATCAAAGAAAAGCAGAACAGGTATAATATGTACTGGGGGCCTCTTGAAACAACTATGTTGAGAGTTAAAGATGCCAGAGTGCCTTGATTATATAAATTGATTGATGCACACATCAATCAATTCATTATGATTATTCATTGTGAATTGCCTCCTTTTGGAGAATGCTCAAGGCTGTTTAAGATAACCAATGAATACATTTCGATCAACTGATGAACAAAATGTAGTATGCCCATAAAATGGAATATTATTAAATTATAAAAGGAATAAGGTACTGATACATGCTACAATATGGATGAACCTCAAAAACGTTATGCCCAGTGAAAGAAGCTCAAAGGCCACATATTGTGTGATTCCACCTACATAAAGTATCCTGAAAAGGCATACCCATAAAGACGAACACAGATTCATGGGTGCCAGGGGCTGCGCGAAGTGACTACCAGAGAATGGGCAGCTTAATGCACATGTCCAGAAAATGTTCTGGAACTAAGCAATGATGATGATTGAACAACATTGTGAATGTACTAAATCCCACTAAAATGTATGCTTTAAATTGTTAAAATGGTAAAAATTTATTTTATTATATTATATTACCATTTAAAAAATCAATGAATTAGAAAATAGAAAGTGATAGTTGTACTCAGTTACTTTTTGAACAAAATAAATACACATCTCTGACAAGCTTAATTTAAAAAGGGTGAAACACAAATGTACTAAATAAAAATTAGAATTATGATATGCATGTTTTTTAAAAGACACATAATATTGAAAGCCTTAATGTAACATGGTACCTTCTTATAAGGAGAAGAAAGGAAGTGGTGGAATGTGGCTGCTGTCACCCAGACTGACTACAGTTTGATGAGAAATGTCCGGGGCTGCTGGTGCTGGCCATGACCCAGTGGGCAGGGCATGCCCAGCATGCGAGAGCTGTTAGCTGTGGCTGAGGAACCTGCTTCTGCTTCTTTGTTTAGGACAGAAAAGCCAATGGCACGTTAACACTGTCTCCTGGAGACATAAACAGAAACTTCCTGCAGGCTGTCTGCTATGCAGCTGCTCTCCTTCAGGGCCCTGCATCTCCCACTTAGCTGCCTCAGCATTCATTTGGACAGGAACATAGAAAGTGCTTTCATTCTACCATCTTGCCTTTACAAAAGTTAAATGATTCCACAATAAATGGATTAAGAATACAATACTCAACTATTAGAAAATTGGATGGTCAGAGAAGTTCCAAAATGGCTTCCAAGGCACTGACACCACATGATGTGGCTTTGCTCACTGCAGGACCTGCTCCCTGCCCAGGTCCCCCTCACTGTCCAGGGCAGATGTTCTTATTACCACCTCCTCTCATCTCTGCTCCTATTCTTCTTCCACAGAACCACTTCTCCTGCCTTCATATTTAAATCCTGCTCTTCCTTCAATATCCAGCTCAAGCCCTTTAATTTGAGATGTACATCACACTTTTTTTTTGTATTTTGTTTGTGTGTATGAGAATTAGGCACAATCTCCCCCAATTAGATAGCAAGTTCTCTCTGATGATGGGAACCTCTCCTCATAACTGAAGGGTGCCCCAGTCATAAGCAGCTTTCACTGTTTTCCAAGCACCCTTTCCCCTCTATTCTAACAGCTCCCTGGTTTTCCTTTGCTGAGCTAAACCGTCAATGGTGGGCTCAGGGCAGACTTGTGAACTAAAGCAGACCTAGGACACTCATCAGTCCTGGGGCTCCTGTGGGTAAGAGGAGCTCTTGGTAAGAGATCCTCTGTCTCTAGATCTAAACTGATAGGAGCCACTGGAGACTGTCACTGTCAATTCTTGGGATTCTTGTCTGAGAATAAAGCCACACAGAGGAGAGCAGAGCCAGTACATGGAGCAGAGTCCTGATGGCTTTGTTTGAGGTTCTGGATTGTAACTGCCCTCAACACCAGAGTTTTTGTAGTTATGAGTGTCAACAACTTTCGTTCTTGCTGCTGGCTGGTGGCTTCCAGATAAAAAAAAATATTAGTTTAGCTCTCAGCATTTACCCTGGGTGCAGGGTAGGCACACACACCCACACACAAAATGTGTCAACTTAATCATTTGTTTGCAGCTATGTCTAGGATGGTTAAGTAGAATATTTACTTTTTGTGTTAAAATGTTATTGTGGTAAAACATAATGTTTACCATTTTAACCATTTTAAGTGTAGAGGTCAGTGACATAAAGTACATTGTCACACAACCATCATCACTGTCCATTTTGAGAACATTTTCATCATTCCTAACAGAAATCTGTACCCGTTAAACACTAACTCCCATTCTTCCCTCTTGCTACCTCCTGGTAACCATTATTTTATTGGGCTGGCCAAAGAGTTTATTTGGTTTCTTCCATAAGATGGCTCTAGTAGCGCTTAGTTGTCTTTAACCTCATTTGAAACAATTTTGTTAGACTGTATTGTGACAGCTGTCATATCAGTGTGCATTAAAAAAACATCAAAATGGTGAATTTTTGTGTAGCCATATTAATATTGAAGATGGAAGAAAATATGCAACATTTTCAGCATATTATACTGTATTATTTCAAGAAAGGTAAAAATGCAACTGGAATGCAAGAAAAAAAATTTGTGCAGTGTGTGGAGAAGGTGCCATGACTGACTGAATGTGTCAAAAGGGTGATGTGGACACCAGCACACAGTGTCCACGATGTTATGGGTGAGACAAAGTAAATTCACACGGACTACTGAGTCCTGTGGAGGAAAAGGGGCAGTGTGACTTGTCTCTCAAGGGGAGAGCAAGCCTCAGAGTGCCTCGGCCACCCTCTCAAGAGAGCGCCCTGCCCTGAGAAACTTTAATTGGATTCAATTTGCATAGGAATACAGGGTGTATAGGTAAAGCTCATTAATCATTATCAGGCAGTAAGGATCAAACAATAGATAACATACAAAGAACTCTGAGGGTGAGGGCTTATTTTGAATCAGGGTCAGATAGTTAAATGGCCATAAAACTTTGGGGAACAAACTCACTTCCTGCTTGGACACTTATCATTTAATTGAGAGCATTCTAAACCAAGCAGGTTTCACAGGATTTTACATATTCTTTCTTAGGCCTGATTGCCCTAGGGAACCCCTTTCCAGCACAGGGCTGCACCCACTACTGGCATTGTTTCAGGCTTAAGGCATTGTTTGGGGCTTAAGTCTGGCAGAGGAAGGCAGGCAGCCAAGAGATTAGGAGACTTCTCACAGACAGAATAAGGACTCAGGCTATGTCAAAGCCAAGGGGTGAGGGTTCATCACCCCTTTTCTGTAGCCCCCAAGTCCTTCCCTTGGGGGCCCCTGTGATCATACCTGTCTTAGGTCGCCCCTCCCTTGAGGAATCTCACCCATCACTGGCTAACCAATCAAGCATTGGGGGCCAGGCAGGGTGAAGTAAAAGAGGCAGAGGCGGTGCCCCTGCCAGGGAGACAAGCTTTGTCTCCTTAGTGGCTTATGGTCCAAAGGTCTCTCACTCAGCCTTAGCCATGGGGGCCGGGGGGTGGGGGTTACAGCTCCTGAAACCAGGCAGGGCGGTTCCCAACAAAAGGGGTTTGTAAAATTTTGTGCTGGAGATTTCTTGCAGGATGATCTTCTACGGTCAGGTAGACCAGTTGAAGTTGACAGCAATCAAATCAAGACATTAAACGAGAACAATCAATGTTATACCACAAAGGAGACAGCTGACATACTCAAAATATCCTAATAAATAAAGTTATTGGTGAAAATGAAAAATGTATCTTTTACTTTATGGAAAAAACTAAATTGACTTTTTGGTCAACCCAATACTTAATCTATGAAATTGACTACTCTAGGTCCCACATAATAGGACAAAAGTAGGTTTATAGTTGTGAGTACATGAAACACAGTGTTTATTCCTGTATTATTTATTATTGTATTATTTTCCATATGAATAACAGTAAACCTATTTTTGCCCCACCCTGTGTAAGTGGAATCTTACAATATTTGTTATATTTGTGAATTGCTTGTTTCACTTAGCATAATGTTCTCAAGGTTCACCCATGTTGTGGCATGTCAGAATTTCTTTCCTTTCTAAGGCTGAATAATATTCACTTAATGTATAGACCACATTTTATTTACCCATTCATCCATCAATGAACACTGGGGCTGATTACACTCTATTATAAAAAATGCTCTTGTGAACATGGGTGTACAAATGTATGTTCAAATTGCACCTTTTAATTCCTCTGGGCCTATAACCCAGGAGTAGAATTGCTGGATCACATGATAATTCTTTTTAACTTTTTAAGGAACCATCACACTGCCCTCCACAACAGCTGCACCATTCTACATTCCCACCAACAGTGCACCGGGGTTCCAATGTTTCTACATCCTTGTCAATAGTTGTTGCTTTCCCTTTTCTGGAAAATATTCAAAGATGAAACTTTGATAATGCTGGGAATAGAACTTATTCTATTAGCCTCTCTTGACAAGAAGAAAATTGTTGAGTTAATGAAACATTAAAGCCAGGAGATTTGGCCAAAAAGAGTCCTTTGCGTGCTCTTGGCAGCATCGCACCTTTGTAGACTCCTACTCTGTCACTCACATCTCAGTGCCGGGGACAGAAACGCCTGCTCTGGAGTTCCTGGCTGCTTCTTTCCCAAAGAGGAGAGGGGGACAGGGGCTGGGCACACTTTGACTGTGGGTAGTCAAAGTTACACCCCCACACCTACCTGTCTTGGCTTTTTCAACAATGAAGTCACCTTTTCAGCTATCTCAGGACACTCTTAGAGTACAGGGAAACTGCATCATCACGCATTCAATGTATGCCGTTATAGATATGTCAGCAGCTGCTGCCTTTTTACAGGCACTCCCTTTTCATGAGATCCCCTAGTTACACGCAACTTTCTCCTGGAGCCCTTAGGAAAAGTTGGAGGGCGTGGGAAACGCAAGACCTGGGCACAGACTGCCATGTTGTAAAGGCTTTATTTCTACTTCATCGCTGTCTCATACAGACTCGATGCACCATTCTTTGTTTCAATTTGGTATGCTCATGATTTTTGTAGTATTCTTCGTTAAACAGAAAATTTTGAGTAAACACTGCATATTGCCAGTTAATCTTTTAACAGTAATTTAAAAACACCATTGCTGTTGTATCACCAATGCAAGAAGACAAGAAGTACAGTACAAGGGAATTCACAATGTATCACAATGGGACAGACGACTCACTTAGGTGATGGGGAGACCACAGTGGCAGTATGTACATGCACCCCAGTGCTTCGAATCCAAAGACGTGCAAGTCGAGTAGAATGTGTGGATTATACAAGAACCTGGCGAGCCCAGCTGAGGACTCTCCCTTCTCCAGGATGCTGACATGTCTCCCTCCAGGCTACAGGATCTCTGCCTTGTCTATTGGCTTCACGGCTTCTTCACTACACAGAGTTCACAGAATCAGACAGTCTGAAGTTTTCAGAAATTCTTAAAAACCAAAAACACTGACAAAATAAAATTAACTTAAAACACTCTAATTCAATATGGAAATAAACCCAACCAAAATGTAACAGTGCAAATTTAACAGAGAGGCAGTCAGTATTGAGAGTGAGGGTGTTCAGAGTCTCTTAAAATGTCTATCTTTAAAACTCTTATTTTTTAAAATTTATATCTTATTTACCCTTTTGTTTAATATTCTTTGTGTAAAAAAGATGGAGACAAAAATAGTCTTCAGCTCTGAAAAAAATTAAGTTATTACAGGCACATTTACTGTTTCATTCTAGAAACATCTCAGGTTCACAGGTTGAACATTCAGCAGCTGTGTTTTTCTTTAAAACATTCTTTGACCTTGGGAAAACTAGATCTCTCCTCTTGGGCAGAGTTTTGTTGAGGATGATGGTGCGGTTATGCAAATTACAGTGAATTATTCCATGATAATCCATGCAAACTTGCATCATGTTACAGGTGTGGCTTCTCCCCAGGTGGCTCCTCGTCGCCGAGCTCCTCCAAGGGGGTCGGGTCTTCGAGTGACTGCGTCGGGGAGGCAGTAGGGGAAGGTGGGGCCCAACGGGATGGAGGGCGACGGTTTGCTGGTCTCTCGGGCCTGGAGAAGCAGGGTTCTAGGGATGGAGCTAGTGCGGAACAAGGTAATTCCTTCAAAGCCAGAAAGAAGACAGGGTTACTCAGACTGACAGTTCCTCTAGGGCAGGGGTGTCAAACTCATTTTCACCAGGGGTCACATCAACCTCGCAGTTGCCTTCAAAGGGTTGAAATAATTTTAGGACTGTATAAATGTAACGGAGTTGGAATTACATTTGGCCCTTTGAAGGCAACCGTGAGGCTGATGTGGCCCCCAGTGAAAATGAGTTTGATACCCCTGCTCTAGGGGGTGATTTCCCCCAAACACACTTCTTGACTAACTGACATAAGCTAATGCAACAGACCAGGGAGAACTTCTGAATGTTAATTTACATTTTGCTAATGAAGAATAACTTAAAATGCTAAGTAAAGAATTCAACATGAATGATCAGTGATGGCAGTAATGGGAAGATATCAAATCAGGTTAAAAAAACATGACAAAGCTACGAGATGGGTGTGTTTGCAGAGGGCCGTCTGAATTGGGCAGGAGTGTACGGAAGGTGGGGAAAGCCACGGGTCCCATGTGGTCTATGCAGGCCGAGCGGTCACATCCTGGTCCAACTGATCCATCATTTGGGCCCTCCTGAATGATCTATTTAATGACAATGACCAGTCCCCAAGACAGCCTCCCTATGCCTTGGTCTGTTGAGGGCCCATGATTTCATCCAGCTGTATTAGAAATGAGACTCACCTTAAAACAAACTGCTACTGTCTATTCCACATTGACTGGCAGTGGGTTAAACCAACTCCCACAACATGAAAAAACGCTGCTAGCAGAAATTTTGGTTTAGGTCTAGTTCTCTTTAATGACTCTTCCTTGCAACAGCACTTAAAGGAGTGAAAGCAGAGTGTGCTTGTGCCTTCGTGTGGCAGGCATCCCACACCTTCTGAGATCAGATAAGTCAAGACCCCCTCCACCACCTCCAATACTTCTTTTCAAGGTCCTTTGCTCCTTTTTTGGATTTAAAGAATGTTGAGCTACTTGTCCTTATTTTCCAAGACAGGAAACAAGGACACCCAAACTTGGAATTTGCTGGCACAGAGAAATGTGAAAAGCTGTGTCATGAGGAAATGGTGAGTTCTACAGGATGGAATGCACCTCTGACCAAATGACAGCCAGACAACGAAAAGCTGAGATGGTAAACCACCCCAATGAAGGATGACAGACTGAAGACTCTCAGGGCCAGGCAGGTAGGAGGTCAGAGGATTTAAAGACAGCTCACAAGCAACTGCAAAGATCAGAATGAAGAACGTTTTGTCAGCAGAGCAGGGGAGCGACACAGGGAAGAGACAGTTGAAGGACGATGTGACAATGCAACAAGGAAGACGCAAGGTGGAATGGGACAGTGATGGAAGGAGCTAGTGCCTCCCTCTGGGGTCAGCAGAGATGGAGCATTAACAGGGGAGACCACTTCTTAACGTTCCCTGCCTCTTTTGTAGTCGGTACTTTATATGACAATGGAGAAGTCCCAATGAACACAGCACCTATGCTAATAAGGACCATGAGACCGGAGACACATCACCAGTGAAAGCACTGCAGGGCTGAAATAGCTGGAATGTGAACTAACGTGGTGGGTGAGCTGTGTCCTCACCTCACCTCAGCTGCTTTGTTTTTTGGTGTTACTGCTCCTGGTGTTGTAAGACTGTGCTTGCGTCGTGTGTGAGTGTGTGTTGTTTGTGCCGTGTGCAAGTATGTGTGTGCCGGAAAGGCTGCTACAGCTTGACTGGATACCACTGCAGCCAGTGTCCACTGGCTGATACTGGATGAGAATGTGCTTCCCATTAGTTCTGTGCCACCTCTTCACTAGCACCTGTTTGGGAACTTCTATAGGAAAAAGTGTCGTGTGACCATACCAGCACATGCAAGCAACTCACGCTGTCCTTTCCCAAGAGGACACTGTCATGGGCTGTGGGTATGTGCTCCTTGGAGCGCCTCTTCCATCTTCGAGACAACTGTACTTTGGTACGCAGCACCTCAAGTTGAGATCAGTGAATGAGGTGGGTGGGTTATTATATCCTTGGTTATAAACAAAGCTCCTATTTTCTCTCATGTGCCTTGATTTGGGCTCTGAAGTCAATTCTGAGAGAGTATTTTTTTGGAGCAGAAAAAATATGAGATGATTTTGCTGTTTATCAATTAACAAATACTTATTTGGCGATCACTTGGAAGGACAAGGTGTATTTGCTTTTACTTGCTTTGGTGTGGTTGTTGAAAAAGGAAAGAAACCTCATTGTGTTATGGTCACACCTGATACAGCATGTGGTATTAACATGTGCCACCAAATATCGGTAGCAGGTCCAGGCTAAGTGGACAAACACTTGGCTGGAGGATCCCCACGGGCTAGAAGTCTGTACCAGAGGCAGCCCCTCTTGGGCCGTCTCTTTACCCCTCTGAAAGCACCTGGCCACAAACTGCACAGGACAGTAGAGACCCCAGCAGGATCTCCATAACCAGAGAGCCTTTCTATGCACTGAGCGGTCAACACTTGGCAAAAGGGATTGTCCAGGCCATCTATCTGTCCCTGCAGATGGACCCAGAGCAAGTGTGCATGGCTGCCTTACAGAGCAGATCTAGCTGGGATGATTCCGCCTTGTTTCTGAGCGTGAGGTGCCAATCCCAAGTCACACAAATGACCTCTCCTGAGAGTTTGGAAAGAAGGATGAAAGCACTTACGGCGTGAGGCAGGCAGGGCTAGAGTCCCCAGGGGGCAGTTAGTAAGACAGTTTGGTTCTGGACAGAACAGACAGAGAAAGAAAAGAAAAGCAAGTAGGTTGAAAAGTATTTTTGAAACAACAGTAAAAGTTTAATGTCAGCAAGCCAGGTGCCTACTCCAGGGACAGCTGTCAGGAGCGTGAGCTCCCGCAGAAGGGGCATGTGCGTTCTCGGGTCACAGAGACTCTCCTCCTCCTTGTCCAGAGGGAGGAGGAGCTCTCACAGTGGAACAGCAACTGGCCTCTCCCTTTTGATTCCTATACTTCCCTGAGTTGCTCTTTGGCTTCTAAGATTTCAAACGCCCTTAGGCGCATGGAGAGACAATTCACAGGCCTCCTGTATTTGAAACAGCCGGTTTGTTTTAGTCATGATGATCAAGTGACTGCTGCTCATACTACAAATTTCTCCTCCTGTTTTCCACTTAGACATGGGAGAGAAAAACAGAATTACACTTCCAGATTATTCTTTCTCTTCACACCAGAAGTCCTTCTCAGAGCTTCTCTCTGCATTACCACATTGGTGCTGTGGCTTCAAGAGAAAAAGAATAGTAGCCTGTGGGGTGATGGGGGACGTGCTGCTGTGCAGGGGTCCACGACAGGATAGCCACAGCAGGCTGGGAAGTCAGAATTACTTCCGGTGATTTGGGAATGAAAACCCAGAACTACCACATAATTTATGGAGTGGTGAGAAGGGCTCTCCAAGGGGCCTAATACAGTATGTCAATTCAGACAAGGAATAAATTCACTGGAATCTAGAACAAGTAAAATTCCAACAAAAAACTGAAAAAGAGCCCATGACATTGAAACATGGCCCCTGAAACTGTGCTCGCTTCAAAATGGTCAATCATCTCCCATGGTAGCAAACATACCGAGAAGAAAATCTAAAAACTTTATAGAGAAACAAAGGAGGTGGGCACAGCTTTGTACTGATAAAACCATTTCCACACCTTAGAACTGAACCTTTTTCTTTATATTACCATAAACTGCTTAGAGCATTTAACTCAAAGCACTTTTTGGTTCCTAACAATTAATTGCTATTTAGTGTTTAATACAAATGGACACTCCAGACATAGCCAGTTAATGTTTTGGGACAAAGCCCGGATCTCAACGGATTGCTCTGGAGCCCTGAAACGCAGGCATTCACCCACAGAACCCTCCACAGCAGTGAGTCACTTACCCAAGGGCCCGCAGAAGACACCGTGTCACCCGAGAACACTTAACCACACCACTTTATCACAAAGACCCGCATCTCGGAACATGTGGCCATGCAGTTAAGGTTAGGTTGAACCACATGGCACTGCCACTTCTGTAGGTCACTGGCAACTTCACATGGTTAACCTATTTCAGATTTGAACTCTGTATTTTGAGTTAAATGCCACTTGTGGGTTAGACTGGGAACCCAACCATCATGGTCCTCCTGTGGGAAACGTGGGGCAGGATGTAGTACACCTCTTCTCCTCCTCACTCACGAAGCCCGGGACACGAGAGTGGGAAAGCAGTGGGTGTACTTCTCTCCTCCTCTCCAAACCTTGCCATCCGCTGGGCCACCCCACCTAGAGAAATGCTGTGGCTGTCTGGCTTCTACTGTGTGGACTCTGTTCCTCAGGCTGCTGGGGGGTCGGGGCTCCCCTCAAGTATACACATGCGACCACTCCTGATGACTGAAGGCTGGGACCATCTTCAGTGCTGAGTGAACTGTGAGGCCAGCTTCATTACTCCTTTCACCCCCAGCACTGCCACTGGGCTTTGTTGTATTTTGTTCATTCTTACGTGGAAATGGGGACTGTTTTTAAAGTGGTGTGGTACAAATACGCCACGTGTGTATGTACATCAGAACAGAGTTCAAGGTTGACTGATTTGAGAAGATTGTTAATAGAGTTATAATAATTACATAATTGATGACATGATGTGGCACTTGGGTAGTCACATTGTATTAAGGCAGCATTTCAACTATATATTTGAACTGAAGCCAACACTGGAACCCAGCCGTTGTAGCTCCTCGTGAGAGATGCTCTCAAACCTACTCTCTAAGCCCTCTCCAGCACACCTCTCGTGTTGTCACCTGTACAGACCTGGAGCATTCACACAGCCCTGACATGACTCTCCCATACTTCACATTCATGCACCCCTAGGACAGATTCACCCAGAAAAATGGCAATTTTGTGACCCCAAGTGAAAAGCCCAGATAAACAGATGAGCATCCATCACTTAGACCAGAGAATCTGAATCACTTTTAAAAAGTAGCTCAGGGTTTGTTTCTGCCTGTTCCATTCTCCCATAAACCCAGCATCTCCCCAGCTCACAAGAACCTGTATTATGGACCAGAATTCTTGAAATGAAATTAGTACAGTCCCAGGTTTAAACTTGTTTTCCCAACGTGTGAATGGAAGAGCTGGTAGGGTGAAGGTGTGGCATACTCAGCTTTTATTACCTCAATGGACCCTGGTTCGGCTTTGACTGTTTCTCCCATGTGGCTGTCACTGTTAAGACTTGGAAGGCTGTGGGGGGCCTGCCTCCTCTCCTCCTTTAAGGCATGCTCCAATAGCTTCTTGTTGAGGATCCGGGCTACACTCTCAGTAAATGTGTAGCCAGGGGGAGCAGATAAGTCCTGCCTCACAGGCGTGCCCTCTCCCCCTTCCTCTCTACAGGTCTCCGAGCCAACCCCAATAGGGCTGGGCGACTGTCCCCGGGAATTGGGACTGGTGTCCTGGCCTGGGCCCAGCTCTGTCCGGGGTTCTGCTGAGCGAGACCGACTCCCAGCCCGCATCCCTTTCTGGAAAGGGTCCTGCACCACCGGGCTGTGGTCAATGATGTTGAAGAGGCTGGAGAGGCCATCGTTGATGGCAGTGTGCACAGGGCTCTCCCTCGTGGTGGTGGAGCGGGCCCAGGCTGACTCACTGCACCCCTTCTGGGCCAGCCCTGGCGAGGTCCTGTTATTTGGCTGGTCAGCTTTGGGGAGGGGCTTCCTCTGCAGCTTAGGAGACCCATACTTGGGGGAGCAGCACGTGCGTTCAAACTTGGCCTGCACCTTCTCGATGGCGGGGGCCACCTGCCTGTTCCTGAGGCCACGGGATGGAGATGACGCAGGTGTGGCACTACCCCCTGCCTTTGGCGTCAGACACTTGTGGGGGCTGCTGGTGATGGCACTGACACGCAGGGCTTCGGTCTGTAGGCCGATGCTGCTGGTCTGGATGGTCTGAGTCCCAGTCGTCCGGGACACGTTGGTCTGACAGGCCATATCCTTGACTGGGGGCTCGGGGGAACTAGAGCAAATGGCATTCCTGACAGAGAAGGCCACCTCCTTCATGTCATCACTCATATTCTTGGACATCTCCAGGCTGTGCAGTGGGGAGGTGAAACCCAGGGGGGTGCAGAGAGTGCTATCGAGGGGGTGCAGCCCTCCTTCTGTGTAGTCTCGGGGGTGCCTGGAAGGGGGACACGGCCACTTGCTAAGCATGTGTTCTGAGGGGCCCCCCTTAGTGTCTCCTGTGCCCCCTCTGGCTCTGCTTGTAGGAAACGGGCCCTCGGCCTCCAGCCGGCCCAAGCCCTCAGCACCCGCCACCATGATGCTGTCCACCCTGCGGACTGCTGGCGGGCTGTGTAGCACCCGCACCCCAGACGGCTCAGTGCGGACGTGGCTCCGCAGGGGCTGCTTCTGGCAGTGCTCTGGGCTGGTCATGGTGTCCGTGGTCATGGTGACACTTGTGGTGAGGTACCAGGAGGAGTCAGGGAAAGGCTCGGCACTGGCCTCACTCTCTGCCCACACCCCCTCAGTCCTATCTGCCCAGGAGCCTGGGGGCCTTGCGTCCCAGCTCTTGCTGTTGAATTCCTCGATGTACTTCAGATCATCAGGGGACAGGGGTGGAGTGATGTCCTCTTTGCTGCTGGCAGCGGGCAGGCCTTTCTCTGGCAGGAAGGGAGAGATGTCCATCAGGCGCTGGAACTCAGACATGGAAGACACAGACACAGCCCTGGGAGAAGAGGAGAGAAGACGTGTCAGCTGCCTGACAGCCAGGGAGCCCACTGGCCTGCGACAACCCAGTACAGCATGTGTGGCCTGCCCACCAGAGCAGTGCCTGTTTTGGGTCAGTCTCTGCCAGAACTATTAGAACATTCTCAAGCTACTTGGTGCTCACTCCTGAGCTGACCCTATGCATGTTTAATGGGCTTTTTATGGCTCTGGAATTGTTCTAGGAGCTTCGTATTGGTCAGAAGGTAATGCAACCAACCCTCAACACTGTGGGGACAAATGGAAGGGTGGGCAATTGGGCAGGCACGGCTAAGCTCCTAATCTGCTTTGGATGTTTCGTTTTAGCCCATGGAGCTCCACCATAAGAAGGGAAACCTGGCTGGGCCTTGCTCTGCATCTGTATTCTGCTGACTGGTGCCTTTAGCTCCCAACTTCCTAGGAGTTCCCTGAATTCCAAGCGTTATGTCAGGTGCCCATGCTACCGACATGAACACCCCACAGTCCCAATCCAAAACCAGCTAGTCCTATTGGGGGTGGGGTAGATACCACAACAAAATAATGATCATCTTAAGTTTTTTTCACCCATTAGCTTCATTCTCTATTGACCTGAAGTACTAATAATCCCCAAGGGCCAAATGGAAGATGTAATGAGGTTGGGAAATAAATTTCCAAATACCATTTCAAACAGAAATTCCATCTGGCCCTGCCCACATCCACCAGTAGGACTCAGCTCTCGTCTGCCACTTCCGTTTCCTCCTTTACGGTCAAGCCTTCCCTTTGTTCTTGCTTCTCCTGGATTTTTGGGCAAAAGGAAGATGCATGCAAACACGCACACACAATGGAGGGTGAAGACAGGTGAGCTAAAGCAACAGTCAGTTTTGGGTAAGTTCCTGACAGACATGGATTTGGATGTAGATTTTTTCAATGTATCAGCACTTTAATTCAACATATTTCTATTTGGCATGAATTTACTGACTGGCTCCTACAGGCTGGGGCAGGTGCTAAGATAGGAGGTTGCTGAAGTGTTCAGGCAGCTTGCCAGCCCACCCAGGGCAAAGAAGTGGTGGCCAGGGAGGAGGCTTGGGGCTGGCTCTGCCTGCTGGCCTAGGCCCTGGACCCTTTCACCTGGAATCCCTCCGGACCGGGTAGCGGGGAGGTGAGGTGGATGCAGACTCATTCACTATCTCTGCAACTAGAATACTTTCTCATAGGACATATTAATATCCACTTACCTCCAAACAGAGGCTTGAGTACATAGGGCTCTAGGCTAGCCCAGGCCCTGCTGAATGGGTCTCTGATGAAGTCCATGCACCTCTCCACTGTAGGACCGATTAATGATGGTGAGGCCAGACCTGGGGTCTGTGTACCACATGGACTGGCCCACAGAACTGGCAAAGCTCTCTGTGGCTTTGCCCTCACCGTGGGGTACATGCTCTTATGATCTTTGTCACAGGGTAAAAGACCTGGCTAAAATGACACCATTTGGCTTTCTACCCTGTTATTACTCACTGAAAGCAAAAATCAGTGGTATTTTTTGTGTTAGAAATAATCTACCAATGGTCTAATGTCCGCTGAATAACAGAAAGCTGGCTATAAGTGGTGTTGAAAATAAATATCTAGGTCAATTGGTGACTAGGTCTTAAGCTTTAGAACACTGGGGCTGGGAGTGCTCTGCAGATACTGCAGTCCTGACCCTCCCATACTTTCTGGACACAGCTCATCTAACCCCCACTTCTGCCCACAGAGGAACTACTCACTAAGTCAAATCACTGGCACCCATATGGGGACTTGGCCTTTAGGGCTCGGATAGATACCATGCAGCAGAGACCATGTAGACAGAGAAAGGGACGGCATCGACCTTAGCAGCATCCAGTGAAATAAAACAGTAACTACAAAAACCAGGATACATTTGAAAAAGGTGCAGGCACGTCAAGATGCAGAGAAGAAAGTACTGAGGGAGCACACAAAACTGCTAGAAGTGAGAGGGAAAGGGAATGGTGGGGAGGACGCATACACTTTCTTACTTTGAACATTTTGGTACTGTTTAAATTTTACAAGCATGGATTAGTTTTGAACTTAACAGAAATAATTAAGATTAAAATAATAAAAAGCTACAGTGCACAGAAATCTGCTAAGGGAGGAAGAAAGTAGGCAGATGTAATGATACCTACATGTTGTTTACTGTTCATTCAGTGCCAGCAATTGCTTTATGTGTAACACATGAGCTGTAAAAACAATCTAAATATCTTCTGTTCACAGATGAGAAAACTTAGGCAAAAAGCAGTTACAAAACTCAGCCACAGTCACATGGCTAGTGAGAGGCTGAAGTGGTTTGAACCCAGGCCATTTGGCTCTTGAGCCTGAGCTCTCAAGGGCTGCCCTGTACCATCCGAGAAGGAGAGACAAGACAGAGCGTGAAGGACAGAAATGTACCAGAGGCAGTTCTAAGTTTTGGGTTAATCTGATAAAGGGGAAAAAAGGAAGGGGACAGAAAGTCATGAATGTGACATTCATAGAAAAACCAGAGGTGAGGAGACCTGGAAATACCGAATGGCCCAGGGGGGAGTCGTCATGGAGTGGAAATGGTACATGTTCATCTATAAAGAAAAAGACTGTGTGGGGGTGGGGGTGGGGGTGTTGTTACGAGGAATCTCTCTACGTTCCCCTCAGCTGTGTATTTTTAATGTTTACATGAAAACAAATTTGCTTATATGTGTCTTTTCAGAAATGTCCTCGTACACACATGTTCCAAAATATACGATCACTAACATCAACATCATCAACTACTGTATATCTACACATTGAAGATTATTGCCAGGAAATATTTTAATAAATCCTAACAATAGAGCTTTCAAATGTCCAGGACCATGTCTCACAGCCGATCAAGAAGGAGTTTTCCCAGACTTTAAATTAGAGGACAGGAGTTCCCATGGACTTTTCGAACACCACCAAACACAATCATCCCTTTATATGTACAATATACAACTGGACCTGCAAAGGTTTCACCCTAACACTAGCACACAGACACAGCATACCTCTGGCCTTTTCGTTGTAACAATAATACCTTATTTATTAAATTAAAAATAATACTTATTCAGAAGTCTTATTTTAAGTCATTTTGAAGAGAGTATTACAACAGGCCACAGTGACAAGCTGAGATTTTAAGATGAGGATTTTATTTCAGATGTCTACTATTGTTTTCATCAGTCTTACTTACCTTTGAAGATTTCCCTTGTGATTTTCTTCTTCCTGTAAAGAAGACATAAGTTCGTCTGAATCAGTGAATGTTTGTTGCCCAGGAGCTTTCACTGTGCTAAGTGACATATTGTCTCTCCCGCCCTAGAAAAACACCACTGAAAATGCCCACAGAGTCAAGTTTGGTCCAGGGTGCTACTGCCCCTCAGCCTTTAAAGTAAAGTAATAAAACCATAACCCACAGTGTGACAAGGCATTGGAGCTTCTGCAGTCCAGGAACCCACATGAGAAAACTGGCGATAAACTGTGTGTAAACTCTGTCACGGAGGAAGCGGTGCTCCCATGCTTCCTCAAAGGACTTCACTGACTCCGTGAATTCAAACCTGGCTTCGTAATGACCTGGATCTGCCTGTGCGCATGCATGTGTGAGTGTGTGTATGTACCTGAGAAGAGGGGAGGTGGCAGAGAGGAAGACGAGGACGACAGAGTAAGTTAGGAGGCTGATATCCTTTGGTCTAAGCCTCTCTATAGAATTTGGTTTGATGTTCTTAAGCTTGCATACTCTCTTAATTTTAAACATCGTGATTTGGAATCAGAGACAAAGTTACAGTGACTTCTGCTTAAGGAGAATGAGAGCTGCACTGACAGAGAACATCAACATCGGCTGACTTGAGAAAACACCCTCGATCTGACGTGGTGCTGAAGAAGGAACAAGGGTCCTAGCAAGCCCCTGATAAGGAAGATTTATTTGTTGGCAGGGTAAACAGTCTGGTGTGCTTCCCCCAGTGAGCACGACCTGCCATGCAGATCAGAATGGGGTCCAGGCCCCTGTGGGGCGGCACCAGGACAGTCTCTCAACCCTGGGCTGCCTCTGTGCTGCTGTGAAATTGGACTATGTGAGACTGTCAACAGATCAAACAGGGTGGCATGTTGGTGATGTCACATCAACTAGGTTTATCTATTGCTAAGAAGAGGGTACCTGACCTTGCTGACATGAGACTGAGTATAATTTCCCCACATCTCAACAATACTATTGATGTGAACTCTCCTCAGTCTATTAAGTGCTTGGGACAGGTTAAACGTCAGGAACAGCAATTGTTAAATGGACTTACAGGTAATGATTCCTAAAATCAATTTTTAAAACCAGTTTTAAAAAGGGCTTACCCAGAACTTAGCTTATCTACCTGCTCATCAACTTTATGTAAGTTTTCTAAGTGCTGGGTCGTTTTCCCTTTGTGCAGAATAAGGTGTTTATGGTATGCCATTGTGTAGTGACATTTGCAGTTTCCAAACATCAGGTATTTTCTTTAAAACAGATTTTTTGTTGTTGTCGTTAATAAGTTTTCTAGAATCGAAGACTGTGCTATGAATTTAAGTTAAGTTGAAAATCTGCAATTTCCTCCTGTGTGTTTCTCGGGATATGCCATTTGTAAGGCCTTTTTGTTTACACAGGACATGAGCCCTGTTATTTCCAAACCTGAGACAAAGTGGCAAAGTAAATCTGACCACAGCACAAGCTAGGAGTTTGGGGTCAGGGCCACCAAGCAAAGCTCTTGGCACTGTGAAGCTTTCATTTTTACTTAAGCCCCAGAGCCCGCCTGCCACGTGGGCAGGGTTTCCCGACAACCCCTAGGTCTTACAGTGGTTAACTGGATCCCGAAACCTAGGCCGACCTCAGGGAGGCAGTTCCTGAACTCCCTCTGGGACCCGTGGGCTGGAGGCTCCTCTGGCTCTTCCTCCAAAGACAGGGCATCCAAGTAGAGGTTCTCCCGGGCTGAACACCTGTCTGACTCCTTCAGCTTGGAGAGTGGCTGGTCTTCAAAAGGGGCGGAGTCCGAGTCGGAGCAGGGCCACATCCCCATAGGCCCAGGCAAGCAGGGGCTTCCCGGGGGCGCAAAGGGGCGGCTGGTGCCTTCTTTTTGATCACAGAGGAAATTTCCACCTCTCTGGGGACTGTTTTCTTTCTGCAACTTGAGGGTTTAAAAATCAAAACAAGTAGTCTCACTTTTCTCTCTGTCACTCCCCTAAGACCATATAGTCCGTCCGCAATTTGGAATTACAGATGAGTCCATCTGCAAATCCACAGCTCACACCTCAAAAACCAGGAGACAGAAATATTCTTTAAGTTCTGACCTTGATTTCAAACTGTTAACCCAACATTACAAATGCTGTAAAAAAAAAATCACACTTCTGTTTGGACTGAAAATCTGCATTAACCACATTAACCACACATACAAGCCAACTCCTCCTGACAAGAATCTATGTTATTATACATAAGTTGGAGTACTGTGCTCACAGAAAACTATACATTTATTTTTTAAGAAAACCTAACACAACATACTTAGAACTTTTTTTTTTGGTAATTACCTTCTAAACTTAAGGTATACTCAATGGAAAACCATCAATGAGCAAACTTCTGAGGGTAAATTTTGATTTTCTTAACTAGCCGAGTTTTCTAGTAACAGAGTATTATTTCCAAATCATGTGGAAAGGCTCTTTCATATAAGCCAAGTGGCCAAACTGTTAGAACCACTGGGTGCCAGATACAACTTACACTTTCCTTAAGAGGATTGAAACTTAGCTCTAAGGTAGTTAAGACCTGGAATGATTGACAACAAACACAAGACACATACATTTAAGTCATACTTTTTTTCTGCCTGACTTGGGAAGCTCCAGAAGCACTTGTGGGGAAAACACAGGACCACCACTTGGAATTCAGAAGATGAGAACTGGAACCACTGTTGTGGCTTGCAGGTTTGCTCTCAGGTATAAGGTCCCCAACTCTTCTCAGCTCAGTCTCCCCATCTACCAGTAGGGATAGTATCCTGCCCTCCCAGGTCAAGAAAGGGCTCCAGGGGCCCAGACCCTGGTGAAGCACATTGTTTTTCAGTGAAACCACTACTGACTTCCCTCAGGCCTGCCCTCTGGGGCTGGGGCGCACTGACACCCACCTTGCCTGTTTACAGCACGGGGATCTTACGGAGGATGGTCAGGAAGGACGTCAATGTGAACTCACAGGGATAGTCGGGGAAATGCAAGGAGAGAAGGTGCTCTTGCTCCTCTCCTTGGAGAGGCCGTAGTAGAAGTCCTAACGGGTGGCTTCCACTCTAACCTCCCGAGCCGAGCTTTTCTCACTGCCTCCCCCTTGAAACATGCACAGAAAGCACAGTTGAGACCTGAGGGTACTTCCACCTGCATAGCCTTAATGGGGTCTTTATTGAACAATATGCTTAGCACTTCCCATGGGGGCTGCTCTTTTGAATAAGTAAATTATCTGAGTGACTAAAATGACACTTGGATTTGTCCTGAAAGGGTGGCAGGAGATAGATTTTCAATCCTTAAGTGCTGGGACTGTACCAGGAAGCCCTAAAACTCCCTTAGAGGCATATTAATTTATTTAAGAAAGCCTCTTTCCTAAACTACACTATTGTGCCCCAATTTCAGCCTTCATTCACAAATTAGCTGTAAGTGTGGCCTGCGTATCACCAAAGGACTTGCTTATTTTTAGTAATTTCTGAGGTGGTAGAACAAAGTCTTAGAGTATTATCTTCATTTTATGAGGTAGAGGAAGACTGAAGCCGCCAGAGCTTCCATGTCAGAGTCTGGGGCAGCGTCACAGTTGCATTAGGGAAGAAACACATCTCTCTAGGGTGTCAGCTCCGCTGCCTCTGCTCTCTGCCCCTCCCTCCCCATGACAGTTCTTCCCAGCTCTCTTAAAGATGCTAAATGCTTTCTTTAATTAAAAAAATTAAAAGAAAAGCTTTCTATTATGGTTATCAGCGAAATTTAGTTTCAACACATGATAATCTCCAAGCTATCTGGGTAAGAAATTAAAATGCAAGAATCACAACTGAAACTGCAAATGTGCACTGAGGGTGTGTGTGAAGAGGGGGAAGAACGACTAGAGAGGAGAGCTATGAGCAAGCAGCTCTAACTCAGTGAAGTGGAATTGCAAAAATAAACCCGCAGCCAGGAGCAACAAGCACTAAAGCTGGTGTTAGGTTTCCTAAAAATGAACTGGAATGGTTTGAGCTGGAGGTATCTGCTGCTAAGATGCCTCTGGGGTGTTGTAATAGAATAATGGGTCCTTAAAAGGCTCAGGTTTCCTAGGAGAGCCATTTCAAACCAGGCACCAGCAAATACTGTACTTAGAACCCTGCAGTAGAACAACTTGTAATACAAATAGAAAATTTAAAAGATTTGCATTTCAAATGATACAGGAAACAATAAACCATCAAGAATGTCACCTCAGCTCAACTGGTCAAAAGAAAGAAAAGATCACTTTGTGAGTGGCTTTTAAAAGAAGAGCCTTTCTGCCCTGGCTGGTGTGGCTGAGTGGATTGAGCGCAGGTTTGATTCCCAATCAGGGCACATGGCTGGGTTGCAAGGTGTTCGAGATGCAGCCAACTGATGCTTCTCTCTCACACCAATGTTTCTCTCCCTCTTTCTCCCTTCCTTCCCCTCTCGCTGAAAATAAATAAAATAAATCTTAAAAAAAATAAAAGAAGGGCCTTTCATGTTGTAGAGACACCTGATCTAAGGAATTTACTGGGAGGAGAATGAACTTTTCTTTAGCTATTTAGAGCTGGAAGTCCCATACCAGTAGCATGTTAATTGGGAATTTAACAGTTCTAAGAGGAGAAGCATTGTGACTATAAAAGTTAATAGTCACCCAGTCAAGTTTGGATTGAGTCAGGAGATGCTGATAAGATAGATGTGTGTTATATGACCTTAACCACACTCCCACAGTCGTTCATCACATAAAAATGTCTCTCTCATGTGGCACAGAACTTATGTAGGAATTCAATGACACCAGGCAAGTATGAAACATGTGTTCTGAAAGTGGAAAATGGATTTAGTGTTACTTCTTTTAGCATCTATATTAGGTTATCCTAGTCAAGGTTATATGGCTCACCAAGCAGTCAAATATCAAGAGGATACACTATGAAGAATGTTCATTCTTGTTTATCTGTTAATAAAAGTTACATGAGTGAGCAATCCAGTTACTGATAAACTAAATCAATACACACACATACACACACTTCATCCAGTTGCCTCTTTCACAGGGAATGCCTATAACTGCTGTACCTAATTTTTAGGATTGGGCACTGAGATTTATAAAATCTTTTTTTAAAATCTTGAATATTTGGGGGAAAAGACCAGATTTATTTTTGAAAGCCACAACTGCATATCTGAAGCATCATTTACTGGCAACAAACCCTCTTCTAAAAACAGCAGTGAAGTCATTGTACGAAGCCTGTGGCATCCACCAAGCACACAGATTCCAGAAACAGATGAGTGCCCAGAACCCACCAGGCTCAAAGACGTCAGCCTTGAAGACTGCCATTCTGGGTTGTCAGTGCTAGAACTGTGGCAGTATTGGCAACCTGAACGTGGGGTTCAGCTCCTGCCCCTTTTCTCTTTCTCAAATATATTTTTAATATAAGACAAATGCTCATCCCTTGGTCATTAACTACTTAAAAGCTGACTATCAATTTTTCCTTTAGTAGAAATTCCTCATTCCCAAAAGTGAAATAAAACCCTAAAAGACTTGCTTAACTTATATCCAAGGTGTGACTTCCAAAATGAAGCTATAGAGGACCAACAAGCCTACAACAAACAGGCAAAGGGGACTCAGAAGGGCAGGGATCCTGATGGCCTTGCTGGGGTACAGGAGGGACAGACAAAGTGAGAGACCCCGGAAGAAGGGCCAAAAGGGAACTTCCCTGGTAACAAGGTGCCCAGGGTTAGTGACACTACTGATTGGCTACAGCTGGCTACAGTAAATCTGTGACCATTCTTAGGAACACATGCCACTTTGATCCTACAATTTCCACTGACCCCTTCAATAGAGCACAAGCACAAGGGGACTTAATACAGAAGATCCTCCTCAAGTGCTGGCATTTCTAGGTTGAACAGGAAGTAGCCAACTTTCCTTAGATAGAATTTGGGGACGTTTGACATGAGCCATATCAAATATCAATTTAAGGTGGACTCAGTTGTGTGAGTAATCCAACCTAGGAGGAACTTTGGCTCCTTCCTATCTGCAGTGCACTTCCTTCTTCTCAAGACTTTCTGAGCTAAAGGCTCCAGTTCTTTCTCAGTTCATCTTCCCTCCCTCACTGCTACAGTATGCAGAAATTAACCTTTGCCGCTGTACCTGCATAACACAGGTACCATATGTCTAGGGATGACTGAGCACATTTTTTAAAGGCTCCCACATAAATGCAGGCAGTATGGGTGTTTGTAATAAATAACGAGGTTATTTTCCCTGAACTCAGTTTCTTACTGATTTAATATATTTCCTTGAGGCCTCATGAATTTGTATGACAAGCTGAAATAAGATGCATGCCATGTAAAAATCCGACCAGGGAGGAATTCCAAATCTCATCAATTTAATGTAGAAATGTAATCTGTGCATCACTCAGGCACAGCCACAACTATGCAAGCTGTCCTAAGGCTGATGGGACACAGAGAATGATGATCTGGGTGGCGGAAAAACAACTCCCCCTCTCCTCCTAAATTAATCTGAGTTTCTGAATCATTTGTTTAGCTGAAAGTAATGAGCTACCAGCTACCTCCCCTGACTATGGTCCTGTCTAATTACAGCTCAGTAATATGCACAGCAGGTGCAAACAGCCTGGCTTCCAATTTAATCCAGCAATTTCTTTACTAATGGACAATAATTCCATTCAGGTTGGAGCAGTCACAGTGACCACATCCTTAGTGGGAAACTTAAAAAGTTAATTTGCTTGTTTGCAGAAATCACTTTATAAGACCTGAAATAACCTCATCTTTCAAGTTTGGAGTTTACATTCCTTTAAAAAGTTACCTCCTAGAACATAACACACACCACACATATACACACACAGGAAATTTACCTACAAACTGCAAAGAAAAGATCTGTGTAATGAAAGAGCTGAGCCCAGGTTTCCAACGCTAAAAATTCCATTTTTTCTTTTCTTTCTCTTCCTCTGGAAGCCCACGAAACATCTTATGTAGTGAGGACCTCTAAGCAACCTGTTTTTCCTTCTACATGCTCTGATTTCCAAATGAATTAGTTGTCCCCACTCACTTCTCGGGCATCTGGGTGCTTCCTTACCTGT
Source organism: Trachops cirrhosus (assembly GCA_028533065.1). NCBI lineage: Eukaryota > Metazoa > Chordata > Mammalia > Chiroptera > Phyllostomidae > Trachops > Trachops cirrhosus. The sequence goes on along the minus strand of CM052547.1, from coordinate 43,893,226 downwards.
TCTATTTTCCACAAGAGCTCCTTCTTTTGCCGCTCCCACTCCTGTCGATCTCTGTCCAGGCGGTCGAGAAGTTCCACCTTCTCCCGGTTCCAGTTCTTCTCACTGTGATGGATCTGCCAGCGCAGGTCCATGACCAGGCCATGACTGTCAGCAAGCAGCTTCTGGTGTATCTCCCTCTCTTTCTTGAATGCCCCTTTGCTGTCGGTGGTGGAGTCCAGTGTTCCCAAGTTTTTCTCAGTTTTCTCTTCCAGCTGTCAAGGAGAAAAAAAGGTAAGAACTTAGTCCCTGTCAAGTCTCATATTAGTAAGAGAAGAGAATGCCAGAATGTTAATGTATTATTCCTGGAAACATGTTTAAACCAAGATCTGACCAATCCCATAGCAGACTCCATTTTTATTTTTATTATTTTTTTAAAAAGATTTTGTTTATTTATTTTTAGAGAGAAGGGAAAGGGGAAGAGAGGGAGAGAAACATCAATGTGGGAAAGAAACATCAACTGGTTTCCTCTTGTATGTCCCCAACTTGGGATCTGGCCCACAACCCAGGCATGTGCTCTGACTCAAATCGGTGACCCTTCAGTTCACAGGCTGGCACTCAATCCACTGTGCCAGACCAGCCAGGGCACCATTCAGGGCACCATTTTCATTTTTAAAGTTCTAATTATGATAATTTGATAGAGTCACATAGAATGTCAAAGTTCTCATAGTCTGCCTCTCAGCTCTACTTCCCTAATGAGTCACCGCCATCTCTTACATGTCCTTCTGTAAAGCTCCTTGAGGACAGGTATGTGTCTGTCTTATATTCTTAGCCCCAACATGGAACCTAGTGATGGGTCAGTGGTAGATGCCTATCTACAATATATATTTATTAAATATCCAGGAGGTTAAGTATCAAAAACAAACAGACAAACAAACAAGGCTCTAATCTAGAAATATAATATTCAAACTTCTTAAAACCAAAGAAGAAACCTTACAGGCAGAGAAAAAAAGACACATACAGAGATACAGAGGCACACAGATATGAATGACAACAGATCTCTCCTTAGAAATTATGCAAGTCAGATGACAATGGAGTAGTATCTCTAAAATGCTGAAGGGGGTAAATGGAAACCTTAATAAAATTACATACTCAGGACTTCCGGCCAAGATGGAGGCATAGGTAGATGCACTGTGCCCCTGCACACAACCAAGATAGGGACAACAATATAGAAACAAAATAAAAACCAGAACTGACAGAAAATTGAAGTACATGGAAGTCCTACAACCAGGGAGTTAAAAATAGACACGTTCATCCAGACTGGTAGGAGGGGTGGAGTCGGGCCGGGCGAGGGACTCGGAGCAGAGACCTGAGCAACCGGGGTGGCGCGCAAGTCCGCAGCAGGCAGACCCTGGGCGCACAAGTGGCGGTGGCTGGCGGGACAGGCTGGGGGGTGGCAACCAGCAGATCCAGCGAGGCTGCCATTGTGAAGCAAGGCACTGTGCGCAGCTCAGTGTCCCAGCACCGGGAAGTGGAGCTTTGGGGCACTGACTGAAGAGGAGGGTCTCGCAGGGTGCACAGGCCCACCCACACCAGAATTGGTGCCAGAGGGGCCCAGTTGGCTTGTGGAAAGCGGCGGAAGGGTCCGAGGTCCTACAGAGATCAGAGCAAGCACCATTGTTCTTTCTCGGACCCCGCCCCCACATATAGCATCACTACCCTGCGACTGGGGTGCCCCGCCCTGGTGAAAACCTTAGGCCCCGCCCCTCACTACAGGTGCTCGACAAGACCAAAAAAAGCCCAGCAAAAAGATGGCTCAAACACATGAAGATTTGAAAGCCCCAGGTCCCACCCTTTTAAGCAACCAAGAGATAGCCAACCTATCAGATGCACAGTTCAAAGCACTGGTGATCAGGATACTCAGAATTGGTTGATTTTGGTTGCAAATTAGATGAAAAAATGCAGGCTACAATAAATTTATTGAAGAAAAATGCACAGGGAACCAATAGTGATGGGAAGGAAACTGGGACTCAAATTGATGGAGTGGACCAGAAGGAAGAAAAAATATATACAACCAGAAAAGAATGAACAAATAAGAATTCAAAAAAATGAGGAGAGGCTTTGGAACCTCCAGGACATCTTCAAACGTTCCAACATCCGAATTATAGGGGTACCAGAAGGGGAAGAGGAAGAGCAACAAGTGGAAATCTTATTTGAACAAATAATAAAGGAGAACTTCCCTAAT
>CM052547.1:43797856-43890505 GCA_028533065.1 Trachops cirrhosus | reverse complement strand
CTTATCTAAGAAAAAGACGATAAAAAACATGTATAGTGAAATGACAGCAAACTCACAATTATTAACAACCACACCTGAAACAAAAACAAGAAAAAACTAAGCAAACAACTAGAACAAGAACAGACACACAGAAATGGAGATCACATGGAGGGTTAGCAACAAGGGAATGGGAGGAGGAGAGAGGGGGAAAAGGTACAGAGAATAAGTAGCATAGATGGTAGGTAGAAAATAGACAGGGAGGGCAAGAATAGTAGGGGAAATGTAGAAGCTAAAGAACTGATGACACACGGACATGAACTAAAGGGGGGGAATGTGGGTGGGAGAGGGTGTTCAGGGTGGAGGGGAATGGAGGGGGGATAATAGGACAACTGTAATAGCATTATCAATAAAATATATTTAAAAAATTACATACTCAGCAAAAATACCGTTCAAAAATAAAGGAAAAATATCTTTCAATAAATAAAAATTGAGAAATAAAATCACTGCCAGCAGACCTGCACTTCAAGAAGTGATAGAGAAACTGTTCAGGCAGAAGGAATATGATATCAACAGACACTCTTATACACACACACAAAATGCAAAACACTGAAAATGACATAAATAAATAAAATGTAAAACTCATTTGTCTCTATTTTTAATTGCTTTAGAAAATCACTGAGTGTACAAAGCAAAAATAGTTGCAAAGTACTGTGTATTTATAGGACAAGTAGAAGTATACGGTATGACAGCAATAGCAGGGGACAGGCAGAAGGAGCTGGATGTGTACTATTGTTGAGAACATAAGAAATTTTAGTTCAAGATTACTGTACATATGATATATCTTTTTCCTATTCTAGTTCAGCAGATCCCATGGACCCATGTTAATCCATTCAATCCTACTGGTTTCTAATCCATTCTCTACCTTGAATCCAAAGTAACTTTTTAAAAAGCAAACCAAAATGCTTTAACATAATGATAAAAGTCAGAATTATCATTTCAATTTTTTGAACATTCTTTTGTCTCTGTAGGTGCAGCTCCAGTCATGGCATGCTCCCTTCTTCATGATGTTCCTTCTCTGTCTGAACTATCCTTTCCCTCCTTTTCCATGTACCCACTCCTGTTCATCCTCTGAGATTCATTCTAAGCAGAACTTTCACAAACAATCCTCCCTAAATCCTCAAGCTAAGGTTTGTGCCCTGCATGCCTCCACTCACCGACAGCACTGTGGACAGGCCTGGCAGGGTACTTCTCACACTATTATGAATTATAGGACTTGTCTGGGTCTCCTACAGAACTGCAAACCTGTTCAAAAAATATCTTACTTGTTGCTGGATCCTTGGCATTTAGAATAAGGTCTGACTTAGGAGTCAGTTGAAAGAGTCACAGGTTTGGGAATTGACTCAACATGGCCTTTACTGAGAGAAAATAGTTAAATGTTGGTAGAATTTACCTGTTTTGCTTTTAAGTGGAAGAGGGTAAAGATGGGACTATTATAAATGAACCAGCATCCACCCACATTCATTGCTTCCTGGGCTGCAAATGTTTAAGAAACTTCTTAAACGATTTGGGCAGAAGATGAATCTTATCTATAACCACCTGCCTTCTAGGCTTCAAGTCCTAGCGCCATTTCATGATGTTTAATGACTCTCTCCCTGAGGCTTTATTTGTAGCAAACATGTGGGTGGATGCAAGTCTTCTCTAAACCAAAGATGAAGTGTTTTGAAACTGGATGGCATCAAAGATTTTGCCTCCTTTCTTTAGCTACACTTAAGGTCTTTGAAAATATTTAGGTTTTTTTCCCCATAACCCTATTTTTAAATTGGTTTGAAAGCAGCTCATCAGAAAGTGTTTTTACTCATTTCACCTCTGCTGCTGACTATTCAGGCTGTGTCCTAACATAAACAGAGAGTCTAGAAAGAGTCTGCTGCCAGGCAGTAGGCAGGACTAGTAACTGGGTCACTGGCTTTGTCATCTGACTAGCCTAGCCTGGCACTTTGGTTTTCCTGTGCTTTGCAACATCCTCTGCAAAGACTGCTCTTCCCAGGGCTGTGAGCCTAACACCACTGCTCACCTGAGCCAGGTGGCAATGCAGGTGGACATGTAGGTACCAGAAGAGCTATTTTCTTTGGACATGACAACTTCTTTCATCTTTTATTAAGACCATTTGGAAGATGTCTCCTTTCTGGGAAGTTTTTTTTCCCCATGCAGGACTGAGCCAATTGACATAAAAATTTAATTACTTTATGGTTTGTCTCAAAAGAGGGCCTAGAGAATAGATTATCAAAGATGCAGAGACCTTTCCTCCCTCATCACAATCAAGCAGCTGGAAGAAACCTGGAGAAACAATCTGAGTAGGCGGACACTGTGCAGGAAGTGACAGCACTTTTAAGATTTCCAGGGAGAAAATGTTTGTGAAAATGTAGAAAAGAATGTTTCTGGCCAGGTCTGATCTTAACCACCATGACAGGGTCTAAAATCTCCTAGCAGGCTCTGCTCTGTTTGAAGTGTGAAGGCAGGAACCCACTCTCCTCACCACTTGAGCACTCAAGGCTCTGTGACCTGAGACCAGCCACTTCTACTGGGCCTCCATGTCCTCTAGGGTGAATAGGACACTGAAACTGATTAGATTTCTGGGTCATGTCGCGGAAGGTCTACCGCTCTTTCCAATATTCGGAGAAATCTAAAGGAAAGTGTGTATTTACCTTTTTCAGAAATAACTAAACTACAATCTGCGTTTGCTCAGCTCCTGTCTGAATTACGTCAGTGCACTCTGATCACCACCTCATGCTGCAGTTCTTTGATGGGGCTAAACACAACCTTGCTCAATGTGGAACGGGATAATTAATGCTACTTTTAAAATGCTGACCATTTTTAATATTTGGGAGAAGAAATATGAGAGGAATAAAGGTGCCTTGGAAAGGTTGGGAACTTTGAGACAGCAGGCAGCTGCTCCTGGTTTACTCCTCAAAGCCTCTTTATCTCAGAGGAGAGTCACTGTGGATCTGAGTAACTCTGCCTCCTCTCCACCTGTCCTGGGGGAGAGAGGGTGGGGGGTCAGGTACCTGTTCCAGGCGGCACTTGAGCACGGCCCACTCCACGTCCCAGGCAGCCTTGTCGCTGGCGTACTGCTGCTGCAGCCGCAGCCGCGCATGCTCGTCTTCCCGCAGCTCCAAGCGCAAGTCCTCCAGTAAGGTCTTCAGTGCACTGAACAGCCGCTGGTTTTCCACCACCTGTGGGAACATGGGTGTAGGCTCTGCTACTGCAGGTAAGGGTATTCTTTAGGCCAGAAGAGAAAAGCCTGGCAATCAAGGTGGTGCTAGGCTGTTTCCAAGATGCCACTGGCAATGGGCGTGGAGCCAGGAGGTACCCCTGCCTACCATCAGGCCCCTGGGGCTGGGACTGCTAAGGGTTTGTTGGAATAGGAGGGAGGCCAGGACTTGGGCTGGTGCTAGGGAACCTGAAGCAGAAGAGAATTAGGTGCAGGAGGCCACAGGGAGCGCTGGAGGCTGGGGCTGCCAAGACAACACCCTGTGTGACTTCAGATGTCCAAAGTTCTGGCTAGGGATGCAGATATAACAAAATACAAACCCGTGCCTGTGTGTGCTGTCATTTGAATGCCGGCTGTTGCAACATAGGGTATGCATAGAGGCCTTGTGTTTCTTGGGAACATAGGCTGGCCATGCTCTGACTTGTAGTTACTCAGAGGTCATATATATGACAAATGTAGCCATGCGGGCAGGGCAACTTTTAAGGTTTAATTAATGAAAACCAAAAGAAAATGCTTAACTGTTTATAAAGGTTTCCCCATGGCACTGAGATGGAATCACTGCTCCTCCCTTCTGCTTCACTAACAGCACAAATAACCACTGCACACGTTTATCTTGCCCGTCCCCCACAGTACGTGCCTGGGAAGAGACAAGGCCTGACCTATCCCAACATTTCCAGGGTTTTGCAGGATGCTAGGCTCCTGTGAAGTGTACAAAGAGGTCTGATAAATGAAAATGGGTTTTTATTACTAATCTGCTTATATCCAACTTAAAAGATTTTATGTTTTCTATGACCTGTCCTGCCCCTTGAAGGCACATTTCAAAATCATGACTGCTCTCTTAGTACACTTCAGCATGGGCATTTTATGGGCACCTGGATAATAATAGTCCCATGAGCCCATCTCTTTCAACCGGACAGAAAACACAAAGGTGCATGATGAGGTCTTAGGGCAATCCTGTTTGGTATATTTATAAGACATGAGGAATAAAAGCTATCTTGGTCCCTCTGGATACAGATGGTCTCTACTACAGAGGGGCAAGCCCCTTATTCTCAGGTGGAATCCCCCCACTTGGAAAACCAAGGTGAGTGCCTTTCTGCCCCCTAGCTTGGGATCTACACACACATCACTTCCCCTCCATCACATGGAGAGTCAGCTGAACCATCACTAGATGGTTAAAACCATCTAGTTAACCCTCTGAACACACACATGTATGTACACAAAGATGGTCAACACATCTGAGAAAAGATTAAGATATGTTTAGATTTAAATACAGTTGAATTAGAAAAGAGAAATTCTTTAACATGAACAGATTACTGAAAACTTCATAGTTGCCCCCATAATATATATGAGGAGTTCTAATATTAGATACAGTAGACTTCTGATTGAATAGAAAGGCCTGCTTGTTAGCCATTTTATTTATTGCTCATTGGTTATTCTCACCTTGAACACCAATTTTTACTTTAATAGCTCTGAGGTGAAAAGCTTTTAAAAGTACAATTCAGTTAACATTTGTAAAGCTCAGAAGATAGAGAACCTTCTAGAAATCCTACATTCTTTCCAACCACCTGAATATAAATAAATTACCTCTATATTCAAAGAGATGCTTTTGAAATGTGTGAAGTTACAGTAAATACAGAACAGTTTCTATAAACTTTACACCAAAAGTATTTAAAAGTTATTTAAGTGCTGGTGAGTGAGGTGTTATAACAGTCTTTTCAGAAATATACATCATTCTAAGTATAGAATTTGCTGAAAAATTATGTATATTTTATGGGAGATTTCTTTGGTGTTTTCATCTTTGGATTTTAGAGTTTAAATACATTACTATGTCAAAGCATTTTGAGCATAAAATAATAATAATTTTGATTCAGTCTTTGGAGTAGTCATCTAATTTTCACTGAAGAAAAGGCAAAAACCCATATAATAAATGCTTATGTGTAATACATAGCTCCCTGTGAACCACAAGTCACACCTGTGGTCAGCCTGTGGGCCTCTTAATCCTGCACCAAGGAGCTCTGACATCAGGACCAGCACTTTGTGCTTCTTGAAAGCAGAAGTTTACGTGATAGTCCTTTTGCATATTGAAAATTTGGAAGTACATACTCTGGAAGTAACTACTTTTTGGCATTAGCAGATATCAGATTAAAGAAATTAAGCCTTAATGTTTTCATGTACATCTGGGTCAGGGTAATCAACATAATGTTCTATTCTATCAGTATATTAATCATCATGAAATGAGCTCAGAATTACTTTGGGGTAAAGGTGGCCAAGACAGCAAGAGAGTTCGGAGAACCCATGTCATCGATACTTGTCACACTATAATCACCTGGGAGCATCATGTGACATGGCCAGAGGCCACACTAGCTCTCTGCATTGGTGCACGACAGCAGGAACTAATGCCCAAGTAAAGATTTCTGAAGGCCCTGAACGAGCCATTGCTGGGCATGACCCTTCTAAATGACTTTTTCACACACAAAACCCCCCAGTAATGACAACGAATATTGTTTCCAATGAGCCAGGGGGTATGCTAAATCATTCATCTACATGACCTTGCATTTCACATCAGTCCTGGGAATGTACTGCTACGTTCTCCCTGTTATAGAGGAGGAACTGCAGTGTGCAGATTGCTGAGGTCTCGCTGCTAGGAAGTGCAGGGCCCAGACTGCAATCCAGGTCTGTCCTTTCCAAGGCTGAACAATCCAAGCCAGGATATTTGAATTTTGACATCACACCCTGCCTAGGCTATTATTATTATTATTATCATTATTATTATCATCATCATTATAACTTGGCCTTAGAGAAGCCATCTAATTTCTGTGAAATGAATTTCCTATATCGAGGGAAATAATATCCTTATATCAAGAGAAATAATAATACTGAGTCATCCTGAAAAAATATCTAAAAGTTACTTCTCTCTTTTCCTCCAGTGGTGGCCCATATTGGGCTATGTTTTGGGTAAAAAGATTACCCAAATCAAGTCAAGAATGGAACTGAGACTCTGGTCTTCTTAAAGGTATTTAGTTGAGTCTTCTTGGATATGATAGGGGACTCAAGACTTGGAAAATTTTAGCTTAAGGTAAAAAGCTGTAAGTCTAGCAAGTAATGTGTATGTTAAGCTTTTGTTTCAGGAACTATAGATAAGGCCCATCCTGGCCCCTGGGAAAAGCAGCCAACCTCCTGGAAGATTACCACCTGGGGACATCCAAACCTTTGTTCCAGGAAGAGCAGATGACCACCCATCCCCCTTGGAAACAGCTAACAGCCCAGGACAGGAATGTTGCAGCTTCTGAATCTCAAAGCCCTCACTGCATCTTGTTTGTCCTCCCCCACCCCCTTATAAAAGATCTGGCCTGGAAAGAGAATGGAAGATGGTTTGTTAGGGTATGAACCCACCATCTTCTCAGATCTCTGGCCATCTGAATAAAGCGCCCATAAAGATTCAATCGCTGTCATTGCTTATTGGATTTGGCAGTGACAGGCAGCCCGAACGCAGGTGTCTTTCAGTTACAGATACAGAGCTTCTGAATCTTGGGTATCAGGGGCCCAGCCACGCAACCCTTTAGCTTCTGATCTGTTAGACATAGATCCATCTCAATGAAAAGGACCAACTTTTCACTCTCTTCAACATCAGCTGGTTGGTTTCCTCACAAAGAAGCAGGATAAAATGGCTCTACTATTTCTTCTCCCTAGTCTGAGGTCATTTCAGTCCTTCCGAGCTTACCTCTTTTGGTGAAGTTTAAAATAATCCCAAAACTGTGCTATAAAGTGTTAAACTTTACAACAGGTTCAGGGTTGGGTTTCAGGCAAAAGGATGGCTGTCCAAGTATACAATAAATATTATTAATAGAAAGTGAAAAGGAGGTTTATAGAAAAAGTGACACACCAAGCTATTTGTGATACAATGCCAGCAATTTTACAAAATCATTCTTGCCTAAGATTTCTAAAACCCGTGTATCACAATTCTATGAAAGAGCTGAATTACCATCAACTACTTTGTTCACATCAGAGCCATTAACTTTGGAAATGGCTTTAGAGCCATTTCCTGTTTACCTGCTACTATAGGCTGACCCACAAAAGCCAGTCACGAAATAGAAGTGATGGCCTCCACTTCTGATACATTTAGGCTGTTAGACATAGGCAGGGAGTTCTGGAGTGCTCTGGTAGCTGCTCCGGGCCTCCAATACACAATGCATAGTTCTCAACTGATACATACAAAGAGGGGGAGCTCCCACAGCATTTTTCAGCGGGAGTCCCAAGACGAGTCCTTTTCTGAGATTAGCCAAGAAGGATACATTTACACATCCAGCAACATTTAAATAAACACGCCATTTATCATTCTTACCTTGTTACATTCATATTAATTTTAAGATTCTTTTCTAAAACCACTATCCCCCCCACAGGTAAAAGACAAGTCATTGAAGACTAGCCATGAAAATATGACCTCTGATGGAGGTTTACAGAGATGACAGACTCATTTATGCACAGAAATCATTTATCCTCTGGCTGAGAATATACCAGCTGATCCAGGTGAGGGCTCTGTGCCTGCAGGCCAACATAACTTTCACTGAGAGCTTCCCAATATGGGTCTATTGAAGAACTGATGGACATATATTGAATAAATTATAAACCTAGAGATACCAGCCAAAGGCTTCAAAGAAACCAGGGCAAGTCTGATGAAAACCAAGGGGCCAGATAGGAAGAAATCACTTAGCGGCAACATTCAGAGTTTGTTAGGCACTTGAAAGTTATGTCATAAACTGCCCACCATGGGATTTGGGTGGAGAGTCCTTTCCTTAAAACCCCTTTAGTATTTCTGACTTTTCATCTCCAGCAGGTGCTATTTCCACAGTAACAGAAACAAACAAACAAACAAAAATATACAGCAAAGTTTCAAAATCATAAGCTCTGGCCTGGTTCATTTTATATAGAGCTGCATGTCTCCCAAGTGAAGATATAAAATTGGAAAGTCTGAAGAATAAACCACAGCATAACATACAAATTTGAAATGTAAAAGCTATTAAGGCTCAAGAGGAAAGTTTTATTAATCTCCCCCACGCTCCCCCCCAAAAAAAAGCCCAAAAAGGAAAACATCAGGGCATGACATTCAGGCCTTGTCTGGGAGAGGTGCTCCTCTGTAAGTTTCTGCACTGGGAGCAAAGCAGAAAAGTGGGTGGTCAGAAAGTGGTGGCTGGGCATCCAGGTGAGTCCAAGTCTAAGAGGTCCAGGGAGCCTCCCTGTACCAGGGAGGTACAGGAGAAAGGCTGATTTTACTTGGTGTAGCCCCGAAGGCCTAAGTAAGTCTTAAGCTTCAGATGGCTGGATCCACAACAAACGCCCCGGGGAGCGAACCTACTAAGTCCCAATGCTGGATCCTGAGCAGACTCTTCAGTGACCAGGCCCAGTTGAAGACTAATATGAAATAAAATTTCTGTAGATCTTGCTCTGGATTTTAAATTAGATTCTTTATGTTTATGCTTAGATGCTTTAATGAATATTATGTCACATCTCTGAATGAAAAAGTAATTTCTCTTTTAAAAAATTAATCCAATTCTAGAAAGACTAGCTGTTAGAACCACAGGGTCATAATTCTGGCACTATCAATCACCTTGTTTGGTTTTGTTGTTTTTTTTTTTTAAACTTGATTTCAGGAATTACAAATGAGTATGAAATGCATACACAGACTCAGCAGTGCTGGTCTCAAAAGCTTAACATAGTGGCAAGTGGCAAGCATCTTGAAGCTCAATGAGAACTATGTAACATGCCCTTGCATATTTCCAGCCTCTGCTCCTCCAAGAGGCAAACTGAAAGTGCTTCCTGTTCTCAAGGACAATTGGGTCATTGCTGCTAGATCTTATAACTAAAGATCAGTCAACAGGGAGCATTCACAGAGCCAAACATTTTCTAACCTGATGATTTTCATGAACTATTTCCAAGGTTGACTCAATACATTAAAATTTTTTTTTATCTCATTGGACATGATAAATGTTACCATTTACTGTGTTAAACTGTGAGAATGTTCAATATGACACAAAGCAAAGATCAAGGCCTGGGAAATTTTGTTACTTGTGAGTTTATCCTTGGGAAAGAAGTTGGGCCATGTTTCTCATTCCGCTTATCTATCACCTTGGGAGGTTCTCATAGTTTCTAAAAGGGTGTAGCTCTGTTCAGCAGCTCTGTAAGACACCCAGGCTACCTAGCTAATTAGTCCTCAGACCACTGAAGGGCAGGCAAGCCTTCTAACTGAGAATGTTCACTCTCAGGAAACCAGCTGTCACTTACAGTAGAGCTCACTAATCTTCTGTCCTTGGACGGATGGCATTGTGCACTTAATTACTATGGAGAGATGGGTCCATTACAGGCAGAACTAATTCTGCCCATCTGGCCTCTACCCTGTGACCCCATTCACGCACCTCTGCTGCACACTGGACCCATGCAAAGTGAAGTGAAAAGTGAAAAGTGAAAAGTGCAAAGTGAAGCCTCCTGGACCCATCTCCATTTTAAGAGGAAGATCTAATAAATTAGCATTGGAAGAGGAGGAAAACACAGATATTAAAATACACTGAATGTGAGGTTCCAGCTGAGTGACTCTACATTATTTTCCACCCCAAGGGTAAAATTTTCCATGACTATGGTTTAGAAAACCAGATGTATTACATTTTTTGCCTTTTCTAAAGCATTTGGACACTTGTGTAGGAAACACCCAACACATGATCTTAGTGCAGCAGGTTTTTGACTAAGTAGAAATCAAGGAATACTGTTTGAGTTAATTACAGATACTTTACAGTACTAATTGCCAACATCTCTCTTAAAAAAATAAATAATAAAACTGGGATAGCCATAGTGCTGTGCTGCAGGGGAGAGACAAACTTATAAACCCTGGAGCAAGGTTCTCTCTACCAGAGGCCGCTGCTGGGTGGAGATGGGTGTGGGGACGGGGGCGCGCCACCACCACATCTGACCGCCACCACCACATCTGACCAGGTGGCAAAGCCTTCAATCGAGGACTTGGGGAATAAGAAGTAAGAAATGTACATAAACTCAGTCATTGGACAGGATAGCAGTGAGACTCACTTAAAGAGAAAATGATGACACATCTCAGGAAAATCGAAGAATCATAACGTCAAAGACAGGGAGTTACAAGGAATTGACTCAGGTTTCCCTTTGAAGGTCCCAAAGAATTACTGGTAATAGCATTCCAAAAAAATGGAATGGAGGAAGATGTGACTGAAGTTTATCAGGAACAAACAGGAGTTGTTCAATGGTTTAGATATTCTTTTTATTTTTTCTTTTCCCTCAATACTTTTTATTTTTAAAAATAGTTCTTCTGTAATGTGGTGTTCAAAATGGAATTGAAAATTGGCACCCCATTTCCTTAAAACATCTGGCAATTATAATTCCAGTGCCCATTTTTCGTTATTGTTTGTTTTCATTGTGCTGATTTTTGGTGATCAAACCTCAGCCACCTTTATATTGCCCTCTCCTTTCGAAATACTACATGTGTGCACAGAGAGGCCACCTTTTTCAGGACTGTGCACCTTCAGGCTTGTGATAAATAAGGTCGACCAATGCAAGTGCTCCTAATAACTTTCTAATTGGCCCCGAAATTCTAGTATGGGATTGTTTCACTCCTGGACTACGACTTTCAGTGGGAGACGCAGGTTTTCCAAAGACCTTAATTTACAGCTACTTTTAAAACCTGAGGGCCTAAAACAAAACAAGAGGAATATCAGGCTGGAGTCAAGATGACAGATAAAGCGAGAGCAAAGACTAACGCCAACGATGGCTTCAATAAAGAGAAAGCATTTTAGGAGTAAAGAAAAATCTTCTCAGAAGGTTCCAGAAAAGTTCAAATTTTTATTAGCATTTAATGAAGTTATTTATGTAGAAGTATATACAACACTGTTCTTTTTTATTTTATTTGTACTTTTTGGCCTGGGACATGGATTTTAAATGGACATTGTACCAGATTCATTAAAATATTTGTAAAAAATAAAAAAACACTGGCAGAGCCTGGTGCATCTCTCCACACCATGGCCCTCTCCTTTCTTGGAGAGTGAATGAAAACTTTATTCTCCACACTTTCTTCTCTTTACGAATTCATTCACAGCCTGTATCACCGACCACCTAAACACTCATCCTGTATCCTATATAATAAAATTGTAATCTTAAGTTAAAAAAAAAAACTGGCAGATTTTAAAGGATTATTTTGCAAAGTAGCATTTTATTTTCTAAGTCATTGTTGGAAAACTCATTCTACCAGCTAAATTCTCCCCATGGACTCTGGCATTATGACGAACTTCCTAATAACGTAATGAAAAGTTCTTTGAAAATTCCTTTTTCTTGAGTCATATGAGTCAATGAAAATGAAGGGTGGATGGGTGCTCAAAAAACAGCTTTTCAGTGTAACCACTTAAAGCTGCTTGTTAGCACGAAAGACTTCTCCATTCTATCTTGGTATAAACAAAAATGCACTTGACATAGTACAAACTGGCTTTGAAGTATCAAAAATGTTTGTTATTTAGTACACTAGCAAATGATGCACATATTTTGTTTTCATGTACTCAGCAATATAAATAAAATTAAATCTGAGCCTCTTTTTCCTTTGAATGAGGCCTTCCATGTTTGAGAAAGTCTTGTATTACTGCATATATGTTGGGGACACAGATATCTAATAGTTTTCATTTTGGGGGATTAAAGATTTTTCTTTTTCCTGTTTCAAATATTTTTACACTTTTTGATATATAGTATTTGATCTTCTTACCAGAGAATTCATTTTGAGTTTTGAAGCCTTTATTTAAACTACTTTTTTAAAAAAAATTTTATTTATTTTTAGACAGAGGGGAAGAGAGAGAGAAAGAGATGGAAAGAAACATCAATCGGTTGCCTCTAACGTGCCCCCAATTGGGGACCTGGCCCACAACCCAGGCAGTGCCCTGACTGGGAATCAAACCAGTGACCTTTTGGTTTGCAGGCTGGCACTCAATCCACTGTACCACACCAACCAGGGCTCAAACTACTTTTAAATGAGTGGTTTATTGTTAGTGTTTTTTTATAGCATGTTTTTTCTTTACCCTTTTATTTCTTTTTCTCATATATATATATATGAAATATATATGAAAAAGAAAATTTATATGAAAACTTTACACATATATCAAATTTGCAACCCAGAATATTGCCCTGTCATTCATGAAAAATGTTCTGGCACCAAAACTAATGGCAAATGTTAAGGGTAATAAAAAATTAGAGCAAAGAGCCATTCAGCTTCAGTCTTTACGTACCATGAATAAATCATTAAAACACCACATGAAGAAGTTTACATGGTGATTGTTCACCCTTCAGTACTGTGGACTTTTAACATTTTGTTGCCTTTACAGTGAACCATAGTAAAAATATTCATCTACCATTAATGTTATGCGCTGATTTTTTTTTGATGGTAACATTCTATCCTTACGACACTACTACAACCACATTGGCTTTACTATCTCAGTTTTATAGTTAATAAAGATAATGGAGTACCACCTTTATTGCTGTAATGTGTTAAGCATTATATGCTAATAGAATCTAGTTTGTTTCAGGTGAAAAGTATTCTTTCAGTTTCCATTTTGAATATGTTTGCATTAAACAAACTACTAATGTCTGCAGAAGAAAAACCCCAGCTCCTCAGTTGTGAATGTCTTATTTGGATGTGGAGAGAAAGCAGGGAGTAAGGGGAAAACACACAATTTCCCCCAGGCCTGTGCTCAGACATCACCACTTTTCCTCATCTGGATCTGGGCCGAAGTGCTGCTAACAACCCTTTCCCACTGACCCTCTGAGGCTCTGGGCTAAGGGAGGGGCTGCAGCTGTGGAGTCCTGTATAGAGGCAGCGCCTGAATATGTTCGTGGTGGAGCTCCTGCAGCCGCGCCCGCCCTCCCAGAGTGACTGCTGTACCTACAGTCCCCCGGCTCTGCCCCCCACCCCAGAGCCAGGGTCCAGGCCTTGGGGCTCAGCTCCAAGGCTGACCTGTGGAACCCTCAGACAACAGAGAGTCAAAAAAGCCTCAGAACTAGAAGGCTGGGAATGAGCAAGCTTTAGCACTGGGTGCCTCCGAGTGTCTCAACACTACAAACCCACCACTGCTGCTGTTTTGTATAAAACTGCAAAAAATCTGGGTGGTATCAATAGCATTTTTTGGCTTATGAAGCAAGGTCTATCTGCTTAATTATTAATAAATGTGGCCTTTGGCTACACTAATAATTATGTAATATTTACACTGAAATCCCACCTCTCTTTAATACTTTAATTTTTTTAAGCATCATCAAATATTTTTATTTGTGGCATTATGTTTCAAGTGGCCCCAAAAGAACCTGAAACACTTTATACATGTTTGGGGTTAAGTTTTTTAAAAGTACTTGTTCTTTTTTCCTTATGCATTATGTTACCAAATTAGTGACCTTGCCAAGTGCCCATTCAGCTGAACATTAACAAAGAGGCCTGTACTTTCTTTTCCTGCCACGACGAGAGCAGCACTCAGTCCTCTCTCCTCCCTGGAAGGATGGTCAATCTTTATAAGGCCTCAGACCATTCTACAGAATGCTTGTTTTCCTCTTTCTGTGGCATGTTTGCTGGCCTTGAGGGGACACAGTTGATCTGATCTTACTATGGCTCTTATTTACATGTGTAAGCCAAATGAACTAATGGGCTGACATTATGGTGAAAGCCTTAATGAAGTGATTTCTAGCAAAAATACAGCAACAGGAAACCCAAGGCAGCCACAGAAGTTGTCTGCTCTCCAGAACACAGCCCCTCCTGACAAAAGATGACACAGACATAGATTAGGATCTTCTCTCCCAGGTGTGGGTAGAAGGGGGGCTGGGACCTCGCACCCACCTGTCTGTGGAGTTGTCCCCCGTCTGCGGGCTGCAGTCGGGATCCGTGGTCACTGATCCGCATGGGGGAGAGTGGAGATCGCTCCCCTCCTGAAGAGCCACAGCCTGGACCATCGTCCTCCTGGTCTGGGGCGTCCCCCCATAGGTCCCCCTGGACTCCAAGCTCACCGAGCCTGGGGTGCAGCTCTGGCTGCTCTTTCTGAAAACAGCATGAGATGATGATCACAGCTTTATCCAAATCTTTCTGCTGTGCAGTCTGATTTTTACAGTTTGAGGATAATTATCAACCCTTCACTTCTCAGTCCTTTCCCCTAATATGCTCATTTTGGCCATTTCACTCATTGGCCACTTTCTCCAATTAAATAGTATACAGGAGAAAATACAGTTTACTGGAAAGATTAGAAATTTTACTATCTATAAATTATTATTGCTTATAGTTACAGTTGTATAAATTAGAGGACGAACTCCAAAGTATTGATCAACATGAAAATTTACAACTATTTCTAGGTTTCAGTTAATGTTGGTTTTCTATGTCATGGATATTTGGAAGGAGGTTGAATTAGTTTTTGAAGACTTTCTTCACCCTGAGGAAAAAGAATCACCACATGTTCTTATTCACGGGATGACTTAAAATTATACACACTGCTCACCAGAGTGAAACGCAGATGAAAGGTCTTTGGGAACTAGAAAGAAACCAATATTCAGAATGGCGTGAAGCAGCTGACTGAGCGGCCAGCAGGATGGACACACCCAACACCAGGGTTCCAGCCCTGCACTCGCCTGAGAACAAGGCCAGGAAGGAGCCTGCAGAGGTCGAGGTGACTCTGACTTAATTAATAAAATCCATCTGAGAACAAATAACTTTGTTCTGGTTCTGTTCTGCATCTAGGAATTGAGGCATGTTCTCTTTTAGGAGAACATACAAAAATTTCAGAAGTGGCAAGAAAGTGACCTGTCTGTAGCTTGGAAAAGACCCTTATAAAACTGCACTGGCAGAATGGGCTCTGGCATATAGGAACAAAAATGGAAATGTAAGGAGGGGGGAAGCACTTAGAACAAGGTTTTACCAACTAGCAAGGTAGAAGGAGAGGTCAAGGATCTCAGGGTGATCATTCTAATGAATTCATAAATCAGCAACAAAAGAGATAGCAGCAAAACTGCTGCAGAATGCACTTGTAGACCCACACACTCTTAAAACAAGGCCTAGGAACAGCAGACAACGCTTGGTCTGATACATAACTGGGCAACCCACTGCATTTTCATTGCCTGGGGTGGGCGTGACAAAATAATCTGAACTAACAGAACATGATGTGTGCAGGAGAAAGGGGATGGCAGTGTCTGGAGGTCAAGAACAAAACCAATGCAAATAAAATGAACTTTCCGAGTGGAGGTACCTCAGTGAAATCCTCTCCTTCCTCCTCCATCTGTTTCCCTTGTCGCCAGTGCTTCAGCAGCCACCTGAGTTTGACGTAAAAAAGGAAAATATTCTGCTTCAAGGACCGGAGCTCTTGCTGCATCAGATTCCTCTCATCACTCCAGGTTCGCTCCTGGAGGGTGCTCTGCAAAGCCAGGCTGTGCATTTCCAGTTCTTTCCACCTCAAGGAATAGAGATGCTCCTCCTCCATCTTGAACAGGAGAAAAGACAGTGTGATGAGCAGCCATCCCAATTTGCCACCCAAACGAAACCAAGAGTCTTTGCAAACTGCCATTCAATCCATATTGTTTTGCATACAGTACATGAAACACAGAAACCATCAAACGTTTAGTAAACTCCATGAGATGTTCACTATTTATAAAACCTCATGAGTTTTTTGATTCAGAAGAAAGTGCTATTTCAAGTTAAGGTATTATAATCATTTGTCGAAGTCAAACTTCTCATGGTGTTTTCAGATGTTTCCAAACACCTTCCGGAAAATTATTCCTTGCATGTATGGCTACAGCTGACTTAAATACAGAATCCATTTGCCCTCTGAACCTGGGCTTGCACACAAAAACGCACTGCAGTTGTATGAAGGAAGAAGTATTTAGAAATCCTTCCCCTTGACTTCCTGGGCCTGTTCCCCTCAGCCCCTGACAGAAAGAGAGCAGCAAGCTGAAAACGAGGCTGACAGAGAGCCTGACAGCGAGAGCTGGGGGCCGGCAGCACTCTTTCCGTGCATGCAGTGCTGCACTGCACTCGGGGGCAGCAAACAGGAAAGTCAGCCCGTGATCTGCATCCCCTGCCATGCTTAAGATTTCACATTTCTATTACATATGGCTAACTCTTACAGAAATAGAAACAGTGCTGAAAGAGAAATGTCTATCCATCTCTACATCAAGTTCCTGCTTTTTCAACACAGGTCTAAGCAAAAGGGTATGAAGAAAAACTTAATTTACAGACAAGAGCACAAAAATATTATCTATAGTAGCAAAAGTGAGATGAAAAAAGGATTAGATTGCCAGCATTATCATTATCAGCTGCCCTCTCCTAATTTAACACACCCCTTCGGCCCAAACACATAGGCAGTGGGTTTTGTTTTGCTTTTGTAAAGTACTACATCACTGCTCAGAAACTGTGGGAAAAGGCTAACAACGCCTGAGGGCAACGACCCTGAAGGATGTGCTTAAAGGCCAGTGAGAGGCAGCTCTGGGAAGGTCCCTGGGTCTGTGCAATGACTTGCACATCACTGTCCTAATACCAGATTTTGCTTGCACTTCTTGCTGATTTAATTCAGCACGTCAGCAGCTCTCGGAGTCCCACCACTGGTTCTCTACCCAGTCTGGACATGAGAACGGCACAGAGTGGGTAAGGTGGGCAGCCTAGTGTACTGGAAATCCAGTGTTCTCAATTTATTGCATGTTACCTTAGGCCATCAGCTGCCTCTGGTCAAGTGTCAGCTTCCTCAGCCACAAAATGATTAAACTAATAGGGAACACTATGCAGAGTGCCTCACTCATGGCAGGTTCTCCAGAGATGCTAGATTATTAGTGGAGATGCAGCACTGCAGGGACTCTTAGTCCTTTCACCTGCAACCCCTGGAAATGCTCCTTCCCAACTCACTCTCTCTGACCTCTCCTCCACTGCCCTGCCGCTTCCACCCGCTCCAGGACTCCAAGCACTTTGCAAGGCTCAGAGCCGGTCCTCTGCCCTTCACTGTGTTAGGAGACACCTTCCCTTTCCCTCTGAACAAGTCTGGATGACATTTCACCACCTCAGACCAAGGTCTGGGAGCTTCTTCCACACACTCCCTTATCCTGAGTAGAAGTACTAGAAACACACAGACCCCTGACATTTGGCTATCAGCATCACTGGGATAAGCTCATTTTCAAAAATGATTTTTGGTGCAATGAAAAAAAGAAAAAAATAATTAATTAGGAATTTATCTTTCAGGTAACATGAAATTATTTTCCTTTTGTAGTAACATGTGAAACGTGAGCTATTAATGCAATGTTTACAAGGCGAGTGTATCTGGCAGTAAACATTGGCAGAGCACTTTTAGACACTGGCATTCACCTTTGTTTTCCCCGAGTTGCAAGGTGCAGAAGAAGGTGCTCCTTTAGTCAGGTCTGACCTATTTAGATGAGCATGGCCACGGACAAGGAGGGGGTTTCTGGGTTAGGTTCTGGGATACCTTACTTTGCACAGGGTGTGCATTTTAGAGCATTGTGGTACCCTGGTCAAGATCAACTGGTGTTTTCCTTTTTTTTAAATATAGGTATCTTCCCCAATAAATTCAATAAAAAATAAATACATAAAAATATAAGTATCTTTTGAGAACAAGTACAAGGGGGAAAAGGCAGCAAGGGTGATTCTGAACCTGGATATCTGTTCGCAACCTAATTAGGTTTGAGGTGGCAGGTACTGGGCAGTCTTCGGGGAGGCCCCCGGGCAATGAGTGCAGTGTCTGCTAATCCCTTCTACCAGGCACACTGGGAAAGGATTTAATGGAGAAAGGATAATTAGTCAGTAACAATTTGTTCTAAAATAGCTAGAAGAGCTAATAAGGTCACAGCTCAATTAATGGAAGTTTTCTGAAGCCAATGATTTAGGGTGACCTCTCCCCCACTGCCTGCTGCCTGCTCCAGGACCCAAGCACTTCCCAAGGCTCAGAGCCGGTCCTCTGCCCTGGGGTCTGTTAGGGAACACCTCGACAAAAGCTGTTGGACACACATTCATGCCCAGTTGCATGCAGGGCCCGTATTTTATTTCACTTTGCTGGGATTGGCTGCACAAAAATTTAGATTATATATTAAGAACTTCCTGAGGCTACACTGTAAATATTGAAAAGCGTGTTTTAAAACAGAAAAGTAGACATTTATCTTTATAAGGTGTCCGAGGGGGTGCTCAACTGGATGACTTTTCCGTATGCCCTCCAGCCCTGTAAGTCCAGAGTCTGTGTACAACAGACAGGGTTCCTTTAAAGCGTATCTGCCATCTCTGTCAAGGGCTCTGCAGTCAGAGATGCGGTTGTGCTGAAATCCATGTGACATATTTACCTTTCGGATCTTGTTTGTAAATCTCTCTGTCTCCTCTTGATGCAGTCTGGTCGCCTGTGCAAGCTGACCCTGCAGCTCCTCTAGCGATACACTCTGTTCAGGTAAAACAGGGGGCCCCCTGAGCTGATCAGTGGGATAAAGGAAGGGGTTTAGTGGACGCGAGAACTCTGCCTGAAGTGAAGACATGGGACAGACATCTGCACAAGTCAGGGACACACAAGGAGAACACAGCATGTGCGGGCGCTGCAGCAGTGGAGTGACTCTGGGGCAACTCCCCTGAGATTCTCACCCTGTGACCTTGTGTCACCTGGGAAGGACAGCTCCACCTGCCCTTCATGTCTCACCTATAAGACGAGGTGGGTGAGTGGTGCCTATGACCTGAAGGGCTTTGACCACCACAGTCACCACAAACGAGGCTGAGAAGGGAGCCAGGGTACACCAGAGGAGTCCTTGCTACCACGGCAGTTTCTAGAGCATTTTATAAAATGCTGGGGGCAATCGGAGCTGGTGACTATGATGGAGTCAAGCATGACTGCCTCACACAGTCAGCTTCTAAGATTCAATGCCCAAGTTCATACATGGTTAAGTTGCACAATTAATTTGTTTGTACGCTTTCTTATTAGAGGTTTTCCTGCCTTCCTTTTCTCCTGGTAGTCCCATCCTGGATGCTCAGAGTAACTGGAGTTGGGGCTCCT
The DNA here is from genome assembly GCA_028533065.1 of Trachops cirrhosus. Lineage (NCBI taxonomy): Eukaryota > Metazoa > Chordata > Mammalia > Chiroptera > Phyllostomidae > Trachops > Trachops cirrhosus. The sequence goes on along the minus strand of CM052547.1, from coordinate 43,871,218 downwards.
TCAATTAACAGACACATCATTTCGGGCCTCTCCACTGCACACAGTCCATGCCTAAGAGGAATCACATAGAGACCTGCTTGTTGTTATATTTTAGGCTGAAAATGTTAGGTTAAAAATAGTGAAAGGAATCTTTTAAAACTCTTTTATTGGTGAAGTCTGTCCTTTCATGCCTTTTATATCCAAATGGCAATGATAGAAGAACTCTTCTACGACTACTACTTTTAAAATGCATTTTTTAGAGGCAGAAACAGTTATATTAAAAAACCTTAAGACATCATTAAAATTGAAGCCTAAGATTTTGCCAACTGGCCTATGCTACCTGAAGACAGGTGATTTATAAAGCTAGGAATTAGAGTGGATTGTTGCAAAAAAACTTGGTATCACTTCACTAGTTCATTCTGATTACCTTTAACCAATCTGTTATTTCTCATTGAGGATATTGTTTGCTCTTTCTAATCTGATGTCACCTGACTTGTCATGATTGAAAATCACACCCCAAGATCAATTCAGAAAATTCAAGGGTAGGTTACTTCCCTATGCCCAAGGGATGACCAAAAGAGAGCTCACAAAAAGGATCCAGACAGAGGAAATCAGAGACGCTGGGGGTCCCAGCTTTGGGACAACATTTTAAAAATTTTAAGCTCATCCTACTTTCAAGAAATTCAAGAACTATTGAGAACACTAATGCTTCTGTGATTAGCTAGTTATTAAAGATTATTAGTATAGTCTTTTATGTGTCCTAGGCAGGGTTTCAGGTTCTCTTTGAAGAAAGCACTTCTCTACACATTTGAGTTTACTCCAAAGATGAATTTCTCATTTCTAAAAGTTCAATCTTATTGTTTTTTAGTATGTGTGGTTCTTTATAACAACTCACTCTTTTCTCTTGTGTGCTTGTCTTTTCTAGTTTTTAACACATGCATTTTCTAGTCTCTTTTTGATAATCCTAGAATCTGAAGATCTTAGCATTGAATCCTGGCATTGGGCATTGGTTAGCTTCTGCGCCAGGTGTGTGTTTTTGGCTTGGATGTCAGCAGTTTTGCGTTGTGAGGTCATCTTTAATGGGGAGTTAGCTATGATCTCATCATATGTGACCTAGGCTGAGAATGTGTCTCCAGATGGGCTCTGTTTGCAAAAGCCAGCAACAGAATCTTTGGGGATCCCTGGACCTCCAGGTGACATCGATTCAAAGCCTCATCCTGGCAAGGTTGGCTGTCCTTGAAGTTACTTGGGGCAGACTCCACACTGGTGGACAAGCTCCCACTGCCTCCCACTGCCAGGAGGCATATGTTTCTCCCATTTGGCCTTTCACAATGTGCAGTACTTTGAGGATTCTGGTTCATTTTCTAAAAAAGTACATTTTATTATGATATCACAGTTATCCCAATGTTTCTCCCTTTGTCCTGCCCCCTTCCACACAGAAACTCCAATTCCCTCTGGCACTCACCCACCCTTAGGTTCATGTCCATGGGTCATGCATGTAAGTTCTTTGGCTAGTACATTTCCTATACTGTTCTTCACATCCCCTTCTCCCCCCACTATTCTGTACCTACCAATTTGTACTTTTTAATCCCTATACCTTTTACCCCATTTTCCCTCTTCTCCCTCCCAACTGATAACCATCCAAATGATCTCCATATCTATAATTTTGTTTCTGTTCTGCTTATTACCTCAGTTTTTTAAATTGTTGATAGTTGTGAATATATTGCCATTTTAATGTTCATAGTTTTGGTCTTTTCTTAAATAAGCTCCTTTAACATTTCATATAATAATGGCTTGGTGATGATGAACTCCTTTAGCTTTACCCTGTCTGGGAAGCCTTTTATCTGCCCTTCCATTCTAAATGGCTTTGCTGGATAGAGTAATCTAGGTTGAAGGTCCTTGCTTCTCATCACTTTGAATATTTCTTGCTAGTCCCTTGTTGCCTGAAAAATTTCTTTTGAGAAATCAGCTGGCAGTCCTATGGGAACTCCTTTGTAGGTAACTCTCTGCTTTTCTCTTGCTGCTTTTAAGATTCTCTCTTTAACCTTTGGCATTTTAATTATGTGTCTTGGTGTTGTCCTCTTGTATCCATCTTGTTTGGGACTCTCTGTGCTTCCTGGACTTGTATGTCTATTTCTGTCACCAATTTAGGGAGTTTTCTTTCATTATCTTTTTCAAATAGATTTCAAATTTCTTGGTCTTCCTCTTCTCTTTCCAGCACCCCTATGATTCAAAGGTTGGTACGTTTGAAGTTGTCCCAAAGGGTCCTTATCGTATCCTTGTTTTTTGGGATTCTTTTTTCTTCTTGCTGTTCTGATTTTTTTTTTTTGCTTGTGTTGCAAATCATTGATTTGATTCTCAGCTTCATATACTCTGCTGTTTCCCTGTAAATTTTTCTTTATTTCACTTTGTGTAACCTTTACTTCTGCCTGGGTCTTTATATGTTGTTGAAGCACTCAATGAGTTACTTGAGCATCCTAATAACCAGTGTTTTGAACTTTGTATCTGACAGATTGCTTATCTCCATTTCATCTAGTTCTTTTTCTGGAGTTTTGGTCTGTTCTTTCTTTTGCTCCATTTCCTTCTCTCCTCATTTTGCCAGCCTTCCTGTGTTTGTTTCTATGTATTAGGCAGAGCTGCTTTGACTCTCTGTCTTAGAAGCATGGCCTAATGTAGAAAAGTGCACCCAGAAGTTGGATGGGCAGAACCTCAGGCAATCACCAGGGCAGGGCAACCTGTGTGAACCAGACTGATGGAGTCTCAGATATGGTGTTGTTGCTCTGTGGCCCTGTGTGGGGAGGGCTCAGGAAAGAGACGATGGCTGCTGCCTGGCCTCTGGAATTTTGTCCAGGAGGAAGCTGTCCTCCAGAACTCACCCTGATGCCAGACACTTCAGTTTCTCCCCATATGCAACTGGTGAGCTTCAAGCTGCAGCCTTGGTGCTGGAGCCCAGAGGGAGTGAGTATGCGTAAGTCTCCAGTAGTCCGTTGTGGACACTCTAAGAGGAGATGCCTAGAATCCTGCAGCTTCTTCTGCTACTCCAACCTTCACTGGTTTTTACAGCCAGAAGTTCTGGGGACTTATCTTCCTGGCAATGCAACCCTGGGCTATGGTGCCTGGTGTGGAGCAAGGATCTCTCGCTCCTGAGATATCCTTCCTGATTTTTGTCCAAGATATGTGGGTGTGGGACCACCTGTTCTGTGTCTCTGTGTCTCTGCCCCTCCTACCTGTCTGGATGAATGTGACTTCTTTAATTACTTGGTTGTAAGACTTCCATACAGCTTGATTTTCTGATGATTCTCGCTGATAGCTGTTTTGTACTTTAGCTATAATTTTTGCTGTGGTTATGCAAGGAGGCAAACCATGTTTACCTGTGTCTCCATCTTGACTGGAAGCCCTGGTTCATTTCTTTCCCAGCCCATGTTGGGCCCAAGGCCCTGTCTCATGTTCTCTTAGAGGTATTAAAATACAAGACTCAAGGGTACCAATTCTGGCAACTATCACCCCAACCTAACCATCTAAAGGCCACCAACTCTGCTGTGGTTTTCAATTCTGAAATAAATTTCAACCCTTGGAGATTTTTCTAATTTCATCGGGAATTCAGCTATACATTTTAAGGGACATTTTCTATTTTATGAAGCATTTTCTTCAACAAATCTTCATTAAGCACCTATTGTGCTAGACACTATACTGGGGATATAGCAGTAAGCAAAGTTGCCCCAAATCCCTGCCTTCATGGGGCTTCCCTTCCAGCACTTCAGTTGTTTTGCACAGGAGTATTTTCAGGTTACCCCAGCCACTCAGTTACTTGTTACGCTATACATTTCAAATGTAAAAATCCTCCATGTTTGTAACACATTTGGTAGTAGCCCAAAACTCCCTGTTAGATGTAAAATGGGCATCCTAATAAAACTCAGCTTTTAAGAAAAGCAAAAATCTATTAATTTAGTTTGTATTTATTACACTAAACCATTCAGTTTGGTTTTACTCTTAATAAATAATTATATAAACCATTTTAAACTTTAAAAAAACACATGTGTCTTGTACTTCAGGCATTGTTTGATTAAAAATCTCTTCCTCTGTCTGCACCACGCCTTTGAAGAATCAGAGAAAAGACCACTGACATTCTGTGGAGTCGCTCCTCTGGGGTCCCTGATTTACCTGCAGTGGCTCCCGTGGGGTCTGTGGATACTGGTCAACAACAGAACTTTTAGTTCCTCCTCATCTATTAGAAGTTTTACCTTCCTTTACTGTTCATTTTTTGCTAACAGAATATTAAAACTCTAGACAGCTAAGTGCCCCTAGTTGGGACGCTGTCACTCCAGTGTTACAAAAACAAAATGCAAACAGGGTACGTACGGCCAAAGGTTTTGTCCAGAATCATCCTATTTCCACACAGCCACACACAGTCATGTACATCTGAAGTTTTCACATAACACATAGATTTCCTCCAGAAAACAAATACTTCCCTTTGTTACCAGGTTCCCAAAGATTTTTTCTAAAATCATCCTTTGCCCACTTACTTAAGATTCTGATTATACATCAAACAAATTGATCTTGACATCTTTATGAAGGCAGTTTACTGAAACATACCATCCGTACCTAATTCTGAGGCTACAGGGACCTGTTAATGTTAACATCACAACCACCTTTCTGGTCACACTCTGAAACCCTCCGCCCATGCTTTCCCCTCATGGCTGGGTCCCACACTGACTTCCACTGCCAATTCCCTGGACAACTTCAGAGAAATGGGCTTATAAATTACGTACTTCCCACACTTAAGAAGAGAACTACATTACCTCATTCTACAAAAGAAAGGGATGCTTTTCATGATAGCCACTCTAACACCTCACAATGCTACTTACACATTAGGACTCTACTCAACTCCCTCACCATGACTTCATATTCTGGTAGGTTCCATTTTGTTCAGGCCAGTTTTGTTACTGCTTCTTTCAAAAGTGGTATATGATGTCAACACGTGTGCACATACTTGGCATAGAACCACACACACATCATTTTACCATGGCTGGTATGTCACAGCTGAGGCATAAGTGTTCACAAATGCTCTGTGAGCTTTGTTGATTAAAGGATAAAGGGGGAGCTAGGGAAGAGAGCCTTTTGAGCTTTCTGATGCAGAAACTCAATCCTCTGGGAACAGGCTTGGTTTCATTTATATTTGAAATCTGATGAGTGACCTTCTTGGCTACTTCTCATTAAGAACTATTTTTAAGGTACCCTGCACATTCCAAACCACATATTCTATACACTGCTCTCTCTTAAATGGAAATTTCTCATGGTGGTAAGGTCGGGGAAGAATCTGGTGTGAGAATCTTGCTAATATCTACTGAGATGAACAGGCACCAGGGATACTTTCCCTCTGAATTTTTTTTTGTGTTTGCATTAATGGATCTGTTAGTGTTAGTGAATTCTGACTTCAGCTTTCTCTGCATGTGACTGTTTTAAGAGGGCCAGGTGTGGGGCATACCATTCCCTTCCTACACTTAGTACACGTGCCATCTGAGAGGCAGGCCTTCTTCTTCACAGATTTGTTATTTGCTAAAATGCTACAGTGTAAGAACGTACATTTTATTTTTCTCCTTTTGTAGTTATTGCTGCTACTGGTACTATGAATACAAGTAGTAATTTAACCTGCCCAAAATATCTAAATTCTCCAAAAAAGAACTTATCTTCCCCCCTTTCCCCAAATATGAAAATCTATACAGCAAAAAAATCATAGAAGGTATTTCACAAATGGAACTTGAGAAATTGATCCTTTTTTAAAACCTCAGCTGAAATTTAGAAAGTTATTTCTTCTTTTAAGCCACTAATACTAGGTGTCCTATCGGGCCCCACTCCCTACCCCAAGGAACTAAGGGCAAAGAGCTAGAGGAGGTTTGCGTGTGGTAGTAGTTGGCTTGTGCAGATGGTGGTGGTAATTTCAAGGGCAATGCAAGAGGGAGTAAAGAAATATGCTACCGGTATACACAGCTTTAGTCTCGGCTCATTCTAGATGAAAGTGCCCTGTTTGCCTTTTCCCCCAATTACCGTGATGCCTTCCACAGGAGCAGCTTCTCAGGCAGGCCACCAGGAGCTTCATGGACCATTTCTATCATAGCCTCATAGCAAAGCAGTTATAAGCAATGAATTCTGGGATGTTTTCATTAAAAGGCTTTTAGGAGTTATCCCTAGAACTGTCCTCATACCATTCTTTAACCCAATGTAATTCTCAAAGGCCAAACCAAGCTGTCTGTCAGAGGAACACAGCGGTTTCCCTGGACCCAGAAGCTGTAAGGGTCCACATTCAGCTCCTCAAAATACAAGAAAAAACGATAAAGTTATCAAAGTGGTCCTAAAATAAGTGTTATCTTCAAAGAATACTTTTAAATATGCTTAAATACATAATTGGGTTTTCTCTTCTGTGTGAATTGCCTTAGTAAATAAAAAAGTCACAACAAATGATGTTTAACTTCTGATTCATACTATATTCCCTTCTAGGAAATGATGATTCCTAGACCCTGCCTTTCACTGTGATTTTTTTTAAATGTTCTCATTAAAATATATAAAAGTAAGGAAAACTGGACAGGTATTTTAAAAGAAGAAATATGCAATGGCAACATCACTGGCCATGCGATTCGTTCCCTGAGTGACCCATGTTTACAAATATCCCCAAGGAGATGGAGCTCTCGTTGGAGTGTCCAGGGAGGGTGTCAGCACCGCCCAGTCCCTCAGTACTGGGCAGCAGGGGGAGAGAGGACTGACCAGGCCTGAGCAGGACATTCTAGACCCCATTCTACCACCAACACCCTGGGGAGCGGACTGGCCAGCCTTCTACTCAGGCCTCGTTTTTCTCATTCTCAGAAGGAAGCAATGAGTCTAAAGACCTGACATTCCCTTCTGAACTATATTGTTCGGTGATCCTGACTTGCCATGTGGTACCAACTAACTCTGCTAATCTCCCTCCTATGGAGATGAGCTTTCCTAGAACATTGTTTGATTCAATGAAGTATCTTTCTCTCTAAAACTGTGGCCAGTTTTTGCAACTGCAGCACATGCATGGATGTGGCAAACAATGGGAAGACTTATCAGTGCCCTAGCACCATACAACACTTTATCAGAGTTTAACTAAACAGGGTTGTGTGTGATATGCCTTGAATGGTGGTACACTCGGGAAGGGAGCTGCACTTCTCCTCAAACAGTATATGGAAGAGAAGAGGTCTGACATGTTCAGCCAAGCTGTGCTCCTGGCAGCAGATCAGGGGAGCCCCAGTAATGAATGAAAAAGGGGTACAGCGGGCAGGGCAAACTGGCCCCATAGCCAGGGCAGCTGTAATACCCCTTCCTGTCTGCAGTCTTCAGTGGTGGAACGTATTATCTACCTCTCATCATTTATTAATCATACTTGATGTTCAGGTGGCATTTAGCACTTTTTAGTTTACTTTTTCAGTGAATAGCTCATTAGTTCTGAGAATCATCCATGTATAACCACATCAAGCAGGCAGGCCATTTTATACATGAGGAAACTGAGGCTAACACTTCCCTGAGAAAGAGCTAGTCAAGGACACAGTGGGGCTACAGCCCAGCCAGAGCCCTGATGCCATGCCAGGGTTGATTCCAGCACAGTGTGACGGCCCTGCTGGACATTACTAGTGCTGCTGTGTGAACTGAATGCTGGGAAATGTGCCTTCCTAAGCCTGGTCTTGGAGATGGATCATTTGATTCATTTGAAATGTACAGAACTATGAGTTTGCTACTGCCCACGCAACCAGCATTCTCAGGTGAAGACCCTGCGTGGGGCACAGGTTTATCAAAGCGCTTACTGTGAAAGTTCCATAGAGTGGCAAGACACACCAATCACTGAATCCATATCTGGGGAAAATCCCAAATTTATAGTGTTCCATTTTACTAGGTAAGGATAGTGGGACTACACAGGATGTTTCTGAAAACTGTTTATGTTTTACTTAAGCTTTACAGAGGCAGTTTTCATGCTACCGTGTGCCCAGTCAACGAGGGTAGAGATGTGACATACTCTCTTACAGGACAAGAAACAAGCAGCAGATTGAAGATATTTGAACTCATATCTGGGTGAGGCTGGCTGCCCCCTGTCTACCTCTGACAGTGGGACTTACAGCCTAAACAAGGCATTTGGTGCAAGCTGAGCAAAAGGCCCATGGGCTCCGTCTCGAGTGCCTCTGTGCCACTTATTTTCTAGTGAACTGCCTGACTTTCTTGTAAAGGGAGCTTCTGTTTGCTTCCAAGTGTGAGAGCCCCACCGTCCACTCTGCCCTTTGGCAGCCACTAGGAAGCTTCAGAGTTGAATGGTAACATCCCCTACCAGGACTAATAAATTAAGATTTGTTACGCAGATATTTTCTCATGTGGAATATGTTGCTCTAACCCTATGATAACCTGCCTTGACCAGCAGTATCAGTGAGGGACTTATTCCTTAGCAACACCTGTCTTTCTGTCCTTGGTGGAATTATTTGCATGGAGGACCTTTCGCTGCCAGGACTGCTAACAACTGTTCCATGCAATGAAGTGTCTGCGGTGGCTAAGGGCTTTGTTGACAAGGGGTTACTGTGACAACATGGGAGCCTGCTGAAGAGCCCAGGTCAGGAGTGCATTCCTCAACTCTCCTACTGGCTAGAGTGCTGACACTAACCCTGATGCGACACATGAGGCACAGGGGAAGATGTTTCCTCCAGACTGGCAAAAACAGTGCTTGGTTTATCTCTTTCTTTATTCTTTGACAAAAAGGCAGGTGATGCTCACAAATCAGTCTCCTGAGTCTTGTGTTCAGGTGCCTCTGGTCCCTGACACAGGTGTATGGGTGGGATGATGCCTATCTAACAAGGGTTGCTGGCAGTTCCCTGAATTCACTTTGTGTAGACCCTCCCATTCTGGCTGCATGAAGTGGATTTGCTTCCAGTTACGTCCCCCTGGTTCCATACTCTAAGGGCCCTGGACTCAGGAAATGTCACACAGCCAACTACACAGCAAAGAGAGGGGTGGGAGGGCAAGGGGGGTGGCTGGTGGGACCAGCCAGCTTGCTGACCTCTAGACTGAAACAGCTCTGGCTTCCCGGCCTGCAGCTCCTGGCATCCCCGTCGGCTCGACGGTGCAGCTCCCGTGCAGCTCGGAGGGGCAGATGCTCCCGCTCAGTCCCTCGCTCCTGGCCCAGCTGCCACTCCATCTGATCTCTCAGTTTGGACTGTTAGGTGCATGGAGGGATTTGGTTGTTTTTTAAATTTTTAAATAAAACACCAAGGACCAGAGGGTGGGGGTGGGGTGGGGAAGGAGGATAAAGAAAACAAAAATGGGTAAGGTAGAGGACTGAGAACACTACCAGATGAAGAAAAGCATGAATAGAAAAACCAACTTAAACACAGTGGCATAAGAGAGTGAAGAAAACAGAACCAAAACGAGGATGAGCAAAACGATGGGCTGAAAGATCTGAAAAGCAAAAAGAGAGAAGAGGGGAAGAATGCAAAACATTGGTTATGAGGCGCATGCAATGGGGATGCATGAGTCACAGATGCAACCGCAAGCACACTACCCCTGAAGGATACGGAAACAAGGCTCCTCCATCCTGGCTTGTGGTCGAGCAGCCAAAGCCATAATCCAGGGCAGCAGCTGGGTCATGCAGCCAAGGGCAATGCACAAAAGAGCGGTCCTGGGAGGGCTACTCCACTCCGCCCTCACCCCCGGCTCAGGGAGGGTGGGGGGAGCAAGCTGGCAGTGAGATTTTCCATCAAAACCATCCTTCTCTCAGAACCGTGCTCCTCTCCCCCATTCTGGCTCATCTTCCAGTGGGAGTGGTGGGCCTGGCTGCCTAGGGCCTTCCACAAGGCCCTGTGTCCCTTCGGCAATAAACCCAAGTAGGGTTGCAAATGCTCCTGAGCGAGTCTGCTAATTCTCCTGACTGTGAAATGAGTTTGCACTTTGTTTTACACTCCTCTTTTGTTTCTTCATCAGGATAGCCGGTCGTTTGAGACACCAAAAAAGGAGAAAGGATGGACTGCGTCGATCCCTATCGCTTCCATTGGGATTAGCCTTGTGCAATGAGGGAGGACCTCTAAGCCAAGAGCAACGATGCAGTTAAAAATAAGAGAGGAAAAAGAAAAAACAAACAAAGAAATAAACAAGAACTTAAAAAAACCCAACCAATAGAAAGGATCTGGTTGACACTTGAGGCTTTAGTACAATGCAGGTTTGAAATCATACCCAAGCAGCCGTGAGCAGAATGAGTTCAAGTGCAGCAATGCCAGCAAGAAGGAGGAAGAGCAAAACTGAGCAGGGAGGCAGAGCCAAGAGCCCCCTTACCTGCAAGTCTGGGACCAGCTCCTTCCCCAGGTTCCCAATGGGGGAGTCCCGGGACACGGAGGTCACAGTAGAGAGGAAGCTGGAAGACTCTGTGAGGTGAGGCAAGGGGGACAAGCCTTCCAGGCGCTCCCTTAGGCCGTCCCCAATCTGGTTCACCTGCTCCAGGAAGGTCTGGAGCTCCTTCCGGAAAGCCTTCATCCTGGCATTGATGGTCCCCAGCAGCAGGGGCTCCTTCTTGACCCCCTCTCCATGAACACCAGGCCCTGGTGAGGCCAGGTCGTCCACAAAGCCATTGGTGTCCATGATGAGGCTCTCCATGGTCCTTTCTAGCCTCTCAGCCTCATGCTTTATGCTCACCAAGCATTCAGAGTCCTCCCTGGCCCTCAGGACCTCTGCCGGACATGGCTCACTGGCCTCTGACGGCTTTCCGCTGCTGAAGCCTGACGTCTTTTCGAACACCTCTTCTGAGTCACTTTCACCGCCAATGGGGCCCTCCCTCTTGGGCTGAGGTAGACGGCCTTCCTCCCCATCGCTCTCCTTCTTGCCTGTGTCACTGTCAGCGTCGCTGTCCCGGGGACTTGGGGCACACAGGCCTAGGTGGGCAGCCAGGTCGTAGCGCTGGACATTGGACAGCAGCACCCGGTTCTCATATTGTAGCTTCAGCACCTTCCCACTCAGTTCGCTGATCTGCAGCTGGGCAGACTTCAGCTCCTCCTGCAGGGGAGCCCCACCACCCGTGCCCTTACCTCCACCTTCTGCCAGCCACCCAGGCTCCGGCCGTGGCTCAAACTTGAACTTGCTTAGCTCATGAGTCAGCTGCCGGTTGTGGTCTTCAATCTCAGATATGGACCTTCGAAGCAGCTCTGCTTCCTCCTCCACAAACTGCAGGTGTCGGCGGAGCTCTGATGAGGACTCCAGGGAGTCACCGAAGGGTGAGGTAGGAATGCCTGGGATGTGGTCCCGGCCTGGGCCCTCTCGCTCATCCTGGCCCCGCATGTCCTCCATCTCCGCTTTGAGGCCTCGGTTCTCCACTTCCAGCTCCACAATCTTTCGGCCCAAGATGTTGGCTTCTTCCTCCACCAACTTCAGTCGCAGCTTCAGCTCAGCCTCCCTAGTGCTGGGAGGCCCGCCAGCTTCCCCTGTGGGCAGAGGGCTGTCCACATCACCATACAGGGCCTTATATTTCTGGAGCTCTTGCTCCAACTCATCCTTCTCCCTCCCCAGCTTGGCCATCTTTTTGCGCATCAGGGAACCTTCCTCTTTGGCAAACTGAAGCTGGCACTTCAAATCGGCACTGTCATCCTGCCAGGAAAGAACAGCCCAAGAGCAGGGTTATTTGAAAATACCAAATGTTCATGTTTATGATGATCTCCCTTGCACCTCACCCCCAACACACATACAAACATAAAACACCTATCTTTTTGTCAGTGTGTCAGTTACAGTAGAAGGGGCCAAAACAAAGCCAAGGGGAGATGGGGCCTTCACAGAGGGGACGTGGCCAAGGCCTGCAGTCTGCTGCTTTGTCACAAAAACAAAAGAAACTAAATAATTAGTTTGGAAGAAACGTGCATATGAAAACCATCATACAGGTGATGAGTGAAGAGTGAGAAAATGAAATGAGACTCAACAGCCACTGGTGATGCGATGATCCCTCGTTACCTTGTGGACCAATCTGACTAATCACCAGCATCAGAGAGAGAGCAGGACCCCTTGCTAAGCCTGGTGTAGGCAGACAGGCTTCAGTAGCCTTTTCTATCTGTCACCACTCACTCCCTCCATGGTGCGGACCTCCCTCATCCCAAGTGGCCAGCAACGCACAGGTATTACCAGGAGGGGGAGGCCAGGTGACATCAAACCAGTGCCAGGCTTTCCACTGACCTACTGAGAACCTGAGACATGGCAATTCACTTCTCCCCCTCCCCTGGGCTCTCTATCCCCTGTGTATCACAAGGAGGACATGAGGACAAAATTATGAGATGACAGGCATGGGGGTGCTTTGGGAGTCAGGGTGTGGAGTGAGTATCAAGCCTTGACAGTTAGTATGAATTTGTTACTGCAAATCTGAACACCTGGGTTACTCACAACCTTCCTCCATGCAAGTGCAACTTCAGAGCCCTGGGTTACGTTCCTCTCCCTTTAGTTGCTATAACATAGCAGGAAAGTAAACTCAGAAACCCAGGGCAAGGAGGTAAGTGTTTTGAAACCTGAAAAGTGGTTCTTGTTGGAATACCAGAGGATTCTGGAGGGTCACCAAAACAGACTTTCTGCTACTAAATGCCCACACTGTTTGGCTGGGGTCAAGAGGGCACTTTCTGGCCAGTTGTAAAGTTGACTCCACCTTCACAGTGCAGGTCTCAAAGCCTTGAAGCTACATGAACTCTGATTTGGGCTTCCACAAAGGTTTTCTAACATAGTCAGTGAATGGGAAAAATGACAACTGTCATGAGTCACTCCTCTTTGACTGGCTACCAGAAGTTTCAAAGGGCTGTCATGGGGACAAAGACTTCCACACACAGAGAGACTTGCACACAACAGCAAGCTTGAGGGCAGTCAAACCCATCAGCCTCAGGGGAAGGGGAGTCACCAAACCGGTGTCTGGAACAAGTCAACCCCCAGGGGGAGAATGAGTTCTTTGAGATCATTTTGTGCCTGGTAGAGTTGACACAGCTTTTACACTCACTCTATGCCATGTTTTTGCCACACTCTCACCATCAGTCAGAAAAATATAGAAAAACCTAAACCTCTCTTCATGACCCCCAACTTTCATCCTTCCACCCACCCATAAATCCTGTACCATAAATCCTTTTAAAAAAGTGATGTGACAAGGCATACTCGAGGAAAAATCTAAGGCCAACTATGAGCCACTGTTGCAGAGAAAGCAGGTCCCGGTGCTATCTGGGCATCTTCTGAAGGACAGTGCTCCCCCTGCCATCCTCTTGGCAGGGGAGAATCAGTTCTCCAGGCCTGGGGTCAAACATGCCACCCTGAGTCCCACTTCTGCCCCTTCTGTCCCTGGCACCGTGGGCTGATCACAGAGCCCTAGTGAATTGTTTCATTATGTCTAAAGTAGCATCTTCACTCAATCACAAGGTCGTTTTGAAGGTCAAATGGAATAATGTACAGCAGAGTGGTTTGTATGATAAATCTTCATACTCTATCATCCTGAAATTAACTTTCTGCTTTATCTGAAACACAATTAATATTAGTGGAAGAAGCCAGTAACTCTGCTTTTTTTCCACTCCTGTGCATCAGAGAGCAATATATGAATACCACTGGGAACACAGTATGGTCTTTGTGTTCCCAGTGGTATTCATATATCCCATTAAGAGCTTGGGTTTTAGGGGGTTAAACAGACATAAAAAGGGTTTCTGTGACTAACTGGAAAATAAAGCTGTCTGCCGAGTCACACTGGGCAAAATGGGATATCACATCTAGTCAGGTAATGTGATATATATGCCTACATAGAATAGATGGGCTATAAAAGACATGTATTGTAATAGATACTAATTTTAATAGAAAAGCTTGCTATTTGTTGATTCATTCATTCTTTCAGTAAATACTGAGTACCTACTATGTACCAGAAAATGGCATTTTACTTTTAAATGACTCAGCTGCATAAAACTTTCTAAACTGAAACAATCAAAAGCACCTTTCCAATTTTGTGTTAAACCCAGATTCCCAAGATATCAATGGAGATAGACTGTCAATATTTTGTAAATGGATTAGTTTGGGAGTAAAAAGTCTGGGAAAGGGAGACAAGGCAGTGCCTTTAGCCCCATCACTACACTGATAGCTAGTGTTTGTCCTTCATCCAAAGTCACCTACGTAATCCTATCTCCACCTTGAAGCAGAGAAATTCACCTTGGCACCTGAGGACGGCGGCAGAGGTCATGGAAGACTGTTGCCAGCCACAAGGGAACTCCATCCTCTGCCGACCTCCAGCCTGGGGAGACCTAGAGACAGGCAAGACCACCTGTTGTGATCAACAGCTGACACCTTGCTTCCATGGAAACTTGCAGCTGGTGAGGCCTTGATACCGGAGGCCAGGTTGAGAAAAGGTGAATGAGGGGCTGAATTACCTGCTCAGTTCAGGGAGATTTTATTTCAAACCAAGATCAGGAAGTCTCAGGCAATCCCTCCTTCCCCCAAAAGTGGAACTAAGAAGTTGAGGAAGTGGGTAGGATCTCTGAGAGAGACACATGGAACCCATACCTTGCACAAGGGTTCTGAAACGCTTGGTTAAAAGTGCTTAAAGTGGAAAAATCCTAAAAAGCCCCCCTCAAATTGACTTGATTTCTGGAAACCTTGAACCCTGCACCATCGCCCTGCTATCCACCCTCCCCAGAAGTCTGACTATAAACCAGAACCATTCTCTTCCATTTCCTTGAACCTAAATCTGGGTTAGTTTAAGAAGCAAGATTCTATAACAGACTCTAACGAGGGTCCAATTCCAAATTACCTGAGGGCTGATAAAATATCCAAAAAGTCTTTTTGTTCCTTAAAGAAAGAACTATACACATAGCAGGAATTTTGACATATGACTAAAGCATGCTGTCATTTCTACTAAACACCCATGCGTTATTAGGCCTGCCACCAAGAATAAAGCAGGTTTTGAAAAAATGACAATTGTTGAAGTCAAGGGAGTGTGTGCATTTCACAAAGGGGGCAGCCTTGAAGCGGCTGGAGAAGGTGCTGCGTCTTCTGAGGCCTGCGTGAGGGATGGGGAGGCCAGGTGAGCTGGCCTCAGTCTATTCTGGGGGTGGGAAATTACTCCTTCTAACAAGATGGAGAATCACAGCCTCAGCCAAAGCAGCGGGAGGCTGGCTACCCATCTTATCTTGAAACCACAGACTTTCTACCACTCTGCCAAAACTCTGGGGGAGGGGTCTAGGCTGAATCCTAAGCTGAAGGATATCAAGCTCTCGGTTCAAGAGATCATCAGATAGCTGGCTCCAGGAATGCAGTATGAAAGCAGAAGGTTGAGTCAAAGGTCCCTGTGGCAAGCAGAGAAGGCAAGCATGGCATGGGGGAGAACACACACAAGACCACCACCACCACCACCAGCAGCCAGAAGGGTCTTGTCAAGCAACAAAAATATATCACTACGGGTATATATTCTTTGGCTTGCAAGTCTGATGTGTAGCCAGCACCCCAAGCGCTGACTGCTTATGTTCCTACCTTGCGCCGGGGTGCCAGTTTCCTTTGGGTTTTGGTTGCAGACCTGCAGTTCCCAAGGCGCTCCATTCCACCACTCTGCTGGACAGAAACTCCTTTCTCAATGACACTGCAGGCTTTGGGGGGACTGAACACATTCCCGGTGCCCATGGCTTCTCAAACACTCCTGAGGGGCAGCAGTGGCTATTCTCAGCCTGATTTACCCACAGGTGCTATGCTGTCCCTTCCAGAATGGGGTGGCAGTTACTCTTTTAAGGAAAAGATCTTCCCTGGTCAAGAGCCAGTACACTGAAACATACGGGAAGCCCAGGAGGGCTCAGGCACCCAGCAGTGGGACAGTAGATTTAAATTCCCCTGTTATTAGTGAATGCCAGCGTGAGACTGGGGAGCAGAGAAGGTGGAAGGGGATAGTTAATCTTTGGCATTCCTGCTGTTCACATGGCCTGGCCCTCCTTGAAGGGTACTCTGGGGATCAATGAGTTTGGAGAATGGAGAAACCCAAAGGAATCAGTGTGGAGTTCACAGGGCTGGGCCAGCAGAGTTTTCAGTTACCCGCACTCACTGTGTCTCTCTAATTACTACTTGCTCGGGGAGCTCGGGGACCTGATATCCCAATAATGCCATTGTTCTCTCCAACACCTAATACTGGCAGAGATTTTTTTTAAAACAGAAGGAATCCAGTAAAGCATGTATCAGAAAAGTTAAGAAAGTCCTGAACAACACATATCGTGTACATAGAAAGGGCTATGTTTTCACCATCTTTCGGTGAGAACATTTTACTTTCATTTAGGACATTTAGGATACTGGTCATCTCGTACATATAAAAAAAACAATGCCGAAATCAGTGCGTTATGAATGACCTACCACTACAGAGTTGTACTTGTTTACTGTCCGAATGACTTTGAAGGCCAAAGCACTTTCACCAGTATGGGTACTGCCAGAGCCCTGAACTGCACCAAATTATGTCTCACACAAAGCCAGTCTGGGCTCTTTCTTGAAGGAATCACCAGCTTATTGGTGCAAGAAACAAAAAAAGGAGGGGCTGTTTGCAAAGAAAAGTTTCACCATGGAGGTTTTGAATGAGTTCAAATTTTTTGGCAGGTAATGCTTCTTTGAATATTTTAAAGGCAACATTAACGTTTTTAAAGAAAATTCAAAATGAGATGATTGCCTTTTAAGAAGCTGTAACATTAAAAAGAAACTTCTGCTTACCTGGTTACAGGTTTTCTTTTCTTTGTACATTTCCCGACTGCCTCTTCTTTTCAGGGAACTCTGGAATAGATCCAAGTGACATCTGTTACAGAAGGGTCACACTAGAATCCTGGGTGATCTCTGCACAAATGGGAGGAGACGCGCACAAGGATGGAGGCCCTTTTTTCCCAATGGAATCGGGAAACCACTCAGAGTCAACGTTTCAATGCAGCTAAATAGGTTGGTGAGGTCTTTGAATCCTAAGAGAATTTAAATCCTAATTATTATATTTCAGGTATTCCTTAGTTACTCCGTTTCATAAAAAAGGAGGATGGTTTTGATAAAATGTACCAGTGAAGGGAAGACAAGAGGAGGAGGAAAAGGTTAAAAGTTTTGGAAATAGACATGTATTATTTCTGGGGCTGTCTTATCTTTCTAATTATGTTTTGTTTGGGCTAATATCAAAATTATTTGATGTTTCCCAAGTGCCTACTAGTAAATGGCCAGATAAAAAAAAGTGGTAGGAGGGAGAAAAGTGGGGAGGGGGGATTGTTTATGGGAAAAAAAATTCTCCATGAATAACCCACTCTAATTCACGATTAAGCCTACATCTTAAGGATCTAAGAAAATTCATAATTTAGTCATTTGTGATGTGGCCTTGGCCATGTCCTTCAGTGGGTTGGGTCCCTACTTAGCTTTATATACATTACAGTGCACCTTGGCCTGCTACAGGCAAGAAATGTGTCAGAAACATAAACATAACTATAAATAAAAGGGCCAAGGGGTGTCTGACATGGCATAACATGGAGGCACACAGTTCCTGCCACAGTCAAGTATGAAGACAGAAAGAACTGATTGGAAGAAGAGCGAGAAACATCCTTGGGGAAGACATACAAATTTGAAACCTGAGAGAAATCATGTAATCCTGAGACCAGTTGGAAGAAAGCAGTTTGGAAAGTTAAGGTGGCTGGCTAT
Source organism: Trachops cirrhosus (assembly GCA_028533065.1). Lineage (NCBI taxonomy): Eukaryota > Metazoa > Chordata > Mammalia > Chiroptera > Phyllostomidae > Trachops > Trachops cirrhosus. The sequence continues at coordinate 43,853,578 of CM052547.1, read as the reverse complement.
CCTTCAGACCTTGGAAATCCTGTGAATGAGAAGTGATCTTCCCTGCCGGCCAACAGCCTGCCACCCCCGCCATGGCTCTGCTGCTTTGCCCTAACTGAGGCAGGGGCAGGGACCTGGATCCTCTGGGAACTCACCTTGAGGTGGACTCAGAGCCCGCCCTGCTTCGTTCCTTTGCTGCAACCCACGTACCAAAACAGCTGGGAAAGGAGGCTCTTATGCAAGTCACTTATATAACAGTCAAACCTTAAGCTAATTAACTTAGTTCTGTTTACATTTAAGTGTCTCTCCCACAGAAGACTAGGCCATGCCACTTACTGAATGAATTTCAAGGTTCAGAAACAAAATTCTAATCTCCCTGAGCCTCTAAGAGGCTGGAGGCCTGAGAGGAGAAAAAGGCAATTGAGAGAAGGGATGAAAAGGTTACAGAATCAGCATGGGTGTGGGCATCCCTGGTCAACCAAAAGGGTGTGGAAGCTTGTCGCTGATGCCTCTGCAGAAGTGGCTTTGTTTCCTTTAGGGTTTTTGGTAAAGGCAAGGTCACACCACAAAGAGAATCAGTCTCTTCTGACAGGTTAAGTTAAGCAAATCTTAAAGGATTGCGTTTTCCCCAGAATAAGTAGGTTTTCCAAGATTCTTCCCACTGCAGTGGAGTTTCTTGGATTAGAGTGAGCTGAGTGAGGTGAACACTCTGATGACTCACTACAGGGAAGAGTTACAATAAAGAAGCAGGGAGAGAGACTGTTCCCAAAGCTTCAACCTCAGGGATGTAATTCTGGGACTGTGGCAGCATTCAAGGAGGGGAGTGCAGCAAACCCGCCTTCCGTAAGCCCCACATTGTGTCACATTCTCCCAAAGAACAGAAAACATTCTGCCCACGCTGCAAGAAAGTGGTCTAGAAGTGAGATGACAGCTAAGAGTTGAGAGAGAAGTTCCTGAAAACTGATGCAGATTCGTGGGTGGCTGTATCCCGCGTAGGAGGAAGGAGCACAGTCTGGGTGCGCCCTCCTGATGGGAGAGAGCCAGTGGTGTGCCAGCGTGCAGACTCTCCCCACTCAGCTGAGGGGTCTCTTTCCCTTGCTGAGCTCTGCACACAACAGCCTCTGAGTCCTGCAATTCTTCTGGCAAATAACAGAATAGGCAACACAGATCCAAGTCACAGTGGCAACTGTGATGAAAAGCACTGCAAGGATTAAGGTTAACCAGAAATTTGAAGGACCTACACAAAAGAAACCATGAAACTTTGGTGATAAACATAAAGCAACGCTTGGTGGTATCTGACGGAAAGACATTATGTTATAAAGATGTCACATTTCTCTAAAATCATTTTATAATATGATAACATTTCAGCTAAAGTCCTCTTTGTCTTCATATATGCATATATAACATATAATGTGTATAATGTGCTATAGGTACACATATACACAAAAAGTATTTGTGTGTATAAGGATATCTATACACACACACACCTTTTGTTTATTTGTGAGGAAGGTAAGCTGATAGAAGGACTTGACAAAATGATTCAAAAATTCCTCTAGAACAGGGCTGGCAAACTATGGCCCTCAGGACAATCAACCCACAGCCTGTTCTATAACTAGGTTTTTCTGACGCACAGCCTCCTTTACTATTGCCCACGGCAGCTTCCGCTGTAAGAGCAGAACTGAGCTGTGACAAACCATATGGTCTGCAGTGACTAAAATATTTACTATCTGGTCCTTTTCAGAAAGTTTGCTGACCTCTGAGCTAGAAAAATAGATTGGTAAAAACAGCCAAAAACACTTTAAAAGGAAGAATGATGATGGTAGGTTGTACTATTAGGTATAAAAATATAATATGATGGTTTGGTGCTGTACAAGAGTAGACAGATCAATGGAATAAAATGAAACTCAGAAATAAATGGGAAAGTTTATAAGATGTTAACAATTGATACAGGCGGCATTTTAAAACAGTGGTGGGAAAGAATGGTAATTTGGCATAGGTTGGGGAAACAACTGTCTAATAGGGAAAAAAATAGTGAGATCCCTACCATGTATCAAAAATCTCCAGATGAATTTAAAAATATACAAAGATATTATAAATAAACTAAAAAGAAAAGTGATGGATTTCTATTTGTTCTTGGGACATGGCCTTTATAAACGCAGAAACAAAAGCCAAAGCATCTAATAAAAAATATTGATAAAATGGATTGGCAAGATTTTTAATTTTTATATATCAAAAGAAACCATTTTCAGTATTAAAAAGCAAATGACAAAAATGGAAAAAAATTTCTAACACAAGACAGACAAAAGAGTATTTTACAAGCAACAGGAAAACCACTTTCATAGGAAAATAAACAAATGGCCAATAAGCACACAATTAGCCATTAAAACAAGAAGATACCATTTTCTCACTTAGAGATTTACAGACCAAAAGAAGTATGACCCCAAGTGTTAGCAAGTGTCCACGGAGGTGGGTGTTTCCACACAGATCAATAAAAGTAGAGGGTCCTGCAGCATTTCAGGTGGGCAACACAGCCTCACAAATGCATATATTGTGAACCAGTAGTTCCACCTCTGGGAATGCACCCTAAGGAAAAATGCAGAAACACATGCAAACATTTATGGGTAAGAATGCTCATCACAGTACCTTTTACAATAGTAAATAAAGACTGTGAAGGTTATTAAAATTATGTTTTTGAAGAATACTTAAAGATTCAAGAAATATAATACATTAAAAGAAAAATATAGCCTACAAACAGCATATATTTTGTGACTTAACTTTATAGCTAATAAAATCTACATATGTACGTGTTACCTGTGTTTGTTAGAAAAGTAGACTGTAGAAATATGTATTAAAATGTTAACAGTGATCATCTTCAGGTGATAGAATTAAAGGTGATTTCAATTTTTGTGGATTTTCATGGACTCCAAAGTATCTACTATAAATACAATTTCTTTTGCAAAACAAAAACAAAACAAAAGAAACCAGGCTATTAAAATCTGTACTTTAAAGAGGTGAGAGAAAAAGAGGCCGCCACTGATCTCCCATGTCGGACTGCAGTGGAGCTTCATCAGAAATTATCTGCCAACTTCCTGGGCTTTTTTCCATCATTAGAAATTATTTTCATTAGCCTGGTCCTTGAGATATAAACTATATATATGCGGTTGTTTAAAATGACCAAAAAGCCCCCTAAGGGTTGAGGGAACAGGCCAGGTACCCCACTGCACTGCAGGTCCAGGGCATATGGCTCCCTCACCAAGTTCTAAGCAGTCCTGAGGCCCCTAGCCTGGGGTGCAGTCTCCTCTCCAGCTCACCAGCATAGTGGCCAAGGAACCCTGGGTGTAGGGCAACTTGTATGAACATTATTCATGAGCAGTTCATTCCTCTGGGTGACTCAGAGATCCAGTGGATAGTCTCTTACAAGAAACAATTAAGGGAAAGGGAAAAATGCAGTCTATCAAATAAATGGAACCCAGAGTGAGGATGTGACCACTTTTTAATTCTACTCTTTTCTTTTTAGTCTGGCCAACTGCCAGAAAAATCAACTCTAAATTCCTATGAAAAAGGAAAAAATTAGATTTCTGGATCCAAATTGAATCCATCTAAGTCTGATGCATTTGTTGAGTATTAAATGATTAAATAAAATATGAAGTTAGGCAATTATTTGGACTTCTTTGTCAATTCTTAATGTTTCCTACATTTTAAGTTAGTTTCTTCCAACCGATCTCAGAAAACAAACAGGCTCTCGATTGCTAAAGTATCTTCAGAGACAGACTCTGGGCTTAAAATTCAGATTGGTAATAAAAGGAGGTAAATATAAATTAGGATGCTGTAAACTGTGAGTCTATATGGAAAAGAGGATACCAATATAGGTAGATGATTTTCAGAATTCTTACAGATTCTTACTATTTAGACAGTTGGCTGGATTTTTTGGGTTGATTTATAATACAGTTATAAAGTCAGAATAAGAAAACAACAGTCCATAAGTCTTCTTCCTTTTAGGAGGAAGTTATCAAGATTCTTTTACCCATATTAAAGTTTTCATTTGAGTGTTACAAGATATAGAGAATAAGAATTATCAGCTTCTCCTTCAGCTAGAAGCACCAAGTCTTGGCTAGAAGATGCCCCCTATCCTTGCCTGTTCTCAACTTGCCCCTAAAACAGCTCCCAGGGAGACCAGATCCCTTCATGGCATGGAATCACAGCCCTCTGCCGAAATCGGCTACACCAGTTACACTGCAGGACCCAGTAAACATAAACTCCCCTTGGATTCCATGGAAAATCCTCCATGGCAACTTAGTAAGGACCTTAACAGCATAAAAAAGATCTAGTCAGAAATGAAGCGTATACTAATTGAAATAAAGAACAATTTATAGGGAAACAATAATAGAGTGGATGAAGCCGAGAATCAAGTCAATTATTTGGAACATAAAGAAGCAAAAAATAAACAATCAGAACAACAAGAAGAAAAAATAATCCAAAAAAATTAGGATACTATAAGCAGCCTCTGGGAGAACTTCAAGAGGCCCAACAGTCACATCATAGGGGTGACAGAAGAAGAAGAGAAACAGCAAGAAACTGGAAATCTGAAAAAGCAGTAAAAGAAAATGTCCCTAATTTGGTGAAGGAAACAGAAGACATGCAAGTCCAGGAAGCATAGAGTCCCAAAAAAGATGGACCCAAAAAGGCCCACTCTAAGAAACATCATAATTAAAATGCCAAAGGTTAAAGATAAAGAGAGAATCACAAAAGCAGCAAGAGAAAACAAGTTAGTTACCTACACGGGAGTTTCCATAAGAGTGTCAGCTAATTTCTCAAAATAAACTGCAAGCTAGAAAGAATAGGGAAGAAATATTCACAGTCATGAACAGCAGGGACCCATAGCCAAGAGGCTCTACCCAGTAAAGCTATCATTTAGAATTGAAGGGCAGATAAAGAGCTTCTCAGACAAGAAAAAACGAAAGGAGTTCATCATCACCAAACCAGTATTAAATGAAATCTTAAAGGGGCTTATTTATGAAAAAGAAGAGGATTGAAGCTATGAACAACAAAATGACAATAAATGCACATCTATCAACAACTGAATCTAAAAACAGTTGTGGCTGGTGTGGCTCAGTGGATTGAGTGCCAGCCTGTAAGCCAGAGGGTTGCCAGCTTAGTTCCAAGTCAGGGCACATGCCTGGGTTGTGGGCCAGGTCAGGTCCCCAGTAGGGGGTATGTGAGAGGCAACCACACATTGACATTTCTCTCCCTCCCTTCCCCTATGTCTAAAATAAATAAATAAAATCTTAAAAAAACAAAAAACAAAAAAACTAAACACACAGAATCATGGATCTAGAGTGTTTCGATGGGTGCCAGATGGGAATGGGTGAAGAGGTGAGGGGATTAAGAAGTACAAATAGGTAGTTACAGAGTAGCCATGGAGGGTATAAAGCACAATATAGGAAAAGGACTAGCCAAAGAACTTGTATGTATGACCTATGGTCATGAACAATGGTGGGGGCATTGCCTGAGGGAGTAGGGGGTGCATGGTAGAGGGCAAAGGGGGAAAAAATCAGAACAACTGTAATAGTAATAAATAAAATACAATAAAAAATAAAAATAAAACCTCCATGGCCATAAAGGGAAAGAAACCCTCTCTCTTTGGCCCTGCTTGGGAGGATAATATGATATTAACTATTGATACCATTTGTTGGGCACTTACATGCGCCAGGCACAATGCTGAACTCTTTCTTTGCACATCTAATTTAATTTAATTCTCATGAGAACCCTGAGAGGCATATACTATTATCACTAACAGACAAGAAAACACAGAACTTAGGTAATGTTTCAAGGTGCCCCAGACCTGACTCCAACCCTTGCCTCTGACCTCAGGTCTCTCATGACCCAATCTCCCAATAAGGGCTGTTTTTCTCTTTGTTTTCTCAAGGCTTCTAAGCCCCCCAATTGCTTAGTTTTCTCATCCAAAGCGTCTCTCCTTTCTTTAGAGAAAGAGCATGAAGAACTATTCTAGGAATGGTTGCAAACTGCTCTGCTCACAAGACACCTCATGGTTGTGGAATACTTGTTGGCACTCTAATTGTTTCTGAAAGGATCTGAGCTGCAGAGAGCAAAAGTCCTTATTTGGAAAAGGTATAAAACTATTATCAGAGACAAAATACCACAAAGTAAATGAGAAGAGGAGGAGAATTATATTGAGACTCTTAGGCTGAAGAAAGGTATAGCCATAAAAGTCAGAGCTGGATTGGGATTCCAGGCAGCCAAGACCTCTTAAGAGAGGGAAAGCCAGAGCCACACTGGCCAGGCTGTGAGGCCCACCTGGAATAGACCCAGACAGCCAGCACACCCAGCCTACCAACGGCACTTTCTCCTGGGAAAGGACATGATAATAAAAATGACAGGTCACTGCACATTGAGGAATGTAATACAATGTGGGCTAGTTGGTTCATTTTAAACCTTAGAGACATATTTTGAGGCCTAATGACTGCAAAAGAGCTGGCTAAAACATGCTACAACACAGTAGCTTCAACCAAACGTGATAAAATAAATGAAACTGAAGATGATAAAATAAAACTGTAAGTTACCCTTAGTATGCCGAAAAAAAATAGAAAATCATAACCATCACAAAACCATAATGACTACACCAAAAACTAAGCGTCCTTCTCCCAAATTGTAGGAGTTCCCATCTTCATGTGCACCTCCGTGCAGGCACTCAGCCATGCTACCAAGCATTATATGAAATATGAAATTAGAACCCACATTTCAGAAGTCTCTGCTGACTCACTTATTAGTAGGTGACCAATAAGTTGATGTAATACTACATAGCCATTAAAAATTATTATTACTGAAAATTTTAATTGACATGAGTAATTTTTTATTAAATGCCAATATTTTATACACACACACACACACAAAAAATGTTGCCCCCTTTCCAGAAAAAAATCCATCACTCATTGTTTTTCAGGTACATGTAACATGAGAAGATATTTAGTACTTGTTTGTTTAGCTTTCAAACAAAAGAACATAGGGCAAAGTTCTGAATTACTTGTGATACAACTTCCTAATAATCTGCCATCATACCCCTTGAACCTTCTATTTGATTTTGCATAATGTTCTAAATCATAGAGTGTACTATCATATTATTAAAATCTATGCATACATTTGTCAAAACTCAGTAAATCTAAGATATGCACATTTCAGTACTTATAAATTAACTCAAAAAAGTGTCTGCAAAAATTAAGTTCGAATTAATGTGTACAGAAAAAAGTGAATTGGTGTCTGCAATTTATTTTCAATGTGTCAAAAAATAAGATGGGTTAATAGAGAGGCAGATGGATAATAGTCATGTGATAAATCAAATATGGTAAAATGTAGAATATAGGTGATGAATATATAGGTATTTGTTACAAAATTCTTTAAGCTTCACTGTATTTGAAAATTGTCATAATACTGGAAAGAATAACGTCATGCAGATAATGTTTCTGACTGTGCACAAAACAGTTGATATAATACTGTATAGACATTAAAAATTATGATCACTGAAAATTTTAAATGACATGAGTAATTTTTTATTAAATGCCAATCTTTGAAATGCAAGATAAAAGATGTAAATATAATCTTACCAAGACTAAATATTTTTGTCTTTGAAATGTATGGAAGCAAAAACACTAAAATGTAAGAGGTCTTGTCAATAAGCAGTAGAATTATGGGTAACTTCATGTTTTTCTTTACAGACTTTTTGTATTTCTCTGAAATAGTCAAAATTAATATATATTATTTTTTTCAAATAAAAGAAAGATGTTATATTTTAAGGACAACAGAATTGATTCTAATGCAAATGTCCCCACTAAACCTAACACTGTGTTGCCTTTGCCTGGCCTCCCCTGGAAGCAATGGACAAGACTGATCTTGGGCCCTCAAACATGGCAGAAATGAACAGGAAACGGAACTGGAGGGTTAGCCTTAAGGCAGGATTAGCTCTGTGCTGCTGGGGATCATCAGATACATCTTCCAACAGAGGACAAAGAAGGGTCTAATGGACATTTGGGGACAGCAAATGGATCTGAGATTCTAATCACCAGGCTGAATGCTTCCTCTCGAAGAGGCTCTCCTACCAGGCAGAGGCTGACTTGCTGACCCATGTTTGCTGAGAGCCCTGTTACCTGAAGCCACCACTCAGCTCCATTAATCATCCACCAAAACACTCTGAAATCTCAAAACCATCACTGGTTAGCATTCTGCATAAAGCCATTCCTGTCCCTTGGATAAATCTTCAACAATTCTCTCGAAGTCGTGACAATCTGGATTACCAACTTTAACAACAAGGCACATTCTAAATGATTTAAGGGGAAAATGGGGATGCTTGCCCATGGTTGCGCGATTGCTGTGGAGCAGAAGCTCTCTCAACTGTCTAACAGCCTCCGCCACCATTCAGGGAACTGCAAGGTGATAAGCAAAACCAGTAACTGAGCTGTGGGGCAAGCAAGAGGCAGGATGCTACCTGCTCCAGTAGCCTGAGAAACCCCTAGAGGCTGAGAGGTGCTGGGACACTGTGGTAGGGGCTGGGAAATAAAGATGTTTCCAGCAGAAAGGTAAGGTGGGCCCAAAAGCACAACAATACTGTCTTGGGCTAAGGATGGGAACCCAGAAGAGTGGAGGGAGGGGCTCCCCCCCAGCTCAGTCCTGCCCAACCCTGCCCGCTGGCCTGAGGGCCCCAGGCAAGACTTCTGCTAGGAGAGGCTTTCTGTGGAAGAATGAAAACAGCCCTGGGTTTAGGTGAATAAAAGTAAGGAAGCCAGTTTTATCACCTGCGATCCTGTCTTTTGTGAACACACAGGCTAAGAAGCATGACCCCCTAAACGATGCCCATTTCTGCTAGCATATTATGTTCATGAGCCAGCACATCCCAGTGTTAAAGCACCCAGATCACGAGTGCCCACTGCAGCCCCTCAACAGCTCAACAGCTCAACAGCTAAAGCAGAGTGGTCATTAAGAAATCCTGAGGTAGCCCTGGCTGGTATGGCTCAGTGGATTGAGCGCCAGCCTGACAACCAAAGAAACCTGAGCAGCTGGCCCACCCCCTTTGACACATACACGGACATGAGAGTTGTTCTACTTCCCCAGAGACTCCAACAGCTCCTTCTTTGCTGGGGATGGAGCACTGTGGATCAAGCTCATGGGACAGAACTTCACTGAAAATGAAGGTGTTCATTCCTATTAGGTGTCACTCCATGGTGTGGCCCTGCCAAAATGCAAGGGTGTAGTACTCACTGATGTACTTTTCTTATGTACGAAATGTGCTTTGTGGTGTAATTGCCACATCAGTATAGTTTGTCTTCTAAATGACACCAAATCTATAACCAGTTTCACATATGAAATGCTGGTCTGAGAAAATGCAGATGTTGTCAGATTTTTATGTGCAAGCTGTAACAATTTAGAAAACCTCACTGAGGTATATAGAGGAGCAAGGGTGTTCTTTATTCAAATTCATGGCAGCACTTTAGGATGGCTCCTCCCCGGCTGTAGGCAAATCTATTTATGCAGTCAAGCTGGATTCTAAAGGCTTCAAAATTGACAGAGTAAAGGAGGCTTAATAAGGAAGTCCCCTCTCCTTGAAAGCTTTATCCTGCTTCTTCCCCTGATGCACCTTCTGTGGCTGTGGCCGTTCCCCACTGAGACAGATTGCTCATCTCTGACAAGCCAGCATGCATACTTCTGAGCCATCATCTGTCCAATGATGAAAGCAGATGATGCCCCAGGTCCCTTCCAATCCTTTGATTCTCTGATTCTTCTGTTCAAAGACATCACTCCCACCCAAAGCACATTGGGTTTGGGAAGAGTGATGCACCCCCAGAGAAACAGTGGTAAGAGGGAAGAATACCCCACGAGGTGTGTATAGTACCTTGCTATTTGCATTTTGCAGGATGGACAATGGGAATTATGGTCCCTCATTGACCAGGAGCAAAGTGAGACTTGCAAAGGTACTTAAGGCAGCCAAGGAGATGCAGAGGGGAAGTCCTGCCTCACTTTGGAGTGGTCCGATCAACCACACCACAGCTGCCTCTGGGGCACAGTGATGAGGCTACAGAGAACACAGAGACTCAGAGTTGAGGTCTCTTTGCTTTGCCCATGTAGCATTTGTTCAGTCAGTCATCTCTTACTCTTGGGTTCACCAGAGTGCTATATGGACCCTTGCGTGGCTGCACCATATTTTCACCCTTTTCACACCTCCATCTCTTTCACAGGTTTCCAGAAGGAAAGTCGGCAGCCAGGGGCTAGTCCCTTCCACTCTCATCTCTCTTGGTTCCACCTCACTCAGGTGCACACGCTTGGTTGCTGCAAACATTTACTTGGGGATGCAAAGGGGCTTCAGAACAGTAAACTTGTATTCAAAGAAGTCCTCTGAAGGGTCAAGTAGCAAGTACCTGCAAACAGGAAAATGCCAGTGGGCAGGCTTTTTTCCTCCCACCTGCTATCCACTGACGTTTTCTGCTCTCCACAGGGCTCATGCTTCATGCCGACACTAGTGTTCTGTCCATACATCTCTGTGTTCCACTATTTTCCTTTGACTCTTGTTTTGGGCTATTTATTTTCATCTAGAGTAATAGCACCTGAGATCTCTCCGAGTTGAAGTGTAATTTCACCTGGTTTTTAAAAGGTTTCACAGTATGGCTTTAGAAAAACTTTGAAAATTCAAATTATAACTTTTTTGCATTAAATAATAAACTTTATTCCAAAACTGAACCAACATCTTCATGAATTTTTCAGTTCCCTGGCAAGAATGTGGGAGCATGTAAGTCACATGTGTAAAAAGGAAAGGTAAATTAGGAACAAGGGCATTCATGCCCAAATCCAGGCACATCACTCATGGCCTGTGACCTTGCACTAGGTCCTTGAGGTCCTGGTGCCTTAGTTTCCTTATTTAAAAGTGGAGATAATATTAATATCTACTTTATACAAAGGGTTCTTGTAAGGACTAAATGAAGTACAGTTATATGCTTAATAAATGACAGCCATAAAAAGCAAATGTTAGCCTGCTAAACAGTTATAATTCTTTCCTTGGTTAATATTTTCAAATGCTAACCATCCCTCCACTTTTACAAACTGAGAGTAAGAGTCATTATTAATCATTTTAGCTTTCTTCTCTCTGTAGGAAAAAAAACATTGTTTACAGAAATGGCTTTTTAACTCTGTGTGGAAAATGTGTTTAGAATGTAAACTTGTACATCTGTGTGGTTTCTGGATATTCCTTTCTGAATATGGAATGGAATTTGGATAATTTATAACTCCAAATTCATATCACAGGTCAAATAAAACCTATTGTGAAAATATCTTACTCTTGTCTGTTAATTCGCAGAAGAAATTTTAACTTAAAAAATTCTCTTTCACATTAAGTGAGCATTATTTCTATCATTTCAGGGAGATAAGTAGGTCAGATTTTCCACAAAGCAATTAAATATGCCAAGAGCCAATGGCAAAAAGGGGCTTCACACACAAGGTTTAGAATGAGTCAAACTGTGGGTGACAGTACCTGCCCTCCCCCACAGCAGATCCCAGTTATCAAAGGAGAGGCACTCTCTTTGTGACTGACAAGGTTTTTCTTTAACACATTAACATACAGTGAATAATAAGGTTGGGGGAGAGCAGCTGAACAGAAGGATAAGTAAAAGCCTGAAGCAGAGGGAAAGGATGTAGAGAAAAGAGATCATGAAACCTCTTCCCTACAACAGCTTCTGTCTGGTTTTAGATGGAAATGGGGAAGCACCCAGAGTGTGAAATGAACAAGCTGAAAGACCTTGGGTCATAACATCAGTCAGGCAAGCAAATACATGAAATCTCGTCCGGATATAAACCAACACCCAGGTGGAAAAAATGAGAAAAGAGTTAGTTATGTACTTTTAAGGCCTTTGGACAAGCGAGAGCCATGTGTCCGGGGTTGGCCCCACCTGGGAGCCCCTCCAGCTGGCCTTGTGGCTGTGCTGGGAGAACCCACTGTGATGTGATTCTTTTCTGAAGACATTGTTTTTCCTCCTTTATTTCTAATGCCCTAATAATTCTTGGGCTTTGGTTCTCTGTTTTCTTCCACATGACTGAAAACGGACACAAGGTCTTATCACAAGGTCCTCTTCACTCTGTACATTTTGTTAGAAATTAGAACATTTAGAATGGCCTTAATTGTGAATCAACATTCCATGGTAGAGAGGTTCTCTATGCAGTTAGCAGGTTAGTTCAGGCTATAAAATGTACAGAAGACTCTAGCTACTGAAAATTAATTGAGGATGAAATTGATAAAGAGGAGAAAGAATACACAGAAACTGAGCTGTGAAGCAGGACAGAGGCCACCCTTGGGAGAAGGGGCAGGATGTGCACATCCCCCCCAACCTCCCATGCTGCCCAGTCTTCTCACGTTTCTCTCCTACTCGCCTGCCTCCTGTAGAGCCTCGACCTCATGTAACCCACATGCAGGGTCTCCACTTTCCCTTCTCATCACACCCTCTACCCCATCTGCTCATACCTCCTCATTCCTCAGTTTCAGCTGCTATCGACATCACTCCTATCTCCCTCCCTGAGAGAGTGAGGGGAGCAGTGGGGGAGGGGAGGGTCCCTGGCAGACCTCTCATCTGTCCTCAAGAACAGAAGCCATTAAAAGGAAGGAAAATCTGGAAGTATAGTGGATGAACATTGAAAACATTATACTATGTGAAATAAGCCAGACCAAAAATAAAAGGACAAATATTTTTTGATTCCATTTATATGAGATTATTTAGATTAGGCAAATTCATAGAGACAGAAAGTAGAATAGAGGTTACTGAGGACTAGGAGAGAGGAAGAGTTACTGTTTAATAGATACAGAGTTTCTGTTTGGGATGATGAAAAAGTTCTAGAAATAGATAATGGTCATGGTTGTACAACATTGTAAGTGTATCCAGTGCCAGTGAATTATACATTTAAAAAGGATTAAAATGACAAATTTTATGTTATGTATATGTATAACTAATTATATCCCAAATAGTCTATTTTAAGAGCCATAACAAACAAAGCCATAACCAAAAGAGCCATCCCCCCCAAACAAAACTCTGTGGACTGCTATAGCTTATATTTTGGGTGACACTGTAAGATTCCATGATTTATCTCACTTTCCATGTGTAAAACATTATACATTCTTTCTCTCCTTTTATGGCGAAGAAGCCAAGATTATCAAGTAAGTTTTTAATCTGTAGAATACACATTCAGATAGATTCAAACTGTTTATAAATGTTTTGAAGGCAGCTTTTAAACAGTGACCAAAGCTTTATCAGGTTTTTATCTCCAAAGGCCTTCCATTTTTTTTAAAATGGAAGATCTTTTATATTTAAAAGAAAGACTTTAAATTTTATTTTATTGTGCCTCTAAAGGTAGTTTCTCTTCTATTGATGTTTCAGGTCAGTATATTTTAACCAACTATTACACGCATGGTTTCTTTATAAGAAGTAAATAATTTCTCTCAGTGATCATAACTTATTTGTGGAAAAAAATTTAGCCCTGGCTGTTGTAGATCAGTGGATTGAGCGCCAGCCTATGAACCAAAAGGGTTGCTGGTTCAATTCCTAGTCAGGGCACATGCCTGGGTTGCAGACCAGGTCCCCAATGAGGAACACGTGAGAGGCAACCACACAATAATGTTTCTGTCCCTCTCTTTCTCCCTTCCTTCCCCTCTGTCTAAAAATTAATTAATTAAAATTTTAATTTACCAGAAAATAGTAGTGGGAGAAATTTTGGTTTTTCATAGAGGTATAAAATAAAAAAACTTGTTGGAAGCAATGCAGGAATACCCTCTATAGTGTTTTATATTTACTTTTTTGTACATATACACATCAATATATTGCTCGCTATTGAAGAACTGAAAGAAAAAGAATGAAGTAGTAAAGGAAGGTAGAAAGAATGGGAATAAGGCAAGAGAAAAGTAAAAAAGGAAAAGTTCCCAGCTTTACATTCCATTCTTAGATATAGCTCTAGCTGATAAGCCAAGACCCTAACACTTGCTTTCTAATTGGTTAGGAGGGCAGACCTGATGAGATGACCATATGCCCACCGAAGAATCATCGTCAAGAACATCAGGTGAGTCAGCACACACACTGCTTACATTCTGCATCTGATAACTTGCTCCATTACAAGCAAATATTTTATTGTCAAGATCTTTCTTATAATACCACTGAGATATGACTATTCTCATTTTATATGCAAATGAACAGACTCAGAGAATGTAACTTGTCCATCACCACAAGCAGGATTTGAACCCAGTCTCTTCTCCACTCACAGCCTGAGTCTCTCCATCAAACTGTGCTGCCTCTAGTGTCATGGAGTTTGGGAGAAACCAGATCAGACCACAGTAGGCCGCTTGCCTCTGTGCTGACTGCTCTCCCGTTCCAGGTGAATGGATGGATCTGTGAGGTGAGCCTACATCCCAGGAAAGTATGCAACAGGAATAGTGATATGCTCTTTGGTATTCTGTAAATTCCAAAAAGGAAAATAGCATACCTTGTCCTGCCACAGTCACTTCACAATTATCCATCCTTTATAATGGAAGACAAGTCTTCACCCTACAATGTACCTAAGAAGTGGAGCACACCCCATCCTCCAGAACTCTGAGGCCCTACAAGCATAAGCCCAGCTCTTCAGGGTTCCCCAGAGAAACCTGAGATCCCCAACTGTGCAACTGTGCTCTTAGTCAGGACACCCACAGCTCACTGATGCGTCTCCCATTCTACCTCTTCAAGTATGAGACCCTGCTGACCCAGCTCTAGCGTTTTCTGGGTTGTTGGTGGGCACAGAAAACTATTATAATAACAGTTCATGATTTATGAACATTTATACTCTTCTCTAGAAATGCATGCCAATTACTTGCTTCTCTAAAAGTCCTGGGCCTGAGAGAACAACCTCCTTTCAATAAGGGCCTCACTGTGGTTCTGCTTTTTAAACACCTTTTGTTTGCAGGAGATTGCCTTCACATTGTTTGTAACAAATGAGAACCTCTTCAATTTCCTCATTAGAAGGGTCTCAGAAGGTCCTTGGAGGGGAAGCTGTCTCACAGTGAAGTGAGAACACAGAAAAAACCTTTCTCCTGTGTCTTTCTGGCTCTTTGGAAGAAACTGTAACTTCAGCCTCAAGCAGTCAATGTTCAGCAGCCTTGAGATCAGCAGTATCTTTTCAGAATCCCTCCCAAACTGGCTGGATAAAAGTATTATCCAGGATGGATAAAAGTATTCTGCTCCAGGAATAATCTTGAAAACATGCCACAATTGTTTTCTGCCTTAAGAAGCAGCATTCACTTTTAGACCTTAAGCCACACAGATGCACTTTACAGAAAGGTATGCTTGGTGGCCTGTCAGATACCACTGATGAGTTTAAAACCACAATTTGTATGTGTGATCTGCTACTTAGGTCTTTTCCACTCAAAGGCAACTTTCCTCCAATTTCCCCTCCCCAACAATATGCTCCTATCTGTTCCTCTACTATCCTAGACTGACATTCTGGAGGAGGTATTTCAACTGTATTTTACTGTCTAACAAGTAGAGGAAAAAAAGGAGAAATCTTTGAAAGAAATCTACAATGTTGTTATAGTCACCCCTTTTCATCTGTTTTGAAAACTCTGCATCTGGTTTTGCCAGGTATCAGCACAATTTGTAATAATAGGGTTTTGCTTCCTTGTGCCACTTATTATTACCTATCTATTATTTGATCACAAATACTTGATAACTAATAATTCTCAGGTCATTGGAGTCCCTGGACCTTGAGATGAGAGCATGCCCAAATATATAATAAGCATCAACAATTTTCAGGAAAACTTTAACAGCACAAAATGACACAATCATAAGTCATGCAAGACAAGACTCTTATGGATTTATCAAGTCATATGAGTTTACCTAGTATCCTAAGGCAGAAGTGCCAAGCTCATCACAGATCAGATTAATCAACCTGAAGAATTTAGCCACTGTCTTTATTGTATTTTTATAGTAATGTCAAATTATTTTAATTCTTTAATTTAGATGCCAAAAAATCAAAACAATCTATCGTGATTTTTTAACTTTCTAGAAAGTAATGACATTTATTTCACTTCTATTGTTTATGAAAATTTATTTTTATTTTTTTCATTTAAAAATCATTTTTATTTTTCAATTACAGTTGACATACATTACTATATTAGTTTCAGATGTACCCCTTGGGTTTAGACATTTGATAACTTATTAAGTGATCACCCTGATAAATCTTGCACTCATCTGACACCATACATTATTATTAGAATATTGATTATATTCCCTATGCTGTACTTTACATCCCCATGATTATTCTATAACAACCAATGTATACTTCTTAGTCCCTATCTACTGTCTTTAATTACCATATTTTGCCACGTATAATGCACACTGTCTTGCTCAAATTTTTGAGGGAAAATAAGGATGCACATTATATATGGGTATAATGATTATATACCATAGATATAATAACGGGTACAATAATCCTGGGTGCATATTATACATGGCAAATACAGCAGCTCAAATCCTATGGATTAAGGAAAACTCAGGTAATGGGCACTGCTGCAATCTGGGTGTATAAAAGAAAATTATCTCCATCTAGGAAATGTGATGTGAGTCACAAGTAGGTAACTGGAAAAATCCCTCTGCTGATGTCCAACATAATTCCTGAGGGAAGGATTAGCAAAGTGAGTGCTACCGTATAGTTTATGAGTCATTACTGAAAATAGTTCCTTTTATCTTTCTTGGATAAAAAGCTGACAAATCAATCTTTAAAACCTTATTTAGCTAAATCTAGTTACAAAATCAGTTAAAGGAAGACTATCTATATCAAAAGAACATGCACATTTTATTAACACCAACAACAGTTAAAGGACAATGATATGCCCTGGCCTGGTGCCCAGGTGGTGGAGTGTTGGAGTGTTGGTGATTGGTTCAGTTCTTGGTCGGGGTATGTGTGAGACACAACTGACTGGTGTTTCTCTCTTACATGGATTTCTCTTTCTCTCTCTCTCTTTCTCCCTTCCTCTCTCTAAAATCAATAAAACGTATCCTTGGGTGAGGATTTTAAAATAAGACAATATAGTATTTAATACAGTAAGAAAATGTTGTTTTTTAAAAAGAACTATAAAACTTTATCAGATCACTTTTATTAGAAGACAATATTCCTAAAAATCCAAATGACCTTCTTTTTCTACATATGTACCTCCAAACATACTTTTGTGTTTGCATAGTTGTGCTTCTGCAATGTCACGTGGGTTAGAATGTTAAGGTGTAACTCTCTGTCACACAGCCTGCTGTGGACTTCTGATGGGGGATATTTGCACTTGATATATTCACAGATCTCCTTGCTCCCTGATCTTCTTAGTTTTGTTCAGTATTTCATGTGAACCACCTATTACAAAGTCTGTTGGGGTTTTTTTGTCACTAGAACACACATCTTTAGTTTCTACAGTGGCCGCTGATCAGGCCTCCTCAGGAAAAGAGGAGTTCCATGTGATTTCCAGGGAACTGAAACTCTTCCTTGTAGAAGCTAAAACTTAAAACAATAAATAAATGGAGTTAACCATTATAGATGACTATGAAATTCTAGACTCCGTAGAGTTTAGAACCTAGTAAGAGAGCACGATGGAGACCCACAGGACTCAAGAGAGGAAAAGCCAGTATTTCTAATTCCCAGTTAGTTTTTTAAAAAATATATTGTGCTTTTCTCCTACCTTCTTAAATGGAATTTATAGGATACAGGTCAACCCTGACATCTTGCTTGGGGCTCTATTACCAGCCTTCAGGGGACTCTCCTGAGGGCTCTCTAGCTAGCAGTGCCCCAGGGCCAGTGCTACCCACTCAGGCATCATTAGGGCATTAGTTGCACCTCTCCTCTGCTCTGCTCCAGCCTGATCCCCTGATATCAAATCAGTTAGGGGCTACAGTAGTGGATGACTAAAGCCATTAGAAGTAGGTAAAAATCTAGGAAATTATCAGGGAGAAAGCCTCTAAGAGGGCACCTCATGCAATAAATGCATCACTTGGGATTCATGACAGCTCCTTTGGGTGTTCAGACCCCTTTGTAAAGCACTCTGGGATTTGTGACCATGTTCTAGTTGCTTAAAGCTGACAATACCTGAATTCCAGATAAATACACACTCTCATCTTTCTTACTTTGTCTTCTCTTTCTCCTTTCCCTGTAAAATGTCTAAATTTTTCTTTTGTCTTTTTACTTTATTAAATTATACAGGGTCTGGCACAAATAACGCCTTTTTATTACATAAAAATCTTCTATTACAAAATCATAAGCACATAATTCTGTAACATAACAATATCATAGTCAAGCACACCATATGACATTTTAGGTGAAATCTTCAAATCGCTGTCCCTCTCATGCAAGATATTCACATATCCTACCAACCATACTCAATGGTGTTACTTCTGCTGGACCCTGTATTTTATTGTTTATGATATTATAGTTGTCTGAGATTTTCCTCCTTTTTCCCCCTCCATCCAGCCCCCACACTCCCTCAGGCAATTTCCATGCTGTTGTCCATGTTCATGGGTCCTGCATACATGTTCTTTGACTACTCTATTCCCTATGCTATACATTCCCATGGCTATTCTGTAACTACCAATTTGTACTTCCTAATCCTGTCTCCTTTTTCACACATCCCCCTGGTCCACCTCCCATGTGGCAACCATCAAAACATTCTCTATATCTGTGAGTCTGTTCCTGTTCTGCTTCCTTGTTTATTTTGTTTTTTAGATTCAACAATTGATAGATATGTATTTATTGCCATTTTATTGTTCATATTTTTGATCTTAAAGAAGACCTTTTAACATTTCATATAATATTGGTTTGGTGACAATGAATTTCTTTAGCCTTTTCTTGTCTGGGAAGCTCTTTATCTACCTTTCTATTCTAAATGAGAGCTTTGCTGGGTAAAACAATCTTGCTGTAGGTCCTTGCTTTTCATGACTTTGAATAGTTCTTGTGAATCCCTTCTAGCCCGCAATGTTTCTTTTGAGAAATCAGCTGACAATCTTATGGGCTCATGCATGTATGTAACTAACTGCTGTTTCTTGCTTTTAGAATTCTCTTTGTATTTAACCTTTGGCTTTTTAATTATGATGTGTCTTGGAGTGGGCCTCTTTAGGTCCATATTGCTTGGGACTCTCTGTGCTTCCTGGACATGCATGTCTATTTCCTTCACCAAGTTAGGGAAGTTTTCTTTCATTATTTTTTCAAATAGGTTTCCAACTTCCTTCCTACACTGCTATGATGTAAATGTTGGTATGCTTGAAGTTGGCCCAGAGACTCATTATACTATCCTTATTTTTTTTAGATTCTTTTTTCTTCTTGCTCCTCTGATTGGTTGTTTTTTCTTCCTTAAAATCCAAATTGTTGATTTGATTCTTAGCTTTATCCACTCTTCTACTGTCAATTCCCTGTAAATTGTTCTTTATTTCAATTACTGTATCCTTCATTTGTGACTAGATCTTTTTTATGCTGTTGATATTTTCATTAAATTCACTGAGCATCCTTATAACCAGTGTTCTGAACTATGCACCCAGTAGATTGCTTGTCTCCATTTTGTTTAGTTCTTCTTCTGGAGTTTTGTTGTGTTCTTTCATTTGAGACATGTTTATCTCCTTTTTTTGACAGCCTCTCTGTGTTTGTTTCTATGTATTAGGTAGAGCTGCTACGTCTCCCAGGCTTGGTAGAGTGGCCTAATGTAGGTGTCCTGTAGGGTCCTGTGGCACAGCCTCCCCTCATACCCAAGCTCTGGATACTCAAGGTGCACCCACTGGGTGGGCTGTGAACAGCCTCCTCATGTAGTTGAGCCTTAATGGCTGTTAGCACACCCAAGGTCAGCCACTGCCTTTGTTCCATCTCGAGTCACACACCATGAGCTACAAAGCAATCTGCAGATGGCTGCTACTTGTGCTGGGCTTAGAGGTACTCAGGTGAGGCCAAGCTGTAAACCAAGGCTGGCTACTACTAGTGCCACGCATGGACCAACTTAGCAAGAGGTACAGGGCACACTGAGGTCAGATGCTACTTTTTGAGAAAATTTAGGATAATCTGAAGCATGGGCTAAGACAAGCCATTTATATAGAAAAGCCACTAAAAACAGATTGGGTGGACCTGAAAGTTGGGTGAAGCGGGGCCTCAAGGAATTACCAGGGTGAGGCAAACAGTGTGAGCCAGACTGATAGCTCACATATATGCTCCACCAGCTGGTTCTGTTGGGGGAGGGCTCAGAAAAGGAACAATGGCCTCTGCCAGTACTTCCACCCAGGAGAAGGCTGCCGCCCAGCTCTCACCCTGATGCTGGACAATTCAGCTCCTCCCTATATGTCTCTGATGCCTTTCAACCTGCTGCCATAGCACTGAAGCTCAAACGGAGTAAGTTCAAGTAACAAGTAATTCTGTGTGTGGGCCTTTAAGAGGAACTGCCTGGGACTCCAGGAGTTTCTGTCTTCCACAGCCTCAATCCTCACTGGTTTTTACAGCTGGAAGTTATGGAGACTAATCTTCCTGGCACTAGAACCCTGGGCTGGGGGAACTGGTGTGAGACTGGGACCCCCTTGCTCCCAATTTTTATCTGCCATACGTGGGTGTGAAACCAGCCCCTTCTGCATCTCCACTCCTCCTACCAGTCTCAGCGTGGTTTCTTCTTAAATTCTGTAGTTGTAGGAACTCCATTCAGCTCAATTTCTGATGGTTCTGAATGATGGTTGATTTATAGATTAGTTGTAATTCTGATATGGTTGTATAAGGAGGCAAGCCATGTTTACCTACACTGCCATCTTGACCAGAAGTCCCTAAATTTTTCTTTTTTCCAAAAAGTTTGGTTCTATTCTTCAACATTCCTGAAGCTCTATCTAAGTGAGAATTTGAATCTCTTGCATTTGGCATATGCAATTCTTTTTCATGGCTAGCTAAGGCTGAAATCTCTCAGTTTTATATGTAAATATGACACAGGCCAGAAGTCACCAAACCACCTTACAACCTCTAGAAAGGCCTGCGACCTTATAAAAGAGACCACAGCACTCATGTGCTAAAGCTCATCATCCTACTCCTCCGAAAAAGACTCCACCTTCACACCATGCCTATGAATTCTCATCTTGAATACACATCTAACAAAACAATAAGAATAATCATATCTGTGTGATGTTTTATAACTTGCAATATAAGCTCTCTATCAAGCCCTGCTTCATGCACAACTCCCTGTGAGCAAAACTTCTGGGGACTTTGCAGACTGTATTCAACCACAGAGGTGATGGTTTGTCTTTCAAAAGTGGCATAAACATTAAAAATAGTCATGACCCATCACAAAATAGGTCAGGTTATCCTGTGGGCCCCAGAGAGATGTCCTGGAATCTCAGAAGCTGAACTGGCTTCAGGAGAATTTTCTGGAATGGAGCTGGTCCCAGGGAAAGTGAGGAGAAGGGTGTGAGGCACCCTCAAAATGTCCTTGGTATAAGAAAGCCTTGTTTGGTTATCACTTTCACAAACAGTGACAATCACCTATGCTGCAGGTGTCAAGACTAGGTAAGTATCTCACCACTATCACCACCACCCTGTAAATTTGAGCCTGATGAGGGGTGATAATCAAGGATTAAACAAAATTTTTTTACACTGATGTAGTTTTCATCTCAAATATGCCCTGGATTACAAAAAACAACAACAACCAAAAAGCAACTGTGACCTCGGTGTCAGAAGGCCTGAGTCCTGGCCCTCATCCTGTCACTTGCTGTGTGACCTCAGGCAAGTGCCTTGGGATTCCTGAGCCACCCTCCTGTGGGTAGAAGGAGTGCAGGTGGGGAGTGGGACTCAGAAGCACTTGGCATTCCTCAAATATGCTCTATTGTTATAGTGCCATCTCAACAGAAAAGCTACCTAGGGATTTGAAAGTAATGTTTTCAGTGATTTCAAGTTAAGTGCCACCCCCACACCCAAATAGGAGCAAACAAGAACTGGTTAAGCAGCCAGGCTGCTCACAACTCAGTGCACTTTGACAGTGTCATGTGGAAAGGATTAAAGCCAGTGAAGCACCCAGGAGACATTTCCAGGTGAGCTCCAACCTGCTTATGGGAAGTGGGGGAAGTGACTGAAAGCCAGTAGAGAGCCAAGCAAGCTGCATTGTTTCCTCTCTTAACCCTCCCCCACAGACAGTGCCACAATGCAGTAAAGTGGGTTTTCCTGCCCTCGGGAAAGCCGACAGCCCCGCCCCTTACAACATAACAGGTGAACCAAGAGAAAAAAATATGGCCCAAATGAAAGAATATATCAAAGCTCCAAAAATAGAACTAAGCGATGAAGAGATCACCAACCTATCAGATGCAGAGTTCAAAACACTGGTCATCAGGATGTTCACAGAAATGGTTGACTATGGTCACAAAATAGAGGAAGAAGTGAAGGCTATGCAAAGTGAAATAAAGCAAAATATACAGAGAACCAAGAGTGAAGGGAAGGAAACTGGGACTCAAATCGATGATTTGGAGCAAAAGGAAGAAATAAACATTCAACCAGAACAGAATGAAGAAACAAGAATTCAAAAAAATGAGAGGCTTAGGAACCTCCGGTACAACTTCAAACATTCCAACATCTGAATCATAGGGATGCCAGAAGGAGAAGAGGAAGAGCAAGAAATTGAAAACTTACCTGAAAACATAATGAAGGAGAACTTTCCCAATCTGGCAAAGGAAACAGACTTTCAGGAAGTCCAGAAAGCTCAGAGAATCCCAAAGAAGTTGGACCCAAAGAAGCATGCACCAAGGCACATCATCATTACATTAGCCAAGATTAAAAAGAAGAGAACCTTAAAATCTGCAAGAGAAAAGGAGACAGTTACCTAGAAAGGAGTTCCCATAAGACTATCAGTTGATCTCTCAAAAGAAAACTTGCAGGCAAGAACAGGCTATAAAGAAGAATTTAAAGTCAAGAAAGGCAAGGACCTACATTCAAGAGTCCTCAATCCACCAAAGCTATCACTTAGAATGGAAGGGCAGATACAGTGCTTCCCAGATAAGGTCAAGTGAAAGGAGTTCATCATCACCAAGCCCTTATTATATGAAGAGTTAAAGGGACTTATCTAAGAAAAAGGAGATGAAAAGCATGAACAGTAAAATGACAAAAAATTCACAAGTATCAACAATCAAAACTTAAAAAAAAAACAAACCCTAAGCAAACAACTAGAACAGGAACAGAATCACAGAAATGGAGATTGCATGGAGGGTTATCAGCAGGGAGCGGGAGGGGGAGAATGAGGGAAAAGGTACAGGGAATAAGAAGTATAAATGGTAGGTACAAAACAGACACAGGGGGGAGATTTAGTATAGGAAATGGAGAAGCCACACAACTTATATGTATGATCCATGGACAGAAACTAAGAGGAGGGGAATGCTGGTGAGAGCGGGTGTGCAGGGCAGAGGAGAATAAAGGGGAGAAAAAGAATGGGACAGCTGTAATAGCATAATCAATAAAATATATTTAAAAAAACAAAAACGTAACTGTTCTTGATAGAAATGTTATAAAATGATTTGCTCTTCTTTTTCTTCTGCCAATATTGAACTTTCATTCTCAAGCAATTGATAGATTTACTCTGGTGTTCTCATGCAAGCCTGTCTCATCATTCTAGTATGTTATAAAACCAAAGGCACTGACACAATCATCAACTTCCTCCATATTTCCAACACAACCTAGTAGAATATTATGCACAAAGGGAGAAAATTTTTCAAGTGGTTGTTATCACATGGTCTCTTTAGGAAAAGCAATAGGACTTTTAAATAGTTTGAAATAAGAGTATCCAATTTAAGTTTGAAGTGTATAATATAATTACATGCTATGATATGGTAATTTATTAGACACAAAGTTTAGTACTACTCTCAGATTTTTACCCATGCACTGTACCATTTATATTTTTATATCCTTAGGGGATGGTCTCCATGGGTCTCTCCCATTCCTACATATCTTGCTGGGTGTGCCAAGGACACAGGCTCAGGTCAGTCCTTACCTGGACCATTTCTCAGGGCTGTGTTTGCAGTGAGAAGCTTGAAGACTGAGGTAGCATCTCCCTCTTCAACAAAGGGCATGCGTGCTTATGGACCCTGGCTCAGTACCCCCCAGCTGTGATAAAGACCCACAGTGTGCACAGCATCCATCTGCACGCACTGGGTCCTGCTCCTTGGACTTGGGGACAAGGGAAACCTGACTGTGCTGATGCTGACTGCTGTGCCCAGACAAATAAAGTCCTTTGTCTCAAACCCAGGAGTCCCACAACTTCTGTCAACATCTCTAAAAAAGGCTTGCTTGTTATCCTGTAAGTAAGGTAAAATCACATCCCAGGTCTGTCAATACCTTATTTCAAATAATGATTGAGTGTCTCCACCTGACTGCAGTGTTGAGTCAAAAGAAAACAACTGGATCCAAAGGTCCTGCCTATGACAATAGAATTTAGCATTGTATACTTTAAAAAGTGATTTTAACCTTTTTTGAAAAACGTATCACCCACCTTGAGCTCTTTTATGTCCAGTTCTGAGTGTGCACAAAGATTCTATTTGTGACCCAGCCAGGCACCCCCACCGCCTGACCAGGGGGTTGGCTTATTTGCTTCTACTTCCATCTCTTTATGAGGCACTAAGGCTCTGCTGAAGGCAACTGGTTTTGTGGTCTGAGAGTTGGTAACTTTTAAATACAGAAAAATTCAAGTGCAACCAGCCTCTGCCTTTGGTCCAGCTCAACCCTTTCTCCCTGCAGTAGTAGGTCAGAATGGCCATGTTAGGTCCACTCATTTCACAGTTTGCCCTCCATATTCTCTGAGGCTTTTCACATCCCAGTTGTCTACAACCCGGTACTTATGCCTCACTATGGTTTACTGTTTGCTGTATGAAGCCCAGGGCCTCCCCACCTCATCCCTCTTGGAGGGCAGGGGCTGTGTGGCTGCTTGAACAGCAAGAGGGCTCCCAGTCACAACTCCATGATACTTGATGAGAGAATCAATCCGCTTATCATTTCTAGTTCTCATTTGCAACAATATTTTTCAACCTTCTACCGGGTTTGGAAAAGTGGGAAAGCAGAAAGTAGGATTATAAAATATAAAACAGTTACCCCAGGAACCACAGAACTGCTCTGTGTGTCTGGCATAAAAAGTAAAGCACACCTCAGATGGAAATGTTTTCCCTCTTGGTTTAATATGCTATTCCATATAGCTTCTGAGACAAAGAACTACACCAGGCCTTTCTTAAACTTCCCTCCAAACCAAACCTGGAAAAACAAGTTAAATTTGCTAAAGAGAGCCATACAACTTAACAGAAATTTTTTCTATTTAGAAGTTAACTATCAGCTCTCTTTCAGTTATTATGCAACTAGTATGTGGAAGCTTAAATATGAAAACAGAAAAGTTTAATAAGTTTGCAAAACTACTATTCAGTACATCTAATACAGATAGTCCTTATAAAGTCATCAACATCATACACCTTACTCAAAACATTATTTAGACGTTCCCACTTAAAACATTAGGTGTTTAATTTTAGGTTATTCTGCAAGTCAACCCTGACCTCATCCTCTTCTCCCCAAATCAGCCCTCTCTACTTATCATCAAGACATCCCAGATTCAAAGCACAAGAGTCCTCTCAACCTCTCCCCACCGCTTCCTTTTGGTCTTATAGATTCATCAATAAAACTCCACTCAAGATAATTCCACATTTATTGTTCCCCCTCATTTTCAGCATCCCTACATTAATATAGGTCTTCAATACCTCATTCCCAAGTTAATGAAACAACTCTCTAATGAGAATACCATTAACTCCTTTTTTTCACTTTAAATATTTTTTTAAATTTTGAATTATAGTTGACATATAATATTGTATTAGTTTCAGGTGTACAACCCAGTGATTAGACCTATATAACTTACTAAGTGATCACTCCTGTAAATCTAGTACCCATCTGACACCATACATAATTATTAGAATATTATTGACTATATTCCCTATGCTGTATTTTACACCCCCACGACTGTTCTGTAACTACCAATTTGTACTTCTTAATCCACTGACTCCTTCTGTCCCAACTCAAGCATGTCTAATCTAATTTAGTCTTCAACATGACCAAAAAAAAAAGAAGACAATTTTTTATTGTGATGTTCGCCTCTTCCCAAAAAAGCCAATGGCTCTTGGAGCCAGTAGCCAACCTCACTGTGCCTTCCCCATATCTTAGCCAACACCCATCTTGTACTGGATCTGTGGGGTTCAGAACAATGAGAAAGTTTGCCCCATGTTTCCTTGACCATTGAAGGGCAAGCAGCAAAACCACCCAATAACAAAAAGCAATTGTTTTTAGTGTTGATATACAAGAAATGTGTCAACAGCAACAATCTATTCTGGAAGGACGAAGATGGCCAACTCTTGAGAGCAGCCCAGAACAGTAGCAGCAGCATTATTCGTATCCCCAGAAGCAGACATAAAATATCACGTTACACTCCTGGGTTGTTACTAGAAGAGACATGTCTGCATATGAAACTTACAACAGAGACCCAAGCACCTGGCAGAACACACTACTTGAGCCTTCTTTTGACAGAACACACACAAGCTATGTCCAAACATGTTCAAAATTTCTTGTAAACATTCAAGTCAAAGTGCAGAGTCAGCAGCAGCTTGAGCCTTACAAATCTCTTTTGCACAAATATTTTTTTCTCAACAGATTCCAGGCACACACAGTCCATGTGCTGAGAGATATGCACATGCAGCATGAAAACACAGTCACATGTCCACACCCACTTGCCCTGCTTTGGGTCTGGTGCTCAAAGCACCCGCCTATTCACCCATCCTGGGACCCTGAGCCCCTGTGGAGACCCGCAGGAGGAACCTGGCCAAGGTGCATGCTGTGCGGTGATGCAGCACACCTGGCCGTGCAGCTGCTCACTACGCTCCCCTGTAACTTGCTTCCAGTGCATGTCTAACATATCCACATATAAATAGAAGGCAGCTCTGCAGGCCTCAACCCCAACAAAGCCAAAGGTGACTATTTTGTGACTCCCTGAAATAAATTACGTTTTACTGGCAAGTCGCTTCACTGTAATAAAGATAAAGCATTCTAATAAGAACTACCTCAAGTCAGATGGATCATTTGATAATGGCAATGCAAGAAAAAAAAGCATGATCATTATCTTGTTACAACTCCTCCCACACCAGAAAAGAAACATTCTCAGGCCTTTTGCAGAGGAGTGTCCTCTGGTTTTGCACATTTGGGGTCCAAGTTTGTAGGCCCAAGAAGAGGTGGTGGCATTTTATAGTTCCTCTCTGCCCTCTGTCTGATTAGAAGATAGAAACTTCCTTCCTTCATCCAAGCAGCCAGGCAACCAGCACAGGCTGCACTGCTCCTGGGTGCCTGGACCTCTGCAGGGTGCAGGGACACAAAAGGCAGCCAGTGTGGCCCCACCCTTGAGGAGGGCAGGCTCTGGATTTAGGCTGTTTCCAGGCCAGTCTGGCTTTGACGGTCACACACGGCCATCCGACTCCCAACTTTCATATTCCCTATGGCTTAACAGTAAGAAATTCAACATATATTTTTATGTTATCCTGTACCTCCTCTTTATCTCATATAAGCATCAGAAAAAGCTTATAAAATAGGTGCTCTTATCTCTATAGTTGCAGGCACTGAAGTTCAAGTAACTCAGCAACCCATCCAAGTTACATTGTTATGAAGTGTCAGAAGAGGATCTGAAGTCTGAACAATGCCCAACTCAGGCTCTACAGCATGATACCCTGAGCTCCAGTGCCACCGCCAGGGAAGACACTGCTCTCACGGGTACCTAACAGGTGGCAAACCGTTTACCAGCTCACAGATCCATCACTGTTGCACCTGCCTTAGTGCAGGACGGCTCTTTTTTCCCAGATTACTGCAATTTCCTAACTGGCCTCTCCTAGCTTCACACGACTGCCAGTTATCTTTCAAAGATACATTCTGGTTGTGTCATCCCTTTTCCCTTTTTGAAGTCCTCCTGTGGTGCCCCACTGGCTTCAGAATAACACCCAACACACCGAGCCCCAACACAGGATTCCTGTGGTGTGTCCTTTGCCAGGCTGACCTGTCCGGTCCTATCCCTGTGCACTCAGCACACCAGCCCTGTGCGGTGGGCACGCTGCATGGCTGGTAGTCCCAGACTGCCTGACTCTCCATCTCTTACTCCAGTGCTTCCCTGTTCTGCTGTGACTGAATTACTGCTATGGTCTGAAGCTTGGGCAACTGCATTTGGGTGTGCATGGCACATCTGTTATCTTCTAATTACTCTTCGATGCCTTTAAGAAATGAGTTTGAAGATACTGCCCAGGGAAGAACGTCCCAGGGACTGAAAATGCTGCTGGCTGATCAAAAGCACCACCTTTTACTGCTGCCAAACAAATAAGGTAAGTGGCCAAATATCTCATAAGGTTATCTGAGGCAAATCCAGGGTCTCCATTTATAACAGAACTAAAAGTAGAGATGAGGCATGCCATCATGTGCTGCTAATGGTGCTAACAGAGGACACTTCATTTGTCCTTCTTCATGAGAAAGTACTTTGAAAGGACTGAGCCTCGTAGGTGACTGTGACAACCCCTGTGGAGCCTTGATCACCTGTGACATCTGGGTGTAACGTACAAGGATCTGGTTTACAAACCATGTGGCTTCCCTGCTCAAAGCCTTGCACTTACTCTAGTGTTTCCATCCCAAAGATAGAAGTTCAGGGCTGACCCTGAACAAATGTAAAAGAAAACTTCTGAGTAATCTGTACTAACATGCTGATACATTTCCCCAGTTCTAACAGAAATATCTGTTATATATCTTACATGTATATTAAAACACATATAAGTTATAGCTCATACCTTAGGATCTGAAAAATGTGAATCACTGCTATTTTTCTATAGTTCTGAATTTTAATTCACCCTCAGTTATAAAATAAGTTTCCATCAACTACTTTAGTATTTTTTTCTCTTGGTTATAAATGTTTGGTTTCATGGAGTTTGTTTGGAATTTTTGTTTAGTATTTTCTTGAAATGGGGATTTATCTCATTCAGTACCTATATTGTACAAAGTCATAAATATTTCAGTAATTGTCAGTAAAAAAACAATCAGAAACCAGAGGGAATTTTAAAGAACTTGAGTAGAAATGTTTATAGTTCCAAAAATTATTTTTTATCAACTCAGTCTGAGCCAACAGCTAACCTACTAGTGATACCACAGAGGCCCCGTGTTCTCAGCTGGGAAGAGCGCAGGGCTGTGACCTGCCTGCTTGGGCATGCTTGTGCCAAGGGCCCTTCTCTTCCACAGGACTGGTTTCAGCTGCTTAGCTTTACTGCATGCAGCTGGTCACTCATTCATTCATGCTTTCATGCATTCAGCACTCATTAGTGTTTTACTATGTGTTAATACCCCAGAGTGATGGAGATAAAAACAAAGAAGACAGTGCCTGCCACCAATGAGCTTAGGGTCTGGCAGAGATGTTGAGACCAATACCCTAAGAACAAAGAGAAGAATGTGATGAGTGCACAAGCTCCCACAGGAGGGGAGAGGGCCCTGCGGAGGCAGCAATCAAATGAGTTTCCCTGCAACAAGAGCTGCAAGGTGTGTGTGTGGCAGGTGACCGAGAGCCATAAACAGGGCTCCTGGGAATGGGGTAGAAGGGTGGAAAGAGCTTCGGTCAAGGGGGCCTAATGCCTGGATAAAAAGTTTACTTCATTAACCAGAAAATGGCAGCTCTATGGTTTCAGGGGTGAGGGGTAGGGGGGTCCTTTAAGAAGACCCACCTGGCAGCTTGTGCCAAACCGACTGGAGGAGCAGGACCAAGGCAAGGCTCAGACCCAGGACCACAGCCGTTGTACGAGAGAATGGAACAACAGGGGCAGAAGCAGGAGGCAGTCTAGTTCCAAGGATTTTGCTTTGGGAACTGAAGACCAGTGGTACCACCAGCACAATGTGGAAGTGAGGCAGGGGTGCTCAGGTGTGTGCTTGTGTGTGTGTGTGTGTGTGTGTGTGTGTGTGCGTGTGCGTGGCAGACTTCCAACCAGCTCTCCTAGCCACCTGCCAGAGGCCTCTCTCTCAGCAGGACTTCAGCATGGCGTACCTGAGGGACAGGCAGCAAGGACCTGAGCCCCAGGGCAGTGCTCTCAACATACCTCTCCAGCAGCACTTTAAGATAAATAAAATTAATTACTGAGAAAGGAAGTAGAGAATGCAAGCCCACTGATCCTGTGCTTGGATGGCACGGCAGGGTCAAATTCCAACAAGAATTTCAGAAGTCTTTCTCTCAATTTCTGTGCTTGCCTCAATGTTGTGGGTTCAACAGTGTCCCCGCAAAGAGATGTATGTGTTCAAGTCCTAACCCCAAGTACCCTGGAATGTGCCCTTACGTGGAAATAGGGTCTTTCAGATTTAATTCAGTTCAAATGTGATCAACGGGAGTAGGGTGGGCCCCAATCCAATATGACTGCTGT
This sequence comes from Trachops cirrhosus, assembly GCA_028533065.1. Classification (NCBI taxonomy): domain Eukaryota; kingdom Metazoa; phylum Chordata; class Mammalia; order Chiroptera; family Phyllostomidae; genus Trachops; species Trachops cirrhosus. The sequence continues at coordinate 43,823,126 of CM052547.1, read as the reverse complement.
CCTCATTAGAAAAGAGACTTCGAGACAGACACACAGGGAAGCCATCCTTGTGACAACAGCTGCAAGCCAAGGAATGCCAGGGCACACCAGAAGTGAGGAGAGAGGCATGGAATGGATCCTCCCCAGAGCCTGCAGAATGAGCTTGGCCCTGCCGACACCTTGACTGCAGACTTCTGGACTCCAGACTGTGAGAGAATAGATTTCTGCTTCCTAAGCCACTTGGTTTGTGGCACCTTGATGGAAGCCCCCAAAACCCAATACCTAGGTGATCCAACAGTGCCTTAGGACCCACTTGGGAGGGTCTGCAGCTCTGAACCTGGTCATTCCAAATGCTGATCATCATCTCAGATTTCCACTGGGAAGAACCAGGCCATTATGGGGCACTCAGGAAGAATGGCCCCTGTGATTATAAATGGGCCCCAGGCACCAAGGCCCAGTATAAGTGGAGAGAAGGGAACTGGAAAGTTCAGGTTCCCAAGCTAAATCTTAATCTGGCCCCGCTGTCCACTCAGCTTTTGTCTCCTTTCTCTGAGAACAGAAAAAAATCCCCCTTTTTGCATTGGCATTGTAAGTCTCACAAGGACAGAGTTTTCCCATGGGAAGCCCAGAGAAGTCAGTCCAATTAAGAAAAAAGTCCCATTTTAAGTACACCCAATCCTCAGGTATTTATTTATTGCTGTTAGACATAATGAGATAATTATCTGGAGTACAAACCTTCATTCTAGCCAGTGAGACCAGTTCAGACTTCCAAACTACAGTGCTATTAATAGGTTTGCATTGTTGTAAGGCACTAAGTCTGTGGTCATCTCTTACAGCCGCAGTCGGAAAGTAGTACACCTGTCTGTGCTACTAAGACCTACTATGCTTGGGACTGGACCTGTACACTACTAATGTAATATATGATTACATTTGTCAATTTATTCATGTATATGCAATTTTTCATGGATATGCAATTATTCATGGATATGCAATTTTTAAAACCTGTTTAAGCCTTACTAAACTGCTAGAATATGTTGTATACTAAAGAACAGGAAGACGTCAATGAATCAAGGTTAGACTATCTTCTCCAGTATGCCCACCCCAGGCCCATCTGCCCTGAGTTTCCCCCTGGGCTTCCTCAGCTCTGGGATCCACCCAAAGTAGTTTAAAGTAACACATTCAATTTTCCCAAATGTTTTAAAGTCATTCAAATTTCCCAAATGGATTTAAGTTAATAAAGCAAAGTACTTTTAACTGGGATTAATAAAAAAAATAATACTAAAACTTCTATTACCAACCCAAAAGGTACCACCTGAGGCATACAGGTAAATGAGTAGCATATACATTTTGAAAATACATACCATTATGGCTATTGTTATACTTGCTCCCTGTAAATTCTAGGTTTTGTGGGCTTTGTTAAAGGAAACTGCATAAATTACCAACTCCTTCACTTGTTATCACGTGCCCTGCATTTTTCATTTGGAAAAAAGGAAGTCATAAGTACTAAGTATCATGTGTATAGATATCTGGAATTGGCTTTACAGTACTACAGTGTAGACGCAGCAGTGTCCAACCTTCGGCCCACAGGCTGCGTGCAGCCCAGGATGGCTGTGAATGCAGCCCAACACAAAATCATAAATCTACCTAAACCTTGAGATTTTGTTGTAATGACGTGTCACAATGTATTTAATGTGTGGCCCAAGACAACTCTTCTTTCATTGTGGCCTGGAGATGCCAACAGGTTGGACACCCCTGGACTGCAGAAGAAGGGAAGAAGGACAGAGGAAGAAAGAGATCAGACAGGAGTGGCAAAATGGAGATGCTGTATTTTTAGGACTATAAGACTCACCTAGGTTTTAGAGGAGGAAAATAGGAAAAAAATTTTTGAAGCAAAAAATGTGGTAAAATATTTAATAACCTGTGACCCTGCTCCACCCACCGCCCCCAGCGAGCCAGGTAACCTACATTTGAACTATAAGATGCGCCCCCTTTTTCCTCCCAAATTTGGGGGGTTGCATCTTATTAGTCTGAAAAATAGGTAGTTTGTTGAAGCTGGGTGATGAGTAGTTGGAGGTTTGTGTTACATGGTTCTCTCAAATACTGTCCATATTAAAAATTCTCTTTAATTAAAAGAAAATCAGGTATACTTCCTACCTGCCAATATACTCCCACCCAACTTGGGCTGTGTGTCCTGTTGAGAAATGGCTTTTTGCCTCTGGAGCCAGTCAGGCTGGCCCAGAGCAGAGTAGTTTTCTGCCCTGCAGTAGAGCTCCTGAGAAAACAGGGTGCAGCTCCACAGAGGGACAGCTGGATGGGAGAAATGAAAGCAGGCTCTTCTCTGACACAGTTTAACTGGTTTCCACAGCTTCACTTAGGTGTCAGTCTCCCTCTTAGAGTGCAGCTCAGCAACGGAAACACAGGCCCCGGCTTCCGACCTCCTCAAGCCAGCTTGTTTCAAGAGTTGTTTAACTCTCCATTAACTTGATTTGGTAAGTTCCTGGACAGCCACCAAGTGCACTGAGAAATAAACTCCCAACAGCAAGCACATCACAATTTACTACGTCCATTAACTGATACACAAGTCTGTACTCCTTGGTACAAAAGTAAATCGTTTCTGTTTTCTCATTTCCCCTCACATCCTTCCTAGTTTATTGTGCATTTAGTGGGCTCCTCTCACTTCCTGCAGTTTTCTATTTCACTGTTATTCCATTTATTTTTGCCATCCCATAATCTTTTACAACACAGTTTGCTATCACCATCTGTATAACTTCTGCACACCTGACCAAGCTCTCAAAGCAAAAATTGCCCAAACCTTCCATTCATCCCACTTCAAGTGGTCACCAAGACCAAGGGAAACCTGACCACACCACTGAACCGTTCTGTGCCCTGGACTGTTCTGCGCCAAGGGTGAAGGCCTAGAGCTGCCTCATGAAAAGAACACTGCACCTGTGGGGAGAAGACCTAAGAGGCAAAAGATATGGCTTGATGTTTAATTCTCAATTCCATTTACCACTTGCAAGAGCAACTACTGTCTCAGGTGCCACCTTGGCCCTAGGGCTACACAAATGAACACAGCTCCGCCTTAAGGCAGCTTATAGTCAGTCAGAGCTACAAGGCTTTCTCAATGAATTATCTAAGATTACTTTCATGCCTTAATCTCCTCAGGTATCTAACAAGGATTATAAAACAATTAGCACATAGCACTATCCTCACAGGGCCATTATCTTGTTTCTCAGGAATTTCTCAAGCTTGAGTAGGTTCTTGCATCCCTGAATGCTTATGAATAAGAGAGCTCTAAAGGCTGAAATCTGTTTAGTGGAAGAAGAATCCAGATAAAGGTAAGTGAGTAAAAAGAGCAAAACAGAACTATTTTTTTTACTTAACCAATTACTAAGACATATCTGCCTCCAAACCCACTCAGCAGAACTGGCTCTAGGAGACATTAACAAGTTTTCCAAGGAGACAGCCATTGTGATCATAATTTTGAGAAAAGAAATGTTACTCTCATCTCCTCTTTACAATCATAGATATTTGCAGCAATACTCTGTGTACATCACTGAAACTAAACATGCACACAGACCTCCGTCTGACCAGGGGATGGTGATCAGTCAGGGCTGTCTCACCACACTGATGTTCTCCCTGAACTTGTCAGTTCTTGGATTACTCTGACCTCTCAATATAATAGATGCTGATGCTGACCTCTGGAATATGTATCCTTAACAGCAAGGGAAAAAAAAAACATCCTGGGTAGGGTAGGATCTCTTATATTGGGTCAGCCAAAAAGTCCATTTAGTTTTTCTCCATAAAATAAAACACACACTTTTCATTTTCACCAATAACTTTATTAATTTGAATATTTTGAGTATGTTGGCTATCTCCTGCTACTGGCTTCTAGTGGGTAGAGGCCAGGGGTGCTGCTAAACATCTTCCAATGCATGAGACAGCCCCACAGCAAAGAATTATGTGGCCAAAATGTCAATTGTACCAAGAAACTTCACAAACCACTTGTGACATGTTCGATGCACGATCTTTTTTTGTGTTTCAGTCGTGTTTTTACCTTTCTTGAAATAATAAAACACAGTACGCTGAAAATGTTGCATATCTTCTTCCACCTTCAACATTAATATTAAAGTGGTTACACAATAATTACCAGTTTTGATAAGTTTTTTTAATGCACACTGATATGACAGCTGTCACAATACAGTCTAACAAAATTGTTTCAAATGAAGTTAGAGACAACTAAGCACTACTAGAGTCACTGTATGGAAAAAACTAAACTAACTTTTTGGCTGGCCCAATAAATGCCGTAAGTACGCTAACAGAAACCACGCTCGTGTTTCTAGTAGGACTCCTTTCCGTCACTGCCCGTTCCGCGCTCTGTGCACCCGTGTCCACACGCAGGCACACACCCTGTCCTGCTGGAGGATGTGCTTCCTGGCAGAGCTGCCCCCTGTCTTCCCTGATTGCTGCCCCCACCCCTCAGCTCCCCACATTTCAGGGTATGTTCGTGGAGGACCATGACACGCACTGAAACACACCAGTTCCAGGCTCCTGTGACATTGTCTGTGAGTTAGGGGGACTCTCCCCTCAGTATAGTATCTGCACTCGAGGTTTTAATTTGTGATTTCTCACTCCATCGGGTCTGGTTTGCTGATGTGTTATAGCTGCTACAGAACAATTCAGGGTGGAAGTAAGCCAAGAAGAATTCTTTGTGTCTCCTTTCTGACTCTCAAAGCAGTGTAATTACCTTATATATGGACCAGGTCAGCCTAACCCGACTTTAAAAGGTAGTCCTTGGGTAAAACCGTGTATTGTATGGAAGCATGGGAGGGCAATCTCTAAACAGACAACTCTATTTCCTATTTTGAAAGCAAACGAAATGCCATGCTTTCGTTCTCTTCAAATTGTATAAGGTCAACTAGACCTCCCAAACCTCTCCTGTGGTAGTTTTCTAATTATTTTTGTTTATTGGCCAAACTATTAAAGACTATCACCTCAAAAACTGTGCTATAAACCCTCGGGGCTTTTCATTAAAGGTACCTATAAAAATAGCTTTGCAAGAGAAGACAAAAATCACCTATGTTCATTCTTTCAGTTTTCTACTTCATGTAGATAAAACTGGAGATAAAAATACATTTGTAATACCTATAAATGCAAAGTTATTATTAGTATAGAGTCACTTATCTAAAATGACAATATTGCCCTACAGCAAATGGTTAATGTGTAAATTTATCTCTTAAAAACTGTGCTAGCAAGCTCAGAGCAGAGGCAGAAAATGGGCTCCTAAATGTTTCAGTCAGAGGGCTGCCCACTCTAGTGCACAGCTACAGACAGAAGAGAAAGGAAAAGTCCGCCAGTGTGGGAATGCGAGACCAGGAAAAATGTTTTTGGAGGGAAATGCTGTTAGCCATGAAATTATTGACTAAACTGTTATTTCTTGAATATCGAAGAAGAAATCACAGAAGAGAAAAATACATTGATTCTTTTAGACCAACACTCACTAGGAAGATTTACATGATGGCATCTTGGAGGGTCTGTATTTAGTGGATGCAGACTTTAATTTCTAAAATCTCTAACTGAGATCTTCTGCTACCAGTCTCTGCATCATCAGGAATGTCTGACAGACACTGCCAGGCAATGAGACCTGGACATCAAGCATATATGAGGCAGGCTGAGCCACTATAGTCAAAGTGACCCCAAACATAAGAAATTAGGAAAAATGCACTGAAAGTCCCATAAGGGATAACTAAATAGAAATTCACACCAAGACACACTGTAGTGAAACTACAATGGTAAAGAGAAATCTTAAAAGTCGGGTTATGGGCAAAGAATGACAATGAGGCTGGCAGCTGCTGCAGTGACAGCGGACACCGAGAATTAGTGCAACTGTCTTTTCAGTGCTAAGGCAAAGTAACTGTTCACCTAGAATTCTCTATCAAATTAAGTCACCACTGAAAGTCAGGACAAAATGAAGTTAATTTTTAGATATGCAAAGGCTCTGCTTGTGCTTACTAAAATAACACTAAGTGATGTATTCCAGCAGGAAGAAAAAGAACCCAGTAAGAAAAGTTGTAAGTGAAGTTGGCAAATTTAAATTGAAAGCGTGAATCAACATTTTTAAAAATGGGAGTTTAAGATGGGGGTGTCAGAAATGACACTAAATGACTGTCAGCAAGTCACGATGTCATAAGGAGCTTATTGAGGAGAATGATAAATATACTTTTAGGTATGCTTCTTGAAATTTGCAAAGGCAATCAGTAAAATAAGAAAGAGAGAAGATATTGCTTCTATTATTACATAGAAGGAATTAAAAACAAGCACAATATTTTTGAGAGAAGCCAGGAAGGTTAAAAAAGAAGCAAATAAACATGGTATCATGAAATGTAAAAGATAGTAGAACTAAGTCCAATTACAGTTTCAATCACAATAACTCTAAGGAAATAAACTCATACATTAAGATAAACTCTAATTATCTCACACACATACCCTCAGAAATAACTTGTTTAAAAGATGATACAGAAGAGTTAAAAACAAAGGAGTAGAAAAATTATACCAGCAAAATATATCTAAAAGCAAGCGGATGTAGCAGCATTGAAATGACACTGACAGCGACAGCGAACAAACTGGAGTAAAAGGCAAAGCATTCATAGGGATAAAGGATATACTTAATCGCAGAAAAAGTATAATCTACCAAGTTTTAACAATGATGAGATTTTATGCACCTAATAATGCAGCAAATCACTTTCCCAAACCAAATTCACTTCCTTATTTTGCTGAAATTTAGTCCAAAAAAACAATAAAGAAAGCCAGCCCACTGGTTAGTGGGTCCACTGATAGGATGAACCCGTTGATTAGAGGGACTGTGACCTTGACTTAGTAGCAGTTTCTATCCCATAGGTGGCTATGAAGCCCTACGCGGTCCCAATTCTTGCACATTTCTGAATCTAGTCAAGAGCTGTTTTTTTCCTTCCATGTGTGTCAAGGAACTCAAATCCAACGCTCACTGGTTAGCCTGAATCCCCTCAGTCATCCTCTCAACTCTGAAGAACTTGAGGGAGACACCCCAAAAACCAGCTGCCACCCCATTAAACACCAGATTGGCATCTTCCATGGCTTCCACTCACTTCACCTGCTGTTAGTTAGGTTCTAAAGAGAGGTCCAAGAACATCCCCCTGACAGCCGGCCCAGGCCACCACGGTCACAGTGGGTGCCTCATGCTGCTGGGCACTATCCTTCGTAAACATTCCAGAAGTCATTTAAACTAGCCCCAGTCTTTAAATACAGCTGGGAAGTGCCCTTATCACAGGACACTTCTTACCACTTTTTCAAAACGTGTCCTTACAACTGTTTAAACTTCTCTGTCTCTGTTTAAATTCCTTACTAAATGTCAAAATGGAGCCTAAAGCAAGAACTAAGCAAAGCTTTTTTATAATGAATGTCAACTGCTCTGCTAGGTTCAGTTTCATTTGGTTGTTGCTTTTAAGATGAAAGTAAAAGACCCAGAAAACTTCATGTGAATGCCCTGCCTTCCAGGACTTGACTGCCTTGTAGAAGAGAACATGAAGACCGACAACACAGGCAACAATCTGCACAGGTTATAGGAAAAGTCCTAAGAGGGGCTACAGAATGTCTTCCTTCATCTGACACAGCCACAGATGCCGACGGAACTAATTTTAAGTCCCCTCATGCTTCCTTAGTTACCTAACTCAAGTAGGAAGTAGTTTGGGCAAGCGACTTAACAGGGCTCATCCAAGGAAATTTTAAGAATATGTACATGCCACATTTCATTGATTTGAAGATACACATTCTCATATCTCTGAATTCAGGTGCACGCTATGATATATATTGGGTTGGCCAAAAAGTTTGCTTGTTTTTTTCTGTGCGATGGCTCTAGTAGTGCTTAGTTATCTTTAATATAACTTCATCTGAAATAACTTTGTTAGATTTCATTGTGACAGCTGTCATATCACCATGCATTTTTAAAAAACTTATCAAAATTGGTGAATTTTCATGTAGCCATTTTAATATTGAAGATGGAAAAATGCAACATTTTCAACATACTATGCTTTATTATTTCAAGAAAGGTAAAAATGCAACTGAAATTCAAAAAAAAAAAAAGATTTGTGCAGTGAGTGGAGAAGGTGCTGTGACTGATTGAACATGGTTTGCAAAGTTTTGTGCTAGAGATTTCTCACTGGACAATGCTCCACAGTTGGGCAGACCAGTTGAGGTTGATAGTGATCAAATTGAGACATTAATTGAGAACAATCGACGTTATACCATACAGGAGACAGCCAGCATATTCAAAATATCCACCAATAGTTATTGGTGAAAATGAAAACTGTGTCTTTTCACATTTGGCCAAGCCAATAGCATGTCGTAATTTACCTAGCATCATGTTTAATTTTCTCTTATTGCTGTACCCTTCCACCAACGAGTCAATGGAATACGGTTCGTCAATGGAACAGCTATCCCCAGTCTGATTATGTGACACAGAATTAAAAAGTGAGGACGATTCAATTCTTTATCTTCTTTATTTTGCATTTATACAACCTAGAGATATAATAGTAGATACATTTATACGTTTCATATGTAAACCCCTGAATTTCTCCCGCTTCTATTTAGAAAAGGGAAAAGGAATTTTGATTTAAAAAAAATTAAGTCCTTACTCTGAACCTTATTAAAGGGACAGTTACCCACTGGTGTGAGGTCCATGTGCCATGAACTAGTTGTGTGACTCACTAAGACTCCATTCTCTCCACTGAGAATGGGTCTGCTCTGCCCAGCTCACTGGGTTGCTTTAAGTATGAGACAGGGTGAGACACTTAGAGCACTGACTGTCCCTGGTAGCCAGCAAACCCTCAGTCATGGCAGTGAGGGGGCCTCCCACTCATTCTGTTCACAAGGCTTCACTTTCTGCCTCTCCCCGTCATCCACCACCACTCATCCACCACCTTCCCTGCCGCATATGTCCTCACTAGAGGAATTCCCAGAAATAAAGAGCAGAGTGAGATGCCCAGACTAGGACAACACCCTTCACCCATTCCACCTTTTTCCTAGCAATGTATTCTGCTACCTCAAGAGCAGTCGAGTAAAACAAAATCCCAGCACTCTAATTAATGGGGGTGATTTCAAAGTCCCACAAGAGGCTCAGAGGCCACTTGGAGGCTGGGAGGAGAGACTGAGCACATAGCCACCCTTCATTCTAATGAAGGATCCTGCCCCACTGGTGACTTACAGCACCAGAGCCACACACAATCAGCACAATACACAAGAGCTAGAAGGGTACACCTTTGGTAAGAGGAAAAAAAAATAGGAGAGGGAAAAAACTAGGGTGGCAGAGAGGGGAGAAGTGAATTTGATGAGTGGAAGGTTCAAACTTATCTTAGACTGATGAAGGCCACTGTCACGTGTATGCTGGCATCTGGCCTTTGATGTGTTTTAGGAAAACTATAATGAATGGACTAGCAGCCACAGTTACTGCCCTACACAACTTCTGCTGGTACAAATATACACCTCAAGACTGTGAACTGACTGACTCACTAGAGCAATTACATGTTGTAAGCCTAATCTTCTGGGGCCTCTGCTTTAATGAAAAGAGGGCAATCCAAGGCCTCATCTTCTCCAAATGCCTGTTCTGGAAACTCTTATTTTACCCTTCATTAATATAATCAACCCACAGCACTGCCCCTGGGTGGGAAATATTTAGCTCCAATTATGGAGAAGCTCCAGACACACTGCCTCATGGCAGTGGCTGCTGCTCATCTAAAATTACTGGGAAACTTTAGAATACTAATGCCCGGGTCCCACCTGCAAAGGTTCTGCTGTAACTGGCCTGGCTATGGCCTGGGCATCAGGATTCTTAACAGCTCCCAAGGGCATCTACTGTGCAGCCAGGATGGAGTATCATGGGGCTGAAGGGTTTGGTCCTTGGCTCGCTTTCCTACAATCCCTTTCACTAACTACCCAATAAAAGCGAAGGTGAAAGATGCACCTTGTCAAAACTTGCTCTAAGCACTGCTGTTCTCTAATCTTCCTATTAGAAAGGCTCCCACCATCTACAGTCATCTCAAAGAGAACCTCTGAAGATGTTTTGCCAGAGTTTGAGAACAAAGGTGAAGGTGTAGTGCCCACTTTCTACCCACCTCATTGCAAAATTAGAAAATGTAGGCCCTCCAGAAAATAAAGTAATTAACCAAGCTCTAGGCTTCTAGGATTTGAACCCAGATATAGTAAGCAGGGAGACAAGACAGCTTGCCTAAGGTACTAGAACAATCCCTGTGAATCTCCTTCACAATCATATCAAATCCTCCTTCAAGAGGAAAAAGCCAGACACCATTGTCAAGACCAAATCCAGCTCATCACCACATGCTCATCTGGTCAACCAGGATTCTTCCTCAAAATTTCCAGGGGACGGGGGTGTGGAGGGAGAGATGTCTTGCCAGCCTGCTAGATGTCCTGCTTGTCTCTCTCAGCCAGTGGTGTTCAACTGCCTACCCTACCTGGCATTTGGCAATGCCCACACATTTTTGATCATCACAAATGGAGAGGTTTGTTTCTTGCATCTGGTGGGTAAAGCCAGAGATGCGGTTATGCATCCTACAATGCATAGGACAGCCCCCAACTACAAATAATTACCCAGACCAAAGTGTTCAGAATACACAGGGTGAGAAACCGTGCTCTAAGCAGATTACTGTAAAGTGACTCCTGAAGCAATTCCATTGTGTGATGTTTCCATGAGCATCATATCATATCTGGGCTCCATCACCTAGGTGACCCCAGGTGTAAACTTGTTTGAAGATAAACCCACCCCACCCCCAAAAAATCCTACACCAGAGAACTCTTAGAAACAAACAAGAAAATCTGTGTAACTTCATAAGTGAAAAGTAAAAGAATGGTCTGGCCAAGCCCCTCCAATGAATTAGTTAGCGAGAGGGAAAATCGTCTTTAACTTACATGTTCCTGCAACTGTCCCCCAGTAGGAATGTTCAAAACTCTTGATCATTAAAAGTGTTTTAAATGTACATACATATTAGACCAAAGCAGACAGGTACTTGTTGCAAAAAATGATATCATCTTTAAATTGTAAATGTTTCCTATGATTTATAAAAAATAATAAATGGAAGATTTTTCAGAAATGATTTTGTTTCACTCATTTATGAAAAACAGTTTTGCAAATCCCTGTGAGTAAATACAGATGACCAAGCATTCACAAGCCTCTTAGTATCCCACTCCCAGCGTGGTGGTTCCACAGCCCCAGGAGGAACGTCCGGTGCCTAGACCTCCCATCACTTGTTCCCCAACTGCCCTCTCCCATCTCCGCACCCTATCAGATTGCAACCAAAAGAGACAAAACCACATGTGATGGGAAAACAACTGACAAGGGTCTACTCCAACTGTTCAGAAATAAACACAAATATGTATTTGATAAATAAATACTGCTTTGCCCGGCAACCAGCTTACATCAGCATCTAAAGATGAATAGTGTCTATATTCAAAAGCCACTGTCTGATGTGTATATCCCACATTTTCAACATTCCCTTGTTCCATTAAAACTGCTGTGGGTCACAAGAAAGAATATGTGAGATGCTGGGAAACAAATGAGACCCCAACCATCCTACACAAACATTCTTTAAGAAAAAGAATTAACCAACCTGCACAAATAAACCCTGAAGGAAAGTGCCCTGGGAGAGCGTAGGGTCTCTCTCCAGTCTGAGACTCCTCCCTGGGTCAAAAGTGCACATGCAGCTAGATCGACTGCTCAACAGGAAGACAGTGTATATGATTGTGGGGTGTGTGTGCGTGTGTTTAAAACATGAAAACTGCTTATTTGGCTCATAATCACTCTTCAATGTAGAATGGCTCTCGTTTGAGTCAGAGAAATATCAAGAAAGTATACTCAGGAAATACTCATGCAGTATTTTCTAAGCATTTCTATATCTCTGACTCTTGAGTCTTCATTTGAGGATGTTACCTAAGTTATATTATAATTTAATATATAATTTTATATTATATAAATAACACTACTTATAGCATAAAAAATGTAAGTGATCCCAAGAATCAAATGTAAATTTTGAAAAGGGACATTTTTTTAATTTATTTCCATAGTACAAGCTTAATGCAGGTAACTGCCTAGTGAAAAAACTAAATTATTCAGAAATATATGCTTGGTCTATATTTTAATTATTTTTTAAGAAAAGCAACACAAACACTTTGCATTTCACTAAAATTCACAAAAGTCCCACTCTAGTGCTTAACAGCAGTAGATAACATATTGGTTTTGCCATCTACATTATATAAGATTCCCATCTGCCAAGAAAGGTGTGTAGAGGGAAGAGGAGAAACGGCGGGATCTTAAATTTCTGGAGAAAGTGAGTGTGGCCTCAAACTAAGAGCTGCTCATACAGCATTGCTGCTTTGAATGAGGCCACCCCAAAGGGTCCCTCCTCTGCCTGAAATGTCACCTGAGCCCAGCTCACAGGGGACAACTGGGTGTGGCATGATCCCAGTGATGGACACTCTGAGCTTGGCTGAATGTTTAGAAGCTTTCCTTATCACTAATACTGTGATCATTACATATGGAGAGGTTTTATGGCCCATGGTCATTGTTAAAATACTTGACCTAAAGTTGCATTACTGGCTTGTATTAACTGTTCTGGGGTAATCATTTATAGAATCACATATTCTTCACCAGGAGATCTGAAAATGATGTTATGGCCCTTTCTCAAGGAAAACTAAAGATGATAAAAACTTAACTCATTCAACACATATTCACTGAATGCTTGATCAGGGGAAGGATCCATGGAAGGATCAAATGCAACTCTCAAACTGCTGATTGGAGTAGACACTGTACCAAGAAGGTATTCTCAAGAAATTTTTTTTAAAAGATTTAATTTACTTATTTTCAGAGAGGGGAAAGAAAGGAAAAAGAGAGGGAAACATGTGCGAGATGCATCAGTTTCCTCTTACACACCCCCAACTGGGGACCTGGCCCACAACCCAGGCATATCCCCTAACTGGGAATCGAACCCATGACCTTCCAGTTCTCAGACCAGCACTCAATACGCTGAGCCACACCAGCCAGGACAGCACTTTCAAGATTTATACAGAACTGCCATTCAAGATGGAGGCATAGGTAAACACACCCCACCTCTGTGCACAACTATAGCAAAAAATACAACTACACTGACTTCTGGCCAAGATGGAAGTGTAGGCAGATATACTTTGCCTCCTCAGACAATCAAAAGAAGTACAACAACAAATTCAAAAACAAAAAATAACCAGAACTGCCAGAAAATCAAAGTATATGGAAGTCTGACAACCCAGGAGTTAAAGAAGAAACATTCATCCAGACTGGTAGGAGGGGCAGAGACAGGCAGCCAGGGCACAGAGGACATGAGGCAAGGCAGCCACTGGTGGACCCGGCAGTCCCACATTTGCGTGCAGATAAACTGGGAGGAACAACTGCAGAGTGAGACAGACCGTGCAACCCAGGGTTCCAGCATGGGAGAAATAAAGCCTCAGAAACCTCTGACGGTAAATATCTGTGGGGGCTGCAGCAGCAGGAGGAACTCCCAGCCTTTCAGGAGAATTTGTTATAGAGATTCACAGGTTATTTCTGCCAGACCTTGTAGAGGACAAGCTGACAAAATTGCCAAAGGGGAAGGGGTAGGAGAATGAGAATTAAAAAAAAAAAAAAAACAAGAAAAGAAAATTTAGAAAATAAATAAAAGCTAGATAAACTCACGCAGGAAAAAAAGAACTCTCAAAACTCAACAGTAGTAAATACACTGACAGGTTGGCTCAGTTAGTTGTAGCATCACCCCATATACCAAAAGGTTGAAGGTTCATCCCTGGTCAGGGCTCATACAAGAGACATCCAATCTCTCTCTTTTTCTCTCTCTCTCTCCCTCTCTCCCCCTCCCTCCCTCCCTCTCCCTTCCTCTCTCTCTAAAAATCAATGAATATATTCCATATCCTCAGGTAAGGATTTTTAAAAACCCTCAACAATAGTGAAAAACAAACAAGCAATTCAATTAGAAAATGGGCAAGAGACATTTCAGCAAATAAGATATACAGATAGCAAATATCCCATGAAAAGATGTTCAACGTCATTAGCCATTAGGGAAATGTAGGTTAAAACCACAATGAGATATCACTATCCAGAATGGCTACAATAAAAAACAGTGACACAAAATACTGGTGAGGATGCAGAGGAACTGGAGCACTCATGCATTACTGGTGGCACAGTTAAATAGTACAGCCACTCTGGAAAATAGTTTGGTACTTTTTTAAGAAAACAAAATATGCAACTACTACATGTATATAACTGAGCTTCCAGGCATTTTACCCCAGAGAAATGAAGATTAACATTCCCATAAAAACCTGCATACAAACATTCAGAGCAACTTTATTTGTAATTGTCCCAAATTGGAAACATCCCAGATGTCCTTCGACCAATGAATAATTAAACCCACTGTGGTACATCCATACCATGGAACACTACAGCAATAAAAAGGCACAAACTATGAATATGCACAACAACGTGCATGAATCTCCACAGAATCCCAAAAGGTTACACACTGTATGGTTCCATTTATATAACATTCTTGAAATTACAAAGTCACAGAAGTGGAGAACACAGCAGTGGTTGCCAGGAGTGAAGGATATGCGTAGAGGCAGGAGGGAAGTGGGTGTGACCATAAAAGGTCACCCATGAAGGATCCTTGTGATGATGTACCTGTTCTATAGCTTGACTGAATTAATGCCAATATCACAGTTGTAATCAATATCATCAGAGTTTTACAAGATGTTATCATTGAGGGAAGCTGGGTAAAGGGTACATGAGACCTCTATTATTTCTTATAACTGAATGCAAATCTACAAGTACCTCAAAATAAAAAGTTTAATTAAAAGTACTATACTAAGGCCCTCACTGGTATGGTTCAGTTGGCTAGAGTGTTGTCCTGTAAACTGAAAGGTTGTGGGTTCAATTCCTGGCCAGGACACACACCTAGTTTGCGGGTTCTGTCCCTGGTTGGTGGTGCATGCAAGAGGCAACCAATCGATGTTTCTCCCTCACATCAATATTTCCCTCCCTCTCTCTCTTCCTCCCTACACATCAATGTCTGTCTCCCTCTCTCTTCCTCACTTTCCCTCTCTCTGAAATCAATATGTATGTCCTCAGGTGAGGATAAAAAAAAAATACTATGCTAAGAAGTATATGTGGTATATTTCCAATTTCATATGAAAAATCAGATATATCTCTCTGGATGTTAGCATTATGGTAACTTTATCTCTCTACAATTTTCCTTACTTTTCAAACTGCCTACAATGACCATATAATGGTTTAATCATATGAAAATGTTTGTTCAACATGTTTGTTCAGAGTTCAGAAAAGAGTGCTACAGAAGGCTTCAATGAGGAGGTGGTATTTCAGGGAGACTCTTAAAGAATGGGCAGCATTTCAATAAAGTAGAGGTGGGAATCTAGGTACAATCTTGGTATGATATTGTGATTTATAACATATATGTGTATATATGTATGTATATATATATATATATTTTGATCTTTCACACTAGCAAAATATATTTCAGATATATTTGGTCTTTGTCAATAGTTCTTGGCTCATAGCTCCCAAAACCCTTAGAATTTCCTGAGTGATAAGAGTAATAGGAACATCTTTTATTATAATTGGTCTTTTGTCTCCAGTTCCTAAAAAAGCTTCAGAGCCTAAAGGGGAAAAGGGTGTCTTGTTTTTCATAAGCCCTTTCCACCACAACTGGGTTTGTGTTAATGAAAGTGACATTTGCAAATCACCTAAGGATGCAGGCTGGTTCCCAGGGGAACTTAGCACAAACTGAGCTTTGGAATTTTTGGTCCTACACCCTGATTTCCAGGAAGGAGAGAGAGAAGCTAGAGGACAAATCTATCACCAATGGTCAATGAGTTAATCAGTCATGCCTACATAATGAAACCTCTACAAAAACCCAAAAAGATGGGGTTCACAGAGCTTCCAGTTTGGAGAACCAGGACACTCCCATAAGCCACCTTGCTAGGCCCCAAGCACAGAAGCTCCTTTGTTTGGGACCTTGCACTATGTATCTCTTCATCTGGCTATGGATTCGTATCCTTTAATATCCTTTGCAATAAATCAGCAATCTAGTGAGTAAATGGGTTTCCCTGAGTTCTTCTGTGAGCCATTCTAGCCAATTAGTTGAACCCAAGGAGTAGATCATGGGAACTTCTGATTTATAGTTAGTTAATCAGAAGTATGGGTAATATCCTGGACTTGCGATTGACACCTGAGTTGGAGGGGGTCATTGGAACAACCAATCCATAGCAGTTAGTGAGAAGCACTCATGGGTATCTGAGAATTGCTCATTAGTGTGGGGAAACCTACACACACACACACACACACACACACACACACACACACACACACAGGGACTGAGTCCAGGAACCCTTTAACCTGAGGGGGGAATGACATGGGGTAAAAATGACAAGGATAGGAGTTTGATGGGAGGGTAGGTGCAGGGACGTGAGAGATCCCACTTAGCGGGGTGGCACAGAAGGCTGGGAGGACCCACGCCCACTCTTCAAAGGTAAATCTTGGCCTTCTTCCTATAATTTTCTCTGCAGAGATGAAGGAAGACGCTTAATAAATACTTCTAAAAGTAGATATTAATTTTATAGAGAAGCATTAATGGGTCAAAAAAAAGGTACAGGTGCCCTTCCTTGCCAACCCATAGCAGTGAGGAACATGGAGCTGCTGGCAGCTTCCCCTAAAAGATGCTCCGTTCAAGCTGGCTCCGCAAGTGCTTACCTCCAGTTCTGACCTGGTCACTGGCCGCTTCCAAGCCTACAAAGAAAGGAGGATGTGAGTCTAGAACTAAGGTCTGGAGGAGAGAAGGAGAGAAACAGAGCTGCTGGGGTAAACAGAGTCCAGCTCTACTGTAAATGGACTACTTGACTTGAGGCCATACATGACCCAGCCAGACGTTGGTTTCTTTGTGTAAGTGACGAAAAGGTTGGCTAACTCATCTTGAGCATTCTTCTGACTCTAACACTCAGTGAGCTGAGGCCTCGGGCCCAGGTCCGGCCTCACATGCCTTCACGCTCCATTAGAAGCCAGCTGTCAAATAAAACTATTCCTTTTAATGTGCTTCCTTTGTCCTCGCCACTGTTTTCTCTTTTTTTCAACATAAAAACCACAAAAAGTAGAAGTAAAATACACCTTGAACAATAGAACATAATGAAATAGCATGACCTATAAAATGAAAGCATTTCAAAAACTTAACCTGGGCAAGCCCTTACCTCCGTGTGCTTCCGCCATAGCTCACCATGAGGAAACAAAAAGCCCGCCCTGCACATGCAAAGAGGCCTGGTGCAGTTCAACCAAGCTGGGCCCCTGGGAGACCGCTAGCACTCGCTGTAACTAGCCTACTAGAAGACCTCAACATGATTCTCTATTCTCTCTTGATTTTGACAAGAAATGGCTCCCAAGGCAAAGTTCCAAAGGACCAGGACAGACTGTGCTAGGCTCTCGCTCCTCCTTTCCAGCAACAGTGTGAATCAGCCACTTAGTGCTATTTATGGTTTTTTAACTATTTATGGTTGTGTGAACACACAACCCCCTTTCTTCCCAGACACCGAAACTGCTCCATTTACTGCTTACATATACAAAACTATGTATACCCAATCTTCCTGTAGTGGCTGCCCTGTTCCTCATCCTCCTCAGCCTCTGACCTCTGGATTTCCAGTTCTGGTATATGTTCCTTGGTTAACACGCCTTCTAGTCCAATCTGCTCCCTGCCCCCCTGGTCTGGGCAGAACTCACAAAGAACTGTTTCCCTCCATATCCCTGTGCAGACAGACACAAACACACACACACACTCCTCTCATGTTTCAGTGTTTGGGAAAAAAGACTTAATCAGACACTGCTGAGTCTTTCTGCTCCCGCTTTCATCCCACTTTACCACATTATGAACTTAGCAGGCTATGTAACTGGGATATCATTCAGAGCTTCAGATTTCTCCCCCTTCCTGTTCTCTAGCTAGTCACCTTGCCCCTCCCCATAAACTCATGACTAGCAAATAAAACCAGATGCTTCTTTTTCCTTCTGAGGTGTCCTAGAGAGCCCACCATGCTAACACAGCTGCCTTTGTCCCACATGACCTTTTGATCCTACCATCCACTGTTGTCCATGCCATGAGAGGGCGATGGGCCATGTAGGGGAGGGTCCCTGACTGATTCCCTGGCAGCAGGACTCCACCCAAAGATGGGGTACACTAGCTCACCCAAGCAAATCTTGTTCTTAAAGGAAAACCATAAACTCTGAAAACAAAGATAATATTATTTCATTAAAGTATAGCATAACAGCAATAAAACCATTTATTATGTTTGTAGATCTATATTTCCAGACTTTGTGGCTGCCTGACAGTTTGAAGGTAATGACATACAAAGAAAAGTGCTTGCCCACTGGTTGAGATAAAAGTAGAATGACTGTATTAATCTGTTTTGGCTGCTATAACAAAAATGCCATAGAATGAGTGGCTTACAGAACAAACACTTATTTCTTACAGTTCTGTAGGCTGAGAAAACTAAGATCAAGCTGCTGGTAGATTCAGTGAGGATCCACTTCCTGGTTCACAGACAGCCACCTTCTCTCATTGTGTCCTCCCTCGCCTGAAAGCACAAGTGAGCTTTCTGAGGTCTCTTTTATAAGGGCATTAATTCCATTCATGAAGGTTCCACCTGCATAACCTAGTCAGCTCCCAAAGGTCCCATCCCGAAACTCCAATGCAGTGGGAATTAAGATTTAACATATGAATTGGGGCGGGTGGGTGGTTCACACAAACATTCAGTCTGTAGCAGACATCTAGAGAGAAAAGAGTGAGTAGCATCCAGAAGTTGAGAAGCCATGAGTAACACAGAACCCTAAGGAAAATGGGAGCTGGTAAGCAACAGGGTGGAAGAAACTGACCAAGAAGGAGGAGCAAAGGTGCTGAGTCATGAACTGGAAGACAAATGGGGTTACTCATAGTACTCCCAGGTGCTACTGGAGAGCTGCTGAGCCCTCAGGGGTCGCATCCCGTTTGGCAGCACAGGACACTGAGTCAACACGAGCCCTCCCACAATAAACAGCTAGAAACGCTAAAGAAAAAATAACAAGCAAAAATTTATACACAGCTGAACTCATACCAAAAAGGAAAAGTCCCCAGTGTCAGAAATGCATAAGATATTGAAAACCACAGCAATTAGCACAACAGTATGTGTTAAGTAAGCATTGTGGGGTAGGAGGGAATGATGGAAGTCACCAGACGCAGAAACAGGCCCTCAGAGCCAGAAGTGTGACAAGAAGCTTTTGTGAATGCACCCCAACTGAAAGTAAACTAAAAATCACCCAGCAAGGGGGAAGAGTCAACTTCTCAGGTCACTGGGTGATGGAAAACAAAATCTCCTTTGAAGAATAAATATACCCTAAGCCTATGCCACATGCAAGTTTGATTTCCCATTCACACAACCCATTTGGTACACAACTTCATAAGCCAAAAATTAAGAGTTACATTTGGACCGATGATACTATCAAGGCCTTTCTTTGGAAAAGACGAATGCAAAAATCTCACTAGAAGGACATTTCATCAAACTTCATGGAATCTCCACTAAGAAGAGCTCATAATAAAATCCACCTGACCTGTGAACCAAGAGATCACGGTTCGATTCCCAGTCAGGGCACATGCCTGGGTTGCAGGCCAGTTCCCAGTAGGGAATGCACAGGAAGCAACCATACATTGATATTTCTCTCCCTCTCTCCTTCCCTTCCCCTCTGAAGATAAATAAATAAAATCTTTTAAAAAAAAAAACTGAAAATAACAAAACAAACTGAAAAGGGACTATGACTTTAAAATGTTTTAAAAGTTTTTAAAAAGATAAGGAAATAAGAAATATTATTAAAAAGAACAAGGATTTTTTTTAATTCCAGAAATGAAACGTAAACTCATGGAAATGAAAACTTAGTGGATAAATTAAACAGTAATTTTTTTGTAAAAATGAAAATTAGTAACTTGCACAAGAAATGAAGAAATTATCCAGAATATAGCACAGAGAGATAAAAAGACTTTGTTTAAAAAAAAATTAGTGAGGATGAGATAAGAATAGCCAATATAAGAAGATTCCACATACAAATAATAGAAATGGTAGAGGAAATGCAGAAAATAAAGTAGAAACACTATTAAAAGTCCTAATTTCCATAGTTTCACTATTGAACATTATTCAAAGAGTTAGGATTTCCCAGATTTCATAAAAGACACTCGTATGGACAATAACTGTTGAACAAAATAAAAATAAATCCAGATATAGCTGATTAAAACCACAGAATAGTATACACAAAGAGAAAAGTAAACAGGAAATAGACAGATTATTCACAAAAATGAGAATTATCTGATGGCAGACCTCTTAATAGCAAAACAGAACCAAAAGATAATAAAAATATTATCTTCAATGTGTTATGATTCTATGTCCAACTAAATAGCTTTCATGACTAAATATGAAATAAAAGCACTTTCAAACAACACCATTTACTGAAAAAACCTACTAAATGATAATTAATAGATCAGTGAGGACTGAATTCAGAAGGAAGGAAGAACACTCATGAAGCAATGACAACAGATTGAAAGACATGCAAATGAATCTAAATAAGCAGTAATTATTAACTTAATCAACTTGGGGGAATGTTTTTCAAAAGAGGAAACTAAAATGATACTAAATAACAATAGTATGAAAGATAGGAGTTAACTGGAATTGCAGCTTTCTAAGATACCAGTATTATTCAGAAAAAAAAGAAAGCTATACCAGGCGAATATTAACAGAAAGAAATTTGGCATAGATGATAAAAGCAAAGGAAACTTTACAGCAAAACACATTACATGAAAATAAAGAGGTCATTACCAAATGATAAAGGGAACAATTCATTACAAAGAACAGTTCTAAATCTGTATGCATTTATATTCAAATTATGTAAAGCAAAATTTGACAGATTACAAGAAAAAAATGTAAATGCAAAATGATAATAGATGATTTTAACATAATTTTATTCCACCCAAATAGATTTATTTAGTTACAAGAAGAAAATTTAAATGCAAAATGAGTGATTTTAACATAACTTCATCCCAAATAGATATATTTAGCAGACAAAACAAAGCTATAAAGTATACAGAAAATTTGAATAGCATAATTAACAAATGATCTGATACATTTTTTCCAAATTGCAGCAATCCACTAATGGACTATAAATCAAACTTATAAACACAGTAAGAAAGAAAAAACTGAATAGATGAGGGGAGGAGGGTGTAAGGGGACTAAATGGTAATAGAAAAAAATATAATAAAGATTATACACTTTAAAATAAATAAATGAATTTAAAGTAGTTATTAATTTTTAAAACACTGAATAGAATTGAAAATATCAGAATGTATACCATACAGCAAAGATAAGAATTATTTTGTAAAACCTTTATATTTATATATTGGGTGATGATACGAAATGTACTTCTTGATGTGGGTTAAAGTTTGAAAATTTTCAATCTAATGAATTTAAAGTCCTTGCCCCAAAACTGGAGCACTCAAGAAATATTACAAAACTGACCATTTATCAGGCACAAAAGGAGACTCAACCAAACCCAAAGAATCAGTCCCATACCTAACTGGTGATGAAAGGTGTCCCACAAGAGCTATCTGACTGCTAGTTGGATCCCAGAGGCTTCATTCAACAATCCCCAGGGGGAGGGGTGGGTAAAGGCAGTCAAAAGGTATGAACTTCCAGATACAAAACAAGTAAGTGATGAGCATGTAACTAATGTACAGCATGGTGACGAAAGTCAGTAACACTACATTGCGTATTTGGAAGTTGCTGAGAGAGTACATCTTAAAAGTTCTCATCACAAGTGAAATAAAACATTTGTAACAGTGTCTGATGTTGGATATTACCTAGACTTATGGTGGTCGTCATTTTGCAATATATACAAAAAGAATCATTACACTGTACATCTGAAAACTAGTATAATGTTAATGTTAATTCTACCTCACAAGAATAAAACAAAACACCAACCCTAGTTCCTTGGAGTGATCTAGAACAAATCTCTGTGCCTTGCAAGTGCCAACTAAGTTGGTATTTATTATTTATGTCTAGCATGTAATAAGTACTCAAAAAATTTTGGTAGAAAAAATAAAATATTTTTGGTAGAAAGAAATGTTGCTAAGTAGAAGCACTTGGGCAATCTTTGAGAAGTTGAAACTGAGCTAAAGTTAACAATTTTTAACCTTTTGAGATATTCTGTCATAGAGTTGAGTACTAGAAGAAATATATAATACCCTACCAACCCCCTAAAAAGGCAAAATTTTTTGAGCTTACACAAGTGGAGGGGTGTTTGGGTGCATGGACCATGGCATGAAAAAGCTAGGCACAGGAAGCAAGCAAACAACCGGAAAAGACAATTTAAATGGTCTAATACCACAGCCCTCTTTAATCACCTCATCTGTCACTGGAGATGTAACTTTTCCTAGACACTCCTCTATTAGCTCAAAGAGGATTACAGGTCATAGTTTCTTCTCATCTTTCTCAGCTGCCTTTTATTTCACTCCAGGGTTCAGAGCCATGGTGTGGGAAACCCAACTGGGAGACAGAGTTGGGCAGGCAGGAAAAGGTCCTCTGGTCATGCTAAAGAGTTAACCAGAGGTGTCCAGCCTGCAGCCCACAAGCCACATGCAGCCCAGGACATCTGTGAAGGTGGCCCAACACAAAATCATAAATTTACTTAAAACATAACTCAGTTTTATTACTTAGATATGTACACTTGCTATATTAGAAGTCACAACTTGGGACCTGCTTGACAATTTTCAAAGATTATCAAAAGGGCCACTGCATAATTAAGTTATTATGTAAGGACGTTTTTGCTTATGTGTAACGGCTGGTATCACAAAAATTACGCAAGGACCTTTTATCTGCTCATCAGTTTTCATTAGTGTTTGCGTATTTTAATGTGTGGCCCAAGACAACTCTTCTTCTTCCAGTGTGGGCCAGAGACGCCAAAAGGTTGGACACCCCTAAAATTGGGAACCAGAGTGAGTCTGTCTAGTTTAAGCAGAGAGTAACACAGATTTGGGGGGATGTATAAGATAAAACAGAAAAGGAGAGACTAGAATGGAGACTAGTAAATGTCTTTAAGGTGGTGATTGCACAGTGTCAACCCTCAAATTTTCATTTGAGAGGACACTGATAAAATACATGGATAGAATAAAGAAAGTAAAAAGCTTTAATTCATGTTAAAAGTAACCATTATAAAGTGTAAAATTCAGTGGCATTTAGTACGTACCCAGCGTTGTGCAACCATCACCTCGATCTAGTTCCAAACATTTTCATTATTCAGAAGGAATCCCATGCTCATTAAGCGGTCAGTCCCCCCTCTCTCTCCTCAGGCCCTGGAAACTAACCTTTTCTCTGACTCTATGGATTTACGTAGTCTGGATATTTCCTATAAATGAAAGCATACAATATGTCTGACTTCTTTTACTTAGCCTACTTTTGAGGTTCATCCATTTAATAGCATGTATCGGTAAGAAAGGAAATTTCTAAGACTGCAAAAGCAAGGAACAGTTGACCCTTAAGCACCGGCAGGTAACTGAGGGTGAGGAGCAAGAGATATATAAGATCAATCACAATCACTTAAGCCTAGGTGACAAAAGGACAGTGACACCATTAACCCAAATGGGAAAGGGAAGGAGGCATGGGTGGAGGTGAGGGTGGTAAATCTGCTTCTGACACAATGAGCTTGAAGTGCTGGAAGAAATCATCTTGGACAAGTTCACCTGCCAGCTGAAAATACTCTGCAGGCTAAGAGAGAGAAGCCCCCGCAGAAGCGACAGAGCTGAAGAGGCACAAAGACATGCTATTCTACTGTCTGAGGCCAAAAGGGACATACATACATCTGCAGCTACTTCTGTACATGTACATGTACAACCAACTGTGCTTGCCTTTTTCCAAAGCGATGCATCCATTTACAAAACTTCAGAGGTGGAGCTTCTGGCCAAGATGGAGACATAGGTAGACACACTGTGCCTCCTCCCACAACCGTGATAGGGACAACAACAATTTAGAAACAGAATAACAACCAGAACTGACAGAAAACTGAACTGTATGGAAGTTGGACAACCAAGGAGTTAAAATAGACACCTTCATCCAGACCCAAGAAGGGGCGGAGTCGGGCAGGCAGCCGGTCTGAGAGGGGTCAAGCGGCACAAACAGCGATGGGATCAAGCCTGTAAGACCGCAGCGGGCAGAACCTGGCCCAGGGGTGGCAACTGGCAGACCCAGTGAAACGGGAATTGTGAAGCAAGGTACCTTGCCCAACCCAGGATCCCAATGCTGGGAAATAGAGCCTTGGGGCACTGATTGAAAACACCTGTGGGGATTCAGGCGCAGGGAGAGACTCCCGGCCTCACAGGACAGGTCGTTGGAAAGGCCCAGGAGGTGCACAAGCCCACCCACATGGGAATCAGCACCAGAAAGGCCCAGTTTGCTTGGGGGAAGCAGCTAAAGGCACTGAGGTCCTACGGAGAGCAGAGCAAGCGCCATTGTTCCCTCTCAGACCGCACCCCTGCATACAGCATCACAACCCAGCACCTGGGTTGCCCTGCCCTGGTGAACACCTAAGGCTCCGCCCCTCATAGGTAATGGGCGCAACAAGACCCCCCCAAAAAAAGATTACTCAAAGAGAAGAACAAATGAAAGCCCCAGAACCCATCCTTTTAAGCAACCAAGAGATAGCCAACCTATCAGATGCACAGTTCAAAGCACTGGTGATCAGGAAGCTCACAGAATTGGCTGATTTTGGTCACAAACTAGATGAAAAAATGAAGGCTACAAGAAGTGAAATGAAAAAAAATGCACAGGGAACCAATAGCGATGGAATGAAAGATGGGTCTCACATCAATGGAGTGGAGCAGAAGGAAGAAAAAAATATACAACAAGAATGAAGAAATAAGAATTCAAAACAATGAGGAGAGGCTTAGGAACATCCAGGACATCTTTAAACGTTCCAACATCCAAATTATAGGGGTACCAGAAGGACAAGAGGAAGACCAAGACATTGAAAACTTATTTGAACAAATAATGAAGGAGAACTTCCCCAATCTGGCAAAGGAAATAGACTTCCAGGAAGTCCAGGAAGCTCAGAGAATCCCAAAGAAGTTGGACCCAAGGAGGAACACACCAAGGCACATCATCATTACATTAG